>CM022476.1:18678301-18841185 GCA_011952105.1 Coreoperca whiteheadi
AGATAGATAGATAGATAGATAGATAGATAGATAGATAGATAGATAGATAGATAGATAGATAGATAGATAGATAGATAGATAGATAGATAGATAGATAGATAGATAGATAGATAGATAGACAAATTATGTGGTATAATAGAGACTCCTCCGTGGCTACTAGCTAGCTGGATTTAAGCCATGAGGACAGACTGTGAAATAAGCACGGCCCCCCACTCCCCACCCGACCCTTCCCTCTGGGCTGATGGTATCTCCCTCACTATATCAATTTCACTGTTACTGCCCAAATTTCCAGGCTCTGTGAAATGGTCCAAATAGCGTTACAAATGGTGAGAGATAAAAGGGTTAAACTAATTGCAGTTAGATAGTAATAAAAGTGATTCCTTTTATTCTATGTCTACTATGCAAGACTGTCTGAACTATATCCTCAATAATACCCAGGCTGATTAAACTTTTTCTCGCGTCTAGTTCATTATTAAATGAAACATAGCCCTATAAGACACACTGTTGCCTATCTCAAAAGACAGACAATTCGACATGCTGAATTATCACACTTACAGTAGCACCACATATTCAAAAGATACATGCCCACAACTATCTATCTTATTCTCTAGTTAACAAGTTCTATTGTGTTCTTGGGTTTTTAAATCAATTCGACTGACAAGATGAGACCAGAGTAGAGCCACATATGTATATATTTCCATTCAAACTGCACAAAATGCTGACATGGCTTTGATTTTCGTGGATTCAGACATTTTTGCTGTTTTTATCCTAGGTCTTTGTTTAAAGTAGTCATTCAAATGTCAGAGACAATATTGGAAATGATAGCTGTCATCAAACTCTGCTCATCAATGATACAGACTCATACTACAAAGAAAAGGAAACAGAACAACAAGCTGTGTGGCTTGCAGCTCACAATATAATTTGTGACATCTCAGTTTTTGCTCACATTTTTTAATGCTGTAGAAAGAAATGGCGGTGAATGGAATTTATAGTGATGTTAATTTAAATAATTGTGCCCAGATTTGTAATTGCCAAAAGGTTGTCTAGCTCCCTGACAGGCAAATATTTTGTTTGTAATAAATGTTTTTGTTTGTTTTGTTTTTTTAAAAGATGTACTGTATCAAGATTATTTACAACCAGATGTGAGTGACAGGAGGGCCGGTTGGTCTTTGGGGAAACAAAGTCTTAGCAACCTGCGCCGCACACTGTGCCAGTGTCAGAGTTTATGTAATGCCGGGCAAAAATCCATTATGTCAAAACTCATTTCCTGCACAAGAAAACTAAACAGGAGAAAATGGAGAATATTATACTTTGAAAAATTGATTCAGCTTCCCAGACCTCCGCTGCGTAATGAGCTCGAGAGAGACGCAGCTGGGTGCTGTTTAGACAACATACATGTAGTACACTATATCTGCACAGTACACAGTGTTGGCGAGAACAAAATGTGGAGAAAACAAAGTATTACATATGATCACTGAGTTATATGGACAGTATTGCAAAAACATTTTTTTTTTCACTTTTGTTGGTTTTAGTGTGTATTTTTGATGTATTGTAATATTAGTTTCAATATTTGATTTAGGTTTTTATATTTTCTAACATTTTGGTCTTTACATCTAATTACATTATTTTAGCTGAGTGTTGCATTGTTCTGGTGATTTTGAAGTTTGCTTCTAATTTTCAGTCCCACAACAAAAGATCTGTCACATTGCAAACGTTTCAGGAACTTACCCACCTCAAATAAACTTTTCGATAGTTCCCCCAAACAGAACTAATGACCTTGAAAGGAGAGCAAATTAGCAAACATACAGAGCCATCTGTGTGCCCTGCAGGCAGGCGAATTATTCCGTCTTTGCCAAGGTAGTGTAATGAAGCTCGTACATTTTACATGCAAATCTCTGCCTAATCTTACTCCTCTCCCTGCCAATGTCTCCACCAAATAAATATATAAAACCCAATTATGATTTAATTAATAGAAATCTACCGTTCCGTGGAATTGCTCCTTTGGCTGGGTCGACTCTGGGACTTGGGCATATTAGTTGCACCGTTAAACCACTATGTGGCTTCACAGTGAAGCCTCATCAGCTCAAGCAGCTTCAAGCAGGCCCCCCGGGCAGTGTTGGAGGCATCCTAAGGTCTAAGCCCCACAAACCCACCGACCCTTACAGTGGAAGAAAGACAAACCGCTGGGATAATGCTGTCATTCTCGCTTGATTCCCCTCTCGTTCTTTCTTTCTATTGCAGATGTACAAAAGATATTTGAAGTCACACTCGCTATAGTGACCTCCAGAGAGCGCTTGTTCTGCATCGCTATATGTGTGTGCTTCTGTGTGTGTGTCCGCCCTCTCATTCTCTGTCAGGATGAAGAAAGCAGACATGCTTCATTAGGCTCTCAATGGCAAGGTGTTATTAGAGCAACCAAAATCCCAGAGACACTGTTTTTTGCCTCTTACCCTACTACACTGAGGACAGCAGATTCAGAGCCACACACACACACACACGTGCAAAACTTTGCTTTTATATTCAGAGTCACTCAGCTCAAGTGAAGCCAACTCTAGCTCAGACTGCCTATTTCAATCTGCATGACACATTCACTCAATCAGGTGCTAGATAGGCAGCTCCTCCAGACCTCTGTGGTTTCCACCCTATATGTGTCAATCAGTCATCTGTTCCCAGTCCAGTTTCTTGACGACATAAATGTGACTCAGATGAATCCTGCCCCCCCCCCCTTTTGCAACTTACACACAGGTGCTGTTTACATGCAGTAACATATACGGTTTTTACACACACACATACACCAAGTTTATCCTGGTCTGTTCTCTGGAAGTCATCCACTAAGTGCCATGGATCTGGTTGCTTCTGCTTCCCCACTGATAGGAGGCCAAATACAAGCTTAGCACCACTGAGCTGGCCTCTGCCATGTAAGTCAAGTGTCTGCCCATACAAGGACATGCCTTTGTACGTCGTACCCCTGTCCCGTCCTGTCCTCCACCCTGCTCTGGCCTGACCTGAAGACCCTCTGCCCTGCTGCCTAAATGACTGCATTTCCCTGTAGGCATTGAGGAGGAGATGATGGCAAGTGAACAAGGTAGAAGGAAGGCTAACTGCACTACAGGAAAGAACGTTTTTGTCTGCATCTGAAATCTTTAGTTTGTGTCACTGGGAGATGCATAAAATCCTGACACTTTGGAGAATGGGATTCTTTTCTGTCAGATGGTATATGCTTTGACTTTAGCAAGGCTCATGTGCCATTCCTGATATCTGCTTCTGTCTCCTCTTGTAAACAACAGTAAGACAAAGACTCTCACACATGTCGTCATCCTGTTGTCTAACTATGAATTTCTCTCTCTCTTTGACAGTCTCTGTCATTCCCTCTCAGCTTTCTCTTCTTCATGTTTTCCCCCTTTAACTTTCAGTAGGTGTCTAACCTCCCTTTCATTCTCCCTTTCTGTCTGCTCCCTCCTTCCCTCTCTTCCCTCTGTCTCAAGTAAGGGATCCAATGACTGATATGGAGTTATTTTCCCGGGACTGTGGGGATCGCAGAACAGCTATCAGGGCCTTTCAATCTCTCCACTGTGGAGGGCGATAGCAGGATCCTAATGGGCCTGTTCTATCAGCGAGCGGCTGGTCCCTGCTCTAGAAGGAGACAAGGGGAAAGAGAGGGAGACAGAGCAAGAGAGAGAGAGCGAGAGTGTGTGTGTGTGACTGATCATTCTGACGCCTCCATCTGATAGCACTGGAGAGGTCCCCTGTCAAATGATACAGCACAGGCTCCTCTCTCTCGCTCTCTCTCTGTTTCTCTTTCTGGGTTTCTGTTTCTATTCAGTTCTTTCTTCTTTTCTCTTTTTTTAGTCGATATGTTTGCCATCATCAAATGTGTGTACTCATTCTCCTGTGCTCACTGATGTCCTCTTTCTTCTTTATTCTTCACTCAAGCTTCTGTTAAGGGATATTTCACTGAACACATCATATTCATAATAGGACACTTTAATTAGCTGTAATTTCTGGAGAGTACAAACACTGAAAAATGACCACAAAAACTTAAATTCATCTTACCATCTAATTCACCATTAGACCTTTCCCATTTTAAGTGTAATGCTGTAAATATACAATATGCTATCTGTATCCCCTCTACAGCACCGAGGCAGCCACTTATCCCCCATAAACACCTTCTACCCACTCTTTCTCTTCTCACTTTGCAGCAATTATTAGGAGCTAATAGATTTGCAGTGTTGCCATTCGGTGATCCAATTACTAGGATCTCCATTAGCAATTAACTTCTAGCTAAAAATAACAATAATGCCAATTACATGCACACTTAATCACATAATCAGCATATTCTGTCACTACACAGTTATTGTGATTACCTCTATGTTTCATGAATTGCCTTGCCAGAGGGACGAGAGCACACATCAATGACAATTTTGATTACATGAGAATTACAAATGCAACATCGTATGGTAGGATAATGAGTGGGCCAGAGAGGCCATTCTCTGGTTCCTAAATTGATTTCTGTGGATGACAAAAGAGGGTAGGGTTTGGGTTTTGTAAGTGGATGGACTGTAAATTAATTGTGAGCACTAAGCTGACAAATGTTCATAGACAATCAAGCAATATTTTCATTTCTGTGATTTGGGTTAGCTACTCACATTCCCAGTCTGTTCATAAAATGTGCCTTTATTCTTGCCAGAATTTTGGATAAAAAATGGTTGGAAGAATAGCATCCAAAATATACAAGGAAAGTTGAAAGCTCCTGTTGTTATAGAGGCAGGCAGCTATTATCTTACTGTTTATAACATAAAAAGATGGCGGCCAAGCTTTTATTTAGTTCAAAGTGCACAGTAGCCACCATGCAGCAGTTAACAAATGCTTTCGCCAAAAATGAAATGAAAACACAGATAAAGTTAATGTCTGCAATATACATGCTTAGCACACTGCAATATTTTCAGTTTAAACATGCTGCACGTTTTCTCAACAACAGCTAAAGTAGATGTAGATTGTTTTGGGTTTCATAAATGGCAAAACGTACACGTTTAAATAACTTTATGGCCAAAGTGTTTTGTACCTAAACTTTGCACTGTAGATCCACGTGGATTCAAAAATCCAATATCTATCAGCTTCTAGATTTTGCCCACTCACAAAGCTCTGACAACTCTGAAGAATGTTCTTATTAAACCATCTTGATGCCTATGTGTTGTATTTGCAAGCTATTACTGCTGAGGTTAAAACATTTAATCAACACTTAATATTGTTTCAAATTACTTACATGGATGATGACAAATCTTTAACTTTTTGGTGATCTGTTCCTTTTAAAATTATGATACTGTTGGCACCACACAACTCACTGGTAGAGCTTGTTTTAACTGGATATACCCCAGAGATTGGTTTGATATTACTAATTTGATCCAATACGGGACTTTCCCTGTCCACTTCCCAACAGTTTGCATTCTGACCATGGGTGGCACTGGCAGGGGACCTAGTATTGGAGCACAAGTAAAACATGAGAAAATTGGGAATGCTGGTGATCTGTCCAAGACGACCATGGAAACGTCCAAGTATGAATCTCTGAATTACCAGTCCTTGTGGAGGTCTTATACAGGGGAGTTGCTACAAGAGAGGCTTTGATATGTGCCCATGTTTCCCTCTTTGTCCAGAACCCTGCTGTTGGACAAAGAAGTCTGTTGGTCATTGCGTGTCTGTGTTTCTGTTGTGTGGCGCTAAGTGTGATTGTAAAAGTGTATGTGCTTCTAGATGTGTGTACATCTGTCCGGAAAGTATCTCTCTACACAAGCTACTGTATGTGTCAGCAGCAGCCATGCAGGCCCCCCTGTGGGGATTCTGGGAGTGAGCCTAGTGTGTCTACATGGTGTCTCGTGTCTCAGCCGTAATGACCAACAGGTGTGTTCTATTGTTAGTGCCTGCAGTGTACTGTATTGATGGTAGAAGAATGCGCAACCATACACGGCTACAAGCATTTGTGCAAATTAGTGTGTGAGTGCATGTTAGCCAAAATCACACCCTCCACCACTTTCTCCCCTTTTTCTTGTCTCATCAAAGTGCGAACAACACATGCAAAGCAGATGCCATGTCTGCCGCTGTTTTGGCCTCTTATGCATCCCTGCCAGAACCAAATATTATTCCCTGCCAAAGTGTGGCCTTGATTAAGGTTTAGCTTTGGACACCATGTGAGGGGTGGTTATGACAATTACAAGCCTTCAATAGGTCATTGGGGTAAAACCTCGGGAATGTGTATCATCTGCTTTCGAAATGTGGAGGTGTGGGGAAAGCATTCCTAGTGGCAGAGTTTGAATTCCTCCACCCAGACTTGCGTACCACCAGACCAGTCTGATGGTTGCATCTGTCCTCGAGGTCAAACTGTAGGGCATGCTGGAATGCTTGTGACACACACAGACGAAGAATCCATTTCAAGTCAGTGAAATAATTTAAAATAATTGATCCTTTCTCTTGTTTGTTTAAAGAATATGTCTACAGATCAACATATTCTTCAAACAAACAAGCAATACTTATGTTTCATGTCACTGCATAAACCTTCTGCATTCAAATTATGTTGCCCTTTTTTTCTGTGTAATTACCCTATGATACCATGCTATTATGCAAATATACTGGATTGTATTTGAATGAGTGTTTCCTTTTCTTTTTTTACTGTTAAAAGTATGCTCCCATTAGAGCCAGTGGGTGTACTGTGGTAAGGGCCAATGAACCAGGTCAGGAAAGTGGGCTGTGAGACAAACAAGGCAGCCAACACTGCCGGAGTAGATGAGGTGGCAGTGGGCTGGAAGCTGGTGTGAGAGGAAAGAACAGAGGTGGAGGCCGCAACAGGGTACTGTATTGGGGGCGGTAAGATGGTGTGGTGTGGTGGCACCATCCTGGCAGAAAGAGAGAGCGAGAGAGACAGTATACATCATCTGTGAATAGTTATAGAGCCGTGGTAGCCTGCCTCGCTGGTCCAGTCAACTTTTCTCTCTCTCTCTGTCTCTCTCTCATCACTGACATGTGCTGTCTTCTTGGGACAAACTCCGTCATTCAAACAGGAGTTTATTAATAGGATCTGAGCAAACACAGTCAAGTCTAAAAGTTTCCAAAGGGCTGTGCCACAAACTAGAATTTCATAATGTGATAATAACATGTACGGATTATTACACATCCTCTTTATTTATCTGTAATAATATTAGCCTAATCTAAGAGATGTCACTCATTATGAGTGGCAGCTTGTAACACTTAATGGTTTGTCAGTGTGGAAATGTTTGATTTGTTTCAATATGAGAAGCAGAGGACTGAACACTGAGATTGTGGTGATTCAGTTTTGGATGCTCTGCCAAGCTGAGAAGAATGGGAGTATTTAGTAATGACTCTAATGAGGCAGGGGCATTTGTTGTGGTTATTAGATCTCAATCACCTTATCCATCTGCTCTAAAATCACCACTTGCACTAAGCTGATACAGTTTAAATAGGGAAGGGGAAACAATCAAAAGAATTTCCCATTTGCAAAAAAGCGGTAGGCTTGCTTCACCTCATATAATTTTTGGGTTTTGGCCTGTAAATTATTTGCAAGCTCCTATTTTAGATGAAAAGCCTTTTCATGCACACATGTCATGCTGTGTGCATGGTTGTATGAAGTAATAGCAGTCATTTGGTCTGCATCATTTGAAGGGCCAGCTATTCAACATAATGCATTACAATAAGATTTAACCAAAAAACAACTTTATGAAATATCTGCTACTAAAATGTCTACACAGCACCCGCGACAAGTGCTCACAGGCAAAGTTATTTGTTGGGGTGGAAGAAATTTTCCCCAGGACAGCTGATTTTCATTGAACTCCATTGTCTTGATAGCTTAAGTCATGTGGTGTGATGTCTGAGAATAAGAGATGGTCATGGAAAAGGAAAGATAAATTAAGGTAAGACACAGTAGTTCCCACATGTTGTAGACAAGAAGGCGCTCCTCCATCAAGTCAAACCCACATTCAAAAACACACCAAACAACAAAGGCTCTTTGTTGACATCTGTAGACAGGCAACCGTATTGTTAAATCTCGTCCTTTGACCCCGATCACGATCTTTGCCACAGAATGAAGGCGGGAGACCACGGTGTCCCCAGCCAGACAAACTAGACAATCCCATGAGTGCTGGCTGGATGACAGAGCCAAAGAATGAAGCATGCAAGTCCCAGGGGAAGCCAACCTTCCCTGGGTAAGCATTTTGGACTGACCCTCTTGGGCTGAGATGATAGATCCAAGTTTAGACTGGAAGTGCTCTCTATGAAGTCTAGGATCCAAAGACTCTGATCCACTGCTTTCCCTTTGTGACCACTATGCTAACACTGACCACTTTGACTGATGTCTCCAAGCTGGATTACAATTCAGCACAGATGGAGAGTGATTTTGCAATAATTGTCTCAATTTCATTACATTGGAATCTTTACAATCCAAATTCCATGTAAAAGTCATGACATAGAAACACAGGCCACATTGTCTACTTGGCTTTAGATTTCCTGAAGACATACACTCGATAACCTGCAATTATTGCTGTCACGTGATCTTGAAAGGGATTGGGACAATGATACAATCCCAACAACCTTAAAGGTTAGTTTTGGCATGGTTGTGCTGTAGTTTGTGGTTCACAGTCAGGTTGTAGACATGGGTTATTAATCTAAATATACACATGATCCGAACCATACTGACGTTCATTCAGAGAGAGGAAAATGTCCTTATTCATTCCTATTAACATGTGTCCATTTCAAAATCCTGTCTTTTATGGAAGACTTTCCATTTGAGAAACATAATGAGAACCCGGCTTGCTATACTGGGACAGACAGTATACCTCTATATTAAAGTAGTCAGGAAATTTCAAGTGTGATTTGAGTTGAGATTTTATTGTCGACAGCAGGCCAGCAAACACGATTGAGGTTTTGCTTTTTTTTTTCTGAAACAGGGGCAAGAAGCTCTGTCGTTGTCTGACCACAGGAATCTGGCCATCCAAGCCGGCCTCTCTAATGTGGCCCGCTACCACAACCTCATGCATTCCAGAGCACACAAACATGTTGACCAAACGGGACTCATCAATCCAGATTATTCCAGCACCCAGCTCTTAAACATCCACACTGTTTTCCACTTGTTCCTTTTCACCAAACCACCTGCCCATCAGGCCAATATGGTTCTCATTAAGATGACATCATTCTCAACACCACATTTCCTTAAGACATGCTTCATTATTTTTTCGTAAATATTCAGAGTGATTATTGTGACTATTATTTGGAGCCTAAACAAACAAAACAAACTCCAAATTCAAAGAGCATGACTAATTTGTTTTTCACGTAATTATGTCACATTTTGTCAATAAAGCTGTGTGAATCAACTTGGACCTTTCTTGACTGTGCACTGATTTAGTTTTTGTTCCAAACAATGCAGTGAAATGTTCTGGACTGAAACACTAGTCATCTCAAGCATTGTTAGAACAATTGCATTCTGAGTGCACATGATAGTTTGCACTACAACTAATAAAATATGTCAGCAATGATGCTGATTAAGGTTGCTGGATAGGGTCAGCCTTCTTCTATCAGTGAGCATCAGGATCCTGTGACGACTCTCACATCAGGGTGTCTGAGTTCCAGCATTCCCATTCTTCTTTCAATTTGATAGCTAATCAATGAAGGGCCTGGAGGAGGACCAGCTGAGTTCAGACGAAAGGATCCTAATTGAATCTGACAATAATTTTCACATATTTCTCTTGCTCTGTCTCAGATGCCATTAGCGACATCACTGTGATAATAGTTGCCATGACAGCATGAGCAATGCTCATTAATGACCTGGCTGGTGGTAATGTTCTGGGCCATATTTCCCTTTCTGCAATCTCTTTTTTCTTTTCAAACCCTCTCTTTTTAAGATTATGCAAAGACTTTTCATCACACAAACACTTGGAAAACAATACTTTAATCAGGAAAGCATATGAATGGAATTGTTAAGTATACATATATTATTTTCCTGTAAAAAATAATGCAGATTTTTGTATTATCCATTCCCATGTATGGCTATTTTCTGGAGTGAACAGAGCTCAAATATCTTTCAAGTGGGAAATCTTTATGTACAACAAAATTACTTTAAACAAGGGGTCTGGGGATAATTTTTGCTGTTGACATAATCCATCAACCACAGTCTCCACAGCATAGTGGCTCATGTGGACAACGACCTCCATAAGGATTCTATTCTTATGCTCCAAACGCAACAGAGCAAAGTCGATGCAAAACAAACATCTGTTGTGGACAGGGCTGTGTTTTCAGTGTGGTCTGGAGCCGCATAACGAGAGCTGTGGACAATTTCCCAAGAGGCTTGGAAGGACAAACACCTCCTTTTTTACTAAGGACAAATGTTTCTGGAGGGGTCCGCGTCCGTCTGCACTCACTGTAAACACGAGGGTGTCAGGAACCAATGTCACATGCGACTGGTGGGGGACTTCCGGCAGTAAGGGCCAAGATGGAAACCACAGAGGCACTCTGTGGAAAGAAGCAAACAGCTGTACTCAGACACACAAACATGCACGCTTGCATGTACAGTACATGCATGCACAGACATAGACACACATGCAAGCTGTAACGGTGCAAGTCAAATACCCAAAACTAAATAAGAGAGCTTTAAGAAATTAAATGTCTTCTTCTATCTATTGTATGGATTTAAAGTAATCTTTCACTGAGCAGTTACATTATCAGTGAAAGTAACAGTGTACTGCCAGTAAAAAGCAATTACATGTGCTGAATTGAGGAACTGAGAATGTCTGTCTCTGTCTCAGCATTACGAGACCAAAACTTTTAAAACCGAGATCGACACCCAGGAAACAGCAAATACAAAGAATCTCAAATCAAATGTAGTGTAGTGTTGTATGGTATACAGAAAGCACATGCCATATCTGGCACACTAAGAAAGATAGACAGCACATTGGTTACATCACTGTGGGTTAGATTAATGTAATAGGTAAAAAGTAATTATTATGCTGTTTAAGTCTTTAGATGTTTGTAAGCACAGATGCCACACCCTCCACTTGAAAGGTGTGCATACAATTTGCCAATGACCAACAGGTTGGAACTTAAAAAAACATTTAAAAAGAAAAGACCTTGAACTACATTTCAAATTCAACTGTCAGCATTGGCTACCTTGAAGCAAAATACATGTGCACTCTGAACAGAAAGCCTCGTAAAGGAGGCATGCAAACAAGAGAGGAAAGGAGATATATTGCTGCTTGACTGGATGCACGTTTGAACCCCTTTGTTATGGAAGAGAACGAAATGAAAAACATTTTGAAGTTGGCTGACAGATTCTATTGGTCCTGAGGCTGTTTGACGTGCCGCATCCTGGCAAATTAAGGTTAAGGCAAGGTAGATGGAATCTATCAGAGCTTGACTCTGCCTCATCAGATGGAACAAGCAGCTGCAGGGCATCCCTTGTCTCGGTTTTGTCATTACACGTGTGTGTTCATGTACGTGTGTAGCTGCACAGTCATCCACATATGCACACACACACACACGCACATACAAACAGACACAGTGTACTCTGTGTACACACAATGATTTTGTATGCATGTCTGCAGACATATCTGCAATGCAATGCACATTACTCATGCTATTTATACAGGACATACAGCAAGAGAATGATCAAACACAAAGGAAATCCTGTATGTCAAATATGCTAAAGATACAATACCAATTAATCACCACTGCACCCGGAAGCACAAATTGAAAATATACCAAACCACAAAGTGCATATATTTTAAACTGTAATTTAAGATCCCTGTTCTATTCCATGGCAATTTTATCTTTATATATAGTAAGTGCTTCATCACTGGCATTTACTGTACCCTCATTTGGCATCACCACAAATGCTGTAGTAGTATAGATAAACACAATAATAATAAAAGAACCAAAGGCCCTGTTTCTGTTTAAGAGGAAGTGAGACAGGAATACACATGTAAAGGAAGCTACTGCAGACGCTGTGTCCAGTATGCTCGTATTTCCTGTATAGTAACTATGCATCACAAACTATTGTATGCCTGAGATAAAAATAATAAGTAAAAATATGATAATATGAAGAAATCAAAAATAAATATAATATTACATGTACATACACTCGCTGTCATATCCCCCTCCCCCAATGCAAACTTGAACATGCAATACACACAAACACACACTAAACACACGTAAGAACCAGAATGGCTGATGCTGATGTCTGCTGCATCTCAGGAAGTAAAGTGTTTCAACACTTCTGTCTTCTCGCAGAGCAGCTGGACAGACAGTCAGGACTGAGAGGGGATTTCCAGCACACTCAAACCCTCCGAACACTTATAGGTTCAGATTGAAAACCAGACAGACAGACAAACAAAAAGACATTCACACACTCTCCGCCCACCCCACCACAATCTCCAGCATTATAAAGAACACACTTCCGCTTTCTGTGCAGGGATTGGTACCACTAATGCCCAATACACCACCGCCAACCCTCACAGATAAGCCACCAATACCACCCATTGAATAAAATGAACAAATATTATTTGCTGATACTTAATGTGATTACGATGATAAATTTGAACAAAAATGAGCAGTTAATAAAATTTACTTTTTGTAGACTTAACAGCAAGCTATGATGGTTTAAGGAAGGGCCATTTGTTTTGTGTGGTTGCAGTAGACAGTCAGATCACTCAACTCCACTGCTACAAATGTGCATGATGAAAGAACGAGGAGTGGAATAAAGGTATATGCTGCTACAATTACATAATTTTGTGTTTTTGAATGAAGATCTAGCTGAGAATAGCTTGGGAGAAGGCGAAATTTGTTTGTGTTAGTGTAAACAATCATTTGTAGGCTTAACAGTGGTGCTCAGAGAGAAATTGCGGAAATGGTGTAATAGAGATTGCATTACTTGTATTGACTGTAGGCAATGGAAAATTTGTAGAAGATTCAACAAAGGAACACAGTAAATTGATAAAGTTTTTAAAAACTATTGTCTTCCATTATCTTGCTTGTTCTGATAACCCTTGGCCTTGCACTGTGAGACTGCCACAAAAATAAAAAGTATGCCCAAATTGATATTTCTAAATATATTTTAGCCAATTTTAAGGACAAGGTTCTATGTAAATTTTTCTATGGATATCATCTTTGGACACATCCACATTATAATAACACATAGCACCATCAGAATAAGTATAAAAAAGTTGTAAGGTATGTTGTAAGTAATATACAGTATTTATCATTGGCTACATATGTCGTTTATTTTGTTTATATTGCTTCAATTGCATTATAAGCATTTACTTGTTATCACAGTGTAAATTATGAACTTATCTAAAGTAAAGTGGCATCATCATTATTATGATTATCTATTAAATTACTGCTAACTTCATCAATTTAATTTAATATGTTTTTCTGAGATGTCCTGATAGGGATGTGACATAGCTATGAGATTGTGCTGACAGTGCAATCAATTTCATTATCTGTTTGTTCAATGTTACATAATTTAGCATGTGCGCATTTATATGCATGGCCACATGCACTTTTATCATGTTAGCAACTATGTAAACTTCACTAAGACTTACATAGTTGGGAAAGCAGAACAAAAGACATTCACAGAGAATATATGCATCCCATTTGACTGTCTTTTGTTTAAGTGAGTAAATTAAATATCAGGACTAAGACAAGAGCAGAACAGTCAGTTAATTATCTCTAATAAATCTTGGTCCAAATTGCCCTCCAGGGGTGGAAACAGCTGCCGGGGGATGGAGGAACCGAAGTGGCACTTTGGTATTTGTTATTCTACCTTTAGCAGATTACGCACGCTGACTTGTCATCCCTCATCCGGTTGGGCAAGTGAAGTGAAGGGAGAACGTCAACATGCCGTCGGTCACTGCTTCTGTTTACCTCGCTGTAGCCTAGGGGTAACAGGCACTAATCAGCATCCAGCAAAATGTTCTGTAATTGGTCGTGTTTACTCTGTTTTAGCATGATTGCATGCCTGATTGGATTGTCATATCCCATTTGAGGAAAAAGGGTCTCCCTCTTATTCTGTATGAGTTTGTGTGTACATTGGTATGTGCATGTGCGTGTGTGTGTGCGTGCGTGTGTATGTGTGTGTGGGGCAGGAGTAAGGTGCCATACAATGTTTTTAGGGTGATTTTTTTACCGTCAACTCACTTTGAGTACAAGACATCTGAAAATAACATATTTTGGGATTAGAGGTATTTCATTTCCTTTAACTCAACTTTGCAAGTTTTTTTATGTTGACAGTGAAAAAAATATTTAACAGGTTCCTCTTTTCTCCTCCTTTATAACTACCACCTCACTTCAACTTTATGCAAAATATATCATGCTGACCACAGAAATGTATCTGAAATATAAAGAAGAAGAAGAAATATCCCCATATAAGTATGGGGAGGTTTCAGGCACACATATGCAGATCATGCGGGCTCTGAGGTCTGTCCCCTACAGAAGGCTCCCAGAACACTCAGCTCTTTGTGCAACAGTATGTAAAACGAAACTTGATAAATGTTCACCACATACAGTGGATCACTGGTGTTCAGTTGTGGGGTTAAAACTTTGCTGAGGGATAGGTATGTGCTGTATCCAGCTATGTTTTTGTTGAAGTAGAAAACCGAAGCTGTAGATTATGCTCAGAATCAAAAATTCAGTTCAGTGGACCTAGTAGCAAGTTGTCATCCTGACGGACGCCCCACAGGACTACGATGAGAAATATTGATTTTTGTTAAGCAACCACTGAAGGGAAATTGGAAATTACCTTCACATGAATTTAAAGCACAAGTAAAACTTTCTTTAGACCCGCCCTTGTCTATGTGTAAAATCTGACCTTCACGTATTGAACAGTGTCTTGAAAGTAAACTTTCCTCTGGGATAAAATTCAGGATAAGCTGATTGCTGGTCTCAAAAAACAGATAGAAAGCAGTTGCACCACATCTCTGGAGATTTTCAAACATATTGGTTCACAAGGAATTCTGAATGTTTTCCTCCTAACACCCTGTTTTTAGCCAAACTGATATCTGTCTTCAGGGTATTTTTCATACTGTCTGTTAACACTGCATTTGAGAGACGTCTGAGTGAAAACAACTTGAACTGCACCTTTCCAGAGGCTGTCAAATGTTTGAATTGGGAGCTATGAAGGGGGATAGGTGGGGTATAACTCAGATGGGATTTTGCCATGAGGTAAACTGGCAACAAACCAATGATGGAGATATGTCATAGATAAGATTTAGAGGTTGGTTTTAGGGGTGCAGTGAGTAACCTAGACAGATTCTTACAGATCTTGAGAGGGACATAACTGCAACAGTTCTGAACCAAGAGAGCTCAAAATCAGATCAATGAGTAACTTGAGGCCTACAATATAGACAAAAATAGACTGTTGGTATCATCTGTGTTGTGAAAATTGTTTCTAGTTTTGGTGGTGGTTGTATTATATTGTATATTTTGTAAAAAATATATAGTAATCCGTTGTACTTTTAATTATTTCAGTAAATGAGGATTGATACCGTCAAAGAAATGTATTACAACTAACCATAAGCATCTTAATTCAGAGATAATGAGGACAATGGAAATTATTTGACAATAAAACCATAAATGTACACTCATGGAGCTCATGCTTACTTAAATAAAAACCTATGAAGTGGGCACTGAAAAGGATTGTTAATGAGTAGCCCATGGAGAGTATTTATACTCATTATTCAAATTAACCCCATCCAAGTGTCTCTCTGGGTCTGTTGTATGGCTGTGGTGTAATTGGGTTGTTACTTAAAACAGGAATTATTTATACTCTTCTTTTCTCTCTGTTGTTTTTATTGACCCCCACGCTGATGAAATTGGCAAAAGTACCTGCAGGGGTGATTTGCAAAAATTACCCAATTTCCCCCAAAAGCCACCAACTCAGGTAGAGTAACTGCTTTTATTTCTCATAATTTTAGAGGCTTCAATCAGGGAGCAATAGCTAATTACAAAAACAAACCTTTGATCCACGTATTTAGTAACATTGAGGGTCTGGTACTGACCCCAACCCTTTCCCAGTTTTGTTGGCGTGAGGTGGGGCTGCTGCAGAAACCAGTAAGCCACAATGACCAGACTTCTCCAAACATGTCATTTTGAATCCCCTTTGTGAGCTGGGCTGAGGCGTACCCAGGGCCCTGTTAACACTCCAAACATTCAGAGTCACTGACCCATGTCCCCAGCCATGCTCTTTAAACACTTGTTAAAACTTACACTTTTTTGCAACGTCAACAGCCTGAGAATGACCCTTCTGGGACTGCTACTGCACTATGCACTATGGAACCTCAACGCAGAAAAGAAAAGGGGAGAAAGAGAGTGAGAGAGGAAAGCAATGGAGGGAGGAATAACTTTGTACACTGGAAGTAGCGGCCCCGCTCTCCTCCTCCCCCTGTCTGCTTCATGAAGGGTCTGATTGAGAGACAGACCAACCCAACAACTCAGAGCCATTCATCCGAACCGCTCCTACGCCCCTGACCTGCTGTCTAAACCCCCTAAATTAGACTACTGAGACCCCAGGAGCAAGGCTTACATTACCAATACCTGTGAAACCTTGGCAGGCCTCATCCCCCTGAATGGGAATGCTGGGCAAATAAAAGCAGGCTGTCCTGTCTGCACTCTCTCTATACAGATGGATGGTGAAAGGCAACATGAGCCTGGAGAAATAGTTGGCGGGTTTCCCTTCTGGGCCCCTATAGGTCCCAGGGTCTAGTTTAATATACCCCAATGGAAAGTCTAGCCTGTCTGAGGAGTTTCCATTGTCAACCGGTAGAGAGGCTCGGTCAGAAAGAACAACAGGGACTGAGAGAAAGTAAGAAGGCAAGAAAAGAGTGAGAAAGATGATCTGAAAACAATCAAAAGAAAGAAAGAGAGGCCACCAATTTAGAGATTATTTTTCATTAGAAAATAAGGGATGAGTCCCAAGATCATGTTGTAATTTCGGAGTGTGGTCCTGCTCAGACCCTACCCAGATCTCATTCAAAGGCGTGGGATAATGGGGATAATTTGTTGGTGGCAGCGGTGAGACCCTAGAAAGAACTGGACAAGTGCTAAGTCACCCAGCCAAGTCTTTTTACACTTTCAAGCCCTGCAATGCCATTCCATTGCATCATAGCAACTATAGTACAAAACTAAACACATACACACATACATTTCTGTACACATATGTACACACACACACACACACACACTCAGCTGGCTATTGCCTTTCATACATAACAAGGTTGGAAGGACCTGCAGACAGCCTGATACAGAGCAGGTGAGTTTATTGGAGAGTGTGTGCGTGTGTGTTTTTTGGCACTGGCCATCTAGACGAAGGGGTCCTCAGTTGGAGACTGAGAGGAGACGCGATGGCAGGGGGTAGATTAGCAAATACCCCACGGTGTGATAAACAAGAAAAAAACATTTATAGTGGACATAATAGTACAGACTCAAAATTGCCCTTACAGCCAGCTTTTTCTGGGTAGTGAGAATTGGCCACCACTTATATACATATGTATGAAATCTAGTACTTTCTAGAGCTCCTTCCTTTCTTATTAATATTTTTTTCATCCTTGATGTGATGAAGGAGAAATGTAATTCATCTGTGGAAGGGTGAAGACAAGCTTCCTCTCCTTTGCCGACATAAGGTGGCGGAAATAAGAGAAATGATTATGGAAGGAGAGAGGAGACGAAACTTAATGGGAGGAAATCATTTAGACGTAACAGTCATTTTAATGTTCTGATGTCTGTTTCAAATCATCCTGGAGTGGCCGGACACACTAGTCAAACACAAGAAAGGGTGTTACTTTATCTCAAACTTGTTCAACACACAAAGGCTAGTGTTGTGTTTTAACACATTATTTTCTGATTAGAAATCTGAGGGACAGAATCCAACGAATAATGCAGGAGACTGAGTGCAATGTGGGAAGTGGAGTTATGGTTTAATACACAGCTGTAGGGATACAAATTCACGAGAAAAGCAATTGGTTCTATAGATAACGTGTATAGTATATAGTGTATATAGTGCATATAAAAAATGAAATCACTGTATTGTGTTACAAAACAATATACTGTAAAAGGAAATATATGGTGTGGGATAATTTCTTTACAGTATGTTTCACACATGCCCTCAAACCTTTCTTTTGCACGTTAAGTAAGATACCCTGGAGTCAAAGCCTGAACTCCTTCCTCTGCCTGTTCACCCTGCCTGAGGCCCTGTGTCTTCTAAAGACCTGTTTGTTCACAAGTAGAGCACAGCAGGTGTTTGAGCAAAGTGCAAGGTGGAAATGTGGCTCCCATTGCTGCTGTGAGACTCATTTATTGAAATGCTCTCAATTTCTCAACAAAACATGCTATGCTTTCGGGCTAGGATGTGCAACAGTGTGTCCTTCCCATTAAGCACGAGCAAAAGATGCCAGCGGTGGAAAGACACATCTCAGTGGGAATGCAACCCTGTGTTACAGAAAATATCGCTACAGTCTGTTCTAAAGCAGATTATTCAGCTGCACACTTTCATTTTGCTTGTCAATAATGTGCTTATAGCTGTGAGGCATTGTGCATTTACAGTACACCTGCTCTTTAGTCCCCTCGCTACCAAATCCGTGTATTGTTTCAACACAACCTTTGCCAATAAAAAAGTGGAAGCCAATCAAAGCAAATAGACCAGTGGATCTTTACTGTGTAATTGGGCATCTGTGTAATCGTTAACCTTGGCTCAGTGAAGGAAGTTAATGAATCAAATCAATACCTCTCTCTACTGATCCATAATTATTTGAAAAGAGATGAAAAATTAAACAGGCTGAGCCTATGAGGTTATCATGCCATGCAATTAGTCCGCCGGAGGGAGATTATGTTACCTAGATACCACTGGGGAAGTGTAATTTCTCTTGCAGATGGAGTTTTTGTAATGAAGAGTGCAATTACCTAAATAGGTCAGCCAAAGACACGTTGCTACTGCTGCTGTTGTTGCTGCTGCTGCGGCTGCGGCTGCTGCATGCCGCTTCTCAGCGTACCTGAGAGGAAGCTCCTGGAAAAAAAAAAAAAACAGCGCACTGTCTGCAACTGTTGTTACCCCCTTCAGTATCCCCCTCGCTTTCTCGCTCTCTTTTTCTTTCTCATTCTCCCACCAATGCTGCCTAGATGGCATATCTTCTGTTTGTCCTAATTAAATAGCACATACATAGAAGTCTTTGTTATGCAGAGATTCATCAGGAGTAACACCTAATCGTGTTGTGGCCATTTGTGGATTGCAACACACGCAGCAGCTCATTCTGTGAAGTACAAAAGAAAATGTGTCTCCTGGAAATTAGAATGAGACAGAAAAATTGTTGATATGTCTTTGTGTTGTACTTTTCATTATTTTGCCTTATTGATGATTTCGGTATTAATTATGTTTTGAGATTTGTCGCCATCACTGTAATAGATTTGTGTCATAGTCACACAATCAAATGTGGTATGGAAATTAAAATGCTACCATTACATTAGTGTTTTTGAAATATATGCTATGACTACGAATGCTTGATTTACAATTTACATTTTTTCAATGCATTTTTTATTTTACAATTTGTATATGTAATGCCCTCTTGCATTACCCATCATAATACTGATTATGGTTTCAAGGGAAAATTTGCTAATGACAAAGGGAAAATTTGATAATGAAATCAGAGGTCAGCAGCAGTTTGACAACCATCAGGTGTTGAGTTAAAGCTTATACAGGTAGCTGTGTATTTTATTTGCTGCATTTCATTAATTCAAGTATTATTTTTCATGACACTTGCTGGCAACTATAAAAGATGTTACCTGTAAAAAAACAACACATTTACATTTGTGCTAATGTAATGTGACTAGTGAGAAAGTTTGAATGGATTTTGTTTTATTTAATTGTATTTTATCGAAGAACCATCCGAGAAAGGTTTAGTAAGAAGGGATAGATTCATATTGAGTAAATGACATTAACATTTTGACACTGGCCCAAAGAAACAGACAAATGATAGACATGAGAATAAGTAACATAATAACCCTGATATGCACTGTTTGATTTCTTACAATTCACATAAAAGGTGGTGATTAATAAATAAAGACATTTCACCAGAATAATTGACTTGGCTATGATTTCTACATGTTTGAAAATATACTGTTGTGATTAGTGCAAAATTGCCATAACCACTTCAATTTAGTGTTTATATTTTGCTACGCAGTTGCAATGAGGAAAAACATATAACAAACACTGAACACAGCAGGCCACTAATAATGAAAAGTAGGTAACAGAGAGCAGGCACTTAATGAAACACAGCTCAGACTACAAGGTGTTGAACTCATAATGAAACCTGTGCGGTGTACAAAGAAAGTGAACTAAAGAACAGCCCTGAAAGGGTGCCACTAATAAGCACATCTAAGTTTTTTGTTACGCCTGATCCAAAACCAACTGTGTAAAAGTGGGTGGTATTCTCTACATGTACTATATGATTGAAAGGAGAATTTGGCACATGCTTTCTCTCCTCAATACAGAACGAGTGACCTTGTGAACCGCCAAATGGTGCCTGTTTCAGGTTCTCAATGTGGCAGGTGCCTTGATCACGATTCAACAAACTTGTCAACAAGCGCTGTTTTCCTGAAACTTGGCAGGGACTCCACAGCAGATTCCAAGTTGAAACTCGGATGATCACATTCCAAAGCTGGAGGAGTTTTTTTTATCGGTGATATATCCCTTTATTGTTGTGCTGACCTGCAGTTTAAAATATACACTTTACCAATGCAGGAGGGAAAACATCAGAGGAGACTTCAGGTGCCCTGTTAGACAGTAATTTGATCCAGAGCGATAAGATCTGCAAATGACAGAGACCATGTATTCATCCTGTCTTTTTTGATGGACAGGCTTTGCCCAACCCTCCTACACACTGACAAGTAGGAAATATGTTTCAGGGAATGACACTAGCATACCCTCTTACACTTAATCATTGTCAATCACTCTGCACACTTGGCTCGTTGGGTAATAGGAACAGATCCAGCATCACATCCCCTCCAATCTGTTTGGCTCTCACACGGGAGGTGCATGCTGTTTTCATGCCTGTGTGGGATGGCTTCAAGCTGTTTTCTTATCAAAAGGCCCATTCAGACATTCTCTTTGAGAGGCATCGCAAACCTCAGATCTCACAGCCTCCGTTCAACCACATGTCTTGATTTAAGAGGCCAGAATCAGATTTGCTGCCACGAAGAGCTGTCACTGCTAAAGAATGGGATGTGATTTATCATCCTGAACCACACACAAGCCTGATAACCAGAGCACTAGCCTTTGTACGCATATGTGCACCCACATGCATGTGAGGGTGGACATATGCACACACACACACACACTAACTTCCCACCCCTCACCCTTCCACCTCACATAAACACCCAAACAAAACCGATCAACACATATTCTCAAGCTCACTCATCCTCTGGCTCAATCACTCCTATGTGCTTCCGCACGAAAAACACAATTTCACATAGAAGCTGTCTTGCCCCTCGCTCTCTTGCAGTGTGGAGTTGGATCACATGCTTTTTACAAACTGCAACTACATCACCTTCCACCCAGGGATCCTCTCTAAACGCTCCCTTTTAAACCTCCACTAACAGTCTCATCATTGATTTTATGTCTCTGTTTTTTTTCCTCCTCGGGTTGTAAGCAAGCAAACACAGCTGAACCCTAACACCCTGTGTCCCGCTGTGTCTCCCTCAGGGTGTTCTCATCACAAAACAGCTACACAACATCTCAGAGTGAAACACCTTCAGCAACACAGGCCATAGAAAGGCAGAGGTGACGGGAGCAAGTTTTTTACCATTTCAAACATACAGAGCCATCAAATAAACTGCTCTCTCTTTCTCTCTCAACATCCGGAGGTTGAGCACAGTCACTTCTACAAAGAAGTAGTTTCTCTTAACTCTCTCTATCCAATTCTCACTTTTTACCCTCCCATGTCTTGCAATTTCTCTCTCGCTCTCTCCAGTTGTTGCTTATTATTTCTTTGTGGAAGAGTATGTGATTGCTAGGATGGCTTGGTGGCTGCCTCTTATGAAGTTGTTAGTTTCAACGGAAAGGCAGAGAGACTCAGATGCTCTGCTTCTGATCTCTCTGCCGCTCTCTTCTCTCTGCCCTTTCGTGTTCTCTCTGGCTCTTTTTTGTAATCCATCAACAAACTGTTGCAGTGTATAGTGGTTTCAGTGGGATGAATAATGAGTATAAGGTGTGTTGGTAGGGTGGGTGAGGAGACTAAACTTGCCAAAGGCTAGCGAGTGCAAGTGTAAACCTCGCCTGCTCTCCTGTCCCTGTTAGCTCAGCCATTTTTGGGCGGTCAGGCTGTCTTGCCACAATCACACGCTGGCGCCACAATTGCCTAGTCCCAACTGCAATCCTTTCACTGTGTAATGAATACATCCAGAAATAAACTTTAACCGCTCATGCCCCGCTGCTTGCCCCCCGTGCGTATATGTACAGAGACAAGACTGGAATGATGTTTGTGTTGTGCCCTGGATAGTGGCATGCTCACCTGGCCCCAGGACGTCATGTGGTGATGGTGTGGTTATGGTTCAACACAGAACCAGTCAGTGAGAGAGAGGTGACCACTGACCGCTGTCACCCTCTGGTGGGACCATACACACCCTGGTCCAGGGAATGTTGGGGAGGGAGAGAGATGAGCACAGAAGTACTGTACTGTACTGTTTTTTGTCTACTTCAAAACTCTATGTTTATGTGTACTTGTGCTCGTTTTTAGGTGGCATGTGCATCCTCATGGGCACATGCAAAATATGTAAGCATATGGCTACATACTGAACATTCTTCTCTTTACACAGTACATGTATGAAAATGCTTTTGCGTTGTTCAATTATGTCTCCATGTCTGTATGTATGTAAGGTTCGTTGCCACCAGAGATAAATATACCTGAGCCCACAGGCTCGACTCTTGATTGTGCAAGGAGTGGTCGGATCAGAGCAGTAATTTTCCACATCAACACTCAGCCCACTTGAGTCCACCTTGAAGGGCGTTTCTATGAGGATAAGTGCTGTATGGTTCCGTGTGTGTGTTTGTGTGTGTGCACTGTTTTTGCATTGCTGCCTCGTTATATATGTCTTCAGCAATATTTGTGTAGCAGTAGCAGCTTTCCTTCATCTAAATTGCTGTTACAAATTTTTGATTCATTTTATTTTCATCTAGTCTCTCTAAGCAAATAAACACACCTATGAAATCAGATAGCACAACACTTATTTTGCATTTCCATCTGTAATAAATGAAACCAATTAAGCCGTACTTTTAAATTAGGGAGGAGGCAATCCTAATTCTCTCCTTAAGTGTGGTTTCCACGGCAATCAGAGGCCTCTGCAGGGGGTCGGGAATGGAGGCGTTGGGTGGGAGCGCACGCAGCAGGGACAAACTGACTGAGTGCGAGAGCCTACTGCACTCACAGCTGAATCTTCTACTGGCATGCACTTTCTCTCTCCCATACACACACATATGCTGGAGCGCACTTACACACACACATATTCACAAAGCAACAGCCAATATCGCACAAACATTTCCATGTTCTCTGTTAATTTGGCCTCATCTATAGGCTTCATGGAGTGAAATTGAATGCAATAAGTGTCCATGTTAATATTTATCTTATTGTTGTCAATTTGATGAAGTGATGATCATTCAGTGATTCACACAGTCTATGCAGTACTGTATGTTTGACATTGAGAAACCTCGTCTGAGTTTGGTCTGTTCTTCTAATTTTCCTATGAATGAATTTGTCACCAGGCAAATGTGGGTTTGACAGCTTCCTCAATCTGTTAACAGGGGAAGTATTTACGGTTCCAGTCAGAATATTAGGGAACTTTGCCCCGTGTCATTGTTTTTGTCATTTCTGACTGGATTCTACCTTTTCCTCTGATGAGTATTGGCTCTGATTTTAAACACAGACTTTATAAAACCACACAGCAGAGTAATGCTCATTTTTACATGTTACGTATTTCTGTATTACTTTAGGTACGAGAAATTAAAGTCTGTTTCACCTGAGATGAAAAAGACTAGAGCTGTTGTGGAGCTTGATAGAGAGAAAGAAACATGTGGGAATTGTACTTTTAAAACATAAAGGGACTGTGTACTGAATTAAGCACCTTGCGACACCAGACAGTCTCATTTTGCACATCTTATGCAAAATTAATAAACAAACTAAATGAATAAATAAGACCTGTGTGAAATGTTGACCAAGTAAACAGGCAGACAAATAGACTGGCCCGTTGTTGGTATTTATAGCTTCAGCTTGGCAGCTCTTACAGGAAGCTCAGAGCTCTTAACTGAAAATGTTCTATAGTCTGGAGCGACACTCACTGCTCCAAGATGCACTTTTTAGCCATTGTATGTTTAGTGTCACTTTCTGACTGAAACATAGATTTTCAGTCTTTTTTTATTTACCCGATCACTGTGATATTTACAGTAATTAGTTGTAGTGTTATTGGTGTGCACTGATTTAGAATGGTTGACAACACACAACATTTTGATTAAAAGGTCGGGCAGTCACATTAATTAGTTAACAGTTTTTTCGTTCTTTTTGATTGTGAAGTTTCTAATGCTATAACATTTTACCCACAGTGTGTTTTTTTTAATTATGATACAGATTTATGTTTTGTTCTGGAGCTATTGTCAGTTCAACTGTTAAATTAATGACTAATCAATAAGCTTCATTTAAAAAGGAAAGAACATGTATTGTAAAATCTGCGACGGCGTGATAATTTGTGGCCGTATTTTCAAACTTACAGATTTACTGATAAAAATGGCCAAGAATTTTTAAATAGAAGGCTGATTCCAAATCCAACTTTACTTTTGCAACTCAACAAGTTCCCATGTAAACTTTGCTCTTGTACATGGCTCTGATACCTACAATTCATCTAGTCTAGCAGGCAGTTTGCTTTTTTGTTGGAAAAAGGAAAGAAAGAAAAGAAAAGGTGGGATTCAATCCGTCACAATAGATCTGGCATAGCCATCTTATAGTTTGAGAAAGCAGGAAGTTGAAGCTCAGACACAACAGTTGTTAGTCAAACACAGAAGCGTTCCACAGGCACAAGGATGGAGAGGCAGAGGAAAGGAAAGAGAGAGAGAGGCATAGAGAAAGAGAGGGATGAGAAGAAGAAGAAAGAGCACAGGCCTTCCTCAGAACTGTATTCATGGAGTCTGGCTCTTTCAGGTTCATCTCTCATTACTCCTGGGTGCTCTCTCAAGCTTAGCGGAAATGGATTATGCTACACAAAGAAAGGAATAATCACCCTATTCTCCTCCTTCTCTGATAAACACACACATAGCGCACGCGGACACATCTACACACATATACACACACATAAACATACAGACACTCTTTTCCAGTCTGTTGTTTTGACGTACACACTGATGTACACACACTGAGTGAGCCAAGCTTTGTGTGGCTGTGAGTCTCTGAGTGTGGTGCTCGTTCTCTCGCTGCATGCCAGGGGACTCGTCAATTATCTCCCCAAACGCACCCAGTCCTCGGGGGGAAAAGGCGGTGAGGGAGACGTCCCTGTTTTTGAGGGAACCTGGAGTTTGCAACATTCAGTTGAGTGACAATACATTCACGCTCTAATTCTAGGCTAGCAGATGTAATGTTTTTTTCTCTCTCTCTGTTTCCCTCTTCCTTTGTCTCACTCTATTCTGCTCTCCTTGTACTTCTTATCATTCCAACTTTGAGAAGTTGGAGCTCCTAAAGGCTTTAGTGAACGTGTGTGTTTTGGGTGGTTTCGAGTGGATTTTGAGTGTGTGTTTATGCTTACTTGCATATGTGTGTTTATGTGTGTGTGTTTGGATTAAAGGGTGTATGCTTACAGTTTGATCTTTTTTATCTAATGCAGGCAAGGTGGTACTCCCTGAAGATTTAGTTTTTTCCCTGAGCAAATTTAAGAAATGTCTGCAAAGAAAAAACACAATAACAAACAAAAGAAAAACAACAATTTTATCATATTCATGTAATTAATTGCGCAATGATTAGCATTTTCTCTGTTCAAGCATGAAACACAGAAAAGCTTTAGCACTTTTGTATTAATATAAACAGTCACATCAAGCCTTTAATGAATTCAAAGTTTGAACTGACAAATAATCTAATACAGTACACAATACACTTTGTGCCAACTATACACAATATTTTTAACAGATGGCACTCATATCATTTTTGAAGTCTAGAATCTTGAGTTGAACATATAATTGCTCAGTCTCCTTACAATCAGAAAGCAGATTGCCTCACTAGGAAAAGCTTCAAATAAAAAAACTCCCTGTCCATGTTTGTCTTGCAGGGGTGACTCAATGTATCTGTGAGCGCTGGGCTGCGAGGCCACTTCCACCTGGTTAAATTAAAGAGAATATGAATAATAGATGGAGAGAATGACACTTCCGTCGCTAGGGGTAATGAAAGACCGACTCCCAGCTCTCTCTTGTCACTCCTCTGACTCACCGAGAGCGCTAATAAAGATGACACTTGACAGCTAACGAGACCCATCATGGGTGGGGACATGCACACATACATAGAGAAAGAGAGAGAGGAAGAGAACGAGAAAAAGAGTAAGATAGAGAGAAAAAAAACTATAAGAGGAGTGCAAGTGTTGTAAGGACATCTAACCTTTGGCTGGCCAAACAACTTGGTATCCTGTCAGGAACCGAGTGGAGATCTGTTTTAGCATTCACCAACCTATTTTAAAAAGTCAACAGATGACACTCACATAGGGCTTTGAACTATAGAGAGGGGCAGACAGGAAAGAGGCAATGAAAAGAAGAAATAGGAAAGTTGTTAATTAAAAAGTGTATTATGAAGGGAGTGAAAAAAGTAGAAGAAAAGAGGGGATTTTTGGTCTGTCCATTGAAGACAAGTGGTGTGTTGGAACAGGGAAGGATGGAAGATGGAGGAAGCCCTGCCCACAGCCTGATCTCCAGGGTCAGCTTCAGCTCCAGCCTACGCCGCAGGGTGCCCAAAGAGAGGGCGTGCCATTGTTTACTGTCCGTGGTGCAGGTAAACAATAAACAATGAAAAGGTTGCCAGCTCCTCACCCTAATGTTTCCATTTTGGGAACTCAAACACACCCCCATTCTCCTCACAACCCCTACTCACCACCCACTCCCTCGCTCCCCCTCTCAACCTCTGCCACCTCCCCCATTCAGATCCATCCCCAGCCCCAGAAACCCCAGAGGGGCGGTCGCCCAGCCTGCCCACGCTGCCCTCTAAGAAACCACAAGAGGGTGTGGTTCCGCCTGGAACAGGGAAGCCATTTATTTTGGGCGCATCTCTGCTGACTGACTCATGTGTTGACTGGAAAGTTGGCTGCATGCTATGGGCCGAGGCTCCACCAACCCTGTTGGCTATCAGTTCCATGACCTGCCCTCCCTCCTTTTGGGCCCCCTGCACCTCAGCCCACCACAAGTTCAAATGCACCAATAGCCACCCACTCCCATCCTCCCACCCACTCTAACCAGCACTCATCAACACTCTATTTTTGTCTTTATGTCATCCCTGCCACCTACTACCCTGCTCTTAATCTCAATTTGCCATTCTTTCACAGTGACCTTAAGATGATGTTTGGTAAAATATGATCATCTGGGGGTGTTATATGATGGGCATGTGCCCCATGATTAGTTTGGGGACCTTTTTTTCCTGAGAAAGTAAAAAGTAAAGAGAGAGAATCAAGAGGCAGAAAGAGAGAGAAAGCACACCATACAAAAGGAATAAAATCAAGGCTATATGCAATGGCACTACTTGAATTTACTTGATCCTTAATTGCAAACTTGCGTAATGTTATACATGTATTCATAATAAATCATGTGGACTGGACTGTGACAGGGTGAGACTTACTGATGGGAAAGACTCACCCTAAAATTTGAAAATGCCTTTGCACATACAGTATACCAGCCTATTTTGCTTCAGTAGCTAAAAACAAACCAAGCACACACTCCTTAAATACATCTATACATTCTTTAAATACATCTGAAGCCATATTTATCTATGGTATACTGGCAGTCCTTGAAATTAAGAATTCATTCAATCAATTTCACAGTGAAAAAAAGGGGTCTTTAATCCAATAAAATACCCATTAAATGTCAGGAATAGGGCACCATTGAGAGCTCTTGGTTTAGTCATCAACTATTATAATACATAGCGGTTACTGTTCTCAGTGGAGAAATAAGTGACCTACACAGAAATTGTATTTATATTATGTGTGTAATAATTGAAAATTGGTGTTTAAATCATGGTGATCCAGTTGAGGAAAATGTGTGCACTTTATTTACACTGTATGTTGCTGTGTATGGGAATATGGTCGGACAAAAAAAAAACTCAAACTACAGTAGATACATTTTTCACAGCTGGAGCATTCCAGATGGCATGAGTAGTCAATAAAAGAGAGGATGAGGGCCCATAAAAAAACTTTAAAAATGCCCAACCATAACAGGACTTTTATTTATCTGCCTGGCAATGAATGGAGAGTCTTTTATATGGTCTGGATCAAATTTACTCTTGCTCCATATATTGTTACTGGGGGATGGAGACTCAGTTTTGGACCTGAGTTTTTATCCTTAATATAGATGATTTTGGATTGCTATATTTCAAAATATACTCATATTTTATTTTGCCCATGCATCAAAGGGAATCAAGGATTTTTTATAAAACAAAATCTTCTCACTGTATGTTGTACCACCACTATTCATGTTATGCATTTGCCTGTAACATGTACCTGCAACTCGACCACCAAAACATGATGACCTACTGTACTGCATCTTATTTCTTTACCTGCTTTTTATTATGTAGTGGTCAAAGAAAGCTGTGAAGTAGGGTGCTCTTCATCTTCTCTGTTTCTCCCCAGGGTCCCCATATTGCTCTGGAGATGTCTGTGGGTTCCTTGCTATGGCGTGGCGCTCTGACATTCCCTCCACACCCACACTGGCAGCCAATGTGCCAATTAGTGGCCTTCTCCGCAGGGGTGGGTGTATGGGAGGTGGAGAACACAGAAGAACGAGAGACAGAGGAGAAAGAGCAAGAGAGAGAGCGTGTCTATGAACGTTTCTGGATGTGTGTGTGTGTGTGTGTGTGTGTGTGTGTAACAAGGCCTCAGACCTCAGACATTCCTTTCGCTATGACCTAGGGTACAATTAAGGGGATGTCCCTCCCCTGCCTCCCCTCCTCGGTGGACCACATCAACGGAAGTCCTGGCCCAGCTGGAGGCTCTAATGACGGGAGGGAGGCCAGGTCGCAACCCTGGTGTGCCACCTCAGCGCCACACCCTTCCTGTTTAGGTCCAGACAGGGTCTACGCCAGGAGAAGAGGAGAGGAAAGGGGACAGGGGAGACAGGGAGTAGGAAAGTGATTTGGAGTTGTCAAGCTCTGGAGAGGAGTCGAGACAGATTGGGAAAAACTAACATTGTAGTTGTCATCATGTAAAAAGAACATATTTTGCTTCATTAGTTGTGCTTGATTTTTTTTCCCTTCACCTGTGCACCTTGTCATAAAAGTAAAAAGATGACTTCTTCAAATTGATCACGTTATTAATTTACAAGAGTTGCAAACCTATCCTTGAGTAAAATAACATACTGCTGTTAATTCTTGTCAGGTTTCTTCGACAAAATGATCCTAACTTTGGACTGAATAATAAACTGGGCACATTACAGACCAATATTTCAAGTTGTAAAGAGTGAGGTGAAAGGCACAGGGCTTTACATATTGTGTGGGTCTCTGGTCATTTGTTAGTATGCAGACAGTTGTGTTAGAGTATCATGGGACTGAAAGCTGTGGTCCTCAGCCCTGCTATCGCCAGACAACCCGCCCTGATGGAGAGGCTCGGATAATGATACGTCTGTGAGTCTGTCTGTCTGTCATGCCTCTGGATTTGCTTGCTCCGCTCTTGTGAGTGAGGAACAGCAGGGGACATGTGGGGGTGGTAAAGTGTGTGTGCGTGTTTGTGACTGCGTTCTGTATCTGGCTATGTATGTGGATGGCTTGCAAGCTGGATGGTCGTGTGTGTGTGTGCATGCGTGTGACAGGGGTCCCCACAGATTATAGACGTTGATGAGCATCTCCTCTCAGCTTGGAAACCCTGTAATTGTCACCTTGCTCAAATAGGGGAGAGGCGAGAGATACGCATTGGATATCCAAACAAAAAACCCGCAATCAAAGAAAAGTGAAAGGTAGAGAGAGATAAGCAACAAGATGAAGAAGGAAAAAAACGGTGGACCAAAAGAGAAAGTATGTGGTGGTCAGCTCAGTGACCAATTGAAACAAATGTTCTGCTGGTGTGATTTACACTACATGTGCTACAGTATACAGTACTTGCAAGCTCATGTGTGGTGTGCATTCAACCAAGTCAGTGTGTGAATGTATACTCGTGTGTGTGTGTGGGAGAGATAGAAACAACTAGAGTGATGGACAATCAGTACTTGTCCAGTCATTGCATTATGAGTGCCTGAGTGACCTACAACACTGATAGTGTTTCCACTTTGTCTCTGAAAAAAACAGTACAACATGTTCAGGGTGAGTTCCCATACACTTCATTAAGCCATGAATGTATCTAAATACTATACTTGAGCTGTATGTAAATTAGTGTGGTTTGTTTAAAATCTTGTGGTCCTTAATATTATGCATTATCATGCATATTTTTATGTTGTTAAGTTTGGCTGTGTTTTGTTTAATAAGAAAATGTTTACAAATATTTCATGAGTTCTTGGTCCATTAATAACTTAAACTGTTTAACATGTGAATTAACATAGTAAAACAGATGTTATCTACCAAGCCATCTATTTTCTACATCCACTTGCGTTGTTCAGGGGTACAGGGGTTTGAACCATATCCCAGCATGCATTAGGTATAAAGTAGGAAATGCCTTGGACATGTCACCAGTACATACTGAAACATACTGTGTAGAAAACCACATTCACACCTCTGAGGAAAGCAACGCCAAAAACACAATAACATTATTCCATGTGCGTAATTCATGCACTGGAAAGTGTTGTTGCATTTGTGTTGCTGCATGTGTTAATCATCAGATCCGCGTGAGGCAAAACTAAGTTTTCTGATGACAAATTTTCTTGAACATTTATTCACCTTCTACTTCTTCTTGTCATCTCTGGGACCTCGTTCTCCTGACTTGTGACTTGAAGAGGGATGTGTCCGTTTTTATGGAAGTACATTTTACACTTAGAAATATTAGAATAGATGCGGCTTTACATAATTAAAACTGACTAATAAAGAATATTTAAATATCACAGCAGCACCCTGACAATAAGCACTGTGTGTGTGTTGCCATACTGTCTTCCTATAATGTCTTACAACACTGAAACAGCAAAGACAAAGACAAACACTAATTTGTCTGTATTGACTGTGCTGCTCCTCTGTCTCTCATTAGCTTCTATTAATCTATTTACCCTTCACAATGCCCTGACACCACCCCCAGAACCCCAGCCTTTGCCAAAACCAAAGTGACACTGGCTCCGCAGGCGAGGTTGGGAGGCCATGAGGTCATACCAATGATGGCACTAGCTGTCGACCAGTGAGATGTGGGGCCCCGTAGGCGGAGGGGTGCTAGGTGCCTGCGAGGGGAGAGTGAAGGGAGTGTGCCGGGGGAAGTGAGACATTCATTAGGAGAGCCAAGCTGACGCTGTCACCCTCACCCTTGCCTGCTTCTAAGGAGCCTGCTCAGACACACGCCAGCCTCAGCTGCTACCAGACCGTGGCTGTGCTCTGCACCGACGCACACAGTTTGTGTGTGCGTTTATATGTGTGTGCAATTGAATGATAAAATGTTGCTTTATGCTGTGAAACTCTGTCACACAAATGTTATTTCATCCACAGAGGCCGATGAGTAAGGAGATAAAGATACAGACACACAGGGAGTCTATTATAAAATGCACGTTCAAGTTCATTGTTCATCTGCTGAGGCTTATGCTTATTTCAGGCGGTTCTGATGACAAATGAGACGAGCATGTTCCCTCAGTCATCTTGCACGCCTGTGAAAGCAGAGCCCATTTTATTGGGCCGCTAATGCGATGAGAGAGGCCAGGAGTCAATTACTGTGTACTTATTCTCCCTCTGCCTGAACACGGACTTGTTAACGCTTCCTAATAATGAGCTACAGTGAACAAGAGGGTTACACTAGATCCTTTTGACTCACAACTCACAAAAAGGAAAACATTTTCCATTCTCTTTGTGCCCTATCATGGATGCCTGATAAAAAATGAATAAAGAGGTGAGGGACGTGGAGAATGTTTACCTTACAACTGTAATGATGTCCTAGGCTTTTGTTGTTAATATAATGGTAGAAGTTGCAAAGCTGTGCACATCACCATGCTTTACCATCATTATTCTTTAATAATATTGCATTTACCAAAGCAGTATACTGACATATGCAAGAATAAAGGTTCTATATATGCATATTATGTTTACTTTTGTGAAACTGTATATCAATAAGGTTAGTGAGCAGAAGAAAGTATATGATCATGATCTGGTTCATAAAATGGTGAGACCAAGAAGTTATTTGAAGGCCCTCCCCTGCACATAAAGCATTAATGGCCCAAAATATTTGACTCGCACCTGAGTCCTCTTGAAGGAGCCAGATCGGTAACACTAGCTAGCTGATGCTTAAGAAGCCCTTATGAACTCCCTATCTGCATCATTATACACTATCTGTGTAAACTAACTTTCAACTCCTTTGCTAAAAATACAGTTGTGGTTTATCTTACTTTAGCACTTGCCATTGTTAGCTAATTTACAGGTGTGGTTTCTGTTGGAGTAGGCTTGTTTCTCTTCTATTACATTTTTTTGTTTTGCTTGCTAAGAGCAGTAGAGAAGAAAGGGCAAAAAACTTAAGGATGGGTTAAGATAAGGAACTGTTTCTTTACACTCAACAGCTAACACATTTCTGCATACACACTGTTAACTTCCCGTACTTACTACAAAATGTCCATATTCATTTGGTTTTAGTGCATTTAAGGATAAGCTCTGAATTAAAAATATAAACTAAATGGATAAATACTGAAGCCACAAGCTGGTTTTATGTGGAGGGGCAGCTGACCCAGGGCCCAGACTCACCAAGAAGCTCCATAAGAGCCTATAAGATCACACCCTACTTTCTATTTTTTAACATGAATTTATAAATGTGACTGTATTTTACAGATTTAAGACACCCACTATTGTATTTTGTATACAATAGTGGGTGTCATTATTGAGAAACATACTGAGCTGGGTAAATTAAAAATGTATATATTTGTGTGTGTATGTTTCTCTGTGCTTTTGAGACAGTAACGGAGAGACAAGTATAGTTTAGTGTGGTGGATTTTTGGCTGAAAAACTGCAAACTGTAGTGTAAAGGATAAGATATCATTATATTATCTGATTTTCTTCATACTGTAGTATAATAGTGAGCATAGTATTTTTTGTTGCTAGCTTTACAGAGTAAAATTATGTTTATTGATAAAGTCAGATCCATGGCATTCGCTCTTCTTGGTTCTCAAGTGATGTTAATTTCGTTGCCATTTGTTGTGTGGATTACTGCCTTGCATGGCCTATAGTTTCAGGGTGGTAACCTTGTAGTAAAGGCCAGTAACACTGGGTGGGTGTGTTCATCCTGATGTGGGTGTTATGAATATTCTTCCTACTCCTACAGACTGCAGAGCGCCTGTGACTGGCAGACAAATCTTTTCCCCATTATCTAAAGAGAATCTGGACAGGACGCACAGACTGACAGTCCCTATAGATAATATTGTACTGATCATATGTGAAAAATACACTAAACTTACTGTCGAGTAGCCACAAAAGAACTTACATGAACTTAGAAATTACATTTTAAGTAATACAGTATATTCAGCTCATTGTAAGTTTCTAATCTGTATCACATACGTTTTAACTATAGTAGTATACACGGTTTAAAATGATAATCTGTGAACTAGTGTTGCGATTTTCTATGAATCAGTAGGCATACCTTTGGCATTTCTATACTGTGTAAGTGATAATTTTTACTGATTTGATTTTTTGGTGACTGGGGACCTGGCAGTCCCACCCCTGACTGAAGTTGATTGGTCCACTTCACATTTCATTAGTGTCAAACCAAATTTAACATAAAGTCAGCTATGAGAACATCAAAAAACAGAGAGTATTTTATATTTTACACATTTATCCAGGGGACCCTTTTGCCAGACAAAAATATCAGTATTGGACAATTCTGAAAAACCCTGGATTATCTTTATTGACAATGTTTTAAAACTTTGTTCCACTAACCGCTTTAAGTAAAATATTTTTCTCTCACACATTCTCCTCCACTCTCTGTAGACTCAAGTAAGACTAAATTACTTGTGGAGAAGTCTATCAGAGGTGGTGATCATCTCAATCAATTACTTCAGAGAGAGACATATTGGATTTTTCAATTTAATGCTTTGATATACTCAAGTCTATATTATTGTAGACCTTTTTTTGTAAACTGTTAAGTATGTTGTCGATGTTTTTGAGACTTGTATTTCCAATAGTATGGCTATAATCGTTACATTGACTTTTAACTGTCTCTACATATCCTACTTGTTATTTGTTTAATGTATTTTATGTCTGTTATGCTGGTGTAATGTGGCCCTCTGGCCACGTATTTTTATAAGGAATCACAAGTTAGGTTAGTCAACTCAGGTTGACTCTTCTTTCCAGCCACGCCCTGAGAAAGACCCAGTGAATGTCGATGAGTTTGTCATTTGTGATATTCTTGACACTTTGTCTTGCCCTTATTAATAAAGGCATTTTAACTACATAATTTGCTCAGTGTAAGAGTGCCTGAAGTAAGCCAAGTGGTAACCCTCTTTCTAAGACTAAATTACTTTTGAAATAATTAAGAAAGGTTGACATTATCTCCAGTTGTGACAAATTAGAGCTGTGACAAATTAAAGTGGGAACTCCTTCCCAATAAATTGGGCATTTTACAGTTTCAAAAGCTTTAGAGGATGCTGTCTTCACACGCTTTGTTTGGAGAATTGCACTGTTCATTGTGCTCGATTATCCAGAGTATTCTGTCAGTCTCTGCTCACACATTTTTTTTTTCTTTTTAAGAATGATAACATTTGTTTTCTGCTCCTTGTGATTCACAAATACTGTATCTTGGCTTATAGAATACACAATTGAAATAAGATAATGAATTCCACTGCATTATATTTTAATTCACTCCAAATGAGGTTGATCATTTGCCAAATCAGGTTATGAGAACCCCTGGCTTTGTTCATTTGTTTTAATTAAACAGAAGAGGAGAGGTGAGAGAAAAAAACACTGGCGCATTGTTAGTGTAATTAAAGATTAATTCCAGAATATTATGTTTGTGATAATGTCTCTAATGTTGGGCAAAGATATCCATATTTTACATAAAACAGAGTATAGTTAATTTTAGATAATTTAACATAAAACCTGTCATAGGCGCTCCTACTCCTATTCATTTAGCATTAGCAGTGCTTCAAGGTCCACAATTCGCGTGTCACTCCTCTTGTCGAAAAGATGTTTTCATGTGAGGATAAACCTAGGGCAACTGTTAATGTGTTGAGTCAGTTACTGTTGAAGTGAATACTTCAATGTACATGACAGAACAAAGTCCAACAGTTTAGAACTTCAGTTTTAAAGATTACTGGACAGGAATTCCCATTTCACCATGGATCTCACAACTGTAAAATTAAGAAATTGTTGCCAAAAAACAACATAATGTTGTTGTTTTACAACATAATGAGGAAATGTTTTTCAATGAACGTACCTGCCAAGTTGTTAAATGTTACTGTATGCAAAATGTCCAGTGACAACGTATTTCATTTTTTTTCTCTACAATATCTTTTTTATGGTTATGTTTATGCACTCACAGCCCTTGGTTAAGGTTAAAGAAAGAACTTAGTCTTGGTTAAATATAAAAAAAGTCAACAGTAACTTGAAGAACGATGCAGGGTGTGTTTACTTTCTTAAAATGTAACCAAAAACATGCTTTTCCCCTGATCTTAACCAAAGTGCTTTTGTTGCCTAAAATCTATGCAGCAATAATGTTTCCTGCCAAAATGACATTGTGTGGTATATAAATGATTTCTTTTGGATACAGGGTTGGATGGACTTGTTATCTGCAGAAAATGTTAGCTTTTTATTGCTCACATCACATTCATGTCTTGTTTAAGAATCATATTAGGAAGCTATAAAGCATGAGTTCTTCTTCTGTAAATACATTTTTGTAATTCTACTTTTCCAAGGTTTGTTTGATTAGATTAAGGTTTGTGCATATGTCCAAGAAATTTCCCTAAACTAAGACACCATATATAGAAATATTGTTATTTGAGGGATAAAAAAATCCAATTAGATTTATTATGTATCTTGACCAACATGAAAAACTCTTCAGGCATATTCAGTGAGCATTTTTTCATTCCACCTGAAAGCTTAATTACCAAAATGAACTCATTACATACTTCACTGGACTAATTTAACTCTTTGTCCAAGGTCAAGTCTGACAGAGATTTAAAGTGACCAGTCTGTAGGCCTGAGAGACAAGGAACAGTGTTGAGTGCCAAGAAGAGCATGTAGAAAATGAGGGGGAAAAGAGATGATGCTGTAAAAAATGTCAAACAAATCCAAGTTGGTAGGTCATACCTGGAGAGACAAAGTGAGGTGCAGGGAGCACCCATTGTAGCTGCTTGCAAGTGAGCAAAATAACCATGGCTGCACTATATTGGCTACATTTTATATCAGTAGGATGCAGGTAAGTGGGTTTAGAGTTCATAAAGTGAAACACAGAACACTATATCTAATGACACAGCAGTCTGTCTACAGCGTTAGCCCATCGCCTGTAGGATGAATAGATCAACTCAGTCATCATCTATGTTGAAAGTGATGAACTTGATTGAAAGAGCTGACATTGCTGTAAAGTTTTTGTGGGTCGTTTCAGCAAACTGTCATCCAACATTATGGCTGCCGATCAAAATATTAGCAGCAAAGGCTCCCGAGCACTGGTGGTACTCTTCTGAAAGAGTTACCTCACTGTTAGATTTTGAAAAACAGTCAAATCTGCAAAAACGATGAAGGAAAGGTAAACAGTTTGCTTGGATGTTTTTAAAGGAGGGGGTTCATATATATAAAAACTAATAAAACTAAGACTAAACTAAACGAAGACTTGGTCAAAATGAGTGTTGTATAGATATATTGTGCTCTAAAACATACTTAATGCTTGGCACTCTCAGTATGAAAGTTGTTTGGACTAATCTCATGAAGCATTAATAAGATGTCAGCTGACAAGCCAACAGACTCAACATGTCAGTTTCTCTCTTTTATCTTCATGGATCACACCTACAGCTGTAGCAGGAAAAATATACTGTAAGTCCTCAAACAAGTATCTTGGGACTCTGAACCGTGTCACGCTGTTTTTTTTCCCTGCCTTTTTTGGGCCTGCATTCTGCATAATAGACAACAACACTGTTGGGTTTTGTTTGTGGCTACATCACAAAAGAGTTGTAAATCATGAATGAGAGTTGTTTTGCATTTTGTCATATCGCTTTGGGCAGGATGAGTGTGATGGATAGGCCCTACAGTGTAGGGGACAAATGAGTGAAACAACATGGGGAGAGTCATAGTTGTCTCTAACTATTGCACCATAAGAACTGCAGTGCCCCCCCGCCACCCCTAAAAAAATAGTTATTAAAAATGTTAAGATATTAATATTTACAGGGCTGCTGATTAAAATCTACAGTTTAATATTTCAGGTATTGTTTCCTGTGATATAATATATGTTTGCCGCTTCATGTTTTCCAAGCAAACTGGGCCCTCTGCTCTCTCCATCTCTTATCTGGCTCTGCTCGATTCCTGTTCCCGGGGACCATGGGGAAGGACAAGTCCTGGCTGTCCTGGCTCTTGACAGAGGAGATAAATCACTCAGCACACCGGAGGATAGCCTTCCAGTCGGCAAGCTGGGAACTTCATTATCCCGCCCCTGCCACATATTACCATGCAGATCGTCACTGATTGGGTCGGCGCTGTGGCGTTCGCAGCCTACTTCTGTCACCGCCAGAGGAGTCTCAGATCTGTCTCAGCGTTGAGGAGAGGAGATAAGAAGGAAGAAAAAGAAAAGGCGGAAGTGAGAGGTGATATGTTAAAAAAGAAAGATTTTAAGAGGAAGTGGGAATATTTCCCTAATATCACCTCAATACAGGGATATTTGGCATAAAAACATTATACAAGTTTCTGTTGACGTCTGCAACACTGCAAATTCAAGCAAGCATATTCTGTGTAAATTCCACTATGGTGTAGTTTCCTTAAGCAATGAGGCCCAGGAAAACCACAGTTTCTACTTTTTTGCTCACACTATTCTGCATCAACACATTTTCACTTGCTCTAACACCTTGTATGTTTTGAAACGGAGTAATTTTCTTCACCACAAACCACCCATCTTGAGAGCTCATGAGGACATTTCGATTTATTTATAGACATCAAACTTAAACATGATTTATAGAACACAAAAAAATATTGAATTAAAACTGCTTCCTTTGCAATTCTGTGTTATCCAATATAATTAAATAAATATAATTTGTTTTTATTAATAATAATCTTTTACATGGTTTAGTGAAAACTAACATTGTTTTACAAAACAGGATGTGGATATGGCCAGTTATAGTTAATGAAGAAGTATAAATATATAGAGAGCACAATGTGCGCACACGCACACACACGCACACATTCATTCAAATGAATTGAAGTTGACACTGAAATATTTTGTCAATCTATAATCTCTGCCAGGAAAACTCTGCCACTCTGATACTGTGTGTGTGTGTGTGTGTGTGTGTGTGTGTGTGTGTGTGTGCGTGTGTGTGTGTGTGTGTGTGTGTGTGCTCACTTAGTGAGATGGGAGCGCACCATTCCCCCTCATGCTGACTCCATAGAGAAGCATGGATCATATTACCCTGTGCCTCAGGACCACACACGCACACACGTATAGTCTGGTGCGCCTGTGTATTTGTGTGTGTGTTTGTTTTTTTGTGTCTTGCTATATAGGCATCAGTGTGGTAAATGGCAAAGTGAGCGTGACAGAAAGAGAAAGGAGGCATAAAAAACTGTAGACTACTTCTGTAAAGTGATCCATCCTTAAAACTGGAACCATAACATATGAGAAACTACAGTATTTTATTCTGCTGTGTCTCAGCAACAAAATTGTCAAAAAACCTAACAGCAGAGATATGTATAATTAATACTTGAAATGTACTTGTCATAATAACAACTACTCTGATTCCACTTTAAAAAAGAAGTTGTTCTGTGACGGCCCTCCCACTGTCTTGGAGGCTCTCCTGGCAACCTCAGCTACAAATTGGCTGACATGGGAGGGTCGTCAGCAGATTAAGCTCACCTGGGCCATTGGGCTATAAAAGTTGGCCCATGTGTTCACGCTGGCTCTACCTTTCTACAGCAGCACACACCTGGTGTCAATGTCTTTTGGGTTGTTGGATGATTTGTGTTAACGTTAGTTTAATAAATTACTCTAGTGTCTTGAGTGTACTCCCTATTGTTACATTCTCTGAGCTGGTTTGTAACAAACTCATGTGACTTTTTGTTGTCTATCTACATTTATATACATGTAAACATTTTTACTCATGGAAACATCCCCTGTGATATAACTCAAGCATATTGTACCCAGACTTCAATGGGGTCAGCCTAACTGTATGCAAGGTTTACATCTCCCTCTTTTTCGCTCTAAATCCTCTGGGCATCAATGCATTGATGAGCTGTAACCCGATCACATTGATCATGCGATCAGAGCGTCAGGAATTGTCCCGGTGCAATAACCCTGTGACTTTAACATCCACTGCACCTATACAGTTATCTCATGGTTTATGTAAATATTAACACTTTTAAACCTATGCATGCTGTACATACTGTATAGAATGTCACATCCAACTACCTCATGTTCATAAAACAACCTGTTACATTAATCAGATTTATTTCAGCACCATTTGCACTCAGCACTATTGCACTAATTGTCATACCGTTTACAAATGTTACTGTTGTGTTGTTGTTGTTTTTTTAACCATACTTACATCTAGTGCTGTGTATGTATATAGAGCGCACGGAAAACCGGAGTCAAATTCTTGGCCAATGAAGCTGATTCTGATTCTGATTCTAATCATTTTCTTTCATTTATTGACTCCCCACCAGTGTAAAACACTGTGTTTTCACTTCTCCTCCTCATCTTTATCCTCCTCTATCCAATGTCCTGAATGTAGTGAATTGTAGATTTATATTCACAAATGAAAACATTTTTGCATATTGAAAATTTTACCTATCGCAATATTTAGGGATTGGACCAAGTAAACATATTGTCCAAGGAAACAAGTAAAAATAAATAAATCAGTCAATCAATCATGCAGTGTGAAAGATTTACATTACATGTGTAAAGAGGGAAAAATATCTGTGATAATCACGAAAGTTCAAAGTTATTCGATGTGTCACAGCATGAGGTTATCGCCAAGACACCTCAGTGAAAGAGATGGATCGTAAGGCTGCGGTTGTCAAGGAAGACACAGAGGATTGTGTGATCACTGGGAGTATGGGGGTGGGCGGTGGTTCCAGGTGTTCTTAACAAGAATAAAAGTGACATGTGAAATTAACAAACATTTAATTCCACACTTCTGAACCATGGGGTGAGTGCAAATGAAACTGAGAAGGGAGCGTGACTTCTCCACCTCTCAACATCCAGTTCTCAACGCTGTCAGCAGATGTCAGTTAAATTTCGCCTGCGCCGCTGCCTTGCTCACTCCCTTTCTCTCTGACACTGACTCATAATAATATTCTTTAATCAGATATCAGCAGAAGAGTGCATTGAGTAACTACAAGGGTCCATCCTCTCTACCTACACTTAATATTTTTTCTCTACCTTAACTTTTGTATGCCCTCCCCACTTTCCCCCCATCTAACCCTCCCCACCCCCAGTACAGGTCTTATGTGTCAGAGGATCCCCAGGGTGTGTGTGGGCTAATTAGGGTGAGGCAGATAGGAGGGAAACACAGGTGTTAGCCAGACCGTACTCGCTGTACAGAGTAATGACTGTACCGAAGCCCCTCATCCTACCACCCTCCCTCCAGGGTAATTTGTCGTTACTCTGTATAACCATGCATCTCTCTGCTCCACTTCGGGTTTGCTTTTCATTAATTATTTTTATGTGGTTATTTGTTAGCATTATTTATGGCCCACACAAATATTAGCGCCATTAGCCAGAGACACAACAGTGACTTTGCCGCTGTGGTCCTTACGTTAGCCGCGAGGGCTAGAACTGTTGATGTGTGTTTATCAGGTCAAGGTGGTCTGTTAATGTGTGTGTGCATACATGTCTCAGTGTGTGCTGCTGTGTTAGAATAAGCTTTGTTTTACATCAACTGTCATCCATACTGTATTTGCACTGTTACTTCATTGCTGAGTTTCCTCACTGTTTATTGCTTCTGACAGACAGTCATATATCACATTTCAAACTTGAAATAATACAAATCTCCCTTTAGTGATGTTCAAATACCTCTATTAATCTGATTGGACATGACTGTGCAAATCCTAAGAAAAAAGGCTTAGCAGGAGAACGTTCTTCTGCTTCTTACTTCTGATTATTAAATTATGACTAGGGAGCTTAGTAAAGAATTTATGAGCACAAATCGACAGAGAGTTGGAGTAACAGACAGTAAAAAGAGAAAGCAGAAAGGGTGAGTGATGGGAGGAGTGTGCAAAAAGAAATTGTTGAGACAACTGCAAGATCGACAGAGAGAGGATGAAGAAGGGAAAAGAGAGAGCACGCTACTGTTAAGTGCATAAGTGGCAATATGCACCCAGTGAGGTGGAACTGGACCTGGTGAGAGAATATTGTCCTAGGTCAAGCCGAGTCAGAATCACTTGGGTGACTGTTGCTCACTAGAGCAGAACACAGCTCAGGGAGAAAGCTGGGGCAAAACTGAGTCAGCGCCACGTTACCACTTTACCACAGAAAAACGCACTCTATCATATGCACTGTATCATCATGATACAAGAGATAAAAAAGAACTATGCTATTGAGTTATTAATTTTCTTCCTAAACGACTTCCTACCTCACACTGACCTGTTACAGGGTAAGACATATTGCCAGCACATTATTATCACATTTACATTGATAATATGCATCAGACTCACACACAAAAACATGCATACCCACAATTAGACATACAATAAACATTGTACAATATCTATATGCTACAACAAATACATATTCTATAAAAGGACTTGAGTGACATCAGACATCCAATTTTTAAAACCAGTAAAAGATGTCCTAGGAAACCACTCAGTACAAAATTACTACTTCACACAGTTTGTTTACAACAAACAAAACTTGGTTGGGTTTGGATCAAGGTTTTGGTTAAACATGATGCTACAATAGCTAATAGTCAAGCAATGCAGCAATCAAAGTGATTTGTAATTTGAACAAGTATGCTTTTGCTTTTCATCACAGCAGTTTGTAGCTCTCTATGATGAGTGCTGGCTTTTGGTGGACTTGTGAATTTGCTTAGTTTACCCACAGTTTCCACTGTCCTCTCAAAAATGTTGTCAACACGTCCTCTCCCTCACTGCTGTGGCAGCATTCTGCAAATCTGTTTAATCCTCCTCAAAAAACTCCCAAGGGCCCATTGTAACAACATTCACGGTATCAGTACAAACATGCTGCATTAATGAAACAAGTCACCTACATCTAATTATTGCCCATGGAGTCATTTATTATTTAATTGAAGCCATTTAGATTATACTGTCGAACAATGAGGTGATGATGACGAGGTTATCTGTTTTCCAGTGGTATCCAGAGGGACATAATGCCATAGAGATTTGTGGACTGAGTTCATTTAAAATCATGTTCTCGATGTTGAATTACTTGTAACTGTAAATTGAAAGGATTTCTTAACAGTGCTGCACACAATGTGTTGTTGTTGTCGCACTGAGAGCAGAGCTGAGGAGTTGAAGAGTGTTTTAAGCACTCCTACTACAGATGTCATTAAGTGTTCAGAAAGTTTTGGGTAAAAAGTTCACAGCCAAATGCCACCTGCGTACGTCCTCCGCACCATGAAAGGCAGGTACATTGAGCCAGATGGTAACCACGGAAACAGGTGTTGTCCACTAGTATGAGAAGAGTTGTACTGTAAGCAAATTCACTGTCAATAAACCCATTTACATGAAACCTATACACCAGATCAACCACTCAATGTGCAAGCATTCACTCTGTTGTGTTTCATGCGAGCAGCCAAAACAATGCGTAATGAAAAGGACAAAATGACAAGATTAAAGGAAATATACTTGAATAATGTAGCTTTTCTAAAGTCAACTTCAGAAAGATTTTTTTTTTACTGTGCTGAGTCTCAGGAGATTCATTATTTGAGTCACAGAGTGATTTGATAACATGACAGTAAAACATAATCTTTAGGCTAATGAGTTTCTTCACTCGCCCTACCTGTGAGAGACGAAAAAAACATCTTTTAATTAGTATTATTGAATTGGCTAGTAACTCCTTGAGCTTGGGAAAGGCGCTATATAAATAAAAGTTATTATTATTAAAACTTATTACTTATTAGAGATACTATGAAACGAAGCAATCGAAGAACCTTTGCAGTGAACATTAAAATCACAGAAAATAATCTCAGGTTTAGCAGATTTGTCCAATATCATAAATTATGAATGGCGAGTAATTTACAGTGTTTGACTCTGTAGTCCTTTCACCTGAGCCATATTTTCTGGACACTCAGTTGAAGAGATAAGCTGAGCTGACAATCGACATAAGGGTGAGGTGAATCAGATGGCGGGGAAGAATGCAAACAGACCTGGTAGACCCAAATGTGTCATGACATTTTTATGGAAATTTCTGGTAGAGTACTCTGGTAAGAATGATTTCAACTTTTACTTCCAACTTAACATCCATGTTTGCTTGTTATTAGTTTTATAAATTTGCATAGCTTGTCAATGCATTGCTGTTCGGCAGCCATCACTCAAGTTTCTGATTTCATTGAAGACTAGCACAAATGCACTACACACAGAGACAGTGACACACAACATTTCATACTCCTTTAATTTCTACTTTTTATTGTATTCTGTTCTAATTCATTTTATTTACCTCCCCCAAATCTTGATGTCAAGAACTAGTGCATAGCATCTACATGTCAGAATGTGAACATTTAACATAGTTGTATGAAGATATGATGAATTGTTTGCTGTGTGGTATTCTTAACACTCAAATTTAGCAATGTCTACACGACTTGAACAAAAAAATCTAATCTAAAAATGTTTTAAATAACAATTAAAAAGAAACTGCTTCTCCTTCACCTTGCTCACTGTAATTGCTTTAACTGATATGTTTTATTAAGTGTCAAAAGCACCAGCAGGGCTTACACTGTACAGTCTGTCACATAGGGTGCCACGGCATAAAGTGGGTAATGGGGGAACAGAGAAGGGGGGTGAGGCAGTGTAGGAGAAAGAGCAGTTTGTACATTTGTAAAAAGAAAGCCTTTGCTGCTGACACAGGTGAGCACATACAAGGGAAGTAACATTACACCGATGATTGGATAGTGAGTTAACTGATCACTGTTCATTTGCACTCTTTCACCCTGGGGTCGGAAGTGTGACATGCAGCGTTTGTTCATTTTTCCACTGCTGATGTCAGTTGTTTTTATAATCAGCACCACCTGTCTGTAAGTAGTGCAGGTGTGGCTCAGAGGAGCAGTAATGCGGAGGATGTGTGAAATTACATTCATTATGGGGGTAAAATGAGCAGCATAAAACATGATTTGTAAAATGTTAGATTAGCAAATGATTGTTAGATATTGTGGGAACTTAAAATTGTTAGCAGTGTTTTCCAAATGCTCTTTCAGCAACTTATAATTGTTAGCAGTGTTTTCCAAATGCTCTTTCAGCAGCTTTCACCCTTTAGAATATTTACATCATTTAGCAGACGCTTTTATCCAAAGCGACTTACATATGAGAACATTTACAAACCAAATGTGCAGCTTCGGGAGCATTTTTGGGGTTCAGTATCTTACTCAAGTACACTTTGACGCATGGCTGGGGGATCGAACCGCTGACCTTCCAATTGGCAGGCAACCGTTCTGCCACCAAGCCACAGCCACCCCATATAGAGTAGCGAATGATTGACAGAAGGCAAACATTCAGACTGCTCTTCCATTTGATAGTTATCATTTATTTTTTTCTCTTTTTGTTTTAAAGCAATCAGGTACTCTGTTCCAATTGAAATATGCTTGTTTAAATATATTTTCCATTTTTTAGATATCTTAGAGATAGCCTGGAGGCTGAATCTGTCATACTCTCATTTGCTCAGAATGAGAGAACAGCAATCTTTTATAAACAGAGCTGGGGAAAAGTAAGTCTCAAGTCTTGGCACTGAAGTCCCCCTCAAGTTTTGAGCCTCTCCTCCCAAAAAGAATGACAACATCAGTCTTTTCAGCAAGTGCCCCACAACGACATATGTTTACCTTGAAATGACAAAGCTCTCTAGCAGCCCTAGTAAGTATGACAGAAGCAAAGGAGGAAGTAAGGTGACGTTATTATAGAGTGACAAAGTCCAAAAAGGGAGGAGGTCAGGGTGGAAGGATGGCTCAACAAAACATTTCCGTTCGTTTCCTGCTTCCAACTTACAGTCAACGTTGTTATTTTTTAAAGCATGACTACAATCCATCCATAACCTTAACCACATGACAACAAAGGTCCCCAAACCTTAACAAATTAATCATTTTAATCCAAACCACAATGTTTTTGTGCCTAAACCTAACCAAACCTGAACAGTGATTTGTAACGGTTTTGGCAGGCACCGACAAATGAAGTCCTAGGGGCGTTAGATCAGAAAACCCCTGTATGTGTCATTCTTGAGGGTATGAACAAACAATGTATTTTGTCATTTAATTTGGAGGATTTATGGCAAGTTTCAAGTCCAAGTCATTAACAAGTCATAAGCTGCTGTCTCAAATGTAATGCTATACAGATGCTGCTAATAAAGAATGCTATGCTATATACAATAAATCCTACTTCAATTAGTCTACCTAACCCTTTATTAATATTTGCGGTTTTTATATAATCTGACATGGCAGACCATCTGCATCTGCAATATATTGGTTAATTTTGTTGGTTGCACACACCGATGCATGCACAAAAAGAACAGAATTTGAATTGCATAACTCTTCATCTTTGGGGCTCTCTGGTGGCCTATGTTAAGGTCCCTTTCTCTCTCTCATTTCTGGTCATTTATCCAATAAAGGCATAATATAACTCCAGATTTCATCTTTGGCCCTGGGGATAGTCAAGGGTATTTCAAGTCAAAAGTCTATAGTTGAAGTCAAAACACATCTTTGGTGTTGACGATCAAAGTCGAGTTGCAATTCCTTAATAATGTTGTCAATTTGAGTCTAAAGTCATCTGATTTGTGAAGCCTTTAGTATACAATTCATTGTTGAACATTATGGAATGCCTGCTCTTCTATTAATAGAACCTACTTTATATTTCTGTCTTTCTCATCTAGTGAATGCATTTTAACAGCAATGATATTAAATCACAAAGATTAGCAAAACGGATCACTTTGATCCAATGATTAATAAAATTCAGTGAAGGCAACGCCAAACAAGCCCCAGCTTGAGAAGAAAGGTTACCTTTTGGCGCCTGTATGTGCTCTCTCCCAGTGGCCTGACTGAAGGTGAAAAACAAAGGTGACATTCCCAGATTGCATGTGTTAAGAACAATCACATGCCCATATGTTATAGTTTGAGCAGTGTTGTGCTTGATAATTTAATCATATTTGTTTCTGACAATTCAATGAAAGCATAGAAACACCACATTTTCACATTTTTCTGCAGTTCTGGATCTACCAGAGACTTGCAATTGTCTGATCGGCAGCCATTCACGTACTTAGTAGTGAGTGCACTTTGAATGCATAGATCATCTGACTTCCATATATATAGACCAAACACTGACCAATGCCTATGTCCAAATATGGTATTTTTTAGTGACTGACACTTGTATCACTAATGAAAGATAATGATAATGATAATGATATCTGCTCTGCTAGGCCATTACTATGGTGGTCAGTGTGAAGTAGCTTCTCTACACAGGCCCATAGGCCACTCGACCACCCAGAGACCTCACTTTATACTCCCAGAGAGCCCTGTTATCCCCTTATCAGCAAGTAGGGACGTACACTCTTGCTTTTAAGAGTTTGAGATCTCGGCAAAGGTAAAAGCTTTAGAAATTTGGATGTCCTACTATCTTAACAGGGGGTCGACATTTTAATAACAAAGATGACGGTTTAACCTTTAAGTGTAACTGTAGAAAAGTAGTACCTTTCCTGCAGGCTTTCATCACTGGTGAGGCACCGAAATACAGAAGAATTTGGTTTATAGGTTTCCATTTCATAATCCACAGTTCAATGTAAAGAGGCCTCATTTCAAAGCCTTTTCGGGCCTCATTGATTTTTATGAGTGTTTTTCTTGTCAGGTCCAATTCTTGTCTATGCAGCTCCAACTCTGAAATTATCAAAAAGTCTTTATTTTCCTTTTTTAATAAGAATCAAAGAACCTCTAGGTGAAGCCTTAAAGACATCATACAAAATATTCCTTTGGCGGGTTATACTTAATGTTTACTTGGCATGGGCCTGTGCCCAGAGGCAGCAGCCCTTATTCCCTCTCTGACACCAGTGTTGTCTTGCGCTACAAGAGCAACCCTCTGTGCCCACAATTAATTTCCGCCAGAGCCATAATATTCCTCTGGCGTCTGCATGAGACTGGCAGTGACAGTGAGGTCCATGGTCTCTAACCCTGATCTTCAATAGACATCTATTCTCAACTTTCCTCCTGCCCACCCAACAATTTACATGTGCAGAGACCTTTCTCTCCAACCTCCCACCTCCAAAGTTGTTTTAGCTATTTAACCACATATGATGAGAGAGAATGTCTTTCAGTTAAATGTTAAAATTCCCAGCATGGTTTGCAATGCATGTCTACTCACCAAGATGTTTGATGGTAAAAGATTAAATCAGTTTTGAAAAGACAAACAAAAAACTGAAACCATTGTTCAAAATAATTTGATGTTTATTTTATTGTTGACTGCAGTGGAATAGATGTTTAATACATTTTTTGATGAGACCATCTAAAATCTGTAAAACATAATTGAGTTGTTAATGATCAAAGTTTCATTCTGATGTTCAGTCCTCTCAAAGTAGCCTAATTTAAGTCCTAATCCTCCTCAGATGCCATTTGACTGAGCACAACTGGGTGAATGTCTCCATCTGAGTGTTAATTATACCAAAACTTGCTCTGTGACTTTGAAATCACTAAACGAAACCCACCAAGGCCTCTTTCTTAAATAAACTAATTTACACATCAGTTAATTTTGCTAAATGAGGCCATGGTCTTGAAAGTGTGACTTTTAAAATAAAAACCAAATAAATACATCTGATCTGATACTATCTCATTATTCACAGCATGGGACATTACAACCAACTCAAGGTGGATGTTGACCAGTTAATACTTTCTTATATCAAAGTTTGGAGCCCTATTGTTTTTGTTTTCATTTTACCTCTTTCTTCTTATTTTCCTCTAAAAGTAACCAAAAATTGATCGGTGGGTTGCAAGTCCCACCGAATTCTCAGGCACATAAAATGACACTTATTGACCTCAAGATGGCACTGTAACAATAAAGTTTCCATTAACGTAATTATCTTATTGGCTTGGTTTAGAGTCAAAATTATTTCATCAGTTTAATCTCTCAATGCATCTGCACCTTTGCTCCACTGGTCTTCTGCTCTAAAAATGTCAAATTCTGTGACTTTTTCTCAAAGTTTCGATAACTTCTCAGAAGCCACTGGGTCAATTGTCTCAAAACTTTGGCAGGGTAATCTAGAGACTTTGCAGATCTTAAGTTGTTAAAGCAATTCCAATATGTCAGTCCGTTTTGAACATACAAGTCAATCAATTTTTACCAACATAGGTATTTTTTTTTTTAAACTCAATAACTCATGAACACATTGAAATATCAACCTGAAATTTAAGACACAAGTTCAGGAGTTTTTACTAAGCTTACGTATTAAAGCGCATTGCGCTTCACCTCTACAAGGCGCCACAAATAAAAAACGTTTTTGTATTTGTACAAATTCAGTTTGTACGATATGGTCATGACTCAATCGTTGCATACAAATTGGAAATGATTGATTAAAGTGGACGTGGCTTATTACAACAAATCAATTTAACATTCCAAACATCAAAAATTTAAAGAAATCATGCGTACGTCCTAAAGAGCTAAAAAATATCCACTAATGTATGGCAAAAGCTTGCCTCTCTCCAACCTATGTTAAATTCAGAAGTCCATAACTCTATGTCTACTTTCCAAAATATGCTAAATCAATTAATATCTATATCTCCACCTATCTTCATTTAAATGCCAACAAAAATGACACAGACATTCTTTGGATTCTAGATTTCACATGTTTCAAATAGTGTTCAGATGTGTCAATCGGTGAGTCCGCTGTGACAGTCAGTATCTTACTGTAATTAATACTGTATGCACATTTTCTGTTTGACCAAATGTTTCATCACACCTCACCAAAGTAATTGACAATACACCTGAAACAAGTTGACACACAAGAATGATGTGTGATTTTTTGTATCACCAACATTTTGACTGTTGTAAGTGTTTTAAGTTTAGTGTTCTTGTGATGTCATTGCTTCAAGTTGTGATAATGTATTTGGAAACCATATCTCCCCAGTAGCGCAGTCAGTAAGTCACCTTCTACAAAGGTCCAGCATTTGAATCCCCGGGTGGCCAAGTTCTACTTGCCAACAATGTGGCAATTCATGCATGTGGTCTGTTTTAAAGTGCTCATTGAGGTCATTTTTAGTTGTTAGTTAGTTATTGTGACCCAGTGAAAATTTCTTATTATTATTTTTCTCAGCTAAAATGTGTTTGTGCAGCAAAAACCATAAAACCTAGAGACACAGAAACTGGCAGGTAGGTTGCAAATTCCAGCCACTACTCATGCACATATAATGACACTCATTGACCTCAAGGTGACACTGTAATAACAAATATTATGTTTTATAATTATCTCGAAAAACATCTTGGCCTAGAGTCAATATTATGTCATCATTTTAATCTCTCAAGTCATCTGCATCTGCTCTTAATGTCAAAATTTGCTATTTTTTCTAAAAATCCTATTTTCTGCATCTCATCAGAAACCGCTGGGCCATTCTCCTCAAAACTTAATAAGGATCATCTACAGACGTCATTGATCTTAGGTTTTAAAATAAATTCTGATACGTCAATCCATTTCAATTATACAAGCCAATCAATTTTTATCAAGATAGCAACTGTAGTCATGTGAAACACAGCTTCATTGAAAGTCATAAGCTAATCTTTCTCCTCAACACAGCATCAGCAAATAGTGATGACCACAATTAATAATTTTAAAGAAAATCAAGAGTTTAACTTCTTGTCAATTAAATAAGAAAAAAGCATTAAAATACTTGCAATCGGATTGGAGCTATATTGTAGCTATATTTTTATCTTGAATTTGTTAATGACCTTTATGTGAGACCAGTGACTGTAAAGTAGTGGTATAGGGGAGAGTGTAGCCAGACAACACAGGATGCTAGTGTGTAAAATGACTCTGGTGGTGAGGAAGATGAAGAGGACAAAGGCAGAGCAGAGGACGAAGTGGTGGAAGTTGAAAAAGGAAGAATGTTGTTTAGTTTTCAGGGAGGAGCTGAGACACACTCTGGGTGGTCAGGAAGTGCTCCCAGATGACTGGACCACTACAGCTAATGTGATCAGGGAGACAGGTAGGAGGGTACTCGGTGTGTCATCTGGAAAGAGGAAAGTGGACAAGTAGACTTGGTGGTGGAACCAGGATATTCAGGAGTGTATACAGAGAAAGAGGTTAGCAAAGAAGAAGTGGGACACTGAGAGGACTGAAGAGAGTAGACAGGAGTACAGAGAGATGCAGCGTAAGGTGAAGGTAGAGGTGGCAAAGGCCAAACAAAGACTTGTATGCTAGGTTGGACACTAAAGAGGGAGAGGCAGATTTGTACAGGTTGGCCAGACAAAGAGATAGAGATGGGAAGGATGTGCAGCAGGTTAGGGTGATTAAAGATAAGGATGGAAATGTATTGACAGGTGCCAGGAGTGTGATGGGAAGATGGAAGGAGTACTTTGAAGAGTTGATGAATGAGGAAAATGAAAGGGAACTAAGAGTAGAAGAGGTGACTGGTGTGGAGCAGGAAGTAGCAAAGATTAGCAAGAGTGAAGTGAAGAGGGCGTTGAAGAGGATGAAGAGTGGAAAGGCAGTTGGTCCTGATGACATACCTGTGGAGGTATGGAAGTGTCTAGGAGAGGTAGCAGTTGAGTTTCTGACTAGTTTGTTTAACAAGATCTTGGAGAGTGAGAGGATGCCCGAGGAATGGAGGAGAAGTGTACTGGTGCCAATTTTCAAGAACAAGGGAGATGTGCAGAGCTGTGGCAACTACAGAGGAATAAAGCTGATGAGCCATACAATGAAGTTCTGGGAAAGAGTAGTGGAAGCTAGGCTAAGGGCAGAGGTGAGCATTTGTGAGCAGCAATATGGTTTCATGCCTAGAAAGAGCACAACAGATGCAGTGTTTGCTTTGAGGATGCTGATGGAGAAGTACAGAGAAGGTCATAGGGAGTTGCATTGTGTCTTTGTAGATTTAGAGAAAGTGTATGACAGGGTGCCAAGAGAGGAGCTGTGGTATTGTATGAGGAAGTCTGGAGTGGCAGAGAAGTATGTTAGAGTGGTGCAGGACATGTATGAGAGCTGTAAGACCGTGGTGAGGTGTGCTGTAGGTGTGACTGAGGAGTTCAAGGTGGAGGTGGGTCTGCATCAAGGATCGGCTCTGAGCCCCTTCTTGTTTGCTCTGGTGATGGACAGGCTGACAGATGAGGTTAGACAGGAATCTCCATGGACTATGATGTTTGCGGATGACATTGTGATTTGTAGTGAGAGCAGGGAGCAGGTGGAGGAGAATCTAGAGAGATGGAGGTCTGCTCTGGAAAACAGAGGAATGAAGCTTAGCCGCAGTAAGACAGAATACATGTGTGTCAATGAGAGGGACCCAGGGGGAACGGTGAGGTTACAGGGAGCAGAGGTGAAGAAGGTGCAGGACTTTAAGTACTTAGGGTCAACGGTTCAGAGCATTGGAGACTGTGGAAAAGAGGTGAAGAGGCGAGTGCAAGCAGGTTGGAACGGGTGGAGAAAAGTGTCAGGTGTGTTGTGTGATAAAAGAGTATCAGCAAGAATGAAAGGAAAGGTGTTCAAGACGGTGGTGAGACCAGCGATGTTGTACAGCTTAGAGACCGTGGCACTGAAGAAAAGACAAGAGGCAGAGTTGGAGGTGGCAGAGCTTAAGATGTTGAGGTTCTCTTTGGGAGTGAGAAGGATCAGGAACGAGTACATCAGAGGGACAGTTCATGTTAGATGTCTCGGAGATAAAGCCAGAGAGGCCAGATTGAGGTGGTTTGGACACGTTCAGAGGAGACACTGTGTATATATCGGTAGAAGGATGCTGATGTTGGAGCTGCCAGGCAGGAGGTCTAGAGGAAGACCAAAGAGGAGATTTATGGATTTAGTGCGAGAGGACATGAAGTTAATTGGTGTGAGTGAAGAGGATGCAGAGGACAGGGTTAGATGGAGGCACATGATTCGCTGTGGCGACCCCTGAACGGGAGCAGCCGAAAGGAAAAGAAGAAGAAGATGTGTAAGGAATGTGAGAATGTTATCTGTTTCTAATTTGAGTCTCCTGTGTTCTTTGGACAGCAGACAATGTGTCAGGGGTTTCAAATGGTCTCTAAAGTGGGAAGGTTGGGTGTGAATTCAAATATACCAAGAAATAACACATTAAATGAGAGGCTACCATTCATCTTACCTGGCATGGTGGGATCAAGCTCCATACAGAGTCAACTATACATTGGCATGGATCACACTAATGCAACAATACATTTATGCTACAGTTTCCCCTGTTACTGACATGCATTAGCTGTCCAATTCAATTAAATTCAATTTGATTTATATAGCCCAATATCACAAATCTCAATTTTTCCTCAAAGGGCTTTACAATCTGTAACATATGACACCCTCTGTCCTTAGACCCTCGATTCGACTAAGGAAAAACTACCCAAAAGAATCCCTTTTAACAGGGAAAAAAAAGATAGAAACCTCAGGAAGAGCACAGAGGAGGGATCCCTCTCCCAGGATGGACAGACATGCAATAGATGTTGTATGTACAGAATAGATTCATAGTAGAAAATCATAGTACACACAATTATGATGACAATGGCAAAATTGTAGTATAGTTATGATTGAAAAGTGTAGGATGTAGAAAATAAGTGTCCAGAACAGGAAATGCATTTGAAGATTTGTGGCTTGTGCTAGTCCACTGCTTGTGAGGTGATAGAGGGATATTTTGGCTTGCCAGTCAAAGAGCACTTTGATCATCCCATTAACCATATATTCAAAACAGTGGAATATTTTGTGAGACCATGGGAGAAATGAGACATTTTGTGGTCATGATTGCTCTATGCATCAAAAAATGCACTAATAATCATAATCAAATTCTAGGTTGAAACACATAATAGTTAATGGTGAGGTAGGAAAATTCCATATATATGTGATGTTTTCCTAAGCCCATACGAACAGATTCCTTGACAGCGCTGGGTGAGGTAAAGTAAGGTGTTTGTATAGGCCTACAGACATCTTGTCTGTAGCTTCATACACATCCAACACACCACTGTGGGAGACAGTCTGGCTGCCCCTAACTCAACAAACATTGTCACAGCAAACAAATCTGTCCCCAATTTTAATGTGATCAAATAAATTACAGAAACATTTTCCACGGGCTATACTCTTTAACTGAGACATCCAGCTAGCTAGTGCCAGGAAGAGAAACATGCAGCCAAGATATTTCTCCTTCAGGAAAAGCTCTGTGAAGTCATCCTTTCTATCTCTGTGACAGTGAGGGACTGAGAAGTTTAGCTGTCTCTTGAAGCTCCCCAAACAACATTTTGATACAGTTAGGGCAAAGGCAACGTGATTATTTGTGCTTTTTCCTTCACAGTAAATGTGCTCTGCCGCAGGGGATGGGAGTGCAACCATGACATACTTGTAAAATCCATGACGTGCTTGGGATTCTTTGCCCTTATCACCGTGTGGGTCTTTTTTCTGGCTGGTGTTTGAGGCGTAATGCCCTCCCCTCTCGTCCTAATCATGCCCTCTGCAGAGAGAGCCTGGCAGACCTCACATCCAGAAAAACCTGTTGATAAGTGGTTGTCGTTGTGGCATGGATGAGGCCTGGAGTTGAATCTTGGGCTCAGGCCAAGGATAAACCATAGTTGGAGAAGAGTGGGAATAACAACAAGTATGATCACATTCAGGACTTTTGTGTATTGTTCTTGAAAGTAGTGGTCTATGTTTGCAGAAATGTGTATGGGGCAGCCAATGGCATCAATAATTTACATGTGTCAAAAACATATACATACGCAAAAGATTTTTTTTCTCAAGGTTGGACTGGTAGTTTGGCCATGTATGGTCCAGCCAGTGGTAATACACTTCTCTGTCCTCACTGTTGCCTCCCACCGTGCCCCATAAAGAGCATGGGTTCATGGGAATGACCAATGGGAAGCATTGCTTAGCTACTTCCCACAGCCAAGAGACAGCTGTAATCCTTTAACCCCTTCCCCCCATATGAGTTTTAAAACACACACACAAACTTTCTTAAACACAATGGAATTTGTAGGTACACACATTTGCGCACATATACAAAGAGACATTCCACAGTACAGTTCCTCCCAGCCGTGCTGTGACACGGCTACTGAATTGATGGTGTTTTTGCTGCAGTGTCCTAGATTACCTCTGAACATTCATCACTGGACCCTCCATGGCAAGCTGTGGCCATTGGCCTTCACTCAAACCCCATCCCATAGCACCAGTGGGGCACTGATAAAACAAACAACACACTGCTGCCTACACAGTGACCCTCTGAGTCTGCATATTAAGACTCACTGTCTACCTCTCCCACTCCCCTTAATATTGCTTTTTTTCTCTCATTTATTCTCGCTCTACCCCCCCCCCTCCAGCCCCAGTAGACCTCCTTCCCATTTCCTCTCAATCTGCACCTCCTTCAGTGTGTTGGCCAACCTCCTCCTCTAAGCACATTTCCTTATCTGTTTCTTTGTGTTGTGTGATGAAGAGGATTTGGGTAGCTACAGTAGCTGAGGGGGTTGAGGGGGCTGGAAAACGAAGAGAGGGGAAAAGAGTGAGTAGAAAAAAACGAATGCAGGAAGGTGGATATGGAAGCGTTAGAGGATAGGGGGCTCTGAGCATACAGTCCTCAGAGGAGTGAAGTGAAAGCAAAGAGTGTTCTTCTGAGGAAGTGGGTCCAAGATGGATCTCCTTTATTCTAGCACCGTCATCACTCTGCCTTCCCCTCTTTCATATATATACCCATTTACACACAGGACTTTGTCTTACATACTGTACAGTATAGAACAATGAGTGCGATGTCATGTAACATTACTGGAACAATGCTTTTCAGAGACACTGTGCAGATGTCAACAAAATCATGTCTGTTTAATTAAAATTAACTGAGGAAATCAAAATAGTGATCTGCTGTTTGCATTCATCAGTTTGGCGTTTCCAGCTGCATTGCTTTGACAACATATGTTGGGCCAAGTACTGTGCACTTTGTTCTTGCCATTGTTAGGCTAAAATAGAGAATCCTGTTTAGGAGTATAGACATGGACACTAAGGAAAGGTCATGTGTTCACATTGAGTAAAGTGAGAACACACTCACCACCTAATCATTTCCCCCATACTTGATTGGGAGCTTCCACTGAAGCCAGTGGCACATTCCCTTCACTGTGCAATACATGTGCAGCTCTATTCTGTATTTGCATATTAGCAGAAGAATAATAATATGGCTGTAAACGTAAATGATGATGGTATAGGTATACAAATTATGTTTGAGCAGTACAAAGGTGTTTTTCATTCATTCCTGCATTCCCTCCCTTGCAGCTTCTATTACACTTTTGGCCACAAGAACCTTTTCGTGAAAAGAGTTACCACCCTGTAATAACTCAGGATTGTGCCTTGTATTTTGACCACAGGAATCTAGTTCCAGTTTTGGTTCCTGGCCTGTAGTTCCCCTCCCCTGAAAAATCCCTGATCCATTGCTACTTTCTGATGGCCCAGGAACTATTGATATGTGAAAAAATAAAAGATGACAAATTGTTTCCCCCTCACAGAAATCACACAAATATTCCATATATTCAGTTTTTCATCACTAACACATTAATTTAGTGTTTACTAGTGGACAAAAAAATGAAAAAATCTCCAGTGACAAGGATGTATTTCACTGGTCCATTTCAGTAATTCAAAAACTTTAAGTAACACCAGTCAAAAGTTGTAAAAACTTTTGATGCTCATGAGAAAATACACCAGCAATATAAATCAAGCATTGTGTATATCTTCAGGGTTGGTAGCATCCTCCATTAAGAATAAGAGAAAGAGAGCATGAGAGAGAGCGAGAGTTGTTCTATAGAAAACCTGTTATTGCGTCTGCCTGGTTGAGCATGGAGGCGTTAATGTCTCACTAATCACATTAACACACAACGCTCACCCAGTCATGGAGATGGAACAACATGTATTCTCTCCATAGCTTAGGAATCATCCGCTTTTTGCTCAGACAGAAGCATTATAGCATCAGCAGTTAAAAACAAAGATTACTTGATGGGATAAAAGGGAGCTATCAAGAAGTACTGGTCTCACAGTTAGCTGAAAAGATGTATCATCTGTTTAGTGCTGGAGGACATTGGAAATGAACAGACAATACAAGGATATATAATACGAGAAAGAGCAAGAGACTGCATTTGCTGACAGTTACTCAAGGCCTGACTTAAAGTAAGAGAGGATCAATTTTGAGAATTCAGAGGCTCAATGTGTGGAGGAGCTTAGTGGTGGATGGCTCTTCAGAGCTATGGCTGTTATAGCCAAAGGAGAAAGGAGTTGATTTATTCAAGAATGATGCATTTTTTTAGGCAAATATGCAGGCAGAAAGGATGTGGAGAGGAATGTATTGGTTTCTACACTCAGTATTCTGTCGTAAACTCTTGAAGTATAGCATAGCAAGGAAGTGCTTGATCACGAAAACTTGTGAAAGCATTGTGTCTTAGTTTTAATCACCTCTTCCATGTGCTATCCATGAGTAGATGATGAATTAATTGTCATTCAAATAATAAGCATTCCTAAATCACACCCTTGACTTGGAACATTGCTGACATACTGTAAATCTCTAAAATATGCACAAAAGACAGAATCGCAATAACATTAGTGTCCACCACGGGAAGCTTAACTGTCACTTCTGTCAAGTCTGTACAATCCTCTTCCTTGTGTTTAACTGGTCTCACACATTCTTCGCCGGCATCTGTGCCATCGCAGAAGCGGGCCCTGTCTCTTCTGCCTGCCCACCTCCTAATGTTATTTGGCAGAACAAAAGCTTCAGCGCTCATGCCAACAATCCTGCCGAAGGAAGTTCTTGGGCATATGAGTTGAGTTGTGGTGGAGGTAATATTGCCGCTCTCAACAGTGGCTGCCTGTGTGTCAGGCTATGGACGTAGAGAAGAGGATGTTTGTCATGTTTCTTTTGTTTGCTGTGCATTCTCCTCTCTATATGCTCGCTCCTCTGGTGTCTGGCCTGTCTGTCCTGCTCCTTCTTGGCTTTTTTATTTCACTTTCTGTCTATGGATCCTCACCTCCCCCTCATATTCTCATATTCTTTGTTTGACGTCTCGTTTTGAGTTGTTGTTTCTCTCTCTCTCTCTCTCTCTCTCCCCCTTCTCTCCCTCTCTCTATCTTTGCTTGTGTCTCTTTGATGCCCTCATAGTTGGTTGAATGACTGAAGCCATAAGGCTGTTCCACCCACACACGTACGCTGAGCTGAGCTGTCCTGCGCAGCACTGTTAATTCTCCTGCTCAGCTCATCTGAAAGAGAAGGCAGAGTGTGACTCAGATGCTAAGGTGGGTGGTATGGGCCCAGGTGGGTGGTTAAATAGGCTAACTGTAACTTCTCCAACGCACTCACTTTCACACGGGAGATATTCTGATAAGTAGCTAAAACACAGCAAATTGGAGACGTGAACAGTTTTCAAATGTGATTTACAGTTCAAAGATTGTCGCTGTTATATCTCTAGGTTGTTTTGGAGACCAACCAAAGCTCTTGATTTGATTTGCTGGGATGACTGTTACTTACTATGATAGCTCCCTCAGCCTCAGAGTCAAAATGACATTAGCAGATCAGCATTATCATAATCATCCAAACCATGCAACTCTCTGAGTTATTTTCATATTTGTCGCATCACAAGAAAGTGTCTTGGAATGGATGTGTATAAATTAAATATTTGATTTTATTAGATGTTTTGAATCAGTGTGGAGGCTCTAAAGCTATTTTACAAGCTTCAAAACATGCTGAGATGATTAAAAATGAAATCAAACAAAAACAATTACAGCACTTTTGTGGCTGTGTTTCGGTTGGGATGAGATTTAAATCTAGACTTTTTTAAAGATAAAAGTTAAACATGATCTTATGGTCTTGAACTTTATCAGTTTGAATCATATGATAACCTTTTGCTGTAGGCCCACAAGTCAAATGCTGATAGACAACACGGCTCTTTCCTCTCAGTGCAGAGGTTTTAAATGTTGCCCTAAGTTATAGATTTAGATTTTCACTTCTACCATGGGTAATTCTCCCTGACAGGCTAAAGTGACTAAGTAACATTGCGTGCACTGGGGGAAACTGCAACTGGCTTATCTTTGAACGTGATTATCTTTATATAATTTGGCTGTCTGTAAAAGCAGGGTGTGAGTCACTATCTGAGGGCTATGTAACGTCTCTTTTCTAAACCACACAACACAAAAAGCCTTCCCTGGACGTTTACCTTGGACTGACAGTGTTCTCTTAAGTGAAGCTCCAGAACAGAGATAATGCTTTGTGACTAACATTAATTTCAAATGGAAAAATTAAGGTACATTTTTTCCTGTTAGTATTATAGCAAATGGCAAGGAATGTTTAACATGTTTAATACAAAGTATAAAAGCAATATAAATGAAGGTCTGCCTAAAATGTTATGTTCCTCTGAAATGTATGACTTTCAAAACCCAGTCTTTTAGACTATACTCTGTTTTGGAAATACTATCCCTAACTTTGTATTATTAATTTATGAAAGATAAAGGATGGTTCTTTTTTTTTCACTTTTCACTAGACCTCTCTTTCAAGTCACTACTTTCTCACTGGTCTTGATTTTGAAAACCTTTTCAAGGCACCATTAAACTGTGAGACATAATACAGTTTAGTGATTTAATGTCTCAATGACAACGACAATTCTTTGTCCCTCTCTCATAAAATACAGTAAACGATCTCTAAATATGAATTAGAGTAAAGGTGTTTTCACCTTTGAGTGAGTTGATGAGTTTGTAAACTTGTAGCATTTTCCCCTTGGTTCGGTTTCTTTTCACACTGAGAAAAATCCAAGCGAACCAAAATGCATAACTACAAACTGACTGAGAAAATTCACTCTGCTTATTGGTCAGCTGTGTCTGGGGTGGGAGCAAGGAATTAAAGTGAAGGGAAGTGAACATATTTGGACGAGGACGTGGAGCTGGGGAGTATAGCAAATGTTGATTTATCAGCTAACACTAGCGCTATCTAGGTTTGCAAGGTCAGTCAGTCATTTTCTACCACTTGTTCCTGTTAGGGGTCACAGGTGACGTTGGGCCTTAGGCGGGGTACACCTTGGACCATGGCCAACTCACGGACACATAGACAGACAACCAGTCACTCACACATTCCTCCACTAGGGGCAATTTAGAATTATCAATTAACCTACACATTCATGTCTTTGGGCGGTGGGAGGAAGCCAGAGAACCCGGAGAGAACCCACGGTTACACGGAGAGGACATGCAGACTCCACCCAGAGCGATCGTTTGTCTGGACCCATGATCTCCTTATTGGGAGGCAGGAGCTCTAACCGCTCTACCACCGTGCACCCCAGGTTAACAAGGTGCATCTGTAAATCACGTTAACTGTAATATTAATTGGGATACTAATTTTGGCTAGCGAAAAACAGGCTGTGACCCTGATCCTGTGGTTAAAGTTCTTAGACAAAAACACAGACACCACCCAAAAATAAGTTCACGGCTAGTTAAATGTACACAGTGCAGAGGATATGCATCCTTTATCCTGATTGACAGGTCACCTTGGTAGCAACTCATCAATCACAAGTTAGCCAGTCCCTAAAGCATACCCTGCTTTATCATCTATTATACTCTAAATGGGTATATATAACTATAATTTACAAAAATAAGCATCATGCTGTATTGAAGAAGACTTGAAACTAGTGATAAACTCATTAGGAAAGTGTTTACTGAGGTGATAAACCATGTGAGTGGGTAAGGTCATTTTCTCATAGACTTCTATACAATTTGACTTCTTTTTGCAACCAGTGGAGGTGGCCCCTGCTGTCCATTAAAAAGAATGCAGGTTTAAGGTGCTTCCGCATTGGCTTCACTTTTCAGCCCAGGAGGATGCCGCTTGCTTCACACCTGCCCAAACGAATCACACCAAAGGGCAGGTGTGACAACACCCTGTGTGAAGATGTTGATCCTCACTTGTACTAAAATCTTTTTTTGCATAAGTAGAAAATAAAATGTCAAATCAAATCAAATCATTGGTCATCATTGCTTATTTCCCTCAGATGTTGTTACACATGTTCACTTTTAAATACTTGTTTTGAACAGAGTCTAGCAGGTCTATCAGACCACAAAAATCTATTGAATTTTCTTTTGATTGTTTGTCTGGAAAAATGTTATTTCTATGAGCACATGCTTTACCTGCGATATTACCCACCATCTATAGCAAAACACCAAAAAATGGGTGAGCAAGCAAGTTTCTCAGTTGGAAAAATAGTTGCATCTGGAGAGAAACATAACGTTAAAAAGATTGCATCTGGCAAACTCCACATCTGACGAATGTAGTTATTCGAATATGTCAAGCATATAGTAGAAATAGGCTGCACAGATGACTGATTTGAAGACCACTGTCTTACAACAGTTATTGTGGTGAATGATGAGATGAATAAAATAAGGGGAAAAAAGTGCACAGCATTGCTATGAGCTTGTTTTGGTGCCAATATGGTCCTCTTTTAACACTACAGCACCTAGTCTGACGAAGACATCACCAGTCCTGTCTATCTGACACCCGCAACCATCTGTTGGGAGCACCGTGGTGGAGCCTTGATGGCTGTGCATTTGAGTGGTAATTGAGCCTGAAATGTGCTTAATAACGATTGTCCTGCCTAATATGCCACATCAGGAGCTCAGAGCACCGTGACAACCCTGAGCGGCCGAGACAGGCAGGCAGATAGGATAGATGGGCAAAAACCACATTTCTCCTCCTCATTAGCCTCCAATAACTGGGAACAGCCTACATAAATGCATCACTGGGAATCAGCTAGGAGAAAGGCACAAGAGAAATAGTTCCTCTGAAAGGCTGTGCTATGTATCAGTCCTGCTATGTTCGTGGATTTGTGTATTTTTTTCAGATGTTATGAACAGATAGCTGTGTGGCTTGACAGAATGCTTCTAAACGCGCACATTGCTTTTATTTCTATGTCATATGCCTTGGTACTGGCCCTGGCTAACAATTTACAAGTATAATTAGAGACCTGATACAAAAGACCAAATCACATTTTTCCCCCCCAAATATCTCCAACCAAACAGCCAAGCTTTTAATACAACCAAGACAACTGAGATAAGCCCCACTTCTCTAATTGGTCACAAAATGAACCTCATTTTGAATTTATTTGTCATGTTCAAATTGATCCAGGCGGCTATATCTATGAACACATCATCTGGGAACAAGTTCACTATGTTATTAATGAGTGTAAAATGAGTTGTAGGTATTAATACAGTGTAGTCTGTGATGGGGTGCTCCGTTCACCATGACAGCTGCCCCTGGAGACCAAAATTGGCAGTAAGAGGTACTTGTCAACAGTGGATTAGAGACAAAAGTCAGGCGTCTTCCCGGTCGGCAGGGGACAGTGTGTGGGATCATAGGGCGTGATATCCTGTCCCATGCCCCCGCTGAGGATACAGAAAACCTCAACTCCCTGCACCTGTCAGGCACCGCAGGGAGGTGGTTTGACGGTGTCACACTCGTAACACAAGAGAACGCCCCTCTCCTGAGGTGTACATGTACAGTAATCATCATGGCTTCCGTTTCAGATCTATAATCAGTCGTTCAACCTGACAGAAGCACTGTGTTTTTGCCTTTGCGTTGCGTTGTGTTGAAGCTGAAGAGATTGGGTGCTTGGGGTTTTGGAAGGGTAATTGCCTCACAAAGTGAACTGAGTCATGAGGAAATGAGCATCCTCAGAGAAAAATCTGTCTTACAAAGTAACTCATATACACAACAACTAGAGCCTGCTGGTGAAGCATTACTTATTCCCTCTCAACTTCCTCTGCTATTCATTTTCCAGTCTGTTCAACTTACAGTGTGTGGGTGCCGCTAACTCACCCAGCCGCATGTGTAACCTGCTCAGCAGTAGCTAAATGTTACTCTGGGGATAAAGCTTCATAAGAGCAATACCATGCATCACAGAGACCACATTTAAATACCAAATATTGCCCATTCCTTTCTCCCTCTCCAATTGTGGAAGAGTGCACAGTACTGTGTTTAGCACAGGCCAGGGGGATTTGAGCAGGCAAACAGATGGGACCTGAGAAAAGGTATGGATAAGGTACAAATGCAGGAAAGGGAATCCCCCTGGGAGCATCCTCCTCATTCTGGCACCCACTTTCATGGTGTGTTTAGTGCCCTACTCTGTATGAATTATGAACAGACTCAGAGACTGATTGTGTAAAGCTCTGAATACAAAGTGTGCTATGTTCTATGTGGTAACATTGAGATAGTAGTAGTTAGCATTTCTCTGTGCATCAGCTTATTTTAGTATGTTATCCAAAAAGGAAAGCTGGCCTGTGGTGCTGTTCTTTTAAATTCAGTCAAACTGTATATCTCATTGTTTTCTGTGAAGTTATTTAGATCCACTTTATTAAAAAATTCTACTTAATTCAAAAAACATTTAAGAAAGATATTTTCCACCTCCACATCTCTTGAGAAATATTACACTAGGTGTATGGCAGCACAGCAATCACAGCAATCAGCACTCTTATTTCAGGATTTCTCTGGACTGTACAGCACTGACAAAACACATGTAGGAGCAGAGCCGACAAATCTGGATACAAGATGGGCACTCTGACCTTCCCCTGGCACGCCGCCCACAGCCTGCAAACCCACTCAACATGACGGGTATCTGTGCGTCTCTGCTGAAATCGTGGCAGGCATAATTGCGCCTCCTGTCCAAGTGCGAGGAAGATATTCTTAAGGACCTTTTCTCTGTGCATCTCTGTGAGACACGACAGAACAAGAGTACTCATCCTCATCTATGGATCAGACCCCAAAGGTCCCTTGCTTTAGTCAGAAATGTAATGAGACATCGTTAACTCAATTTTCAGGAATTGAAAAAGGCTTTTCTGTGGGACTGCAGAACGTCACTACCCTTTAATTGTCTTGTCTAACTCTGTCTAACAACTCTGACACTTAAAATGTCAAAGATGTAGTAGTGTCTGTGTAGCATATAGCAGTTGCATTGTTTTACTATTGTAACATACACACACAAATTAGGATAAACTGAATATATACATATATATTGCATGTACTGCATATTGTGCATTGTATTAATGTGTGTGTGTATATGCTATGCTATGTGTGTGTGTGTGTTTGTAGATCAGTAAATGGATGTATCTTACAGAGGTGGAGACAGACAAATAGCCCTGCTCTCCTGTTATCTCTGCCTTTCTAGGTGTTAAAGGGGTGCTTACCACAACCGTGGGTCGCTGTACAGATGCCATTGACATTTACACAGCTTTCTCTGCATGCACACAAACTCTCACACACACACACACACACAAATGTTAACCTGTGTCACAATGCCCTCTGAAAAGATTGGGCACCCTTCAAAAAAACACCTCTGCTACAAAGGACAGTTCGTGGCACCAGCACATATTGTCAAGGCTGAGGTCATGGTGAACCATGTCACTGTAAGCCCAGGAAACAAATGAGGCGGGTCTATTATGCCAACTCCTGGTTACATGGCCACATTTAGGGACACAGATTTAGGATGTCTGCTCGGAATGAATTAACTCGCCCTCGATGGCTGGCAGAGAGTGAGTGAGAGAACAGGTCTTCGTTTTATTCCTGTCTCCTTCTTTCCCCACTTCTAACTGAACACATGTCCATCAACTACCACAGCATCTCCATTTAGCACTAATGAGAGTCTCACTTGCAAGTACACACAGGGATATGAGTGACCCTTTGCAACGGACATCAACACCCACCAGCTATGATGTTAGGCCCCTCATCCACTACAGCCTGATTCTTAAAATGCAAGTGATTATTTCGTGAACATGGAGACGAGAGGAAGTATAGAATTGTTGCATGCACCCATTGTAGACCTTTGCTATTCTGCATACATATATTTTTCTCTCTACTGGCTCACTTTAGATTAAGAAAGAGAAATCCTGGTTGTTTTTTTTTGGGTACATCACATGGTGTATGCATGTGAATTGCTTGAGGAGGCAGCTGCTGGTTTGAAGCTGCTTGTCTGTCAATCTCTTTCACACATGATGTCTGGACTGTGATGTAAAACTGCGGGCCTGGGGCCGCAAGTGAAACACATAATTGTTGTTCTGTTATTACTTCCACTGCTGCTTCTGTGTTTAAATCTGAAGACTTTTACATCTGTATGTTGCTCCGTTATTTACAGAGTGCATCTGCCCACGCAGACCAAGTGTGTATGCCCAATGGGACTGCAGCAGGAGCAGGCACAGGGTGCAAGGGAATGTTGTTTTCCTGCTTAGAGACAGACTTACTGCCACTGACAAGGGGAGGGATTTAAAAGTCACAGTCTCCTTGGTAACAACATACTTTCTCCAAAGCCCAATCTCAATTTAAATCGCTTTAATCAGTGAAATTATCAACACAATTATATAAACAACGCAAACATGTGAATAAGCAGTTCAGCATTTATTCCTGCTGGAATAGAGGATTGAATAATTGGCATTGATGAACAACACAAAGCCACATGTGGTTATGGCAAATTAAGCAAGTATTTGGTAGTATTAAGATATTAGAAGATTTTACTTTTCAAGAATAGTGTGAGTTCTCCCTTCTCCCTTACTTTTTGGAAATCTGAATTAAAGGAATTAAAAAAAAGACTTGTGACTTGATTAACATAACCCATTTTTCACACCTGAGTATTGTAAGAAATGTTACAGTATATCAATTTTAAAGGTGTATCATATCTCTAAATCAATTGTATATTAAAGTATTGCTTAGTTATACTTACTTGTAAATTTAGAAAGCCGCCAAGATTAAAAAATGAAACACTGGCAGGTGGACAGCTGTAAAGGGTATTTCCAAACTGAGCTATAACACATCGTTACAATCAACTACCCACCCCCTGTCCTTCCTCAGTACTAAACAACTAAATTGATACCACCAGAAAGCATGCACTTCACCGCCGACACTGTGAGGGGGATTTGGTCCTGTGGGGTTATAAATACCTGCCGAATCATGAAATGCCTACCACTGAGCGATGGAGAGGCCAATCAGGTGAATAATGGCCATAGTTTTTACACCGTAGCCACCAGTACAGGTTGCCATCAGTAGTAATGTCCACCTTGAAAAACCCTAAGTGTGCTGTATGATCAATGCTGTCTGATGGGAAGGGAAAATCAAGCCCATAAACGGGCCCTTGGATGCTAAAAGGGGAGTGAGACCTGAGGGACTGAGCATTGAAACATATGGTGAGAGGAATATTGATGTCTGAGTTCCGAGAAGTAGAAGTGGTTGACTCTATAGCACTTTCCTATACTTGCTGTATATCTGTGCATGTTATTGTGCTGACAAATATATGAGCACAAGTAATGTGCTATATACATGTATTTAAGATAAAGAAACTGCCCAGCTGCAACACGGTGCTGAGAGACAGTTATGACCTTCCTGCATGTCTCTTAGATCATGCTTCTATGGTTGAAAAGTTCATCTCTTCAAATGGATTAAAAACTGTAGAAGCCTCTTGAAGCAGACAACAAGAGCAGAAGAAAGCCAGAAAGAAGGGAAACAAAAAAAGAAATAAGTAGCAGCAAAGTTTCTCTTCTCAGCTAAGAAGAAGGCATGTTTCTGTGTCACTGTTTTCCCTTTTCATGGCAAAGGGAGGAGAGCCAAGGTCGAGCGTGTCAGTGTGAGTCAAGCCTGAAAGTGTGAAGACTCCAATTAGACATAGCCTCGGGTCTGACTCCAAAAGACAAGGATAACACACACCCCTCCGTGAAAATGTGCCAAACAACGCATAGTGCAAACACATACACAAACACTAAAACACACACACATACACACCACATGTCTTCATGTCCCTGTTTTACATGAAATGCATGTTGATACCACAGCTGTTTGCACCCCATCCATCATCTCTAGCAGGCAACAGGCAGAATTATTAACAAGCAAAATCTGTCATGGCCTATTAGTGCAATAAGGAACCTGCTAAGGCAAGTAAACAATTTATTAATGTATGGCTGATGTATCTAATTACCGTGTGTTTGAAAAAGACCAAATATTTATGATTTCACAGTCTATTTGCACTTAATTGAACATGTTGCTTGTAAAAAAATATCACATCATTGCTTATTTAATGAGCGCTGGAAAGATTTACAAAGTTTATATTGATGGATGTCTGTTACTCTGAACTTCTTGGTGAAGACATCATCATTGATTGTTTTTATTAATTTTATTCTAAAAGAACTGTCCACACATTCAAATAAATGAAACAATTACCTACATTAGAAATACTTTCAGTAATACCAATAAACATGGATCATATTACGGATCCCGATCCTATCGTTCATGTTTTGGAAACCCATTGACCTTCACCAACAAAATTACAAACTGGTTGCTTCTCTGCTGGTTTATCAATCAGTTGTGAATTATCCGACTCTTTCTCTAGTAGGTAGCCTGACTATCAAAGGGATGAAAATGTACTGGCTTCTCATGACCCCAACTCAACACATTATTTGACAACTGGGGTCTCATAAACCCAACTCACCACATCAGTGGATAATTGGGAGCACACTGCAGTAACTTACTTTGTGAGAAGAATAACGTTATATGCTGTAGACACTAAAATGAATGGCTGTCACCCAGTTTGAATAGTTGTCTTCACTTATAACAAAGAACTACTCAAAAGCTCAGCTCACTTGAGATTAACTTCACCCTGAGTTAACCTTGTCTCCTGAAAATGATGTTCATATACTTCCACTTTATTGTGAACATATCTAGAAAGTTGCAAAATGTTCATACTGAACATATCTGCAAAATCTTCACGGTCAACATATTAGTTCTTCCTACAATATCCCCTTGTGGTGGTTAAAGCATGACAGACATTTTAATGGCTATGTTAAGGCAAGTTAAAACACTCGGTTAAGGTAAGGGAAATATCCAGCTGACGTACAGCACGAGATATAACAGGTTTACTTTTTTAATATTTAACCAGAACCCCAGTCTTTCCGTAACATTAACCAAAGTGTTTTAAGAGCCTAAACTTAGCAACCTAACAACATGCAACTCCAGTCACCAGTCTCAGAGCCCTGCAGATAGCTTACTCGCCATATATCCTGACCACCTCTCTGCAACCTGTGCGTGGAATAAGAACATATAGTGTAGCACTTATCCCAACCGCCTATTAGGTCAATCCCATATCTCTCTCTTCTGTGCACTGATGCCTGGCTGGAGCAAGGCATGAAATACTCCAGTGTGCAGAAGAACTAGAAAGAGCATGTCTGTTTGTTATGGAGAGAGAAAGAGAGCAGAGATGAAATAGTATACAGTATTATAATGTGTATAAAAAATACAGACAGTGAAAACACACTCGTACACAAATGCCGAGCAGATGTCCAGTGTACAGTGTGGACTTAATGAGCCATGAATGATATGAGAGGCAAGTGGAGATGCCTGTCCCTATCTGTTCAGATAGGTTGTGCTGGGGACACATCTGGTACCTGCCCCCCTCCCAACTGCACCTGTGCTTTAGATTAATTTTCAGGATGGATAAAGCTCTCAAAGGAATACTTCAACATTTTGGGAAATACAATTTAAAAAAAAACAACAAAATACAAAACATGTACATGAATTGGTACTTGTTCATTTGAAATCTATTTCCCCCCTACTTCTGAAATGAACCCAGCGTCTGCAGTGTCCATTGTGGAGATGAGGAAGCTGTTCGCTTGTCTGTTGTCTGTTGTGCTCCTTACAGTTAGCTTGGCTAACTTGCACCGTTGCTTCTTAAACTTTAGCAGGCAGGCTTCTGTGTTGCAGCCTAACCATTTATCCTTTCATCGGGGGTCTCTCCTCCAGAAGACCCCCAGACGTCCAGATAAAAGAAATTGGACGGCATGCAGACTTCCGTCCTGGAGGAGGAGAGCGGAGGAAAGAGAGGGAACAAAAGGTTGCTGAAGACCTTATTAGCATGGTGACTTCCGGGTCACGTGTCAGACTGTTGCATTCTTTGGCTGCATTTCACTGTCTCTCAGGATTGTGGAACAAAAAAGAAGGCAGTCTGAGTTCAGTTAAAATCCTACACAAATGAGTGATCTGTTGAGTCCCAGCAGGGTTATCCAACTGGACTTTACCATTCACTACAAATTTGGAGGGTGTCAATCAGTAATGTAGAAATGGACGGGTATGCATAATGATGTGTAAGGTGTTGGGAAGCGAAAGCAAAACAAAGCCAAACAAAGGCAAAAGTGTGCAGAAGCTGGCTGGGATGAGACCGGAAGAGAGAGAGAGCAAGAGTAACCCTGAAGCTGGACTTTTATTCCCTGGGAGCGCAAGGCACAGGTGCGCTGAATAAGGCTGTTTGCCGCAACTGCATTCCTTTGTTACCTTCAGGGACACAAAAGAAAACAGTAACTGGCAAAACACTCCACCATCTCAATAGTTAGGTAGAGGCTGACACACATCCCTCATTTAATCCCTGCACTTCATATGATCAAACTGGACTTTATATTGTGCATTGCATTACATTTCCACTGTTACATATTTCAATTATTTATGCACATGCACATATTACTTTTGCTCTTGTCAGCTTCATATATTTCATACACTCCATAGCACAGTCCAATTTCCTTTGTACAGTCAGTATTTCATTTCAAGTTTTATATCCCATTTCAAAACTATTACTATTCCATTCTGTAAATAGATTTGAAAATGTCAATTTAATTTTAATGTTATCTTTTTTGTATTATTAACTTACCTTTGTCTGTTCTCATTCTTCTGTGTTGAGAGTTTTTGAGCAAAGACACATTCTTTGTATGCTTACATTGTCATACTGACATAAAATCCCAAAACCAAGAATCAAAAGATACAAAAAATATCCAGGGTTGTAAATAGTAGCCTTTGGATGGCTCAGTATTTGATGACCTGTGAATGAGACAAAGTGTGTATTCTATTTCATGGTAATGTTAGCGTGCATAAAGCCACAACGTGGTATTTTACTTTGTTAAATGATAAATGATAGAGGTTTAACATTAATTTAAACTCTTTTTGAAGGTAAATTACAGTGTGTTGACTTGTGCAATCTCCAGGAAGTCCCAGGTGCGTTTGGGGAAACTTGGAACTTAAGTGTCCTTTATAATTATACATTGTACATTCCCAGGGTAATTTCGTGGGTTTCTGGTTGTTAAATCTGTATTTAACAGGTTTTATTTTATGTTTTCTGTCAATGGTCATAGCCCAATGCCTTATTGAGTTTTTTTCTTTAAAATCATTTTGGGTTTTAAGGACTGCAAAAAACTGTAGCACGTGAGCTGTTTGTTCAAAGGACTCAGTAGCTTATGCACTCTGTTAAAATGACCTGTTGCAAATGTGGTCAACAAAAAATCTGAAGCTACAAGACCCCTGAAGTAATTGTGTCTTTTTTGGCATCTAATTCCATGGGCTATATGTTATTTAATGTGCTGTGTTCTTCTACATATCTAAAAGGTCACACACACAGTCCAGGTCCATACAGTGAAATTGTTTGGAGTAAAGGAGTCATCCTCCTGATAAATCCAGACCTCCATCACAGTTGTCTAAAAAAATGTATTTCTGAGAAGCCAAAAGTTCAATTCTGTTTCCTCTGGAGAGTGTCTGCAGTTTTTGGTTTTGCTGCATTATTGTCCCATGATATTTGCTGCGACATTACAACCTGTCTAATCATTAAAGTAAATCATTTAGGAAAACACTCATACATTAATACGACACACAATGAAGAAATCACCTGGAAAGCTTGCGATGCCAGGGACCGAATGTAGAGCGGGTGCGGGTCTCTAAATCAGAGAAATTAATTTGTGGTGTGTGTGTTGGGTGGATGATTTATGCGTAGGCATGTGGATTCGGATGATGTCAGAGCCGATCTGCGCCTCACTACTAGGCTACACACGCTGTAGAAACTTTTGTTTATTTAGGCTAATATTGAGGGAGATCCAAGAGAAATTGTGTGAACATTAAACCTCATTTAAAGCCAATTTACAGAGTAGAAGGTTGGATGTGGGAAACTGATTTTTCATGTTGCTTTTTGTGGAAGTTCATACTGCAATGAAAGCTCAGATGGCTTTGTTGTTACATGAATTGTTCATGTGAAAATGTACATGAATTGGTACTTGTTCATTTGAAATCTAGTTCCCTCCTACTTCTGAAATGAACCCGACACCCTTGGCCAGTGTTTGCTGTTTATTCAGTTTAAGTTCTTATTTCCTTAAATGTTTTTGTATATCCACTCTTTTTATCCTGTCTATCTTAGGAACACTCCAGTATCCCCTTGGAAGAGCTGGGAGCATAGCTCAGAAAAAACATCCAGTCTACCCCACCATGACTCAGACCTGGAAATATGTCTGAAAATGAATGAAATGGATGGATGTATTTTTTAATTTACTTAATTTATTGTTCCAACAAAGGACAAAGGAGGTTTAATGGTTTTAGTGGAGAGTGATTAAAATATGAGAGGGTGATTATAATAGGGCAGAAAGGGAAATGAGAAAGGGAAGTGAGAGATACCAAGGATGAATGACGGATGATGGTGATGCACTGGAGCAAAGCTCTATAAAAAAAAGCAAGAGAGGAAAATCTCAGGAAGGAAGCATAGAAATTGATGGTGGTCTGTTGCTTGCCCACTGGTCTACAGCTAGCTCTGTCAGGGGCACAGATGACCCAAAACCAGAAACTCTCCCTGCTGTCGTCCACCTCTCGAGACCTCCATGGCACTGACCTAATTTACACTGATTGATCTTCTTCCAAGCCATCAAATGTGACTTCTCAGCCATTGAACTCTACATCACAACTACAAATTTGGAATAGAAACTTTAAGTTTTTGGTTGCCTTAATGTTTTTAATCAATCTGGTATGCCTATTATTTATTTATATAGATGCATATTGTATAGACAAAAATGTGCATCTATCTACCAACAAGTCTGTCTGACTACTGTCTGTTTATTGTATTATTGCTTTTTCATGGTGCTTTTGCTTGAAAGTGAGAAAGTAGTGTAATATCGAAAGAGTAGAAAGATACAGAATAGAGAACATCAGTGTTTAGAAAATCCACTGTAAAAACAGTGTTATTGTTTAACAAGGTTAAGTGTGCTGAAAAGAGATACTGTATCTCAGGGATTGCTGTTACAGTCTGTTTCTGAAAGGAAAATGTTGTGTTTGCTTTTCTGAAGAATGTGTGCCATACCATGTACAGCATGTGTCTGATGGTACTTTACTTGATTGTTTGACTTTGATATGTTTGCAAAATCCAACATTAAGGGGAATTCCTGAGAGCAGCAAAATCCAAATAGTGTACATTACTTTATGTCATTTTAGTATATCAGTACAACCTGCAGCACTGTCATCATCACATCCCTCCTAAAATAAAAAAAAGTGATAAAGCACAGTGGGGAAGCATATGTTGCTCAATTCTTGTGTCACACCTGAAGATTAGAAAGGACAATGCTAAAGATTCAAACTTCGGTCTGGCTCTCTATATTCCACTCTGTTTGCGTGCCCATTCTTATCAGAAAAGTCTTTTTATTGAGTTCCCACTGATAAATGATTTTGCAGATGCAGAAAAAGTAAAGACACAGCAGTAAGATGAAAAACATTGTATACAATAATCATAAAGTTTTTCACTGTTTAACATTGCTGTCAGTAAAATCATCACTGCCATAATCGCTATCATTTTTAGCAGCAGCCACAGCTGCATCATCATTATCATCAGAGTCACAAATGGCATCATCATTGTCTTCATCAGGTGAGTAAACAACTGTGATTGTTGGGCAACACACAGCACAAATTCTGTTAATAGATCTGAAACCCAGATAGAATGCAACTCCATCCATTCGCCCAACTAGAAATGGAAAGGAAAATCACTGGAGGCCTCAAACCAGCCTCTGTAGTCCCACACTATCCTCTCCTGTCCAGGCAGCATCTCAGTGAGTTAGACTGAGTGGCCTTGCTCCAGCATGTTGAATAATGAATTAGAGGCTGATATCCTGTGACGGAGACTAGGAGAGAGCACTTCCTCCCTGGGCCAGAGTGGGGCTTGAATACCCGTGAATAATACATGGCCAAAAGTGGGTCTGGTGAAATGACTCAATACCGGGAGTCAAGTGTGAGATTATCTTTCCACAGTTATGAAAATATTGCAGGCTTCGTAACACAATAGGAGAGGTGAGAAGATGATCGTAAGAAGCAGGCTCACAGTTACTCTTCTGTGTGAACAATTTGTTATCAAATTGTTCTGAATTCCTAAGTTGTTTCTAAAATTGCCCATCCAAAAGCATCTCTGCTGGGGCCTTGTTTAGTCATGTATTGTAGAGAGATAATATTTTATTCTACTTGAAAAATGAGAAATGTATAACTATTACTTTTCAGTAAAAGTGAAAGAAGAAGAAGTGTGCCTCTGTTCTGCATGGCATGAGTAAATCGGCAGTCCTACCTTATTTCTTAGTCTTTCCTTTTTTCCATGTTTCATCATGGGATTCTGGTTACATGAATGTGGAAAACTAATAATCACAGCACCTGTCTTTTCAAACAAAAATAAATCCTCCTGGACAGAATTATGATGTATTTACTTATCTTTATACAGTTGTCAATTTACACATTCAGAAATGGATTTTCGGCCTCCCACAAGACCAACCGGGGCCCCCTGTCTCTTACTGGGCCAAGTCAGCCTCCAAGAAAGCTGGAAACCGCAGGCTCTCGCTCAGCCCCAGCTCTCCCAGCTAACCGCTAATCCATGTGTTTGATACATTAGACGCTCTGCTTGGCTTTGTTCTGCAGGGACGTACTGTCCCTTCTCCTGCCAAGACTCCCTCTTTCCCTCGACTATCTCCCTTGCTTGTACTCTCTCTTGCTCTTGCTGCAGTCCAGAGGATTACTCCGGAGTCCATGGGATTTATCTAATTGTGTTTAATTAGGGCTAGGGCAGGCCAGAGTCACAAGGCTCAGGCTGTTGGATTTGAGGAAGCAGATACTGTGGAATAACCCCTCTAGATCTGAGGCTGGCAGGTGGGCCTGAGTAAGGTGAGAAATAGCCAGAAAGAGAGACGAAAGAGGGGATAAAAAAAATGAGAGTGAAGAGAAATAGATATAGGGCAGAGAGAGGTGGAAGACAGGGATCACTAAGGCGACAACAGTCACTGTGTTGGATTCCCCCAAGGAGAAATCAATTGCCACGTGCCTCGCTGTTCCCCAGACCTCTGCTTATCCATGCTTCTCTCCATGACACCATGCTGTGGGGAGCTGTAACTCACTGTTCCCTTGGTCAAGGCTTAAGCGGATTGTGGGTCAGGAAGTCTTCCCTCTGGCATGATGCACTGTATCCCTGCTAAAATAAATTCTCCACTGAAGAGCATTAACAGCAAACGGCCTCTTGCTCTTGTCTGCTAAGGACTACCAAGGGCTTAGAGGAGGACAAAAGAACAGAGGGGGTGCAAAAGGAAAGCGCCTCTGTTCTTTGATTTTCATTGACTGAAGATCTTTAAGTCTACTGAGAGCATTTAACACTCGCTACATCTGGGTTACTTGGATTCTATGTTGCCACTTTACAGTCCTATCGTAATTCATCTAACAAGCAGTCATGGATGCAGTGTATGCATCTAATATTGAAAACAAACATATCACCATTTACTTGGTCCACTACATTATGCAGTGTAAGACTGATCAAAGATGTAACCATAGGAACTGAATCAAATGCTTAATGACTCTCATCTCTCATCAAAGGAGAAGCATAAAACATTTTTTCCATCCAATAATTCAGTGAAATGCTATTGATATTGAAACATACCACATTGTTAGAAAAATCTTACTCAAAGACGTCAGAGTCCCTAGATTTTCCCATCACACATGTAAAAATTCAGCAATGCATCAAAGAAATATGTTTACCCTTGTAAAGGAGCTGTCATGTTAAATCTCCTGAGCGTTTTCTCCTGTTACAGACAAAATGCATCTGGTCGCCTCATAATGAGCCCATATTATGGCATTGTGTTTATGTTGGGCGAAACAAATTGTTATTCCTGTGGGGAGAGTTGGGGAAAAATGCGTATGTAATTTGTGTACCACGCCATTGTCATCAGGAGTTACTGTAAGAGCGGGCGGCCTCTGCAATGTGAGCTGCTGACACATGCACACGCACAAAAAAGTATTCAAAAGCAAAGCCACACAAAAAGGAGTTCTGGGGCCCACAAGGGCATGCTGATGGAGCGACAGTTGTAAATGAAATGTAATGAAATGCTGCTGCTTGCTGTTGTCTTGATTCACTTCATCACTTCATGAGACAACCACTCCAAATGACAAATCTATATAGTGTTTCTTTCTTCCCTCAATGTGTGCAAATGTATGTACTGTGTGTGCAAGAGAGAGACAGAGTTGGTGTGTCTATTATGTTCAAAATATTGACAATCATTTTCAAGGCTAGGGTTTAGAAATCCGATTGCGGACATGTCGAAAAAGCCTACAAAAGGACCAAGATAGTGAGTCTACAAAAAAGCACATCAGTGCCCCTATTAGACAGAATTTCCACACCATAAATTGCTCAATCCAAATGACTGCCACAGCGTAACCATACTATACAACCCTATGATTCCTCCATGTCCATCATAACCAATGTGTTGATTCAGCGAGAAAGACAGATGGCCAGTGATAGCCAATGCTATCAACCTCAATTGACTCCAAAAGCTCCCACAATTACTCACTACCTCTTAATCGCAATGACCCATAACAGCATCCAAGGCACTCCACTGGACTCAGAAATGGTTCACTGTACAATTATTCAAATCACAGCTGAACAAGAGCAATGGACGGAATTGTTGGAATTGAGTAATTATAGGGGCAGCCTGCGGTGGCTCAAAATGCCACCAGCTGAGCAATTAAGTAATAGCCTTGTATCCACGGTAACCTTTCTGAAGGAAAGTAATATCTGTATAATATGGCCCCATCTGATCAGAGAGAGAGAGCAGAAATGTCCATTGTGACCAAGTGAACATCGTGGAAGTGGTTGAACAAAGACTTCTATTATTGGTTTTTAATGTAGTATAGTTAATTAGTTAATTTATTTTTACAATTTTCATACAGGGCATTGTTTCCATGATGACAGTTTTAATATGGTTTCTGACAAGTTGAGAGAGCCACTGAGCTGGCTTTATGGAAATGTTGCTGCATGCCTCTGGTGCCTCACATAGGCACTACGATTTCTGTGCAACTTGCCCTTACATCTATGTTGTTGATACTTAAGAAATAGCTACCATCACTGCTCTGAGCAATACCCTTTTTCTGGACCTCCCTGACACCTGCACGTATCTTATCATAAAGAAGAAATGGGCAAACGTCTACGTGAGGTTTCATCACATGGAACCAGATGGAGAAAATGAATAAAACTTTATTATTCATCACAAGTTTGGCAGGGCAAACCACTGAACACAATATATCCATTTGCATCACCCTAACAACTCAGTCCTCTGTCATCCCCAGCATTAAGAATTCAGCTCTATATATCATCCCTGGTCAGCCCCTTTTAAATCTCTGCATCCTCAAGACAATACTTCTTATTTTATTTGAACTTTTGTAGCAACTGAAGAGGATTTGTGTGTGTGTGTGTGTGTGTGTGTGTGTGTATGTGTGTGTGTGTGTGTGTGTGTGTGTGTGGACATCTACTGTAAAAACACACGTTTATAATAACTTTATTTTGTGTTTCGATTTTAAAAACAGAATTTAACATCTTGGATTTACATTACATTACACCACCGGATGGTTATGTATATTTTATTCCTATTTTGGTTTAAGACATTTGATATATGAAAAAAAGATTAGAGCTATAAATTATATTTTTTCACTGGGCTTGAGTATACATTTGATATGATATGTAAAAAATCATAGTGTGTGTTACAATATTAAGGATAGCTGAGGACTAGTGAGGAACAAGGGGAAGACATGGCTGACTTTAAACTGCCCCTATGGGATTTTCAGTGAACCAGGCATCTAGTTATACAAAAAGGTGATTTTGAGTCTCTACAGGAATTCAATCATATTTATTTAAGTCAAATAGAGAACATATACTTCTTAGTGACACATGACTATACACATGGCAATAAAACTTTAAATCTTAGTAAGTTAAATATCAGGAAGAATAGAGCAAAAGAAGAGAGGGTGCTCATACAAGAATGCAGCAACAAAAAATTGGATCAAGGAGTGAAAGTGGATGCATGTTATTTTCTTTGTATAAGTCACCTTTGTAGATGGATGCTATGAAGTATAGCAGCATTGTCCTGACTGCATGAGGAAAAAGTGGGACACAGCCAGACTTAAATTAGAGAGAGGCACAGCAGTTGTGCACATAACATTGAGGCTGGTTGCCTAGTCACAGCGGAACACAGCGCTGCATCCTGGTCCCAGAGAGTGGACTGGAGATGCTGACTCAGCCAAATCCCTCAGCTGCAGGCTGGAACTGGCCCCCAGGAGCACAATGTCTGACCCATATAACTCCACACTAGGTACAGTAAAGCATACCAGCATACATTATTTTTTTTACTTGTTGTTAAATGATCACTTTTAGTAACATTATGTCCTTACACATCAGCTTTGATACACTCCAATAAGATATATGTTTTATTCTAGTTGAACATTGCACAAAGAAAATTATTTTGAACTTCCTAAGCAGGTAACTGAATTGCACGCTTAAATAGGCTGTCCTCACATGACCCATGAACCTATGAGGACAAGAATCACCTTGTTTGTGCAGCATCTGTGTAATTTGTGAAGTAGCTTGCAGGTTAGTTAGTTTTAGTTATTCTCTAGTAGTTGGGCTTTTTTGTTCTCAAAGTAGGTTTAAATCCCACATCGGCCATATACTGGTCAATTGCACATGCCCAGACACACACACACACAAAGGGCAGTCAGATGTGTGGTGGTCTGAGCCTTATGTGCCCTTGGCAACAGACTGTGCAACCATCGCCTCCCATTAACCCCCTCCAAAGGGAGGGGGGGTGGGACTGCAAACAGACAAGAGCTGGAGACTTTATATTTAGAGCTGTGCTGCTGAGGCTCTGCTAACTATCTGTTCCGTCTTTGGTCCACCTTGAGAGGCGATGCGTGCAGGTTAGCAGTAACCTGGCAACAGGTTAGGTACTCTTGTACCTGATTGTGTGCTTTTATTTTTTTTTTTTAAATTTGTCTGTGTAACACAGTTGAGAAAGTCAGGTAAGCTCACTCACTCTTCAAATACCGTCCAAGTGTGTACAGTTGAATTGGCTTTGATCAGTAGAAAACTGGCAGGTGGGAAACTGGAAGTAAAACACTCAGGAACAAAGTCAACCCAGACGAGAGGGAAGGAAAGAGGAAACTTGGGTTCTTGCATGTACAAATGTGGCCTACGATATTGAAGCTATGGCCTAGATGAGCACTTTTACTTAGAGTAGGTGTTCAGATATGTGACGTGTTCGTGCTCCCTCCCATTCAAAATCAACGTTTGTGTGAGAGCATGCTTTTCTCTGGGATTGATCGGTAGCATGGCCATTTAACATGTTGGTATGTACAGCACGAGAGCAGTGGAGTTTGAGACCTTGAAAAAAAGGCACAGTCTTGTTTTTGATTCTTGGTAATATATTATATATTTAGAATATATTTGACATAGTTGTCAGATTTTATATTCCTGTCATTATATTTGATCAGTCTGCCAGAGGTGACAATTTGAACCTAAAGATGTGAACTGTGTGAATTTGAGGGCGCATGCTTAGTACTTTCCTTTCCACAGAGAGGCCACTTCATTAATGTGGTTCTGCCTTTGCCTGTTTGTGCTTGTGGTCTTATGTTAAGCATTATTTGGTTAATATTGTTCTGAAAGACTTCTTCCTTCCTTCCAATCGATAATTCAAGGTGTTTTTAGACCAGGGAATAAACATTTAACAGAATTCTGATCTATTCAGATAACATGACCCCCATTATGTTATCATGAAGACATGAAGGTCATTGATTGGTGAAGAATCATTTGCGCCTTTAAAGCTGATTCATCTGCAGCTCCATTTAATAGGCAACATAATTGTGAATGGCGAAGTATGGAGATCAATTAGCCCCTACATCAATACATGCCACCTTAACCAAAGCTCATTAACAAAAATAAAAATGGTTCTGGCTCATTTTTACAAACTAATGCAAATGATTTAAAAACATACTGAGTGACACTTTCTCAAAAAAAGCAGACATCATTGTACACATAAATGGTTACATGACTTACACTGTTTTATTTCTCAGTCTGAAGTATGAAGGCTTGTGTGTACTTTTCCACGCCAACTTTGATCAGAGCCCTGGAGGGAATGGTCATCTGGAGTCTGTAAAGGAAACTTTTTCTTAATTGTTAAAACTAACACTGCGCAACCTGTACTGTGTTCTCCCGGGGTTACAGTGGGCACAACGGCAGCTGGCTCTATTTTGTTGTCAAATACAGGAAGGCAGGGAGGAAAAAAACACTATGAACTTGTATCAGAAGAGAGAGAGAGGACACTTGGTATTATTAATAGTAACAGACCCATGACAGTGAACAGAGAGGAGCCTGTGTGAGCTGCCTTTTATTTCAACCACCCTCCCATATGCCCCACAACCTCCCACTTCCCTCCACCCAAGCATCTTATGAAATATGTACAAGGCAAACAGAGGTGGGGTTGATGCGCAGACCTTCCTCCTCTATGACTAACCGCTACACGTCCAGTACCATTACTTATTTATAAGGCATGCCGTGTAAGTGCCAGAGTGGCCTCGCTCGCTTGCCTCCATGCCATAAGAGCACTTTCATAACACCCTGTTTACATTTCAACCACCAAGAGCGGAGTGATAACAAAAAAGGATCTCCAATTAGTTACAGTGTCCACAGCCGGCTGTGTCTCGCCTGGAGACACAGGCGGCTGTGAAGGTTCTGATAAATATTTGTAATGTCTCTTAGACCCTGTTGGTTTGTGCTGGTCATCATCCAAGGTTATTGGGGGAGATGAGTTGAATACTTTTCCATAGGGTCTCAATTGGATTTCAAACTACAGAGGTGGAAAAAGTGTAAAAACAATAATGTCTTAGTTCTAATACAGCTGTTCAATGTGCATTGCAATTAAATTCAAGGAATAGTCTACATAAGTACCATTATCTTGTTCCTTTACATTGTCTGCAATTTCGAAATCACCTTTTTATCTTCTTTTCTGGCTATGTCTTTAACACGAGAATGGATCATAGATGCCAGATTGCATTTTTATGTTGCAGGGCCAGAACTATCACCATGATTCAATATTTTAACCACTGTGCATGGTTTAAAATCATTTTGCAACAGCATTCATGTCAGTCCATTTAAGGTTTTTAAACAGATGTACTGCATTAAAATGAATGATGGATGCTCAATAGCTGGATTAGAATCTCTTGATACACATGGATTGAAAAATAATTAAAATCAATTCTGACATTATTATAGAAAACTCAATGAATACAGCAAAGCCTCTTGCATAGTGAATATATTGCAGATTTTCACAGAAACCTCTGTAATAGAATATGTGGGAGCTTTCAAATTTGGCTTCTCAGAAAAAACACTCTTTGCCACTTGCATAGAAATGAGTGGGAGTATTCATTGTCAGCAAGTAAACAAAGCAGTGTGACAAGCCAATACACACCCCCACCCCACAGTTTTTGTAACACAATAAAGAATCAGATCAAATCTGGATTAAGAACTGTGCCTATGGCATTTTAAATGCACCTTCCAACTGTATAGATTGCAAGCTTTGCCAGGGTACTTACCAAGGGACACCAACTGGTATAACTATATTCTGCTATATGGTATTATTTACTCTGTGTAAACCATGAGGCTCAATGGAACTTTTCTACAGACACTTACTGAAAATCAGATGAAACTCTAGCATGTATCTAAGTGCTATTAACTGGTGCTGCTGATGAAACAGACGAACTCAACATTATAAACCTTTAATATGATAGGCTGAACAACTGTACAGAAAAAGGTCATTTTTAGAATATTTTATTTAAAAATGTAGGCTGCTCAGGAAATTATATAAAGAATTTCTTAATTAGATTAAACTGTACATGTTGTATAGTTATTGTACACAAAGCATTCAGATTGCTTCTGTGTATATTATGAAAGCTAAGCATCCTCCCTCCCTTATGGCAATGTAGGTCATATTTTCCTCCAACTCTTGAGTGTCTCAGCATGAGGCTAGCCCTGCCCCATCTCTGGATGCCACCAAACACAGAGCTGGCACTACCTCTAGGGACACACACACACACACACATATATTCCGACAGAAATTGTGCCAGGCAGACCTCAGACATGTTACCATACTGCACCACTGTCTGGGACCTCCATTGCCACTATATCCCCAAACCACTATCCAGAACCACGCCTCATAGATCCAGCCTCAGGCCAGGCCAGCCCTGCCCAGCTGTGTGTGATCCAGCCCAGACCTGGCTAACACAAGTCCACCCTCCATCCACTCCATCCTTCTCCACATCTCCCTTACCCTAATCTCTCTCATCACTTGTCTCTGGATGCATGGGGGCTTGGGATTGACGGCAGGCTTGTCGCCTCCGTCCTTGCCATCACCATCTGCTTGGTGAGCCCAAGGAAAGCGAGAGGAACGGTTGTGTGCGTCTGCCAGGCAGCCAGCTAGCCTTGCCGAGGGCCGTTGTGTCCAAAAACGCCGTGCCATGCCGCAGAACCTTAACTCACTGTCACAGGGCCGTCCAATGTGATTGATCTGGTCCATTTAGTCAGAGCAGCCAAGTCTGGAGGAGGCCTGGTCCTCCTGTAGCCCCTCCAGCCCCCTTCAGCCGACTCTAGCCCTGACATCCCAACTAGCACAACACAAACACTAGAGCCCTGCCAGCTGGCTCACAGGCTTGACATGCTCTGTCTGCTTTTTAGTTAACACGCCACAGGCCTAAAACCAGGCTTACATGGCTGTCCACAGCTCAATTATTTTGGCTGTCCTATTGAGGAGTAAATTAACTGAATTGAATCAAAATAAATGTTCACATTGTGACATGCTTTCAGTACATGATAATGGCATTGTGTTGGAAAAGCAGAGTTTGGTATCTTATTAACCACAGGTAATCTGAGGTTCAGTGGGTTAAATGCAGTTGCTCTGCACTACCAAATTAATGCTCTATACTGTAAAATTTCACTGATTCACAAAGCAGAGACACATAGCATATCTTTTTATTTCAACAAATGTGTCCTCCAGAATATGCTCAACACTTTAATAAGTGACAGATGAAATGTAGTTCTGAGGAAATTGAAGAGGTCATCAGTACAGGTTTTTGCAGTTTCATTTTACATCCCCAATATTATTTCCTGTTCAGCATATTTATGTATCCCTATCACTTTTATTGGATGGTCGCTACTCTGGCTTGGCTCATTCCAGGGAAGACATTTCATTGGTGTTTAGTTACTATGAAAATTAGTTCCCTAGACACAGAGGTCATGGCCACAGCCCTTCATCCAGTTGCTATTTATGCTCTGTGTGTATTACATCACTTTGAAATCAGGCTACTCCGAGGCATCGACTTCTCAATACTCCCTTTTAACAAGCAGAGTGTTAGTTTTTGGATTTACCCATTGCCAGGCTTTATGGTTTTCTTTAAAATTCCAACCACATCATATGGACTTATTTTTCTTTTTAGACATCTGACTGCTGAGGAGAAATCGATTCTCGAGCTGCTCCATTTCACTATATAAACAGAAAATGATTGTAGATTTAGTGTTAAAAGTCATGTAAGGTTTACTTGATTGGTTGATATATATGTGACATTTAGCTGAAACAGACATTGCTGTGAAGCTTTAATTGTGAGCACTGAGGCAGGGCAAAGAAACAGACCTTTTAGTTTCAGGCTCGGATTCAGAGGAGAAATTGACTCTATGTACGGCACGTACACTGAGTGAGTTTAAGAAACTGAGGGAAGTAGGAGGGAAAGTTGCGTGTCCTATCACTTTAATATTTAACAAGAGAAGAGCTTTTTCTGTGAAACTTTTCAGCGTCCTTTTGGTCACTGTATTTTTTTCTCATCTCACTAAGCCATCTTCTCTCTCTCTCTTCTCTTTCTCTCTCTCCCTCTCCCTTTCTCTCTCTCTCACTGCCTACTATTTCTGTATTACCTTTGCAGCAGAATACAGTCTTTGCATCAGACACAGGGTAAAAGGGACAAAGGAGAACGGTGTGCACCTTAAATAAGGTACTGAACGCCTGCTGGTCATGCAGATCTGACATCTTTTAACAGAGAAACTTAATTTAATTGAGACGTGTATGCTCAGTCACCCTTGACTAAAGTAATAAGTATATACACACAAGGGAAAGTGTTTTGACATTTTTCTTAAATACAGTAGTTTGCATACAGTGGGTCAATAATTCTAATCTCCATGTTCCTCTACCAGAATTTGAAGTCACACTATGATGTGACGACTTAAGCAAACTCCCTATCTGACTGAGGGAGTTGGAGCGCTCGTCTGTGAGCTGTCCAAGGACCACCATGGGAACTTTACTAGCGGGGCTGGATGGAAAGATTGTGGGAGTGCAGTGACAGTTGGGGGACTTTTCTCATGTGAAAAGGGCCAAGCCATTCCATAGAAAAACACACCACTACAAACAAAGAGCATCCATGACCTGATAATGAGGCACTCTGAGTTTGATCATTTTAAAAAGTAGTGGCAGTTCACCAGTTTTTTTTGGTTTTTTTTTTTTTTTTTTGCCTTCTCCACATTCGTAATCGTAGCCAGGTTAATTAAAGAATTCTTTTTCTTAATTCCCCAGAATATAATCATGACAGTTTTACAAGCAGCAAGGTAATATGATCTCATATTTTTGTTCAGTGCTGCTAACCGTGTTGCAAAGTAGTTTTAAGCGTGTCTCCAATGGTGACATCTCATCATGGCGCAGTATGAAATGGTCCTGAAGTTGAATGAGACTCAAACAAAAGCGTGAGGGAATTAGTACATGCGAGGCACATTTCCAGAATGTGTTTATGTTCTTCTTAAAGCCTTTCTCTGGCAGAAGCGATTACATGAACGTCTCCTACTTATTTGTTTTCATCTAAATGTTTGGCTAAGGGGTTTATCTATCTTGACAAGCACATAATATGGCTTTTGGTGCTGTGAGGGAGCGAGATCGGAGGAGAGAGAGAGGAGAAAATGTGAAAGTTAAAACAGAGGCTCTATGGTGGGGTTTTATCACTTTTCTTGCTATTCCCTTCCACTCTTTAACAACATACTTAACCCCCCAAAGATGTGTTGAAAGATCACAATAATCCCCTCGAAATGACATTAGTCCTCACTCTCCTCTTTGAGTAGGTGGAATGTATCTGAGCCAAATTACTGGAGACACTCTAGGGTGTTGGGAACGATGTGATAAACACATAAAGTTTCCAATGTAATTTGATTAAGTCTAAAAAGTATAAATATGGTGTCTGCTCAGCAATCCATGCTAAGCCAATTAGAAGCTCTACAGTAAATGAATTTTTATCCATATGATAGTATGATAGACTTCCGCAGTAGTCAAAAGGTATCTTATCACAGTGAACTTACAATTTAAACATCCCATCAAAAACCTTGAATCCAAACCTGCATCAAATAGGTAATTATTATAAAAATTGCTTACACAGGCTATAGATAATGTAATTGAACACACTGGATCAAGACACTGTCAAAGTCCCATTCTTATGCTATGTTGTATTCTATAATGTACCCCACCTACCAAAACCAGAAAACAGAGGTTTTTTTGCTACATAGAAGGACAAAAAGGAAAATGCATAATATTTCTTGGTTGGATTGTCCTCTAACACACTGTCTTAAACCACTTGGCCACTACTTGAAGCAAACTTCAAAATAGAGCATTACATAATGTGGACCTCTCCCTCCACCAATGGTGCATTGCAGAAAGCGCACCAAAGTGCTTATTTCTACTCCATCAAATGGGGAGCTTGGGAGGCTGGATTGGAGTGCTCAGCTCCAAATTGCTGCCAAGATATGCCACTGACTTTTCAACCAGCTTTCAGTTACAACAGTATAATACAAGAGTGGAGAGGAGGGTTAGCCTCTCTGTTCTTTGTCTCTTTGTAGGGGTATATGACAAAAATATTTTAGTTTGTACCCTGTTTGTTCCGCATTTTTTTACTTTTTTAGCCTTGACCAATTTCATTTTGTTTTTGTTCTATTTTATTAATGTGTCTATGTGAGAAAAAATGTGTGACACTTCAGATGAAACAGATGTGAGTAAATATTTAGATAGATTTAGATTATTTATATTAATATGTTTTTCAGGTTGTAATGCTATCTATCTATCTATCTATCTATCTATCTATCTATCTATCTATCTATCTATCTATCTATCTATCTATCTATCTATCTATCTATCTATCTATCTATCTATCTATCTATCTATCTATCTATCTATCTATCTATCTATCTATCTATCTATCTAATCTCGTTTTACAACTTGTGTTGTTTTGTATCCTAGTGGTGTATGCATATATATGCGTGTTTGCGGTCCATATAGTTCTATGTCCATATGTGTGCGGCTGTCTGTTGGCCGATCCACTTTCTGTGGTGTGTGAAGTGTTGGATAATTAGCTGCCTTATCAGCCTGGGACACAGGCAGTCTCCTTCCCACTGACAGGTCATGGAGCCCAGGACCAGCGGGTGGTTGGAGAAAAGGAGGAGGTGGGATGATAAGGCCACATGAGGAGAGACAAGGAGGAGAGAGAGCAGGAGAAGGAGCTGAAGGGAAGTGGGGGAGGGGGCAAAGAGGCAGACAAAACCTGAAGGAGAGAAATGGCATGAGGAGCCAGACAGAGGAGTAGACAGAGAGATGGAACAGTTAAAGAGGGGGAGACAGTTAGGCCCCGCAAGGACAGAGCAGCTGCTCTGGCCTATCAGCTCTTCCACGAGACCTCGGCACTCATTAACATAAATTCGAATGACAAATGTGGCCCGCTTTGGCAAAGACTAATTAATTCACGGAGGGGGGAAACTCACCAGAGTAAGAATTCAAATCATTCAATGCCACAGGCCTGAACAAGTGTTAAGAGGGCGCGTGCTGAGCTCCATTGTGTTTTGGAATTACTTCACTTGCCTTACATGTCCTGAAAAGGTTACAGCTTTCATTTCAGTAAGTGTGAGTTTGAGTTGTGTTTGTTTTTTTATATACATTTTTTCAGTATTCATGTTAAGTGCTCAATTTTTTGAGAAGTTTGAGTTTGTAAAGGTACAATCTTTCCTATTTTTAACTATAACTATGTATATATATACTGTGTATATATATTTATATATATATATATATATTTCATACTGATGCAGTGCGTGTGGGTGGGTGTGATTAGGTTGATTAGACTGATAGGTTGTGTTCACTATATTTTCACACACACACAGGCACACACATTCAGAACTTCATGATTTATAAGAGGGAACAATGGACTGGAAAAGATTGCTTCGCTCTGCAGTGACGGCAGGCTATGCGGCCTGGGAAACACAGGGAAAGGATAAGTGCTCCCCCTTGTGTTCCGCGCACATATTTCTGTCTCAGTCTGGTTTCATACACTATGATCATACTCTGTAGGACAGTGTAACTCTAGGTCACATTAAAATGATATTGCACTCTGTCACTATGGATACCTGAACAAAGTTTTGCACATCATATTCAGACTCTTCCTTTCTTCTTAGCACAGAGAGCATTACTTCATTTTTGTCATCATTCGCTTGTCTGAAAAAGAGGCTGCTAATGAAATGTCTGTCTCCTCAACTTTTGTTAACAAGTCAGTCGTTCTTGGGGGATTTGTATAAATTTAATCAATCCAACATGTTGGCAAGTGACACCGACTGGCGTGGGGGGCCTAAATGATCCATTTGAATGAGTTTATAAAGTATCTGCTTCATGCCCCAGCTTGTGTTAGCCCTCAGTCCTCTTTCTTTCCCACTTCACAGTAGGCTTAACTCATCAAGTCCAGGTTTTCCTGCAACAGCGCAAGTGTGTGAGTGTGCATTTTTCTGTAACTGTGTCTATGTGTCGGAGAGAGAGTGTTTGTCTCTCACCCTCTCTCGCTCTATGTCTGTCTCACTCTCTCTACCTCCTTATGTCTCTGTCTTTTTTTCCCTTTTCCTCCCTACTCCAAAACACTTCAGCCAGGTGTGACCGTTTTCCTTACCAAATCCCTTGTTAAAGACCTTACAATGGCTGCCCAAAAGCGAACCAGGCTCTTCCTGCACCATAATTACATCAAAACAGAACATGTTGTGCAGTGTGAGGACTATTAATATATCCACATCGAGAGCCAGTTTTCATTCTCTGTGCTTTCAAGGAACATCCTTCTGTGACTACTGTGTGTGCATGTGTGTGTGTATGTGTGTATGTGACTCAGGGTGGGCGCTGGGGCAGTAAATGGGTGGTGGTTGGCAGGCAAAGTGTGATTCTCCAGGTGGCACACAGGGGCCCCAGTTGCAGCTGCCAATTACCAATTACCCCAAGACTTCTCCACCTGTGAAATGCATTATATCTTGACCAAAACACTGAAAGTCAGTGGTTCTCTTTTTGTCTGACAGTGGCGGACAGCTAAAGCAATTTGAAGGCAATGCTATAACCAACTGTTGGTTCAAAAGGGATCATTTAGGCAAAGCCACAACTATTATGGGCCTACTATTCATATCTTTGCATGAGGCCATCACAATTTCCATACTAGCTCTGTATGTAATATGATTGCTCTCTGGTTTAAACTACAGAATGGTCTTTGTTGGATAGATCTCATAATCGTACAGTGTTCCAGGGTCTGATGGGCAATTACACTGTAGGCCCCGTCATTTATTTAATACCGTCGCTACCATGCAATGAAGTATGTCTCGTTCATGCTAAAAGGCTGTGATTTACCATTTCATTTTATTTCGCAAATCTCCACGTGCAGACAGACTTGTCACTGATGCAGTGAGTAAGGCATCATCAGGTCAACAAACAAAGTCACTTTTCCACATGTTAAGCTTAGCCAAGTTGAAAAACTCAATGGCTTTCTTTTTGTTTCGGTATGTGTATGTGTGGCGGAGGAAAGATAATGTTAAGCCAACAGAAATATGCTAATTTGTTTTGATAGATGGCATGGTAAAATAACCACTGTGTTCCATGTAAGGAGCTTATGGTTTGGGAGCTGGACCTACGGTTGAATAATAGCAGCAAAACAAGCACACACAAACATTAAGAACTGACTGACAGAATGAGAAAATTTATTTAGAACTGTTGATAACTACATGACACACAGTTTAGTATATGTACAGGTTGGAAGACACCTGGAAGAAAAATGTGGACTTAAATAGAATAAAACACTGTATAAACATTACATTTGCTAGAGAAATCTTTATGCATTGCAGGCAGTTATTTGATAAATGTACATCCATCAATTATTATGTGAAAAAAATATTATCTACAGAGAGCCCTCTTTGATGTAAGGGAAAAGCCTTCTGCAGGGTACATATACAAACGCAGCCAAGAAACTCAATGCCCCCACACTCACCCTATCAACTCCAGAGTGTCATGACCAGTAGCTTCGATCCACTGAGGAGGCTCCCACAGTAACTGATAAGCCTGGGGAGCTTCAGAGACAGAGATACAGTAGCAGGCCCCCAAACTCTAAGCTAGTAAAATTAATTGACATCAAAACTTTAAAACGCACTCATGTTGACTACATTTCTGAGGACTTTGTGTGTTAACAATATATATAAATATATGTATGTATATATATATATATATATATATACATATAATTAATGTATACATTAGTGTAACTTTTAAAGCCAGTTGCCTTATTTTCTTTAAGGTTTTTGACTTATTTTTAACAAGAATGGTGAAAACATTGAAGCTCAATATCTACTTTCCTGAAGGCAGCTACAACCTGATAATCTTAAGATAACAAAATTTGGACTCACTTACGCACATGGAGCAGAGAGGAAGGGAGTGGAGGAATCGTGGGAGGAAATGGTTTCATGGCTGAGGTGACTGTTTGAATTAGTGTATCTGAAATGGGCATCGTCTGCTAGCACTCTGACATGGTGTTGCTCTCGCCTTTGGCATGCATCCATCCCTTCAGACTGACACACATGCACACACACATAGTCACACATGCAGTCATACACAGACACATATGCACACACTCACACATGGAAACACACGTCGTGCATTTAGCTTGCCTTCCTCCGACCTCCCCACTGTGTCTGACACAGCACCCATGATCCTTTGCCTTGCGGGCTGTGAGCTGTCAGAGTGACAGGGCATGAGGAGGTTGACATGTGACACTGTGAGACAGGATCAAATGTGTCATCATCTCCTCAAACAAAGAAACAAAGAGATGAGAAACTCTTTTCTTTAGCATAAGCTATGTTTTCTCAGTAATATCACAATCAAGTTTAAGTTCATCAGAAGTTTCATCCTATTTAATTTTATCAGTTTCAACTATGATTTAGCTCTTTTAATCTACAGGCGCATGTAGCGGAGGCTTTGTTTTGAAACCAAAATTGCAGTCAGATAGACAAAATAAATGTTTTAATGTAAATATTTACGATTCAATTCAATTCGTGAGTTTTATATCATAGTTATGTGGCACTATTTCAAGTTCCAGTATTAAAAATAACTGAATTATAATGAGCAAATGGATTTGGACCCATATCTAGGTTAAAAATCAAAGAAAAGTACAGTAGAAGGGTCAATACTGAGAACATAAGCTCAGTTTTATCTGATCTGAGCAGGCTAAAATGTTAAAATTAGATTGGGGCAAAAAGGCATAAGATTACTGTAGTAATCCTCTACTCTGCTCTCCTGTGTCTGACAACCTGTCATCAGGTAGAGCACATAGAGCATGCACACACACACACACACACACACACACACAAAGCTGTCCAGGTCTTACTAGCTTAGTCCAATCTGTCCTTGGCTGTCCAGGCTAGTAGACCACACATCCACACATCAGCCCTTTATTGTTCCTTCCACTGTGGTAATGGAACCAGAGTCAATGTGGCACAGAGGGGGAGGAAGTGGTGCACAAGGGCTGTGGGCCCTGGGCCCTGTATGGCCCCTCCATGGTTGGCATCTCTTTACTTACATACACACACACACTCATTCACACATACACATTACTGCACACAACCTGTCTTTCTTTCCCTCTCTGGATTTGACACACACATATACACCATTACGAGCGAGTTCGGCAAGCCGCACTGTAGTGAAAACACACACCGCCCCTGCATCCCTTCAAATGGTAGGAAATCCTGGACATGTCGAGCACATTTAGAAAAATACTTGAGGTTTTGGAGAAATTGGGATCACCTCATCTCGGAGTAACGTGATGCTGGTTATATTAAAAAATGAAGGGGTGCCCATATGGAAGCCATCGCAGAGCTTGTGCATGCACATACAAATCAAAGGAACTCCATCCTGGCTGCTAATGAGGGTGACCGTGGTGTTTTTATGTTGTTATCCTACTGTGTGGCTTAGGTAACGGCTGTATAGGATGGGAGGTTTCATCCACACACAAACAGGGTGGTATTGTTACAGCCTAAACACTTTTTTTTTGTCTTTTTAGCCTTTGAATTATAGTATCAGCTCTACACATGGCAGGTAGGGTTTAGTGGTTTGTTAGGAAGCTGGATTTATTTACTTTAAATGTCTCAAAGCAGCCAAACTGACACAGGGGGACTGGTGCTCTGTTCACACTGTAAAAGGAAACACCAGTAGTTCATATGAGCAAAGCGGAATAGAATATAATAGAACAAAATAGTAGATAGGCTTTAATTTCCATGCTGCACAGGCCTTGTAAAATCTAAACAGAACTATAAAATGACTGTGTTTTTTTATCTAATCCTCCAGTGTGGCTTTCACATTTTCTAATTGATCTTTGTGTGAACAAAGAGATGTTAGATGTTGTGGTATTAATTGTTTGAGTGCTGCCCCTGGTTTCTGTTAGTGTGTGTGTGCGTGTGTGTGACAGATACAGTGCATGCATGCCTGTGTCTGTATATTTGTGCATCTGTGTGTGTACTTGCATGCTCCTGTGCTATCAGTCTTGGTCAGGTCCCCGCCTGGGTGTGTTAAGGTTTGTCTCCCTGTGTTGTTGCAGCCTGTGTAATCATGGTATTAATTATTAGCTGTTTGCTCTCCATCATCCCCCTCCCCTGGGGCGGGCACCGTGCCTGGCCTGCCAAGGGCTGGCTCTGGGTGTCTCATCCACTTTAAATCTGCACGGTTAACATCACAATCATTGGAACAACACCGTGAAGCCCCATGTCTTATTGTAAGGTGAAGAAATGCGAATTGGTTAGGTTCATTTTTACTTGCATTAAAACAAACATTTCTTGCCTTCCTTTGTTATTGTTGTGATGGGTTTTTGCAACTACATACAATTATGCCATATTTTTTCCTGTGTTTCAAAACCACACTTATAGCCTCAAATCATGTAGTTCAGCCAAGAAATAAACAATGTGTCCCCATGGGCTTAGCCTAAATGGTGTGAGAAAAGATGTCTTGCTTTATCCTGCTTAATGTCCTAAGGCCAGGCTGTGAATTAGTCTCAACTCTATCTGATCTCATATGTGTCCTTTTAATGCACTGCCACCGGCATATCCCCATCACTCACTAACACACACACACACTTATGTCCATTTGTCTCCTTCAAATGCCACCATCGGCATCGCTCCTTTAGAGATACTTGTGAAATGAATTGTCTGAGAGAAAGTCACAGCATCTGGCAGTGATTGTGAAGCCACAGGCAGTGTATTGAAACCCAGAGCGCATGTGTGTGTGTGTGTGTATGAATCACGAGGACAGGGGCTTTCACCCCTGCTACTCTTTAGGGTAAGAGACAGCTCAACCCATTATTGACCACCAGGACCCACTTTACGTTTTGACTTGTGACTTCTGAAAACAATTTAGCCTTCAGCTTAAGGTCATGATTCAATTTGACAATATTTCTCTATCCTTCATATATTTTTTACTACTGCTGTTTATTAAAAAATATGAACATGTGTACATCATAAGCAATCCAAAACATTTAAAGCAATTTACTGGATTGACAGCAATTTAGAAAATCTTAAGATTAAACCCTATTATCCGTCATTTATCTTGACCAATTTTGCGTTAGTTGCTTTTCAGCGGTAACCACAACCTCTGTCATGTTTCCCATTTCTTTCAAATTCAATGATAGTCATAAAGACCAGAAAAGATCATTTTAGCAAAACACATTTTACGTCAATTTACTGAATGGAAATATAAATGATCGGTATGAGCAACAATCCAATAAACCTAAACCAGAGAGATATATTTCTTCTGGAACCACAGCAGAGTTAATAAAAATCACTTATGGTTTTTAGAGAAACAACAGCATTTCATTGTCCAGGATAATAGCTTGAAGATGAGGTAACAGATTTGGACACGCCTTGCTAGATTCAAAGCAGGACTTTATATTTTCATCTTAAGAATCAGGAAAATAAAGCATTTGTACAGAGTTTGTTGCATTAATTAACAACTACCAATGTTCCCCTGTGGTTTCCAACCACTTTGAAGATTCCTTGTCAAAAGACTGAGAGACTTAACCATTTATGAACTGAAGGGGAAAAAATCTCTGCGATTGGCTCACAATGCCACATGTTGGCTGATTACAAGCGCAGGAATTGTATCGTAAAAGCAAAAACTGCCTCTCGGGAATCATGTCAGGAAAAATCCCAGGAATGCTGCCAACTAGTCTTCAGCAATGACTCGTAAAAAGAGATTTTTTTTAAATCCATTTGTACTTTTTTTATGATTCAAGACAGAGAGATGTTCTAATCCTCTCTTCATTGTTAGGGTTGTGTGGGACTGGCCGAGGGAAATAGCTTTTTGATGGCAAAGGAGGGGAAAGAGAGCTTTGCCAAGGAAGGCTTCAGAAGTTAATGGGCCGGTTTCTATGCTGACAGTAAAATCTTGGCTGGAGCGATCAGGAGCTTCCGAGGCGTTATCTACTTCAGCGGTTTTTGAAGATTATCTTTAAAGGGAAACCAGAAAATGGCAATGTCAAGAACAAGAGAGATGTCTAAAAGCAAAGTTTAATCAAGTCTTACACCAGATGATATTACACCATATCACCAAACTAAAGCTGATTTATGTTAAGGAAGCATAATAGTTTAGAGAAATTCTTCCCAGATAACAGTTGTAGCCTTGATATTGTCTTGCAAGCAAACAGCATCAGTGGTGGATTTACATTTTGATACACCACCAAGGGTTGCAATGGAGTTTCTATTGCCGGTGGGTAATGTTTGATCCAGTGGATGAAATGTTGCCTGTGGTAACTGTTTCCCCTGCAGAACAAAGAGCCAAAAAGAAAATGAGATCCAATTTCTCAGTGAGTGTTCTTACATACAGGTGCTTACAAACACTGATCTTCATTTCAGCAAGGGAAGCGAAAAACCATGAGCTTCTTAAGAATTTTAAGAATAACCCTGCTTGCCTGAGCTCTGCCAAACCTGGGTATTGTAAGTTTCATAGCACTTTGGAGTGGGGAAGATCCAACCCGGGAGTCCTCTGACACAAATATTGGTACGGTAAGCTGAAGCCTTGAGGACAGACGGCATGGCCCCCATGTTTCCTTCTGCAGAACAAGGAGCAAAAAAAAAAAAAAACAAGTCCCATTCGCTCACACACAGGTGCTTGCAGCTACAGTACAATAAAGAAGGAAGGCTGAACAGCGAGTTATGAAACTGCTGTGGTAAGATTTTTGTCTTATGTAAACTGACACCTCTCCCAAACACATAATTAATCACAAAAAGTTGCAGCAAACTATTACTTATATGATGACAGGCAGGGGTTGAGGAGTGACAAGGAGAAGGAGGCTGCTTCCAAAAAGGGAGCTTAGAATAGTGGGCGTCTGCGGTTGTGTGCACATGTATGTGTGTTTCATGTGTGTATCAGTGCCCATGTGCATACATTTGTGTGTCTATGCTTATCCTCCCCTCCAAGTATCTTGGTTTTCCAGAATCTGCTTCCGAGGAGAAACCCAGCCAATAAGCCACGAGCCATCAGCAGCCAGGTCAGATTAGGTGTCTGTCGTTGGCCTTTGTGCTGATAACACCATAATGAATGGCAGTTCCCTACCACCACTTCACCTCAGCCGTCCCACACTTGTCAGTCCTCCACCGGTCAGATAGGGTCTGTCAGCTAAATAAGAGATAAAGGGGAAGTCAGGGGGAGGGGGTTCTTCTCTGTTAGTTTAGCACACTAGTCAAAGGGTTTTTGTTACTGATGAGGGTCACAGAAGGAAAAAACAGCCTAAAGACAAAGGGGGAAGGACAAGTTGACTGGCACATTAGCCGGTGTCTCCCTATCACTCTGCTTAATCTGAAGAGACAAGGGATCTCTTGAGTTGTGGGGATGACCATGGGAACGGGGATATGGCAAAACGAGCGAAGGGGGGACACAACTGTCGAGACCGATTTGTCTTCACATTCTCTGTGCACAGATGTCCTCTCTGTGTCAATTTATCTCTCACTCTATGGCTGTCCATCTTTTCCATGCACACCAATGAAAAATTACATACATTGATGTTATTAGATTTATGTTAAGTTTTCCTTTTTTCTACCCGTTTAAAACTTCTCTCAATCTTGCTCATTTTGAGCTTTTCACGGTCTTCTCCTTGCAACCCAATTAGTATTTCATAAGAGGCTCATCACCTTTTCACACATATCACTGGTGATTAGCCTTCTGGGATAACCTCAACAGAATAGTCTCCTGGATAGATTTAGTCAGTCTGTCAACAGGCATCAGTTCAGGCAGGATGAGACCCATGTCAAACATTACCTCTCTATTTCAGAACAGAGGCACATCTGCCAAACACTGTTATTGAACTGGCACTACAAGAGCGTAACCTAGTCCCCCCATAATTATTAAAGGTGTATGGTTAAGAAATATTAATGTCATATTCAATCAATCATTATTACCCTTGGGGAAAATCCTGTTTGAGGTGTAGCAGCATTAGCAATTTTTAGCTTTGGAAATTTCTGGATATCCCGTTTCTAAAATGTGTGTAACAATGAGCCTCCTCTCTGCTTGTCAAAATATTTTGCCTTTTGTCCTGAGAAATCTGTTCATTTCAGTGAGCTCTCTCTCAATAATTTTGTCACCCACAACTAAGAAAAGGCAACGTCTCCACCTATAGGTGCAAATACAGGACTACAACTTACAAGTATTGTTTTTTCCCTTCAACCAACGCATTTAATAATCAATGCATAAGTTACACAAAATAATAAAAATATATTATTGAAATCAAGTTTCCTAATGAGAAACTTGAAGATTAGAAGACACCAACACTGCATATTCTACCACTAAAATCAAAACTTTTGAGGTTTGAGGTCAAAGACCAATCTGTTTTCTTACATCAGACAAAATCAAATGTGTGCTATGTTTTGTAGACCAATGATCACCTGCTCATGACCGCTTCACTGTTACAGTTATGTTTAGGAGTCAACTTTTCTTTGTCAGTAGGAATACTACCTGATGGCTAAGTGTGCTATGAAAATTAAATTTAAAAGTCTACTGTACCTGACTTGTTTATTTTGCACAAAGTAGGACACTTTAAGAGTTTTTAAGGGACATTTGTTGTTATTTAGAAACACTGTGCTTCCCTTAAAAGGAAGGAAATACATTTTTTTCTTGAGATATAAAACAAGCACTGTGACCATTAACATGAAATGAACATTAGAGACACTATAAATGAATATTTGAAAGAATCTGGACACTCAAAAAGCAGCTGATAGTAATAATAATATCAATTACAGGTTCTGTTTGGTTGTTGAAAACTGTAAATGTGAAGAATAAAGCAGGAGACAAACATATTAAAGGAGTTTGAATTTGTAGATGCTATATATTTGTAAGATTGGGGTGAATACAAAGAACATTCCATCAAACAAGCATACAACGTACAACCCAAGTGTCGAAAAAGAGAGGATCTTTGACGTTTTTTATACATTCTTATATACAGTGTAGAGTATTAAGATATCACAGAAGTTTAAAACTGGATCATGTGTGAGTCCACATAATGCTTTAATTTCTTAAAGTCTAGAAAAAATTAAGATGAGACATAATCACAAAATCTATGGAAGGACCTCACCATGTGAACTAAATACAGCCCATGATAGAGAAATGCAGGTGTCAATACAGTGCGGTTTTCCTTTGCTTGTTTACCTGTTGTTATGCTGCTGTTCTGGTTTGGGTAATTAAAATGTGATATGAGACTGTCAGTAATAAAGACTGTGGTACAAAATAACTCAGGAAATACAGGAAGATGATTATAAGAGGATGTCTGATACATGTATCTTGATTATATATACCAGTCAAGAGCAGTAAATTATTTTTTAGCAATGTAACATACAAAGCAAACGGTGGGCAGAATGCAATGCTTGTTATATGTGTGGATCAAAAAGACGCCTATACACTATTAAAATCTGTATGTGTCTCTTACATGAAAAGCAAGTTTGTGATCATTTGTCATTGTGATCTGATCCCTCCCACCAACATTCCTGCAGTATCTCAAAAGGAAATAAGTTATTTTGGTCCAGGAAAAGGTCTCCGCTATTTTATCCAAGAAAATGAGGCTGGGTAATTTCTGCATACTTGTGAGAATACTTAGTTTTTCTCAAAAAACATCAAAATAAAGAGTCAGACTTTTATTTATGTTTTCTACAAAATAGGGAGTCACATTTTTCTTTATCCTTTCTACCAAACAGAGAGTACAAAGTTTCAGTGGGAGGATTAAGGTAAAAACATGCACAAAAGTGAGGGGAGATGGTGTCCCTGAGTGTGTCTGGGTGGGTGTGTGTGTGTGTGTGTGTGTGTGTCTGTGTGTGCTAGTGTGTCTCTGCCTGCCTATGTGGTCTCCACATAATTGGCAGGGAACAAGCCTTGACGGCCATCTTTGCTCGACCCCCTCCACCAGGCCTTATCCACTCTTTCCACGTTCGTGATGGTGTCCCCGGTTTCAAAGGAGATCTCAGATTCATCCTCTGTGGGAACCGCAAGATAACATGGTGAACACCCACTAATCACAGTGTAATTACTGTAAGTGGATGGACTTTATGTGCACATGTGTAGTGATTATCCTCTAACTGCCAGCTTACCTGCTTGGTAGTCATACAGAGCTCGGACACACATTTGTTGCTCGGCTAAAACCTGAAGTGGAAAGAAAAATGGAGTCAGAGAAAGACTGTAATCATGAAATACCCGTCTTGTTTAATTAAAATTCACAAGAAGATGGATGGACGGATGGATGGATGGATGGATGCATGCATGCATTGAAGACAAAATAAAGGAAAATATAATCATTCTCATGGAAACTTCATTCATATGAACTTTAATTTTAAAAAACAAGAATAACGATTTTCTATATTTTTCCTTATTGTCAACACAGCCCCCGAAAAGACTGAAACCATCATTAAATTGATCTTACTAACAGGTACTGCCTGTGTAGCCAAAGTGTGATATTTCGTAGTCATCTGTGCCTTAAACCTCAAATGTTGTCCAAAAACTATTAAAAACTCATCACTGAGCATGGCTTGTTATTTCATTACTATGAACACGTGCATTGTCGTTTATTCTAAATCCCATAATATACAGTCCTGCTGCCGTAAATACTCGCTAGTATAATATAATATAAAAGTATATTATAAAGAGTACGGTCTAGACCTGCTCTTTAGGAAATGTGCATTGTGATAACATTTGTTATGAATTGGTGCTATATAAATAACATTTTATTTAATTGAATTAAACCAAATGCGTATTAATCTTCTGCTGAAAATAGTCTGTTTGAAAAATGTTTGCTGAAAACAACAGTGCCCAACTGATTTAGAAAATTAGAGGCTTTTTGGAAAATGAATATGTTGTGACTCAGATCGACATCTTCATTAGGAGCCAACAGACTTGGGGGTGAGAGCCACAGACAGGGTCAGAGAGTACTGAAAGACAGACAAACATTGCTGGTTTTGATCTTTTTTAAGGGATTTGCTGAAAATAAGAAAGATGATGATTTGATGCCCCTTGGACCCAACCAAATATTCAACAATCTTTTTTTTTTATTTAGAACAGATTTTTATTAAGAACAGCTTCAATATTTAGACACTGTACAATATGTGTTTGTAAAGACAGTACCTCTTGTCCATTTTCTGAGATTTCCTGTTCCTTATCCTCAACGACATCATCTTCCTCTGCCGTGCCATGAAGACTGTAGCACACAGCCATCTCCGGTGAGCTGAGTTCGGTGTCAGATGGACTCAAAGATCTCTCTGTGTGTGAAAAGCATTTATAACAGTCCAATCAGCGCAGAAAATGAATGTATTAATGTATTATCACTGAATAATCTTACATTATATAATATAAACTTGTTGCCAAACCTATGCCATTCTGTTCCTGTGTGTTGTCTCCATTTGTGATGCCATTTGTTGACAGGACGACAGTCTCGTTTTTGATTTCTTGACAAATTGGTTTGCCATCTGAAACAAGGACTTTGTTTTAATCGTTTGTTATTGTGTAACATATTATCAAATGTCATTATACTCTTAGAAAGCTACAGTAAATCAATTAAATATTAACTGGTTGTGACAGTGTAACAATATTCCTTATGAAATGTTAGTCAAGGCAAAATAACGAGATACAAGAACAACGTGGCAACCTGTGACTGCTGACTCTTCCTCTATCTCCGAAAGCTCAACAGGGGCCTGATTGTCTTCTGATTGGTCATTCTCCTCTACATCTCCCTTTGCCTCCTCTTCGTCCTGCACCACCTCCACTGGTTCCTCCAGGGATGCTGGCTCAGCTTCCCATTTTAATCCCTCCTCCTCTTCCTCCTTGTCCTCCTTCTTTTCCTCCTTGTCCTCTTGCTCCTGCTCCTCTGCCTCACTCTCGACTGGTTCTGCGGTAACAGCACAAGGCTGTGGTTGTGTTTCAGCTATATCTTCCTCATGCTCGTCCACATCCTCTTCCTCATCCTCCTCTACCAGTACAGCTTGTACTTTGTAGCTGGTTTCAGAAACCAGCTCAGTGTGCAGGAGCTGAGTGACTGTGTTGAGGTCTGTTGATTGGAAAATAATAAATCATTGGAAAATAATATATAATTACAAACACAACTGTACATTTGTTAAGCTTACATGTTATAAAAGCGCCCATGAAGGCTTTATTTGTCTTGGTAGAAAAATTTTACAATAAAGAATGCAAAACCAGGTTCTCTGGGCGCACATTACAGTTAAGCTTGTCATGACTAAAAGTATATGTGGTCACTTTAGGAATATTTAATTGTGACTGGACTGTAAAAATATTCTGAGCTCTGTCATTTCTGTATAACAGGCCACAGATTCATAGTCCCTGGCCTGCTTTACACAGTCTGGAGTATGTGGAGTAGTTTTTGGCAAAAGCATCTATGTCACTTTAGCCTGTAATACAATTTTTAACAACCAATATTTAATGTCAAACAATTAATGTCTTTGGCAAACAAATAGGCAGAGTAATATGACCTTCTTCACACTGTATCATCACCCTGAATTGGCATTTAGCTGTTTTTGCAATAATGAGACCTTCTCTGCAGATTACTTCAAAAAGGAAAAATATAATAACACAGTATAATCAGATCCCAATATAATTCTTTGTGTCCCGTTCCATCCTACCTGTGTTTAGCTGTGGTCTCTCTGGAAGAGGAGCCGCTGGAGCCTGTGGAGCATCAAAGCAGAAAGTTGAGTGCTCTGGCTGGGTTGGGGTATTTAGGGGGGAGGCAGGCAGGGCCTCTGGATGTGACTGAGAAGGGTTGTTTTTGACTAAACTGGGGGAAAAGGAAGCCAAGAGACAAGGGGAGGCAGGAGGTGCAGAAGGTTGTGTGGGTGATGAGGGTTTGGGCTCAGCAACAGCCTGAACTTGGTTGTTAGTTTGTGGAATGCTGGGCAGGGCTGAGACAGGAGGGGAAGGGCGAAGAGGTGATGTGGGCGGTGACATCGGGGCCCGGGGCCTTTGTGGAGATGTGACAGGGCGGAAATCAGGGCTCGTGGGGGGAGATGTTGCATGGAAGATGGGGGAAGGAGGAGCCCGGGAGAAGGGGGAGACCAGGGGAGAACTGCGAGGAGAGGTTGTCGTGCTCTCTTCTGCTTTAGAGAAGATGAAGGCTGTGTCTGTCAGGCTACGCTGGTATCGTCTGAATGGTTTGCCTGGAGAGAAAGACAACTGTTTGTGAGTAGTTTAGAAACGGAAAGAATACACATTGTCTATCAAAAAACATGCACTGCAATCCACGGCTGATCCTTGTGTTTCAATGAGCTGGGCATTCGAGTGAATAGGAATGGTTGCTTCACTCTCTGTTCAAGCTCACGCAAAGTGAACATACCAGTGCGGGAGGATCCAGGGCTGGTGGGACTTTGTGATGATGAAGATGACAGCTGCCTGAAGAACTCCCGAGGGTTCATGGAGCGTTGGGACACTAATGCTGCTGCCTCCTACAGGTCAAGTAGCGTACAGTATAAGCAAGAAACTGAAACAAACTTTGCCTGTTGAGTTTTTGTAGCAGGTTCCACAAATATCCAGCATTCTAATGAGAAATGTGTTTGCCCACTCAACTCTTTGACAAGGTGCTATTTCAAAGCAATATCACACAATGTTAGATGTATAGGTTTAAAAGATTCACTTACTGCTGCTTTCTCTATGGACTCACTCCTTCTAAGACGAGCCCTCATATGTTCCTCATGCTCCCTCTGCTGCTGGTCCTGTCAGCGCAGACACACAGCAGCAATTATATTTACATATTCGCACACACATTTTAATGCTTTTAATATCTTCAGTTTAAAATAGAACTATTTGAAAAAGTAAATGACACAACACTTGTGAAACTTGAGTTTTTTGACATTTTTGATACAGAAATCAGTGCCCACCTCGAATATGACAACCACCAATAACCAGCAAGCTCTGACACAAAGTGATAAGTACTCTGAGACAGCCTCGAAGTAAAGGCCAGAGGCAACTTTGTAACCCTAATGAGGAATGCCTCCTCCAAACCATGGTGATACATAAAGCCCAGCTCAAAAAACAGAGATTTTTCTCTGCCAATATGGTCTCCACATAATTACAATAGCATCTGGTATATTAGTTAAAATTGGAAAATTCATTATGTTTAGTGTTGCAAATTTGAACATGGTAGCCATAACCCAGGAGTATTTGTGCATTCCACATACTGTATAACTGCATGTCATAATGTCAAGAAGTATGTCATGTCTTGCTAGTTAATGTAATTTATATGCATAGCAACCATTCAGAGTGTGTGATAAGGATTCAGTGACAGGTTAATGTGTTAGGCTTTAGGGGTAACATGATAAAGTTCTTCTCATTTGTAGAGCCCTTTAAATATCTCATTATAAAACTGAATGATCAGCAGTGGGTACATAGTCCACTTTTCCTTCAACATGTATATCAGTCCAATGTTGTCTTTGTTCGTGAGGCAGTAAATCCATTAGTCTCTGCAAATCAGCAGATGTGGCAGACAATGGTGGCCCTTACAGGGATCAAAGGATCAGTTATACTGTCCTCAGAAAAAATTACAGTTTTAGAATTAGACCTCACACAGCCCAAGGTTAATCCAGTTCTTACACAGGGCTCATTGGGTTCAGGCCAGTCTTACCAAACTCCAAAACCAGAAACCAGCAGAGCAGGTGTCACTAGGCAAAGTCCATGAAAATATTAAGCCAAAGGGACTTTGCATCATTTTACATGCAAAAGATATGAAATTCTAGCAAGATACATGAATCATTTCACTCACCCATCTTAATTTCTCCTTTCTGCGCAGCTCTTCTTCTTGCTCTGCCTGTTTTCTTCTGCAGGGCAAAAATACAAATAAAACAGCACCACTTATTATTGTTATGCAAAAATCATTATCCAAAATACAGCGCATTTACTGTCCACATGAATCGACTTTGTTCTTCCAATATATACAAAATACAGCCACTAGAGGACACTGTTGATGGAAAAACAGACATTGTTCCAACCTCTGCTCCTCAATCATCTGTAGCTTCTCATTCATCTTTCTGTCTCTCTCTTCTGCATCCCTCCGTTCCTTTAAAATTCTTTCTCTTTCAAGTCGGCGTCTCTCCTCTGCTGCTCGTCTCTTCTCCTCTTCTTTCCTGTCTTCCTCTTCTTGCTGACACGCACAAAAGAAAACAATGAGAGTATATTATACTTTCATTTCACTTTCAAATAGAAAAACAGCTGTCTTCAATAGCTTTCCAAAGGTAAATGGCAGTAAACATCCAGCTGCACTACATTTTAGCCACCCAAATGTGGCCAAAGAGAGAGAAGGCTGATTTGGCATACCTCTGCACGTGCCCAGAAGGAGTCTCTGTTTATTAGTCTCATCTCCATTGCAGCATTGGTTTTTCTGTAGTTTGTACCCTATAAGAAAAAAACAAATGAATAGTGAATACAGACACACACATTGTTAAGCCTTCCAATAAGGCATACAGAGTCACGTTTAGGTCACTGTATTATATTGTATCATTTTCAGTAAATATATTTAAAACCTTTTCAAATGTAAATTTTTTTGCCATTGTTTTCATGAGCATGACTGATTACACATACTGGAAGCAAAAGGAAAACACTGAAGTCACTGTGGACATAACCTGCAAAACTGAGTTTCTGAAAGTCTCTGTCTCCATCTGATGGGCAGATGAGGAAATGCAGGAGACTTACCACCAGTTCCTCCTTGTCCACAGACCTGGAGCTCCTTCTCACCCACTGTGTAGGAGTATGAGCCTGGGTCTTGCTGAGCTCTGCTCTTATCTTCTCCTCTGTCACATCCTCCATCTTCTCTGCACTAATGAATGCATGTGCTTCCTGAAACATGGAGGGCAGGGAATGAAAAAGAGATGGCAAGTAGAGTAAGACAGATGTGAATTAAATCCACCCTTACATGCTGTACTGTAGCCACACACACAACCACACACAAAGGCTAGAAATCCATACACAAGTACACACAGTCCCTCTGGTGGTTTTCTCTTGGTCTGAGTTATGCAAACTTGGAGCCAAACAGTTGTGCAACTGCTTCACTTACTGTATAAGGATTGTCAGAGAACAAAATTACTCCCTGGCTTTAGCGTGAGGATAGGAATGCATGGGTTTGGATGGTTGCAGATAGTGGAGGGGGAGATGGGAAAAAATGAGAAATATGGGGTGAGACAGGAAAAGTGAGAAAAAGAGATTGTGAAAGCATGTGTATTTGCAAAAAGGCAGAAAAAGAGAGAGACCCCTCACTTAACATTCAACAGTTTGCTCAATACCTGGAAGTCAAGCTTAAGGGAGATTCAGACATATAAAAAGAAGACCACTGACAGATCATATTCAATAACCACAGACCAAAACATAGTGTTCCACTGCTGCTGTTTCTATGGGACAGATAGGTGTTAAACATGGCCTTAACTTATGCATGCATGTTGTACAGGCATTTGTATGTGGGCAGGACCTCAGAATAATTTCCATGGAGAGTAAATCCATGCTTGTTTATGGAGGGCCAGGTCTGTCAGCCTCCAAACAGGAAACCACAGCTTTATCTGAGTGACAACACTGACACTGACACTGACACTGAACAGGGCATTCAATGTGCCTCATAATACATGTCAGTGCAGTGTATACTCCATTATGTCACTGCCAACTGCACACACAGAGACCAAACAAGCAGTCCACAGTGCCAGGGATGCTGGGAAAATCATGGAAACAAAACCACAAACTACAGAAAAAGCTCTCAGTAGCATAGTGCACTGTTCATTTCGACAAAGTTCAAGTGTAGAAAATCACTGTTTGCCCTTTGCTGACACCCTCATGTACTGTAATTCAGTAAGTACAGGAGGTAGGAAAAACTGCCAGGGTTAGCGATGGTATCACTCATACTCAAAATAAATGTGCTCACAGTACTGCATGTAGTTCAAATAAAAGCAGGGTAAATGGATGTTATTAAACACCCACAGTTCAGACAGCTGTATACAGGTGACTTTAGCAGGCAGAAGTACAGTTTTATCCCTCAGATCATACCTTTTTCATAACAACATGCCTGGGAGAGTCATTCAAGTGCTAGGACTTTTGATGTATCCAAGCAAAAACTATTTTCTAATCTTGGTTAAGATGTAAATCATAAGCGTTTGAGATTAAATAAAGCCCATACCCTCCTCTCAGTCTCTCACCTTGCCCTCGTCGTTCTTTTCTCTCTTCTTTTCACCCCCTTTCAACACCATAATGTGTTTTGCTGTAGGCTAAATTTAATGACTTCAGTGGCAATCAGAAAGCGTTAGCATTTTCCTCTTTCTATTTGAGTTCATACATAGCTTCAATAGTAAACTGCTCTTTTTAGGCAAATGTGTCATAATCACCCCAATCCATGCCCTATATATTTTAATAGGAAAGTCTCAGTATAATGGCCAAGTGCGATGTTGCATGTGAACCAACCATGTTCTTAGGATTCGTGGCATTCATGACTTTGGCAATGAAAGCTCGATATGGGTATAAGAATATAACCTGTCTGGGAGGAAAAGGAGCACAAGGTTAGGTGACAGATTGAGAGTTACCAGCTCGATATAATTGTGCTCAACTCTGCACAAGCTGTCTGCTCTGGAACCAAACTGCTTTATACAGTCTCTCTCCTACCCGGGAGTTGTTCAGACTGTGAGAGGCAGTAGGCGGATGTGAGGATACTCAAGTGTCCCCAGTTGAAGTTTGACCCAGTTGATTGATGAGTCACTTATGATTTTAGATTTTGTTGCACAGTTAGCTAAAACGTTTACGTTCCTTTGAATGTAAAAAATAGTGTAAGTTGATTCATGAACAGTAAGATGAGAATCTTGTTACATTAAAATCATATTGTGGTCCTACGAAGTCATGCCATTTACATTTGTAATGAGAGCTCCCCTCTTGAAATAAGACAGAAGGAGCAATAGAGGGCTATGTTGGTTGACATAAAAAGTAAAGCCTCTGTTCTCAAGTGTGTGTTAGGGCAAGATGACAGATTTGGATAATCTAAAGTGCTTCAGGCTTTGACTCGAACATGTTGCCTTATTCCTTAGAATTTCTTTGTTGCAATCCAAATCTCCTGCTCCACCTTAAAAGACATTTGGCTTTGTGCCAGGCTGTCATGTGGCCAAATAGGCAATTTTCGAAAATTAAAAGTTAAAAAGTCACTTCCATTTTTACATGCCTTTCTCATAGCTGACTACTGTTTATCAGATACTCTCATATCTACCTTCTAATCTTCTATAGTGTATCGCTCACAGTATCAAAATCTGATGCCCCTAAACACAGACAGCCCTTATGACTCAACTTTATTCTGCTATTATTTCAGTGGAAATGTAGGACAATGGAAACATCTGCACTATATTTTAGTTTTTGTAAAATGAGTACAGTATATAACGTACCCAAATCTGCTGCTGCAGACTCGCCTTGACAAAACCCTCTCACTGCCAGTTGGGACATGCAGCATAGCAAGCCAGAAAGATAGAGACAAAATAGGGGGGAAACTAGGAAAGAGAGAAGGAAAGAAGCAAATAACAAACAAGAAAAGTGGCAAGGGAAATTCTAACTAACTCAATCCCAGGAAATGAAAGCCAAGATTCTAAGACAACAAGCAAATTGAGCCCCCAGTTATTATCATCAATCAATCATGTATGTAGGTTATCTCTGTAGTTGTGTTTCCTGGTCATCGCAAGGTCAAGTAGGAATTTAGCTGAGAATCAGGATTGTTTAAGCCTGCATCTGTTTATTTTCTGCTAAATGTGGACAAAAGCAAAATATAACCTTGCAAGGTTGTGGGTGATATATGTCCTATCTGCAGCTATCCTACAAATCCTAATTCATGCATTATGTAATGCCACATCTTTGACTTTGACTTTACTTAAGATGTGTAGCATGTGTGGAAGAAGTTTGCATATGCCTTACACAATTTAAAAATCTATTAAAAGTAAAAGCCCCAATATCATAACCTGACCTCAGTAAAAAAGACAGACACTAAATGAGCACTTGCTACTGCAATGAGCAGTGCTACTTCATCGACATTCTTTTCATAGGTTTCTTAAGAATTACTGCAACTAATGGTAACATAAATTAATCAATCAATCAATTAATCAGTTTAGATTTTTTTACTTAATTTACAAATCATTTAGTCAGTACAACGTAAGAAAATAGGGGGGAATGCCCATCAAAATAGAGCCCAAGGGGACGTCATAACATTTTTAGTTTTGTCCAACCAACAGCCCAACCCCAAAAAATTTTGTTGATAAATGACAGACTTATTGATTGATTGACGATTAATTGATTAATCAACATTATGTTTCCACTCAATTTGAATGGACAAGACAAAGAATCAATGTATGGAGCCTGGGAGAGAAGTAATTTGCTGCTGGTCATCTTTGAAACATCAGATATTTGTGAGGTCTCCAAAAAAACACTGGTATCAGTTGGTATAAATATTAAATTCTACAGTATTACTTCTTGGAATGCAAATTTTTGCCAGGTGGCTGTGGAATCCCACAGTCCTGGACAACCAACGATTGATAGAAGCTATAAAACAAACCGGATTAAGAAATCATTTTGAAAGCATTTATCACACACAAACCCCATGGTGATGGTTTCCCAGACAGAGGAATGGCGCAGAATGCTGTGCTGTTTTACAAACTTCCCATGATGTTTATAATATTCTTTGCTAGCATATAAAGCAAGTTTTCACAGATCTGTTTTGTTCATGAACAACGTATGTGATGGGAAAGATTATTAAAGATGATTACGTGGCCTTCACAGATTGTGGAAAAGGTCGTGTCTGCTAGCAAAGTTAAAATTAACAGAAGATGGGATAGCACAGTTCTGTATCATCACCACAGTCTTTAGGTCAGGATATTTCTGAAAATGCAATCCATATGCTTGGCTATAATGTCCAAGGTGCAAGGAGAACAGTATGTTCTCTTTTAGTTTTTAGTCTTTTTAGTCTTTTAGTTTCTTTAACTAATAAATCTAAGTTTGAACTGCTGAGTAATGGAAAATTAAACTTACATTATTTTCATAATTCTTAAGCTAACAACTGTCAAACCAACAGTTTGGTCATGATTTAAAATAAACTGTGTCAGTTCCTTTTTTTCTCGTATTCACAGAAAAGTGGGTTAGCGGTATTGACCGCAGGTTAATTGCATTAACGTGACACAGCTCTGGCCATTAATGTACAGTATGTACACACACATATACAGTAATATGTGTGTGTGTTTGCTAAGGTTAGAGGTCACAATTCTCCCACAATTGAAGAGACGATTTTCTTCACTCCGCGCCATATTGACCATGTAATCATTTCTCTGCAACTTTGAAATCCCACATGAAAATGGGACCCCCTCCCCCCCAAACACACACACACACACACACAGTCTGACAGTGGGGTTAGGGGCTTTCAGACAGTGGCTCACAAAATCCCCAACTCAACATTCACTGTTTAAAAAAAGAGACAAAAAACAACAAACATTCCACAGATGCTTCTGCAGTTGACTGGGTGATGCCTTTATATGGAAACTAGTAAACCTAGGGTTCAGTTGAACCACTCCTAGTTAGATGGAAATGCTACATAAACACGGTTTGAGGGGCATAGATGGAGAGGAGAAGTTGCCACTAATATGGTGATGGACGGAGTTTCTCATATACTGTACATACAGAGGTCAAAATCATAAAAATATGCAGGAGTTCTCTGTACCCTCTACTTCCTGTCTCTCCTATCACTACTTGAGTTTGTGATGTGCCTTCAGTTTGCGCCACAAACAATAGAGCTTTCAATCCCAAACTCAGCTGTCTCCCCCTGTAGCGACATGTAACACAGGACCAACACTGCAATAGAACAGGAAGTGGACTGAGGACAGGAAACTCTCAATACAATACAAAGTAAACTACTGTGTGTAAATATACAGTAGTAGAGTTTGTGAGTACAAAGTGTAGAGTCCAGGGATTAAGAAAATTGAATAGGACACTTTATTCTCTATAGCAGGGATATGGGAAAAATAAAGTGTACCTGGTATTATGTTTACAATGTTGTCCTGTGCTATACTGCTTCTGGCCCTCCTCAATGCTAAAAATGTCACAACTGGAAAGATGCCATCTTTAATGCACAGTTTTGTGGGGAAACCAAACAAACAGACTGGATTTAGTGCACATTAGCATATGTCGGTCCCAAACGTTAGTGATAAGCACAACTTGATCTACTGCACCTTGAAGAAATTTTTGATGGCTGGAAGGTGGCTGGCACATTCTGTCCTTCGGTAGTCATCCACATTTTGACCAACCTACGGACAAACACAGGATATAGACACTTACATTCATATCATAGCTCTCTCAGAGGGGATTAAAAAAAGGAAGAGGAAGAGAGGCTGAAGAACAATAGGATTCACATTGCTGTAGCTGATCCTAATCTGCGTTTTATAAAATTGACCACTTGGAGAGATGACTCACTGAAAACATAGAAGCTCAAAGTTAAAGTATTAAGTTATTATGTCATTATGAATTAATATGCAAATAATTCATGTGTATGTGTATTATTCTGAAACAGCAATTTTCTTCAATATTCGACTGGCTGTCGATGCAACCTCTGACAAACCCTGAGTCATTCTGAGTCATTTAAGTGTCCCACAACTGTCTGACAAATATCAGACATGTCCAAATGAGAATTTGAGCATTCACACGTTCTGCTTGCCCTGTAATTCACAAACCTTTGTACTACAATTACGTAATAACACCTTCTCACAGCATTTTCCCACATGTCAGATGCCAAATAAGTCGGTGTCAGAACCATAGAATGTGAATAAGCCAAATAATACATGATTATCTCCAGAACATTTTACAGATTAATGAGTGCATAGATTTTTCTGTAAGTGACCACTAACTTGGAACTGCGAAATAACTGCTAAATCTAAATTGAATGCAACTCTGTGTGTGTATATGTGTACCTGTTTTTTTTTTTTATATGTATGTGCAAAGCATATAATTCGTGCTGGTATGTGGCCCATGTTTACAGGAGCTAAGCCCCATGAGCCGGTCTGCCACTCACCCAGCTGATCAGAGCAATCCGGGGGCCTCCGGTCTCCGTACTTGCCACTTTGCACAGTCCGTATTGAGGCTTGGAGATGTGAAACTTCCCTGCCATCTCTGCCAAACCACCTGCTGTTAGAAAAGAGACAGAGACAGGGATATGTTGGAGGGAACAAAGGAAAAAGTTGACTGATGGAGAGTTTGACAATAGAACTGCTACTTTTTCTCTGAAAAGCAAATGATAAGAATGTTACAATATTCTCTAAATGCAAGAGGACGTGAATTCCTTTCAGGCCAAAGTGAAGAAGCTGACAAGTTTCATTTTTTGTAGGGCTTAGAAATTCAAAAATTGCATTTCTAACAAACATACCACATTTGACACTGTACCTTACCTCCTGAGTCGGCTAGTTTGAGCTTGTTGGTGACTCCGTCATACGTGAATATTGCCCTGTGGACATACAGACACACACACAGGTCAGCTATTGAGAAATGTGAGTGACAACAAAACACTGGTTACATTTTCTGGACCAAACTACTTGTTTGATTTCTGTATGTTCAAAACTTTTATACCTAAGCACGAGCATGTGAACAGCTGGGTATGCCATGTGTTCAGTCTTTCATTGTGCAGAGGGGACACACACAGGCACGCACACATGCAGACCAGGTGTTTCACTATACATACTTTGTCTAAATCATAAAAAGCTTCCCTGCAGTGCAAAGCATCTCTACAATGCACCATCAAAAATGAATTATATTTAACTTGCGCTTTTTTTCTTTTATAACGCCCTTCCTGCCCTTCTTTCCCAGAAGCCTTTATAGTATGTATAAAACTGCAAGGCATCCAGCAGCACAATAGGCTTCATTCATAGTGTTTTTTGACATTTTGCAGGTAAAAACCTGTCCTACCACACCCTTCAGTCAGTCAAACTGCAGGTCACTGTGGCAACTCAACAACTCGTGTTTCCATGAGACCACTGAGATACAACTCCACTGAACAAACCAAGTGCAGAGTGACTGTTATGAGATGGCTAGATTTCAGTAAATATCGGTATATATGTACGTTAGCTTTGTTGCCGAATTTACAAGGCAGAAATATGTGACTTCATAATCAACCAAAAGGAAACAGACCATGACAAAAAATGTTCTTAATTTGGTACTTATTATGCTACGCATCTTCCTGGCTGTTATCTATACCAGTAGTGCAGTCCAAAATGATACCCATAAGCTATCTGACATGACATGCTTAAAACACAATCCTGATTCATGTGTGTGTTTGAAGTACAACTGGGGGTAAATGTGTGTGTGAGTGTAAGTGACTTTACGAGGTGGCCTGCAGAGAGAATAATTGTCAACGCCGTATAGGACTGTGTGTATGTGTGTGTGTGTGTGTGTGTGCGTGTGTGTGTGTGTGTGTGTGTGTGTGTGTGTGCACAAGCATGTGCACGTATCTGACTGTGTGTCTGTGTACATTTCTCTCTGTATGACTCCTGGGGGGGCATCAATAACATCTGGAGCTGGGTAGCAAGAGTATAAGGCCATGAGCAGCTATTACAATGGGCCAAAGGTGAATGGTCTGTGTGCGTGCGTGCGTGCGTGTTAGTGGACGTGTGTCGGGAGGAGGGAGTGAGTGAGGGACAGTGAGACACAAAGACGGAGAAAAGATAATGTTTTTTTAAAACATGTTGGCCTACTATACAGAAGAACAGTTACAGTAAAAACAACAGCAGTTTCGCATATAGGCTAAACACAGGCCAGCTAGCTCAGTCATGAATTACTCCATTATTTTTTCCTGATACAACAAGTCTTTCTCTGTCCATAGAACAAAGAGGGACAAAAGTCAATCAGCGTATGTGTGAGTGTGCTGAGGGCACAATAACCATATTGTGCACCCTATTGAGCAAGATGCATGTGTGAGGAGACGGGCTGACACTGCTCTCTCATTTAGATATTGCTGAGTGTTTGCTGTATATCTATCATGTCATCGTGCAAAACCAAGTATTATTAAATAACATTTCATCAGAATATAATGCCATTCTTGGAAACATTCTCCAGGATTATGTGAGCTTTGTGTCATCCGGATCATTCACATATCTCTTCAGGGATTAGTGCAGGAATAATATGTATAAAAACAACACACTCCACTCCCTCATTAGTCTTACTAGCATCCAGAGCTCAAACACCAATCCACATTTACTGATCCTTGGTCCTCATGACATTCCTAAAGGTCACCATTCACGAGCAGTCAAGGTCAAAGGCCACTGTGCCTCTGAAGGAGTCTTAATTGCAAATTCTCCACCTACAGGGAACAGGCTTGCACATTAGGATACACTGTGCTGTGGGAGACTCTTTGTTCTGCCAGAGCTTCAAGATCCAATTTTCAGGCATTTTTCTCCTCAGGACTTTACTTAATCCTTGTCTTGGATACTAACAAGCCCAAGGGGTTTACAAATGCAATGACTCTACAAAAGTAACCAAAATAAGAAATAGTTGAAATCTTTGAAATCTGTTTTAGAAAAGTTTAAATAGGTTCAGGACCTAATCCCTTTAATAACCTTAATTTTACTAATGTATTTGGAATATCCAAATCCTTTCCTCTTGTCTGCCTTGAGGAAGGACACATATCTCTTAAATGCACTGGCACAACATAGTTTATTGAGAAGATCAAGTTACCATCCTGAAAGTCTCATTTTAAGGCCTGTTTACCCTTGGTTTTGTCAAAACATAATCTGCACTGATGACATCTGCTATGACAGTATTTCTTTGGTTCAGTGATTATGTCAAATGATAAAAACAATCCCCGTTGCTGACATGAAATTAATGGATTATCTTGGATGACAACTCTAATGTTCACAGTTCTGGGTCAAACATGTCTTTAAAGTGTTGCTTCTACTACACTGCTATTGACTGTAACAGAGGATAATGTCAAACCCTGTGGTTAACCACTGATTGATAATCTGGATATGCCAGCAGTGTGGTGTATTGAGTGTAGAGGGAAAGTGCTCCCTCTATACTTATTACACACACGTGTATACGCTGCTGATGTGTCCTTGAGCAAGACAATGAATCCAAAACAGTTTTCCGCTCACTCTTCTATAGCTGACCCATGGTACGGCACATCCAAGTAAGACATTTGGATATCCTTCTCTCTCTCTCTTTTTGTATGCACCACTTGATTAGCTTTGTTACTGTAATGCATTTTCCCAACTTTCCAAACTAACAGAGCAGATAGACCCCCATTCCTTCACACATGTTGGTTTCTTGAGAGCTATACTGACTGAAGAGAAAAACAGACTCTCTTATGTCTGTCCTCCAGCCCACCTCCAAACCCAGCCAGCTATGACCTCAGCTCTGAGGGAGGGACAGAGGGTGGAGAAGAGAAGAGAAGAGACATGTAAATGCAGGGAAAGAGGCCATCATTAAGGGGAGTGAGGGGCAGGAAAGCGGGAGAGGGTGAGGCAAAGAGAAGAAGAAACAATGATGGCATAATCTGAAGCAACATCAACATTTTTAAAGTAATTAACAATAAGAAATCTGTGCATCATTACCACAGCCAGCCACTCAATGCAGCTATAAAACAAATAACCAGCCATTTATCTCAGAGCATACAAAGACATAGGCATACAAAAAGTACATAAACACAGACGTGGACACACACACACGCATATGCACACACAATATACTGTAAGCCTGAGCCAGTAACAATAAGGATGGTTTGTTTTGGACTAGCAGAGCCCCTGTAATACTTCAAAACATGCTACGCTCTACCATTTCAAGATGAACATAACAGAAGCAGATGGTGAGCTGTGCTGGAGAAGGCCTTGTTTTCACTGATCCAGGCGTTCCACTACACCAGGCTAAACTCTGAACCATTTCAGTGTGGTAATGTGCAGGAAATACTTGAACACAATGTACACACTTGTCTTGTATTGCATTTTCTAAAGAGACATAAAGAGATTTTCTTCCATTGTACTCTCATCCGATTTTTGTTTTGATGCTCTCGGGGGATGCATTCCATTGTACTTGTGCATTGTTACACAATAAGTAGGAGAAAAATGAGATTTGTGGTATGATATTTTGGGCCCCAGAAGCAATAACCATTACTCATATTCCTTGTTCACTTCACCATCCCTACTCTCTCCATATATTCTGTTGATATCTCACCATAATTACAACTCTAAATCTATTATTCTGACCCCCGTCTCCTACAACACATATTTCTTTCCCTCCTACATTAAGTCCTGTAGCACAACATACCTCTACAACAAACTGAAGCAATATCTCATCCTCATCTTTTCTCTCTCGTCTCTACACTTCCTGCCCCCTGTGTCTCTCTGACAGGAAGATCTTGTGGGCTTATAGGTCACTTATTTATTCCATCTTTGCCAGCGGGGGTGATATGATAGATTTGTGGTTATGCACACCGTTGCGATATGATAAACTGGGCATGAAAAGAAAGATATGAGAAAATAGATGAGAAGCTGGAAGCTCCCACCAGAATTCCTTGCCCAGATTAAGCTCTCCATCAGATCATTCTTTTTCTCCTTTTTCTCTTGCTCTTCCACATATTGCACACACATCCCTAGTGGTCCCACCAGCTCTCATGTAAGGCACTAGTCATGACCTGTGTGCAGTATTTCAAATGCTTATTTCATACTCTAATTTCTTTCAGATTTGTATTTTCCTTACATCTACCTTTCCATAAGCTTCTTTGTGTTCATTATATTTTACATCATATGTTTTTTTTTCTCCCCTCCACCCTCAGCCCCTCAACTTCTTACTCTTGGCTCAAAGCTGACCTGGGCTCCCAGTGCTATTTTTAGCCTCACTCTGTCTACCTCTCTGTCTGTGTTGGAGGGGGGAACTCAGAGACGACCCCACAGCACACAGCACTCATTTCCTCTTGCCAAACATGGGCAAACAAATTCCAGTCAGACTCAACTGCTGAAAAAGTCCCCCCCCACCCCCCCCCGTCCAGCATGTTACTCATATAATGTCCATGAGCAGACCCCAGTGGTACACGCATTCCTCTGTCCGTCTGGACTGCAGAGACATGTGGAGGTTTATCGGTAGAGGTTGAGAAATGTGAGTAAGAGAGCGTAAGTGACGGAACAGGAGGCTGACTAAAGCGAAATAAGAGGAGAATAGGAAAACAACAGAATGGCACTATATTTGTGTGGCTTGTAGAGGCCTGCAGAGTAGTGCAGTGTGCTCTAAGGTGATGTATCACTGTAAACATTATGACTGAAAAACATGAAATGGTAAACCATAGGGACTTTCCAATTGTAATGTACTGAAAGATGTTGCTATGGAGCATACACAGTTTAAATAAAGAAAAGTTGCATTAGGTTTTATATTGTTCTGGTTTAAAAAAAAAAAACACACAAGGCAGGAAGACTGTCCAACATCATCAACGATCCACAGTACTTCAAACTGCAGTGACCCAATCACTGTTTTTCCCTTCGGCACCTCATTAAGGGATGAAACATGGATGTCAAAATGATGTAGACTGCTGCTGAAGAATGGTGTTTATTTGAACACCTCTCTATGCTTATTAAATATCCTACAACAGAGTTGACCCAGATCCACTCAGAGAAAGAGCTGAGAACAGAACAGAGACAGAGTTAGGAGGAAGCAAGGGAGAGCAAGGATGTGAAGGTGTCGCTTGAAAGGCAGGTAAGGAAAGAGAACAGAGAAGGGACAAGCTCACAAAGAAGGGATAGGCTTGGTACTCATACTCATGGCTTGCTGCAAAGGATTCAGTAAGGTGCCCTGCAGAGAGTGGGCTGTAACCACTGCAATCCCCCCAGACTAAGCAACAGGGCCCCTTAATAAGAGCTGCTAAGCAGGAGGGGATAGAAACCCGGCACAAAAGACTCCCAGAGGAAAACTTAAAACTACACCAGTGAAGTAATATTCTTCTACTTGCCACAAATGAAATGCATCTTGGTTATTAATTAAATAGATAAATGTAATTTGCTCATTGGAAAACAATGTTGATGTGCTGATAAAGTCACAAGGCATAGAGCAGACAGAAACCAAAGACAATAGCTGAGGGGATGTCTGTGGATCCCTGCAATGATGGGAGGTGAACTCACATATAAACAAGCCAAACATCCCCAAGCACTATGTGGTTCATGATCAAAGGAGTAATATCCCTTCGCTGTCATTTCAACTGACGATAAAACTTAATATGCCCCTCTCCCTCTGAGATGGGATTTAAGTGGTGCCCCATGAGAAGGGCAGTGTATAACAAAATCATTATAGGTGCAAGAATAAAAAGCAAAAGCATTTTTTTAAAACATTATAAAACATACACTGTCCAACTCCAGTCCTCCATATAGTGTCTGGTCTGTTCCACATGTTTCATTGTGTGGCTCAGAGAAAGGCCCTGCGTAAACCTCTGACAGAGGCTCTACAGTTGTGATGTGATGGTAGTGAATAGCATATCCTACTGGAAACACACACACGGACATAAAATGTTTGATTCTGTCAATGCTTCACATTCAGTAAGGCCTAAAATTAGGTTTAATAAATTATAGAAGTGTTGCTGTACATGAAAGGCGTATATTCTTTGAGAAAAAACACTCTAGAATTTCTCCCATTTTAATATTGAAAATGATACAACATAAGGAACAATGCATCTCTAAAACCCACTATGCTTCAGTGAAATTTCACCACAAAAAAACCTGATCTTCAATTCATGTTCAAACCAGCCGCCTGCAGTAATCTTACCATAAGGGGAACAAACAAAAACTTTGTTGAAAATTGACAGTCTGACTACAGCATGTTGAGACATGCTAGGGGGTGTAAATGTGTGTGTGTGTGTGTGTGGGGGGGGGGGGGGGGTCCTTTCTCATCTTGTTAAGGTTATTCATGCAAAAATGAATCTAAATGAATTGTAAAATGGACAGTTTCTACATGCATGTAGGACAACTTAAAGTAACCTGCACTTTGTCAACATGAAAATATTTCTTTGCTTTTGTATTCATGGTGGAGCAATGCTCATACTGATGATAAATTGTGTATAACTCCCCTTTCAGCTTTGCAGGACAGTCTGAAGTATAAGTTGGCTGCCTATTTTACCCAAGAGTATTTGCTCAGATCCACCCCCTGAGTAACACTGATTGATCTGTATAGAATTTGACTGGGTGGGGGACACAGCAGACTCGCCTGGAGACCATTACAGACCATTGAAGCAATTTGGCCTTCAGAGAATGGTAAATAGTTGTCGAAATGACCGAGGTGATGGGAAGCAATTACAAGAAAGAACAGAAAGTGTAGCTAAATGAAATGTAGGAAAACCTGGGTAAAAAAGGTAATCAACAGAGTGCGTACAATATCAGTCAGTGGGGGTGAGGTAGTGAGGGGCAGAGGGAGAGACTGGACGGAATGCTGACAGGAGGAGGTGAGGGAGGAAAATGTCTGTTCTCAGCAAAACACAGAGCCAGAGAAGTTTAGAATATGACAAACTAAACAAATAAGTAATTAAATCACTGCCAAGAGCCAGTGAGCGAAAACAGCTCTCTGTGTGCTGAGGCAGATGGAAAAGAGCGGGGGGTGGACAAAGAGAGACCAAAAGTATGCTGCTGTATAGTAGATGTCGACAACAATCTTGCAACAAACACAGACAAAACACATCAGTAACACTTTGACTGGGGTATGTCACAGCTGAACAGTAGTGAACACTATGCTGTCAGGTGATGAACTGTGAGGCAGTGCGTGGATTGCATGGACAACAGTTGGTCTCGTGTTACAGCCATGAGTTAATCCACCGATGACATTAGCCAGTCATTGTGTAAATAGAGCTGCACACGTATTAATTACGTAGCCACCACAGTTCTCTCTGTGTAATATAATCCACACTTTCAAGAAAGGCAAGTGTGTGTCAGTTTAGATGTGTTTATGTTTGTTTCAGCGAAATTTTGTCTGAAGACAGAATGTGAGAGCAATATGTATAACCATACCATGACAAGTCACCCTATTCTTTAAACCTCTGACAGGCTGAAGCTTAGAGCAGCTCAGTCTCGCCAGTTTTAAAGAGATTCACAGAAACTGTATCCTTCTTTTTCAAAGCTGTATGACATATATCAATTCAGCAAGAGGAAACAGTCTAGACCGCCCCTATTGTGTGTTTCATATGTAAGAACTGATAACAGAGAGGACGCAGACATGTTTACACTCAAAGGCACAACTCAGCTCTAACTCCGCACTAAATACAAAACAAATACTAATAGTACTAGATCAAATAGTTCATATACTTATAAAATGTATATCTTCTTACACTTAATACAGAAAAGACTGATGTGTAGCTTTTGTATTTTCAAAATAATTTCCTACTTTTTTTAATTTTAAACTGAGCATTGGCATTAAGGAATGCAGCATTTTGAGTTTTATTTTATATCACTGTATAGTAAAAGTTGTCCCCCTTTGAATAAAGAGTATGTAGATCTGACGTTCTCTTCAATGTGGAGGTGTCCCACCATGTGCACATGCTGTGTAGTGAAAAAGACATTTTTTACTCAAACATGCAGCTAAAGTAAGCTAAAGCATGTTCGGTCTTTCCCAAATCCCGTACTTGTTAAGGGTTAGGGTAAACAGTGGTGAAATCAGTCTTCAGGGTTTATTAGAAGATGGGTACATGAAGATCAGTGTCATGCGGGTGCGTGCTTAAGAGTGATGGGGCACAAGAGAGAGGGTGTACCAGAGGGAGGGATGTATTCAGGTTGGAGAAAAGTCACTAAAAGATTGGGTTCACACAGGGGAAAACAATGAAAAGCACCAAGGGAGGTAGATAGGTTTAAATGGGTAGGCTAAGAGGGGAACATTTAACAATGGCACACAATGGGAAACAGCCAGAGTGCATTGGAGGTTTCCAAGGTGGTAGAAGACTATTTGGTTATTGGAGTCAAATGTCTTGAAGGAAGTATTACAGGGGAGTTGTCATGGATCTCTATGGGGTAAACTGTTATGACTCTTAAATGGAGGTATACAATTTGTTTAGAGAGCTACAGGGGAGTTGATGGGATCATAATTTATTTTCCTTCACCTGACATAGGAAGGGAGGAGAGACTTGATGATAAAATCCTCCAAAATCGTGGTCCACTGGGATCACTCTGGCATTTCCTGTGCATGCTGTCCCACACTGCTATACACACACACACACACACACACACACACACACACACACACACACAGAGCAATAGCCTCCTGTCTCTATTTCACAGTTATTATGGGACCATTAAAAACATGATGGCATCTTATCTTCAACAGTTTCCTCCATTTAAACAAAGCAAACTCTCTCAAGTATCACATATCCACTTAGCCCTCATTTGGCCCGTCTTCTCTCCTGCCTCTCTTAATGCTTTGATCTTTCTCTCATTCCTCTTCACCCATCCACCTGTCTTCTCATCTTCCACTTTACTTAGCTCATTCACTACCCCAACTTCAATCATTTAATGATTCTGCTTTTCAACAACCTCTTGTCAAGACCACCCTGCTGAACTTGTCTTCGCTCGGTGAAGTTCATTCTCTTTCCTCTCTCGTGTTGTCCTCTCTCATCTTGTTATTCCTCTATATTTCTTACCTAGTGTCCTTGCCCATTCATTTGCAACCCTTTCCCAGCCTCCTCAGTCCCTCTTCACTTATCCCCCCATCCCCCCATTAAGTCTCTCTTAACAAACAACCAAGCTTTCCCACCAGGGTCGTCAGGACAACAGAGCCCCCCGACTCTCCTCACCCACCCACAACCCAATCCCACCACCAGCAAGTGAACAAACAAGACAGGAAAAAGGAAAGTTAAGTCCCAGTAAAGGCGCTGCATCCAGTGTTATTTTGCTGCAAGGTGCTAATAGTTAACCCCCAGACTCTCACGATTTTAACCATGGTGCTCCTTGGTAACCATGGTAAAGAGGGAGCAATTGCTTAAGCAAGTCAGAACAGAATCACAGATGATGGTTCCTCACAGTGTCGACAGCGATGGTAATGACAGAGGGGTGTGTCCTTATCGAATTGGCGCAGTGTCTGTCTGTGTGTATATGTATTTGCATGTGTCAATGCGCACTTGTATAAAATATGTATGAAAGTGTCAGAGCGTGTGTTTGATGTTCTCATAACTATCTAATTAAGAGCAAAATAACAATAAATATGTTATTGTCTGTGAAAAGACACTGCTTGTGTTGTGCTTGGCATTTCTCGCAAAAGGCGAGCCACAGCAACACAGAACATGACGAGATGTTTCAGCATGCACTTGGTTCCTTCTTTCCCAACATTCAACATTTAGCTCTGGCTAATTCAGTAGCTAAACATGCCAGAAAGAAGAGATGGACTTTAGAACACAACCTAACTTTTATAAGAAGTACAGCATTTTCTAGATTTCCCATATTTGGTCTATTTCTGGAAATAAGGCAAAGCAACAAACCTCCTTTCTCTCCAACTTGGACCTTTAAGACCTTTAATCTTTCCTATGAGTTATTTCTTTAGCAATTAGACAGTTGTGTGGGAGCTACTCTGGAGGATGTGGAAGCAACACAAGCGAACATTGTGTCTCACTATCTCCTGCTTCTGCACTTTGCAAACCAAGCATGGAAACCACATTAAGATAGGCAGGGTCACTGTCATATCTATGACTTTCAATGTAGTTGAGCACTCAAAGTGAAATTAGATTTCACAGATTCTATCTTTGGCAAACTCTGCAGCTCAGACACATGAAAACTAAAAACTGCCTCAGCTGAGTTTAGGACACACACACACACACACACACACACACACAAACCACGCACCATATTCATCCTCTTGCCAATGTTTGAAGAAACACTGAAATACAGATGTTTTTAGACAGCTATCTGACACACCCTTGGAAATCCCACTCTATCTGCTACACTCAAGTTAGATTAAACAAACAATTTATGTCAATCCAGCTTCTATTTTTCATAGTATTTGCATGAAAAGTCCATCTGGTTTCAACAGGGCAATGACCAAAGCTTTCCAGCAGAGTGTCTCAGCCTTGATCTTGAACGGAAAAGGGAAACAATAACATATTTGTTGTGTTCACTGCTGTAGGCATAAAAATGACAGATTTCCAGTGGAAACAATGTGCAGGGGGCATCTGAATTAAGGTCAACTGCTCTGAGGCACTTCAAACAAAAGGAGGATTTGATAGAGAGGTCAGATGTGAGGACATCGGACAAAATACTTAAGGGTTAATAAGGGTTATTGTTCATGGCAGTCTTTTTATAAAACTTTTACTACAATAAAAACAGAGCTGACACACCTGCTGGATACATTGTCTTTTTCAAGGTATCAGATCTGTTGTGTTAAGAATCTTTAATTTATTTTGTTCCCAATAGAAAAGTGACACCGAGAAGAATAACAGCACTGCAGTGCCACCACGTCATGAAACATTAATTACCAACCTTTTGCATCTTCTATGGGGCAATTACAAGTCACACTTCAACACAGTGTCAATTTGTGGTCTTGCACCCAACAGTTTGCACGCTATGGAACCCAAACATACAGATACACACACACACACTACACAAATACAGTATAACCTTCTGCAGTCATGCCTCATCATGCCTGAGACCTACTATTATCCTGCAGCTTCATTTTAGAGCCCAGCTGAATCTAAACTATGTTTAAGGGAGTAGTAAAAGCAGTTGTTTAGTGATTACTGTTAGAATCATTCTCTAAGTTCATCCAAACAGAGATAAATATAATAGTTATCATCGTCCAACATGCCACCCACTAACATGCTCACACAAGCAGCTAGGTGAGCTGAGGGCACCCTTTTGCAGAACTCTTTTGTTCTTTTGTCAGCTGCAAACCTTGTCTCTTTTAAATGGGAACTATCTCAGTTGTGTGCAATAGCTTTTTAAAAACCTTAATTTAACTAGGATACGTCTGTGCCCTAATGGGACACTTGCATGCTTAATATTTTTCCTAATGTCCCACCATAAACACCTGAATGGCCCAAGTACTGCTCCGTTACGCCCAAGTTAGTGCTCAAGTGCCCCAGTGTCAGGCCGAGAATTAAAGCCCCTCTGGTCAGGCCAAGTTCCCGTATTTCTAGCTTTTGCAACTGTGGTGTTTCTCCTAATCCTGAATCCTTTCTCATTTTCACTGTTTCCCCTTACAGAGTGCATGCACACCACGGAATGAAAAGCAGCCACAATGTTTGAATTTAGGGCGCATTATTTCAGTAAACTACTGAAATACACCAGAACTGGTGTTGCAAGCTTTCCACAGTAACAACAGTGTGATAAGTGATAGGCTGCATGCTTCTTTGGAAACCAGTGGAGATCCTGAGATCATTCAGATACAGATCATACAGCAACTGCAAATTATTATACAGGAAGCAGAGATAAAGAGAGAGACAGAGTGGACTGGGAATTGATCCAGTGTAACTGCCCTTTGACTTGCCACTTACATATACCACTATTTATATCAAGGATCGATCAAACACGTTGTGTTATCATTCAGCCTATTAACAACAATGTGCTGCCTTTGAAGCCTTATCCTGAACAGCCAGAGGAAACCAACCAGACTGCTTGTTTTCCTTCTGTGGGATTCCACAGTCTGGTGATCAGAAGGATTTGTTTCAACATTAAAAGCTAGACAACAGTTCATGTGTCGACAGCTAGCATTAATATGCCATTCAGGCTCTTTTTGACAGTTGGGGCTTTGTAGATAATTCAGGAACCGAACGAAAAGCAGAACCTGTGCAAGGAAGTTCAGGCAGTGAGTAATTTCTTGATAACAGTATGAAGATAATGGTTGTTTATCCTTATTAACATGATAACTGACGTGCTGAACTTGCACATATAATCTCCCTCTGGAGTCAGGAAATACTGTACACCTATACACAAGCAGAAGCAGCTAAGCATGGGCATCCACACACAATGGTGGCCCCGCATTTCACCTTCCTTCCTCCCATCCTCTCCCCACACCCAGAGGTGTATTCCATGTAACTTTAGACCCAGGAACCCTTCAGGTCTCAGTTAATCATGCATGTGCAAATTCTGGCAAGAAGCAGCAACACAAATTCTTCCATATATCAACGGGAGAGTCCCTTCACAAGAGATAGAGGCCTGGTGAGGAGAGGAAAGTGCTGCTTCTTCAATGAAAATGTGTAAGATTGATTACTTAAATTTCCCACAGACTGTCAGATAAAAGAAGGTAAAAACAAAAACAAAGTATCCATATCCAGATAATTAATGAATACAGGTTAAATGAAATGTTATATAACAATACTGGAGGAAAGTTTTCTAACAGCTACAAGAACAACATCTTGGACACCATTTATAAAGTGTTACTTAAATAAAGTGTTGCCAGAGGTGAATTTCTATTTCAAAACAATGCTAAAATTTCATGACCATTACCATTTGGTGACAGATCACTTTCCAGCTACCGTTCTGCCAAAACATTTCATGAGTGAAGGCTTTACATCATTCAACAGTAAGTTCTGCTTAAGTCTTACACTTTCAAATCAATGAGGAACTGTCTTCACCTGGTAACATTATATCTGGGCCAGGATTCATGATTTGTGTCTCTTTCAGCAATCTAGGAAGAATTACATTACAGTATATATCACCTTAATAATATAATCATATACTCTGTAATGCCACTTTCTAAGCAGCTTGTTTTCTTTTTGTAAATATAGCTACAGCACGTTTCATTCCTATACATAAAGAAAATATCTGACCAAGGTCTAGAACCAGACTCTCAACCCGGAACGAATGAAGACAAGATTGATTGGTCTCTGAATACTCTGTCTAAACTCAATCACTCTGTTACTACAATGAAATCAGATATTTACTTTATGCATCACTGCCTCCTCTCTGTAATAATCCCTGCAAAACAAAATAGTGAAGCACTTTACGCAAGCACAGCACACAGTATCAAAGTGTGGACACAAAGAAAGAAGTCTATGAAGAAGGTGTGTTCAAATTCACCAGAGCCCACAGATGTCTGGATACAGCCCACACCCAGTTCTGATGAATAGAGGTCAAACTGCTCCACAGCTCAACAGGAATTCCCATCTGATATGGTCTTCAAGGTTGAAACAATGCTGTAAACATTTTTCTAAACTGAATTCTCCCCCTATTTTACATGCTTGGCTGGTGCTGCACTCTATTTATGATAATTGGCAGGAAAGACACCGCTGGTAATTTTGGAAAATTGCTCTTATTTACATGTTTTTATCAGGTAGGACTTGAAAATGTGTAAAAAAGAAAATTTCATTTGAGCTACAACTACAACTTGTACTCATCTTTTCATACAAAATGAAAAGACAAGGCTCACGTGAAAGATGTCAGCATAGTTACTTACAAACATTTCCCTTTGTACATGGCCAAAATAGAAACAGTAACCTTACCTAAAGTGCCTATTTAAACCATTTATTTTGGTGAATAATTCATCACAATCCCAATTTCAAGTATCTACTATTCAGAGGATTAGACAATGTCCTTGGGAACATGTATTTTCATTGTTTCTCTTTCGTTCTGTCTATCAAAGCACACACAAACACAAAACACATGGAGACAGTGCAGATTTCCAACCTACGAGTGAGACACTTTGAAGTCCTCGGCAGTCTGGGAGACCGACGAGAGACCTCCAAGGCTGCATGTTGAGCAGATACGTCTGAATGAAGGGTGCATTGAAATTGCTCCTCTTTCCTTCAGAGTCTTACCCACAAAGGGTCTGTTTCCCATTCAGGACACAAGGTCATTAGATAATACACACAGGGACCTCAAGGCCACACACTAGGGGCGGGATCGTTCAACAAAACAAGCCTCTAACCCTCTCCGTGCAAACCTCTCAGCGCCACAGACTCACTTTAATAGTGTCTGCAGGATGTATATGCACATCCAGAAACAAATATATTCACAAGCAAACTCACATGCAGGCACATAAAAATCCCTTCAACACACACATACACACACATACGCGCGAGGTGGGTCTCTGTTTCTGTGGTTTGACAGTGGGAATCATGACATCATACAGTTCCCCTCCCACCTCTCTATTCAGTCACAGCAGAGTTATTTAGCCTTCTAAGTGGACTCAGTGAATGCGGGGGGATTTCTCTCCTCTCTTTCTTTTTCTTTTTATCATCCTGTAAGCACAACCAAACACGTGCATGTTGTGAATAGATGCATCTGCGTGTGTGTGTGTATGTGTGTGAGAGAGAGAGATTGTTTGACAGCGAGTGGGTTGTTCATGAGAAATTGCTGGATAAGTGAACTATCAATATGGAGGTGTTGCCATGAGACAAAGCCTCCATAGTGATACTGAACATGGAAACTTTTAGAGATTTTCCAAATGCAAGAAAGAATGGAAACTGAGCATGTTCTGCCTGGATGGGGAACTTCTTTCCTTCCCGTTCATGAAGATGTCAGACTTCAGCTTGTCAAGGTTAACTCAGAGTGTTCTGAATCTCATTTCCTCAAGTCTGCATAGCGTCATGAAAAGACAGGAAGAAGGTATTACGAAAGTGGGCAGGGAAACTCTGTGGCAGAGAGAGATGTGAGGCGGAGGAAGGTGAAACAGAGATGGACAGAATTAATCCTCTACTTCCACATGAACACATGTGTGGGCTTGGGCCATGGCCTGCTTCTCTAAACTCTAAACTTCATCAAAGTGAGTGGGTACGTGGAAAGAGATAGGTCACGGTATATCTAATTCTCCCTGAGTATAGCCAGTGACAACATGGCTGTAGCTGGAGATGACAATACCACACACATAGTATAAGAGAAGAGGAAAATGGAGAAAGAGGATGAGACATAAAGACAGAGATGGAGATTGGTATTGTTTAGAAAAGATGGATGGGCCACCATAGTTACAGACCAGTCAAACCCTGGGACAAAAGGACAGAAAGAGCCAGTGTTGCACGGTCGGGTTACAGAATGACGTAGTCTGACATATGCCAGAGGAGAATGAATTAAATGTGTTATTCCAATGTCTTAAAGAATCATCTAGAGTGAGCTAGTTCTTCTGGTGTTTGCACTTGAATTGTAGTCTGAATACTGGTTCTGTATTCACGTTTCAAGACCACTCTGCACAGTTGGTATTTAAAATGTTGTTCCTAAATAACATTTCTTGTATTTTAGTTATTGCTCAACATTTGAATTATTATTATTGGTTAGTCATGTGGATGGTACTCATGCATGCCTCTGCCTGAGAGACAACCCCTATCAGAGATCAGTACGGCCGAAACATGATCCTCAGCACAAAGAAAGAAGCCTCACAGCTCCTGGGGGAGAAAAAGCCAAGTCATGGTGCGCAAGGCCCGGGTGAGGGCTGCGGGCCGCCGGCCAGGTGCTGCGCTCCGTGCCACACCAGCAGTCTGACGTGCGTAATGGACGGCAATCCACACCTCACATCAGCTCTCCGAGAGAGAGAGAGAGGGGGGGGGGGTCTATACATCCCTGTGCCACTAAACTAACCTGCGTGCGTTTGTCATTACTGTACTTGTAAATAGAGTCCAGGTTGCGTGCTGTCCCTGTGCTGGCCACCTCCGTATCCATCATTGGATTAATTAAAAGCAAGCATCCGCTTACGCAACAGTCAACCTGGTTATGCGCAAACGGCTACGACTCATTCAGTGAAACAAGAACATGAAAGTTTCATGAAAGCCACTGATTCTACTTGTCTTCGTAATTTTCTCATTTTAATGACGCAGAATAAAATTGCCATTTAATCGTTTATGTTCGGGTGCAGACAAAAAGGATTCTGCTATGGCAGGCAGATGCAATATTGTTTAAGAGCACTAAATGTTACCAGTTGGTTGAGGAACGGGGGTTGAGGATGTCCTCTTTGGCTGTGAGCAGTGACAGGCTGTAGGTATCAAGGTTGACCGTTCGCGTGCTCATGGTGGCAAAAGTTTCCAGACCACTCCCGCAGCTTCTCTCTTCACTGGTCCCGACGGTTTGCTGGAAAACAGCCACAGCGGAACACTGGCGGTCGTAACGGCCGAGAAAACAGCAGTTAAGGTATGCAGATTCATGCAACGTGGGCTTAAGTTCCAAATATAAGAGATCTATGATGGCGCTGCGCACTCACAGCGTGGAGGTGACTGCGACTGCACACTGGTCTTTGTGCTGCGGGCTAGAATAAGTTTTCACCAAAAAGCCCCACCTCCCGTTGAGAGAGTGGAAAGCATAATGACTTCACTAGCTGGGTCACTTGAAAGAAACGCAACCACTCAGCTACGCCTACAGATCATAACTGTCTCATGCACCCTCCTTATCCTGATAGCCACTTGGTAACCCTTGTCTTCTTTAAGGCAACTTGCCTGCCCTTAAATTACCTTATACTGGGGCTAAATCAAAGCACAACACTGTAGTTATTGCAACACATCACCACTTTTTAGACATGAATGATAGCTGAGCGTCAACAGCATGCAAAAATCCAATACAATTATTTATTTTGTAAGTTTTTCTTTGTTAGTATTTTTTAAATAATTGTGGTGGCTAAGCTTTCTTTTTAGCAAAAATCCAGAATAGGAATTGTTGATGTGGCTCAGAGGGGGCTACTGGGGAAGTGCGGTAGCTTTGGATCTGTCAGTCTCTCTTTTGTGTCTTTCTGTATTTGAATCGGCCCCCACTGGCCCTTGGCAGACTCCAGAGAAGCCATTTACAGTGCAGGCAATCGCTGAAGGAGCCAAAGAAGGGCCAATTTCATGGGAACTGAGTCTGAAGCAGGCAGCACATAAAAAAGGAGCAGGAGAGGCTGTTTCAGTGTTTAAGAACGGCTGGGGGTCTGTTCAATGGCTGGCCAACACTTACACACACACAACAAACTGACCTCACCATCCTGCACACACACAAACAACGCCATGCATTGATGCACCGACTCAAAAACACACACAAGCTGTGAACTCTCGACAAACTCCCTCCAGACATACAAACACACACATCCGAGTTCCCACACTGGTATTTGACTGTGGGCCAGTGGCATGGGGGTTTAAGATCTTGGATTTGGAATGCTCCTGAGCTCTGTTATTTAATTAGCAGCCATTCTTAGACAATCCAGGACAGATGTAGAAGATAAAAGTCGCAGGTTTTTAAATTCTGTTGTGTCAGGCTCAGGCTGGATTTGACCTTGTGAAATTTGATTTCAGGTCCCCTTTCCTAGCATTTAATACGCCATGCCATGCTTTTCACTGCTAAGATTTGACCTGATTTGATTTCACAGTAGCTAATGAGTAATCCTCTGGTGAATATTGGAGTGACACAGTCACCTGACACAATCACTCATGAAAATAACCACTTCCTTTTAAGGCAAAGAGTTTCCATTACCATCTTTGTATTCATCTTCCATGGGTACATTTTTCATTGTCAGGACTTTTTCAATGATGCCAGAGTCAGGGAAATAATGAATGCTGCCGTTACAAAGCAGTTTTTGAATAATTCAACACGTTCAGTGTTTAGATTAGGGTAGAGCGAGCCACTGTGAAATAAAGGATATCCTGGAGTTTAAAAAGCATTGCCATAATTTAAAGAAGTAGTGACACTAGTAGACTAGTAGTCTGGCATGATACTTTGTGACTGTTAAGCCTCACTGAATCAGTTTGTGTTTGGAAAAGTATACATGTCTCCCAAAAAAGCCCACATCTGGTAAGCTCTTACTGTAGGTTGTGTGAAAAATGTTGTATAAGCAAGCGGTCAAGACACATACTCTGCTGTTGTGGCCAAAGCTTGCATGCCAGAAGGACAGGGTGCAGACATCCCCATGCCGCTATTATTCTTACAACTTCCTGCTATTAGAGGATCTCCTGCCCTTCCAGCCTCTCAGCCCTTTACTGTGGATGTGAACTGGAATGCAGTTATGCTCTACTTCAGAGGACTTTGGCATTTCCTTTGCAGGGGTGCGGTGGCAGCTGTTGTTAGAGATGGGGTCTGAATGTGGGAATGATTGTATGTCCAGTAGGGATTTGTACGTGTGTGTGTGTGTGTGTGTGTGCTAATGGGGATTTTCTCCTCATTTACTTAAACTCCTTCTCTAATTGTCACAGGCTTTTTTTTCAGCTTCCTGCCTGCCTGACATAGTCTAAACCAACAGTGTGTGGTGACAGTGTTGAGTGGCCCTGTCACACGCAACATCCTCTTGTAGTCTCTCAGATCACTTTAAAATTCTAAATCCATTCATGAACAAATCTCATAGATAATTCATTCATTTTTAACAAGTCCTTGTACATGTGACTGTTGCACCATCTAATAATGTGTGGTGTTGCATAACATACAAAATATAATCTCTCTCTGACAAAATAGACTTCTGCCACCAAACAAACCATTTCCTTTTAGGCATGGATTTGTTCAAATCCTGTTTTCCTTGGGTCTACCGATGCTTGCGTGGCAGGTTTATGTGTTCCCAGACCTGATGGGCGGTGTTAAAACATCAGCGATGTGTTTGGGTTCAGGGGTCACCACTTGAGCTTTGTCCTCCTGTTGTCCTACACTTCACTAACAATATGTTTTTCCATTGCTCCTCTCTGCATGCTTTGAGAGGCCAGGACCTACCTACCGCTTTATCTGTGAGCATATTTGTATATGAACAGTTGCAATGGTTGTAATCTTCTGTTCGAGTTGTCATAAATATAGCCTTTTCTATGACATTATCCCAATGTCTTGTGAATTTATTGTTTTACAGTATGAGCTGCTGGAATGTGTCCAACCGTTTAAATACCAGCTGTATTTCAAGCAAGTCAGACCTTGCTTTACATGGTAACAATTTTTCTTCCCATGGAAATCATCAAACACTGTAGTCTGTGAGCAAAGTTATGATCAGCTACATTATCAATATCTATAGAAAAAGGTAAGTTGAATGTTCTCCCTGAAGAAAAAAAATTTTTGGTTTAAGTGCATGTGGGCTGGGCACAAATAACATAACTAACTGTAGCAGATGCCGTAGATCGTCAATGTTCTATATTACTTGTTTTTTCAATGAGAGAAAACATATGTTTTTTAACTTCAGCAGACTGAAGGCACTTTGGCATCTCTGTCACACCTCATCATGTCGTGGTAATGCTGAGCTCAGTAAAGGAGTCATGTTTTTGCTTTCCTGGAGGTAGATAATGAGGTGGATGTGGGAGAGGCTCACTAGTGGCAATCATACAACTGAGTGGAAGTTAGTCACAAGTAATGCGCCAGTGATGTACACACATTAATCTGACAGCTGAACTCACAAATGTACCAGCAGCTGGTCTTTCATGGCCTCAAAAGACAACAAAGGTCAACTGCGGTGCCCAACAGGCATGATAAGAGAAGGAACCATCAGAGATATGTTAACAGAAAACAAAAGGCACTTGTTGGAAAGAGAAAGAGAAAGACAAGACAGAGAGAGTGCACTCATGCATGCACATCATAGTCAAACTTATCCTTTGCCTGTGTGTGTGTGTATGAGAGAGAGAGAGGGAGAGAGAGAAAGAGGTCTACACGTCCTCTGTGAATCTGGGTGTCTTCTCATCAGGCTTCCAGGTGAGGTCACTGCTCAGCTATGCACCTTCACAACAACCCTGAGATATCTTCCCCTTGAGACCCAGTGTGTGCACATGAGTGTGTGCATGGGTGCGTGTGTGTGTATCTGTGCTGTGTGCAATTCTTACCTCTGTAAACACAAACAGGTAAGTACTGAAAATACAAGGTTTTCCAAATTGCTGCTTCTCCCTCGCTTCACTTTGTCCCCCTTTGAATGATTGAAACTGAATAAATGCATTGTTTTCGAGGTTACTTTGCTTCAGTGAAATATGACAAACATAAACAAATGGCAAGGTTCTGCGGAAATAAAAAGAGACCACAAATCTCTGTTAAAAAAAGGAGCTCCACGTCTGCTTTCTCATACAAAATAGCCCTTAAATTAGACCATGGTGTCAGGATGATGAAGTATTCATAAACTTTGCTTTGAGAGGCCCTGATTTAGAGGTGTATGCATGTGTGCGTGTTGGCAGGGGAGACAGTTTTGTTTATGGAGCAGAACTAAGGGAGGTCTGGACCAACAACATGTAGATGAGACACACTTGGAGGAGGGTGAAATATACAGAAGAATGTGCTTTCACTCATCAACTCCTCAGTTGGTCCACTTTTTTCCAAAAACTTCAGTGGCATGTGTGTGTGGCTGTGTTTTGTCCTTAAAAGCTTTGCAGCTCTGAAAATACATTCTTGGCCATGAGCAGCTTAAACTGTGAACACTAAAAAGTGATGTCCTAGGTTTGGTCAAGTACAAGATTTAAAGATTCTTCCCACTCTATCATATTCTTTAAGGCCTCAAGCATCAGCAAGATTAATCTAGCTTATTATGTCAGCTTCTAGCATACCTGTATAGTACATTCACATTGTGTTATTCTCAACTGTAAGGGTGTTTTGTCTTTTTCTCTCAACGTTAGATCATCTTATCTGCTCCCGAGGGAACCCTGGAAAATTAGAGCCAGATGTGGTGATGTCAGCGCATGTCTTTGACTCTCAAGTTGTGTTCTACGAGGCTGCGGTGCAAGAGCAGGGGCAAGGTTGGTGGGAAATTTGAACACAGCCCACAGATCAAGTAGCTGACGCAGCATAAAGGTCTGTAATCAGTGCTCAAACCGATCCTCGTGACCGTGGATGATGCTGAGGTCGCTGCTACAAACGCACACTAGTAAATTCTTGCATTTACTATAGAATGAAAGGAAAACTAGCGTACGTCATTGGTTAAGGGTTTCTTGGTAGGTAGCTTTGCTGGTGTGTTTTCCTAGAAGAGTCTGAATGTAACACACACACGGCATATGGACACAAATATTCCACTACCCGCAACCGCCACCTTCCCTCGTCACTCTTGTCTAATGTTACGCATAATCAACCACATCACTAAACATCACCATGGCAACACTCGGCCCTCTCCCCCCATGTTTCTGTGGCTTTCTGTGATCCTTTACCAGACTTACTCTATTAAAAGTCTCAGCTCACAGCATGTTGATCTTGATGATGCGTTTGCTCAGGGAGCCACTTGGCAAGAGTTGCTGACTCAGTATGGCTTTCGTCCCAAGTTTAAAGAAAATGTAAAAAGAATATATTTATGTTAGAGGGCAACTGTTTGGGGATCTTGAAAACAGCTTTTAAACTGAACAAATAAAGCCTTAATGATGGGAAAGAAGCTGACTGTGTTAAGTAAGAGTAGTAAGTGTGTTGGAGCTTTTACTTTAAATTTCAACACAAAAAACATGAAAATTCAAGTTTAAGGGGTATTTTCTATAGTCGACACAATGACACATCTCACTTACACATCTCATGCATTCCAATACAATAGGCTGGCAGTAAATGTTAGCTTATAATGATCAATTATTTTTGTATTTTGAATCACAAAACCAAAATAAAGAGATTGTTTGTCGGTGCTTGTATGTAAAATGCTGAAAGAGGTGCCACAAAGGCTTATATTCAAACTGTAAAACCAGCATGGCACATCTGAGGCATACAACTTATATTTTAAATAGATTGCTTTAAAATATAGAAAATAGGCTTATAACCTATTCCACCTGAATATATATAATATATTATAATATAATATAATACGGTTGCACAGTTGTTTTTTCCACAGAAAGCCTCTTTTCAATTCTTTGAGACTTTAATATATTGACTTGTTAAAATTCTAATTTTCTACAATATAGTGGGTCACATTGTGTTCAAAATCCATCATTAGATTAATATACTGTAACCAGTCTCGTCTCAGTTTACATTCGAAGAGTTAATATGCAAAAACAAATACCTGGTGTTGGGTTGTTTTGATTAAGAGTGCCGTTTTTCTGTTTTTGCAAATGAACTCTTCAAATATTTGTATTGAACTTAGATATTTCTCAGATCTTATTGAATTACTTTTTTATCCAGAACTATCAGTGGATATTTTCTCCTTAATGATTTAACCTAGATGTCCATCTCTTTGCATTTCAAAGGCAGTAAAGTGAGAGCAGTTATACTTCACTTTGCTGGAACTCCCAACCCTCCACCAAACCTCATGCATAATATTACATTCAGATTATTTGATGCTGCTGAGCATTATAAGGTAATCTGGAGATTCTAATAAGATGATTCAATAGCATAACTCAATACAAAATCAATTAAATAATATTAGAATGTGTATCTGGATTCTAAAGGCAATTTCAATAGGCAGCTAAAGTCATCTTCACTTGTATTTAGCACTGTTTACCATTAACCTCTTCCCATGTCGTCAGTAGTACTACAGTAATTATTGTGTGCTTGTCTGCACTCTACATTACTGCTGTCTATTGGTAATCATGCGTTAAAGTATAAACAAGTGTTTAATCACATATTCTGAAACTATGGCTATTCTTGTTTTTACAAACTCTTAAACACAAGAATTCACATTATCTGGAACTGGATCTTGAAATTGAGTGGAACAAAGAACATACTCTATGTCTATGGTTTACATAGAAAAAACACACAATAACAAACATGTGAGACAAGTTCAAAAGATTATAAGTTTTAATAAAATCCATGTCAAACATCTAAATACTGAAATGGCAAAAAAAAAAATAATAATAATAACCTTTTACTACTTTTGTTTTCGTACAAATCACAGTGGTTCAAAAATATTACAAATTTTTTGTTTCAAACATTTTTTGCAACAGCAGCAAAACATTCTGATTGTTGTATATTTGCTTGAAAGCCCTTAATAGTTTGTGAGTGCGGTGTGCTCTTTCTTTTGCCTTTTATTAAAATACACACAATAACATGAGCAGTAAATGTTAATAAAACTCACATGAGTCAATGGAAACAAAAGTGCATAAAATATTATACAATATATACGATCCACCTAAAAATTACAGTAGGGGTTAATCACACCATGTCTGTCTATATAAACACCCCCTCTGCAACAATCCTAAGTATACACCAGCGAAGTAAATAGAGAGTGTGGTGAACAGTTATAAGGTGAGAGGTTAATTCCAGCTGGGACTCATAAAATTTACAACACTGTACTGTACTTTGGATAACAACTATCTTCATTAAAGTATAAAATATATAGTTGTCACAGGTAATATCCAACCAGTAGTTCACAGATGCTGTTCCCCAATTTAGAATATAGTGACTTTATGCATGATTGCAACACAATAAATTGCAGCTATATAGTGGAAGCAATAGGGTATACTATTGAATTTGACTTAGAGAGAAAGAGATCATGAGAAAGAGGAAAAGTAATAACATATTTAAATTTTGATCAAGAAAACTTGTAAATATAAAGACTTAGCACACTTATTAAAAAAAGTTGTATTAGGCTACATAATAGAAAGTGCAGGCACCTGAAAGAGTCTGAAAACATTATTTTAAAATTGCTGGTTTACTGGGATTCTTGGTCATTTCATAATTTAAGTTGTCTTTGTGTAGCTTTTTACATACCAAACTTGTAAAGCTCTGATCTATGTTATCATTTGAAGTTATTATTATGACCACAATAGCCATAAACTATGCTAAGATAATGTACAAAGGAAGCTGCCTACTTTTATTTCTGTGCTCACGTGTGTATATTTCTTACTTATTTAGTTTGAGCCCAGAAGGCTGCAGGTGCAGTGTTGTCAGCCTGTACAGAGCCAAAAGAGTGAGATTTCACCGAAGGCACAGGAGAGGAGACACCAAAGACTAAAAACAAGGTGTTCTCTCAGTCACTAGGCCTCACATTTAAAAAGAAAGTCAGGCCGGCTAAGAAGGAAGAAAAGCTCTCCCTAAAACGAACAAAGAGAATGCCACAGTAAAAAGGATGTAACAGAACAAGACAATGCAAATGAATGCCACAGCCCTACATCAGAATGTGACTAGATGTAACTTTGGCCTGCAGGGGTCAGTATGGAGCAAATATTAAGGGCTGAATAAAGTTAACAATATTTGAAATGTTGCATCTCCATCTCTCATTTTCTGTATATCAGGGTTTCTCAGCCTTGGCCAAAGTCTCCATTTCTATTTCCCACAATTTTCAACTTTCACCCCGACAAATTAGAGAATACTCAAATTGTCGTGAACTGGAGATATCCAAATATCCAAATAAATATGACAACAATTTTAAGACACACACATACAATATGTAATTTATTTTATATAATTATTTCAGTTTTAGAATTTTCCTATGACCCCATATGCATACCATGTGCTTTACCCAATTCCTCTGTCATTACATGCAGGGTAAACCGAAACATTAACACTTGGCTTTTAGCCATTCTTAAAATATGTTAATTACAATCCTTAATTTGAGGTGGAATTTTGCTTTTTATGCTTTTCAGTTTTAGGCCCTGTACTCAATATCTTAAAAATCACAAGAATATGCTTGATTGGTTTTATTAACTACAGTAGCGGCATAAAAGGGACAGCTGTAACACTGCACCGCAGTAATACATCCACCGCATTAATTTTACAAGAAAATGTCTGTAGAATGTCCCAGCATATTATTTAAAGTTGTATATTTATTGATGCTACCTTAAGCTGTGCTGTTCTAATTTAGTAAAACTGAGTTGAGCATAAAGCCACACAAGAAGAGAGCTACTGTGGGGTTCAGTGCCAACTAGACCTCACACAAGAAGCTGGACAAGTCACGTTATTCAGCTCCTCACTAAGCAAGTTGTGGGAAAGACTTCAGTGGAAATATTGTGCTACAATCATCCGGTTTAAAAACAATCTTACATAAGGAACGATTCATGCTAAGCACAGAAAGGGATCATCATAGACAAAAAAAGAAGAAAGTGCATTCCAACACCAAGTGTCATTATAATGACAAAGTTAGGCCACCATGCAAATGAACCACATTCCAAAAGTGGTCACACCCTCCCAGCACACAGGCCAGCCAGTGCTCATTAAAAAGCTTTACTTACTCAAAGTCAGTGGTTTTGAAGTTACACTACAGGAATCAACCTGTTAGTCATTTGTATGTGAGTCCTTCTACATCCAAACAATTACCAATCTAGAGAACATACTAATCAAAGGCCATATAATTGGACCAACCTACTTTACTAAACTATATGAATGAGTTTAATTCAAGGCCATTTGACTGCATAAAAACAAGCAGTAGGCCTAAAGATTCTCCACAGGCATGGCTCGAATTGGCTCAAAAATCCACTCAAGAAGGATAATGGCTCAGAGTGCATAAGCAACACCATAACCCATTTTACAGTTACAACATTATCATAGCTATTGTCTATTGTATCCATGAAGTGAACCACTGCAAAGCCTGTCTGCAGGTTTGAAATAAGATGTTCTTAAAATTATTTTTTTAGTGTTATCCAACTATAAGGCACATGGACCAAGAGAAGAGACTTAATGGGTCATACCAACCATTAATAAGACAAATCTAATAGCCATCCCTTCTGGGGGGAACTAAAAAGAGGCCATGGAAGTCCATCAAAAACTGTCCTCTAACTTTTTCCTCTGTAGGTCTTATTTCTAAATTCCCAAAGCCCTGCACTGGGATGAGTTTAAATATCTGTGATATCATTCCCGAAAAATGTAGGTTGCATGTAATGCTGACTGAGACATGTTCACTTTTACTCCAATTTCACTCTTTTCAGAGAGGAATCAACTCAATTCTCACTTGGGTCTCGTGAGACCCTGTCCGACTTCTATTTCGGTAGCTGACAATGACTTTAACACGCACCACATGTCTCGCACAATCTATCTAACTCCTACAGTTGCCTGGGTAAAGCTGAGGGGCGCAGACCCACAAACAGAACAACGTGCTAACAGAAACTCATCACCACAAAGTCTCATTTTCACATTCGATCCTAAAGCGCAAAGAAGTTAGCACCCTCAATGAGAAAATCCTATTTGCGCTCGTATGCAGTTATATATCAAACTGTTTGTCATTTGAGACAACACTCATGATTGCAAATTCAATCTAAAGTGATAATTTTTTTTTACTGGTTAGCAAGGAAGCAAAACAAATCACACTGTTTTTGAAAATGGAAGCAGCAAAAAATATTACAAGGTTGTAACCACTGTATGTAAAATCAGAAATCTACACATTCTAAAAGCGGTGACCTATTAGCATATGGGGAAGCAAATTTAAGGTTTAAAAAAATGCTCATGTGTTTCCATCATTAAAACGTTCATTGCAGGTAACCCAGACGGACGCTTAAACTGTGAACATAAAATCGCACGTGTGTCTTTGTGTTCATGTGGACACTGTCTTATTGTGTCTTAAGCACCATTTTCAATTCCAGCAAGAGGACTGGAAGGCAATGTCCAGCAGTGACACTTTTCTCCTGACACCACAGACTGAAAACACAAGCACAAGGAGGGATTCAATTATTATATCATGCTGCCCTCTTCTCCTACTTTTCTCTTTTCTCCTCCATCTTCCCACCAAAGAAAACAGGGAAGCATAAATGAATAAAGTAAGGAAGAAAGCGATCAAAAGAATCACAGCTTTGGTATTCAGAATTACGTGAAAATCAATAGTCAGGTACAGTTTTTAAAAGCACTAATAACACTGTGCATTTGCTTTAACTTTTTTCTAACACTTCGCAAGGATTGGAGTTATACTGATGATCTTAATAATTTAAACTCGAGTGAAGAAAATCCACAGGCATAAAAACTCCTGTCAGTTAGTGTGAAGGTTAGTGCCGGGGCCCTGAGCAGTGCTGCCCCTAGTGGTGCAGGGGTGTAAAGGCAGGCTGGCTGAAGTGCTTCAACACAACCCGGTGGTCATGGACGTTACAAGCTCATTTGTTTTAATACTGTATCCATCGTTCCCCTATGGAAGAGGTATCAAGTAAGGCTAGCCCTCTTTACCCCCATCAATGCTATTGACTGGTCACTTTGAATGTCTCTGAAGTGCAGCTTGGTTATAGGTCCAGTGTGTAGGATTTAGTGGACATTGAAATTGCAGTTTGCAACCATTTGAATACCACTCGTCTCTCGTTCCAAGCGTGTAGGAGAAACTATGGTTGCTGTGAAACTCGCGACAAAAGGCAAACAGCCCTATCTAGAATCAGTGATTGGTTTGTCCATTCTGGGCCACAGTAGAAACATGGCAGCGCAACATATTTTCACGTGATTATACACTAATGAAAACATACTCTTGACTATTGTATTCCATTTCTGCCAAAAGATCCTCCTAAATGTTACACACTGGACCTTTAATCCAACTTATTTTGCTTCTTTGCACCTGTGGCGTGTAGTAGGAGTGGGTGGGAGGTGCAGGGGTGGATGATGGACACCAAGGACCACATCAGTACTAGACTGGAGGCGAATAGCTATGATCAGGCATCCTAACTTGATTACCGTTTTAAGGTTGCCCTTACACTCAAACCTGGGCTCTACAATAACAGTCCCATATTTGGTGTTGCAATGGCAATCAAGATCTTTAACACTTCCTGTGAGTACTGCAAGCCATTTCCCCTGATAAGAGTGTCCTAGAAGGCGCAAAAAAATATATAAAAAGGTCAAATAATATCAAAATAATAATAATTACATTGTAAGTGTCAGTTCCTGGGAATCCAGTGCTGGTTTTAGAGGGGTGGATCTTTTGCACTGGTCTGTGTGTGCAAGCTAACAGTCTGCGTAGAAGTGAAGGCAGAGGTAAGCTCCTCGAGAGGAGCTGTAGTGGTCAATGTGTAATAGTCATTAAGGTTAATGTGAAGGATGGAGACTGAGAGAGATAGAGAGCCCTTGCTCCCAGTCCAATCACTCAAAGGCTGGGACAGTGAGCGCTGGTGGAGGGACAGAGCTCTTGTGGAGGGGACAAGGGACTGCACCGCAATGTCGCAGGCTCTTATAGATCCGGACGTCTGGGAAGCACTCAACTCAGAAGCATCTCTCAATCATAATGACCGCAAACATACACTCACACATCCATGCACATACCCTTCAGTTAAGTCCACACACAAGCATACCAAACATGTACTCATGAAGTCACCCACAATTATAAAGAGGCACATACATTCCCTCAAACATGCTGACATTTAGGCATAGTAGCATAGTAGCAGTCATTTCTCCACTTATAGAGGGTTCAAAGCCGACCTCCTCTATATGCATTACGGGGGGGGGGGGGGGTTAGTTATCCTGGGGGGGATGACCACCCAGGTCAGGATGAAGGAGTCAGTGGAGGAAAGCCTTTAGGAGACGTGGGGAGAGGAGGACGGGTGTCTCCAGAAACACCAGCCGCGTTTGGTGTGTTGCTTGCGCAAGATCTCCTCCTCGCGCTCTCGCTCCTTCTGAGAGCGCAGATAGCGGTCCTCCTCCTTCAGGAACCACACAGGAGGCCAGCGCTGCTTCTCAAAGTGCCTCTGGTTTTCTACAGAGAGGGAGACAACGATGTGCACAGAAAAGGGGATCAAAAAAAAAGATAGATTTGAAATTTCAAAAGAGGCAAAAAAAGATTTCATTTCAGATATGCACTGATGCAATAAAAGAGTGCATGAGAGAGCCAACATTTTTAAAAACAGGATGAAACAACAAAGACAATAATTATTGCACAGTGAGGGCTTGTGGAATAATAATGTCAAAAGGTGACACAAGGAAACAATCATCAGCAATAAAGGTGTGCGGACAAGTGAAGTAAATGAAGCAAGAGAGGTCACTAAATATTATTTTACACATAAAACCCATGAGATCAAAGTGCTAAACCTTTTAGCAGTGGTTGTGGTTTACTGTGGTCACATTACAACCTACTATTTACGTTATTTGTGTTGGGCATGTAAGGCTTTTTTGTTTTTAATTGAACAAATACAGGGGCTCATTTCTCCTACTATTATCTTTATTCTAAGATTCCTTGCATCAGTGCTTTTCCAGACAAACAAAAAAAAAACTTCAGCCCTCCCAGTCTAACCAAATCCTTGCTATGAACATGTCACAGCATGCTACAATTCCTTAGCAGTGTGCTTAACCCAGAAAAGTTTTTGTTCAAACTAGTACTGCAAAGCAAAGCTGCATGTATGAAAGGGCTTTGGGAGAGGCAGATTATCAGGGCCAAGAGAGGTGAGGTGTCTGTACCTGGAGACATGACCTTCATGTCTTTGGGAAACTTGCGGCAGATGCTATTATAATTAGTGCAGATGTGATGGAGACACCAAGTTGATAGTTGCTTGGCATTGTGGAACTGCAAAAGGAAAAACAGAGGAGGAATGAGAAGTGATTACAGCTGTGAAAGAAGAGGCACGGTAGAACAGATTAAGATCAACATTTATCAAATGAATCTATGGTAAATAACTATTCATCATTTAAAAAAATACAACTTATTATTAATTATTCATAAATTATAAATTATTATTTAAAGGACATAGACCTGGGCAAGCTCGAGGTAAGCCAACACCTGTCCATCGATGTCACCTCCTTTCACAGCCAACTGGAGAAGCTCATCCACTGCGTGCTGTTCTGAAGTTGCACAGCATGTACATACAGTAATCATGTCAGTATTTACCATTTACATGAAACACTGACATTTATCTCCCCATCATAAATTCTTATTCGGTCTGGCAGTCTACATTAAACACAACTCACTGCACCTACAATCGTTTACTGAGTCATTGACAAACGGCAAAACCACATTTTGCCACATAGTCAGTACAAGACATTCAAGTAAATATGTAGTCTTTACCTGTGAGGGCGACAAGGCGTGGCAAACAGAGACGGTTGGCCAGAACAATTAGTTCCATCGGCTCCAGACCAGGACAGGGCGTCAGCAGACCGCAGTACAGGAACTCCAACACCCCGCGCATACAGGCTGTACTGGTGTTAGGAATGGATACCTGGGAAATGACCAGATCAAGAGGGAACAAAAAGAAAAAAAAACAAAAACAGGAGAAGCAAAGGGTTAAGAATCAACAAAGAGAATTAATGGACTTAAATATAGGCAATCATTTTCATTGACATTTTTAAAAATGAATCTACATGAGGACATACTAAGTCCATAAACATTGCAAGTGTGTATCTTCTCCTGCACTTGCACACTTGTTAAGATACAAAATAATATGTTGGCAAATTCATATTTGCTATATTAAGTGTAATAGCTTTTGGGCGGGGTCCAAAAGAGACAGTAATATCAATGAAAGCAGTGCAGTGGGTATTTGGAGGTAAAGGGCAGAGGACACGCTATTCTGGTCGCTGTTCTGGTCCTTCTCTTTGATCTAGGCTCAGATGAAAGCACTGTCTGAGCGCTAGTGATTTGAGCAATATGGAGCAACACCAAAGAACCCAAAGTACAGTGAGATGCAAGCCCAACCTTAATGTGCATCAAAGCTACATGCAGATTCAGGCCCTTTTCACAAATGAGACACTCAGATCAATTTATTTTATTATTTGAGTATATTGTGCGTAATGTGATGCACTGTCAAAGAAACTTAGAACATACCTACAAATGTGCTCAACAAGTTCAGGTGATCATTAGCGATGACTGAACCACGCCAGACATGCATAGTTAAACATGTATGTAATGTGTTATTGTGGGGCAAAAGTTAAACTTTATTGCCAGACAAAAATCCACTATAAAAAATAATCACCTGCAATGGCCTCTAGATGTCGCCATATTGTCAGTTATACCTTTGCTACACCAAAATAACTGGTCATGCTTTATTGCCAGACAAAAATCCCAGCGTTCCACTATTGGTAGTTAAATAACTAAATAAATACAAACGAGCAAGACCTTTTTTATGGACCTAATTACTGTTAGTCAGACCAACAGCAATTCAGCAGCAGGTAATGCAGTCTAAGAAGCCCAGGAAGGACGGAAGGAAAAGCAAATGATGATGAGAGTGATGACCTGGCCCCTTCAGGAGCTCTCTCAGTGTCCCCACTGAGGCGCTCTTCAACCTCTACTCCCATAACCAATTAGCAGAATGTCAGCTTGGCGCGACCTCTCGTTACGACTAAAAAAATCACAACACCAAGACAAGGGTGGTCTCTAGAGCTTTAAGCCCCAGCTGGGGCCAGGAAGCATTAATGAGTGGACACATTCACAGTAACAGGACATTTATGGATAAGACCCATCAGCTCTACTGACAAGCGTTCTTTTCCTCCCTCAGTCTGCTGTCCTAGAGGTCAATGGATAGTTTAGTGGAAGTTTATCTTAGTTGAAAAACAATGATCAAACGGTAAAAAGGAAAAGAAATACAGCTGCAAAGACTAAAGGGTGTAAAGGAGATCTCAGTCCCTGAAGGGCTTCATTTTAAAAAAATTTAATTTTAAGACATGAGTGTAAAATACATTATAGTCAAAACTCAAAATAATGTGTGGGTGAAGAAAAAGCAGTGAGTCACATAGCCGCCACCGCAGAGAAGTTTTAGAGAAAAGTAAGAAAATTGAGGTCATACAGTGAACAAACTTAGTCTTAAGATACCATTTTTGGTTAAATCTGCTTTTTTTTCAGGAGTGAGACAGGAGCTTAACAGGCCTTCACATTTTCCAGGCTAGGCTTCTCAACATGTAATACTCCACTGGGCTGCACGCTCACATGGGAACACAAAACCACAGACACACACCTAGAACATAATCCAGGGGTGTACCATGACACACTCAGCAGTAAGTTTGTATAACTGCCTGCACAGACAGCAAACTTCAAGACATGTCTTTTGACTAATTGTTTTTTATTACTACACCAAAATTATTTGCAACTATGACTGATGGTCCATGGAGTTTTTCAGAAACATGCTTATTGTATGAAATGTCTATAATGTTGCTAACGCCAATAATACAACAAAAAGTAATGATAATAAATCGGTTTGAAACACATATCTTATTACTGTTCAGTACAAAACTAGAATAGTCACTCTATCACACAACAGCATGAACACTGAAATGTGTGAGCCTAAAAATACTGAGAAGGAAGTGTGACATCACTATGAAAAATAGAACAGCACTGGCTGATCACATGCTCCTCTCGCAGTTTAAGTTACAGGTTCTATGAATTTTCATATAATAGTTTTATACAATGTTCTTTCCAAACCTAACAGTTGAAATATGATAATATGATAAAATAGTCTGTTTATAGACATAACCAGGGTGGGAAATTAGCACCAGCCAACAGCCAAATGCTGGTAAAATATGAAAGCGGCTGGTAGATTTGAGACACAAAATAATGATTTGCTATAGAGTAGCTGGTGAATTTGAACATTTATCTGTCAGTGGCTGGTAGATGTTCACATTTTAAAAAGTAACCCATTAACCATTGTTTTCAGTTTCCATGTTGTGTTTTTGTCAAAATTAGAAATATTTTGTGGAAATCAACTTTTTCGTCTAATTTTAAACAGGCCAAAGAATATTCCACTATATAAAAACTGTAAAATTGGGGCGAAGTGGATAGTTGATTTTTTTAACATTCATAAGTGCTTTATGCTTGATTTGACTTAGAAATGGACTGAGTGAGACCCATCTTCAGCTGCAACTGGTTAGGTGGCTTAAACACATAAAACTCAAAGTGTGGAACAATTATATCGCTTAGATGTTATTTCACTGGAAGTTGATGAACAATAATATCTAATTATCACCCTTAATTACCAGATCTAATCTTGTAATTGACACATTTTCATTTCTTTTGTAAATCTCCAACATCAACATCTCTTAATACTTTCTCCAGTATTGATTCTCTTTTAAAATAACAGAATAGATCAAGACCATCTGCTGTGTCAAGGTTGCGCAATTATGTTATTGCGTACTGCTCTAAAAGCTCCGCTTCTACTGAACAACCAGTGTTCAGTGTTTTAACAAGCAGTTCTGCTCACTTCTACTGACAGTGCTTTTTAAAGCTAGCATTTGAACGAATAAGACATATAGTCAGCCAATGGCATGGCAATTCTGAAAATGCACTCTGTACATTAGCAAGACTTTACGGACTACATCTTTGCCTGTCCGAGGAGGAAAGAAGTAACTTTCAAAGCCGGCAGAAAGTCCGGTAACTGCAGCTTGCCATTACATAAAATCAAATTCACTAATTAGCACTACATGGTTTTTCAGCTAAAAAGAAAATGCAAATACGTTTACATGCAAACACAAATACATTCTTGCTCATAAACATAAATGCTGACAGCTTCATTGTGCAGTTAGTCTATGAGTCTTTGTCTCCAGGGCACCTGCCTTCTATGCTGTGCCAGCTTCATGCCATTAACAATGCCACAATAGTCACTAACATGAACCGTTTAGAGTAACCATAGACACCGGCAGCCCACCAGCAGCAAAAACTGTGCCCCCTCAGTGATGTCCTGTTTTCACCACCATCCACAATAGCTGCGATGGCTTTTTTCGCACCCACTCACATGGTGTGTTCTGCATTAAAATCCAGGCTATCCACATGGAAACACAAAAACAAAATGGTTTTCTCACCCAGGTCTATATTAGCTTTCTTTTAACATGACCTCTATAACTTTGAGCTTTACACCTAAACTGAATATACATGTTTTATTCCTTATCTGTCTCTCTCTGTTCATTTCTAAGGATTACTTCCAATTCTTCTGAGGGCCTGAATATACGTAACCTAACCCCAATGACTTTGAAAGTAACCATACCCCAGGGGATCTGGTTCTGCAACACAGTCCGGGTAGCATCGACTTAAAGACAGCCAGAGACATGAACTTCCTCCCTGGTTAGGTCAGGTCCAGTGCACATTCCCTGCCCCCGGAGGAGCACCAAGCAACCAGAAGCTGAAATGGGCTTACTTTCAGTACGGAGACAAATTAGTGAGACATCTGCTGTGTGTGTGTGTGTGTGTGTGTGTTCCTTGTTTGTATATCCCGGTGGGGACTTTAACCTGAATGCACAAGGTCCCCATGGGTAGAAACTGGTTTTTGAGGGTTAAGACTTGGTTTTAGGGAAAATGTTACAATTAGGTTAAGGTTAGGTTTAGGATATGGGTTAGGTTTAGGCATTTAGTTGTGATGGTTAGTTTTAGGGTAACGGGCTAGTGAAAGCATTATGTCAATAATTGTCCCCCACGGGGATAGTCAAACAAACGTGTGTGTGTGTGTGTGTGTGTGTGTGTACACATTTTCATGCAGGTACATTCAATATGTGCTCATTTTGTGTACAAGTCCTCTTCTGGGGTCTGATAATTGCAGAGGTCCAACCATTTTTGCAGGTGGGTGGAAAACTACAGTTTGTAGGTCAGTACGATAACAGGTCTCGAGCATCCTGAGCTGTAGACCTTCACTTTCTAGAAGCACTCAGATTCAGCAAACACAGACACAGGTTGCAGGTTGCAAAATGTCATGAAGGTAACATATCTCCAAAGTGATAAACTTTATTCAAGTAACCCATTTACCTTTACCTCATTTATTGATTCTTTTATCAGATGTTACTGCTGTTGTTGACACAGGCTGAGTACAGGTGTGCGATTAGGTTGCCCTGAGTTAACTGTTGTAAATTTCAAAGGATTCAGGACACAGAATCTCAATCATTCCTCAAAACCTAAAGGCAGCTCTGTCCTTAAGCTGTCAGAACTCACCTCCTCAATGTAGCTTTCCATGAAAGAGCCACGGAACATGGCAGCCATCCAGTTGCAACTGGAGATTAGCAGGGGCTTGTGGGCCGGGAGGCAGCCATCGTCTAGTCGGAACACCACATCTAAAACCGGGGTGGGAAAAGAGCATTCATCTCGTGGAGTGCCACAGAAGCCCAAGCTACAGAAGGGGAAAGACAGACAAGGCAGACGTCCAGACACACACACACAGGCAGACAGAAAGCCAAACAGACACACACAGAGACATAGACACAAGTAGACAGACAGATAAATTGACAGAAGGACAGAACAGCTTTTGACACAGTGTAAGGGAAGGAGAGCAGATGCAGAGTAGTAGGTCATGGAGTAAATCCTGAGTGGACTCTGGACTCTGGCTTTGGTAGAGAAAGTGTCTATAGGAAACACAGAAACTATGTTGGTGTAATAATATTGTAACATCTGAAAGCAAACAATTTTATCTATAATAAATCGAATGAAGCAGATTGTTCATATATCATTATAATTTCTTATCAGCATTTAAGAAAGATTCCCATTGTTGTAATTATGAAGAAAACAGAGGAAGTATAGAAAGAATTGAATGTGAGAATGAGACAGGCTTTGTTCAGGGACAGCTGATTTCTGGCACTGGCTGCAAATGCTGTGACAACATGCATACATAACAGCTTAGGGGGACACAACACCACACAAACACAAGACTCAGGAAGCACACATGACAATAACCAGACTGAAAAGATAGCCATCAAATCACTTGATGACTTTAATGGAACTTCAGAAAACGTTTTAACCACAACACACTAAATGCATATTTGATAGCAAATATTCAATAGCAAATATATGATCAAATGTACACAAAGTGTACATTTCCAGAGAAGTCTGTCTTTCTCACACATTCTCCTCACCAACTTTTCATAATCCTGTACTACCACTCTCACATACTTACACACACATACACCCACGCACACATGCACACACTTACAGACAACACCTACTGATGAATACATGGAAAACATCTACAATGATATCAATGCTATTATTCGGCTAAGTATTCAGGGCACTGAATTATTGGCACAGTGGTTTACCAGCAAAGGTCCCCTTATTGAGACTCTCCTTGATGCGGTTGGCTCTGCGGACATGGAAAGCCTTGGTGATCTCCTGGTTCATGAAGCTCTCTCTGTTGAGAACATTGGCCACCATCATCCGCAGGTCAAACACCTCAAGTAGCTCTGCGATGGTGGCCACCTGCATCAGATCCCCTCGGCCCTCATCTAGACTGCCTGTGTACAGGTACTGAAGCACGGCCTGAAACCAGAGCAAATGGAGAGGTCAAATATACAGCTTGGGAACAACTATAAAAACACCAGAAAGCTATTTTTCAACTGACCATAAGATTGTAGCTTGCAGAACATTTCTAATAATCACATCAACAGAATTGTGGTATTTTCCTCTATAATGTATGAATACATTTTTTAGTAATCTTTTTGCTTTTAAGTCTCTCACCTTGAATGGTTCTTCCTGTATAAGTGCATCCATGGCTACAACAGTCATGAGTCGTGGTCGTCCGGTCATGGGATCATCAACATGCTCCAGACACACACTTAGGAACCCCCTTCCCCATCCTGAAAGTGCCCGACCAGTCCCTTGTGGTCCCAGGGAGTACAGGGCTCGATAGGGGAGTGCATTATCACTCTGGGAAGTCCTCAAAGAGCCCTGCTGGAGCAGCTGGGGTTTATTCAGGCCCCGCACCCCTCCATCAACACCGTCTTTATCAATGTCCAGGCTCTTAGTGCGCCCAGCTTGCTCCTTGGCTCCTCTCCTGCTCTGCTCATCTTCCTCCCCACTCTCCAACTTTTCCTTGCTCTCCTGTTCCTCCCACCGTGGCCCCATACATGGTCCACCAAGATCAAGGGTGAAGAGGTCATAGAACTTGGAGCAGGAAGTAGCCAGATAGACTTTGTGTGCAAAGACGCGAGTGGTACCACCTTGCAGAAGGAAAAGGACATCTGCACACAGTGGCTGGCAGAAAAGGGAATCAGGGCCCTCGCCGTCTGTGGGAGGGGGGTCTGGGATGCCCACTATGGGGCGAGGCGGTCGAGGAGGCAGGAAGGGTGCCTGGAGAAGGGGCCTCTGGACCTTTTTTAGGTGGGACTTCCAGAACTGCAGGTGACGACGTGAGATGAGGGCAGCTCGGATGGCATTGTCAAAAACATCTTTGACTCCAAACTGGGCAACAATGCTGGTCTCATAGTAAGGAATCCCAAGTTCCTTTGCCACCTCGTGGCCTCTCTCTGGGGGAAGGATATCTGTAGGCTTGATGGGTCTGTGGGACGGGAAGAGATAATGATGTTAATGATGACAGTGTTTCGATAACGATTGAAGTAAGTATAAGTAAAAAGGGAAGTAGGAAGTTGAGTATCTCAGTACGTATTTTAACGACATTTACCTACACTTTATTTATACGATGGAACAACAGCGATTACAGTTAATGAATGAAATGTAAAGCAGCCAAAAAAATTACTCTAAACACTTCTCAGGTTTTTCTTCACAACATCAATCAACAATAGCTAGAGCCTTATTTACAGTGATTCAGTTACTGTTACATTACTATTACTAATCATTGATTAACTGGATCAGCCTCACATGCAACCCTAAATGAAAGCTACCGTGGTGCACGTTCTACGTCAATTTGACTGTTAATGTCTGATGAAGACGGTCTCTCACTTGGCTAGGGGTCGTCGTGCACGGTTAACTGCATCCAGGTCAGCATAGCGCAGATCCAGCTGGCAGCCAACCAGAATGATGGGTGTCCGGGGACAAAAGTGCTTGATCTCCGGGAACCACATGGTGCGTACGTGGCGCAGGGAATTGGGATTTGCCAGAGAGAAGCAAAGCACCACTACGTCAGACCTACAGAGAAAGGAGGGAGAGAAAACGTCTTCATTTCACATACTTACAACATGACAGAGATCATAGATAAGATGGGAAAAATAAGGCAGAGGAGATTTGATTTGGTGTGAGCAAGAGAGCAAGAGATATGAGCAGAGAAAAGACATGTCGTCTTTGATCGAGTGAAGGGGACAGAAAAGAAAGAAAGAGGGGTCAGTACTGAGTCACTGAACATCTTGTCAGTTTATGTTAAAACATGTGTGATATGTGTATGGAAGATGCTTGTTCAGCTTCTGCAAGGCATTGTGGGACCATGGATAGTGCCATCAAGAATGCAGGAGTCACAAGACGCTTGTGTGTCTGCGTGTGTGTGAGTCTAGGCCTCTGGGCTGGTGATCTGTGTGACCCATCTCTCTCTCTCTCTCTCTTACGTAAATCTCCCTAAGCCCTCCAAGGCTACATGGACCACAAAGAGAAGGCTAAGAATAGATCAGGATACACGCACACATAAATTCATTGCCTCAACCGATGTGTTTGAGCAAGCAGACAGCAGCACTTATAGCTGTTCTCTGGTGCTGATATTTCTGTAGCATGTTTGTGGATGTGTGTCTGTTTCTTCTTAAATCCAGCTCTGTGTCAATTAGACGGATCATTTAGTACTAGTACAATGCTGACAGTGCAAGAATCTACAATTCCTAAATTATTTACTTCTTTAACAACACAACAGCACAGGGCTTTTGACCCCAGCACCACAAAACCAGGCCTATTTTGCATTGGCACCATTTATTTAACTTATGTGCAACATTAGCCATCATTTATAGTCGGCAGATTATTAAATATATATTAATTTTTTTATGTTTTTTCATGCTTACAGTATTCACCAGAGGACGTGAGATTCTAAACCACATCCTGAACTTACTAACAGCAGCATTACACACCACTTAAACACTTCTCTTATTTGCCTGGGGAAAAAATACCTGTGCTACAGCAAGCATGGCCTATTTACCATAGCAGACAAAGGCTACAAAGTAAAATTTAAAAAAACTATTTTATCTACTTGTTTTATCTGGTATTTAATTTGAGAGTCTGACTTTACTTTGTGTAAGTCAAATAAATAGGCCAGCAAAGAGAGGTAATTCCACATTGTGTTCATGTATAGGTGGTTGTTCTGACACTAGCACAAATTGGAGGAGCATACAGAGTGTGATGTCTTTACCATTGCACTACATGCAGGTCAGGATAACCTGTTTGGCATTGGATGTTTGCCACACTGAAAACATAATGTGAATTGCTTAACGTATATAATTAATAGGAACCGTGCGTTAGGCTTGAAGTGTGAACATAGACTGTGTGCCAGCCGGTGTATGTGTATGTACATTCAGGTTTGTGTTAATGTATGTATGAGAAAGAACATGTGAGTCAAATAATAAGGCAAACAAGTCCACTGTGCCATCACTAATATTTTACCACCAGCACTAATATATAATGAATGGCTCCACCAGTGACTGGTTATTTAGTGTGTTCTCTGTGTGTGTGTGTGTGTGTGTGTGTGTGTGTGGTGGATCCAAACTACAAAGGACATCAGTTTATCCCAGATTATGTAAGAAGAGACACCCAGCCACTCACACATGCACAAAAACAGCAGAGATGTCCCAAATAATCAAATCTTCTGTTGAAATAAAGAAATGAATTGGTCTCATACATGCATATGTATCACTCTGCAATCCCACAGCCTGCCATGACACCCCTCATCAGTCATTAAGTCTGTCACAACAGTATTATAAAAGTCGATAACGTGTTAGTAAAACTGCTTACAAGAACAATGCTCACAAGTCAATATGACAATGTTTTCCTTATTTATTCAAAAAGTCAAATGTATTATATTAAATGAATTTCTGTTGACTGAAAATAAAATTAAGTGGAGGTTGGCTCTGGTTAAGTTTGGCTTAGCCTATTTTCAGACTGAGATGGTTTTCCCAACCAGACTGTTCCTTTTTTAACAAAGCATGTGACAGTTTGGGTATGACAATGTGATGTTTTGAGTTTTGATATCAACAAAAAGCTAGAGGGAAGGGAAGGTGTGGCGAGGGTGAAGGAGAAGCGAAGTGTCAAGGGCACAAAGGAGGCTAGTGATGGGAGTTGAGTAATGTGGGTAATGAGAGAGATGGGCGAGAGGGGAGGGGAGGGGAGGTCGAGGAGGTGAGGAGAGAAGTCTGGATTGGAGTTGGAGGAGAGGGTATGGCCCAGATGAACGAGTGGAAGAATAGAGCTGAAAGAGAAGGGGAAGGAGTAGGAGGGAAGGTTGATGCCTGGAGCTGCATACGCCAGAGAGACAGGCAGGCAGGAAACAGCTGAGCTGGCACTGTGTCTTTATCAGCTGAGTGCAGGCTGACAAAGCATACAGGATATTCGGACAGACATGTACACACACACACCAAAACACACACAAACAGAAGCAGATCACACTGAGAGAGTGGAAGAACACAATACAGGGGAGGGAATTTGAGCCACAAACTGAACTACACCCATCCAACAAACGCACTAATGCACAGTCTGTCACACAGATACACTTGCAAAAAGGTGACAGGGTGACACGTTACACAAAGTGCATCCACCCACTCTTGAGATAACTCACAAATTGCAAAATGTAATGTGTACATGTATATGTGGAAGTTTGTGAAGTCTTAATTCCTGGTTGTGACTTACAACTATGTAAAAGACACATTAAATGATGAAAGATATTAATTCAATTGATAAAATGGCAATGTAGATGGATGGAGAGAAATATACATATAATTACAGTTAATTTTAGAGTAAAAACTTAATAATTAATCATCTAAATACAGAACTAATTTAATGATGTATGAAATGTATCTTTTCTGTGTTACTGTCATGTGGTCAAGTTTGATCACTTTCATTTCAATTGGTATTTGCTGATTTGCTTTGGCAATAAGTACTTTTGTATTTCATGCCAATAAAGCAGCTTTGATAGAGGGATGGGAAGTAAGAGGATAGAGCGATCCAATCATGTCTCGTGGAGGAAGGATGTAACAGCTCGAGGGCAGAGTTCAACTAGAAAGCGTGGCAACTGGATTACACAAAAAAAAACAACTTTGGGGTAAGTAAATGTTACGTAGGCATGTTTATGTGGGTGTGACAGATTAGTGGATTCTCATTGTAAGTTTGCGTTGTCCTGAACTGGCCAACAATGAATTTGGTCACATTTTAGACCAAGGAAAATGTGTCAATGCAAATTCTACAGGCTTGGCTGAACCAATTGTGAAAATGGAACTTGTTGTAAGGTAGTTAGCCTTGAGGTCAGACAGTAATTGTGTTATTGGGTCAGTAACTAGGTTCTGGCAGCTGCAATGTCTGAAACTGTGTGTGTGCCTGTCTCTGTGTATGCATCTGCTCACCTGCCATAGGCAAATCGTCTGTCTTTGTGATGATCCCCAAATGTGTCCCAGAGCCTCAGGGACACACTGACCTCATCCACTACATCACGAGATCTCTCTAACACCTGCAACACAGACACATATCCCTGTAATCAGGTCTTAACTTCATTATGATGTTTGTGTTTTTAGTGGAATTGAAGGATTATGCAATCACTAGGCTGAAGGGGAAAAAAAACAATGCAGAACGTCAAACTGCATGGTCAACATTTTTAGAATTAAGTTTTTTTCCACAGGCCTAAAAATAATTGTTTTTACCTATTACAAATGGCCAATAAACGGAATTAGCCTCAGTATCATATCCAAAAGTGTTTGTCTATATGTGGCTGTTTCCACAGTGTGTTTGCCTGTGTGTATATGTGTATGTGTGTGCCCACCTCCTGGCATACACGGTACTGGTCGATGGCCCAGACGGTTGGCACGTGGGTGGCAAGCAGCTGATACTGTGTGAGGGTGGCGTTGCAGGCCCGGGCACAGATTAGCCTGGTCTTGCCTACTGCATTATCCCCTACCACCACACATTTAATGGTTTCCACATTGGGCCGCTCATAGTCTGTGTCTATATCCATGGAGAGGGCCCTGGAGAACAGGAGATAGGAGATAGGAGAGAGAGAGAGAGAGAGAGAGAGAGAGAGAGAGAGAGACAAAAAAGAGGTTAATTCAATATTCATGGAAAATTAAAATCACATTGATAATGCATCCCAGTAGGAATGACACTGCATTTCGACAATGAAAGCAACTGGCATCCAGGACAGTAGCTTCCTGCTCTCGCCCAGTCCACGCTAGGGAAGCTTTGTTAAGGCTCTAAGCCCCCGTGGCTGTACTGACCAGTGTACAGAGGCTTCTGCCAAACTCCTCAACAGAACACATGGTTCGCAGGCTGAGGAATAGAGGGACCGCAGAGCTATTTCTGTAACAGCACACAGAGAGAGAAAGACAGAGAGACACTTCCCTTGAGCTCACTGTCCTTTTCTCTCCCTGTCTGTCATTCCCCCTATCTGTCCCCCCTTTGATGGATTGATAGCATCCTCACTTCAGATAAAACAGAATGCAAAGTGATTAAATGTCTTCCTTAGCAGCACAAAAGATTAAAATCCTTTATGAATGCATTTGTAATTAACTTTTTAGGTCATTCAGGAGCCCAGGGGGAGCTGTGCATCATCTTTTGGGGTCAAACATATTTACTATAGGCTTTGAAAGAGGAAAAAAGCTGAAAAAGTGTGGTTGCATGTTTGACCACCGGTCAACTCTTGACTTAACCTCAGCACAAGGCGGAGGTGGTTATGGCCACAGCTCAACTGACTTCCTCTTTTAAAAACACACTGTGAAAGGCTTATCAAAATCCCCTTTCCATAAACTGCTTACAAACATTTCCGACATTTGTCAAAACACATTTTTAAAATATTCCTAGAAGAATCTGATCAATTGCATAACCCTCCCCCACCCACACACACACACACACACACACACACACAGACCTGTAGTCAGCTAATCAGTCCATCTGTCCTTGCAACTAGTTCAAAGACCCACCCCAAGGCCCCATAAATAGAGCTTTTGAAACATTCATAAAGACCTTCGCTTGTTATTCCATTGACGTGAATGCCAGTGCAACACTTCAGTCCAGCACTGACAGACACCAACAGCTAAAAATGGCATCTATTCATCAGACACATGAGCCATGTGTGCACCCTGCTATTCAGCCATGACCTGCTCTCCATATCCTCAGACACCTTCAACCTGTTCATAATACCACTACTGCTATAGAACTTATTTATTCCCCAGATAATTCAGACATTGATTTCCCTTGTCAATAACAACAAAAACATCTTCCCTGTCAAAAAGAGAGTCCCAATTACATCAGCCAGGAAGCACAGCACAGAGAGCCTACCTTTGTCTATCTGAGGTGAAGAAAAGTATTTGTCAAAGAGGCTGTCTCCTGAATGGTCCATATGGAACAGTTAGAACTGTGCCTTTCAGAGTTATATTTACCCCTTTTTCCCTTGCCACCTGTTTGGCTGAGAATCCTTCAAAGGCATGTACTACAGGTAGAGGAGAGAGATAGAAGAAGCAATAAAAAGTTACAACAACGTTGCACTTACCTAACAGCTATCTGCCTAATGGTCATGGCAGCTGCCAAAGCAGCTGTCCTCTTAGTGCTGTATCAGAAAAAGAGGGATGAAGGGCCAAGTGTGACGCCTGATGTACTACACGAGTAGTATGAACAGAACAAGACCAAAATGACATAGGCAATGACAGACAGAAGGTGAGCGAGAGAGGATGCATAGTTTTGTTAATTCCCAGCATTTCAAATGTAACAGTAGATAAGCAAAACGGATTGCAAGAGAGACAAGACAGGGAAGGGATTATTAGAGTCTTAGAGAGAAAGAGAGGGACTGTCAGCCGAGCATTAGAATCAGTCATGCCACGGGGATCAAAAGGGCAGGCCCAACACTAACCAAGGCTGCTCAGGGGAACAAATCACAGCTTTTGTTGCTGATGCTTCTTTCTACTGACAAATGTGTGGTTCTCTAAGAGAAAAAGACAGAGGAGAGACCAGAGTGCAGTTTAAGATCCTTTACTTCCGAACCAGTACGTGCATGTGCGTGTGAGCGTGTGCGTGCATGCATGTGCATGTGGTAATGAGCTTAGGGCCGGTCCGTGAGGCATGGAATGATGCAAGCAGTGATGTAACCAGGCGGCGGCGTTGGAGGTGGTGTGGACATTTTCTCAGGGGGATAAAGAGTACCCGGCTTCCAGATATCATCCTCCATCTGAGGCCCTGCATCGGGCTCTGAGCGACAGTCTGGTAATGCGTCAGTCAACACAAATAATACAATTGTCTACTCACACGTCACTCCACTTGATAGATATGCACCTGCTCTCAGGTTTATATTTAAACTTTATGAGCTTTCGCAAACTTCAACAATTATTTATGATTACATGACGGAAGGATGAGTAAAAGCTGGAGACTGTGAGAGCAGAGCAGTGCAGCTGAGAGGAACAGAAAGAGACGCTGTAAAGCTCAGGTTTCATTTTTAGCCAACGACCTATAGTGAACCGTACACAGACATCTAGACTTTATCTGCTGGCCAGTGTCATCTTCCCAACAAGGCAGCGTGCAAGGACAAAGAGAGTTGGAATGCAACAATAAAATGTGTGTGTGAAAGAGTGAATGAGATTCTGCCCCAGTTTCTATGCGTGTAATAGTGACATATTGATGGATGTAGGCAAGACCACAGTGATAAGAATACTGTGACAGGAACTCAAACGCCCACTCAACACACAAACATCGACCTTCTGTTTTATTCTGGAATTTCATGGATTGAGTCTGTGTGTGTGTGTGGTGCAGGAGGACCAGACAGACAAAGAAACTCATGCATAATTTGGACCGTGTGCGTCTCAGTTTGGCTTTGCTTTAAGGCCAGAGGGAGTTTCATAAGGAGATAGATTACAGCTCTATCTCATTGCAGAGTTCCTGGCATCTTTACCTCTTGTTTTTTATACACACCCGTTGCTTCCGTTCTAAATCCTTTCATTTATCCTTCTGTCTGTTTAGCTCTGTCTGGTTTGTTCCCAGCTGTGCTGACTCAACTACACCTTCTGACCCGCTGCAGATCTCCTTCACTCGCTTTCCCATTCTGTATTCATCCTCCAAATGTAATGCTCCAGCTCACAGTTATTCTATCCTTCACTTCACTCATTATGTTCAGGTAACCCCACTCCATCGCCCATCTTCCATGTCTTCTCCCAGTTTTGTTTTTTTTTACATCCGGCATCCTGCCCCCTCTGCTCCCTTTATTAGTGTTTATCTATCTATCTATCTATCTATCTATCTATCTATGACCTCACACTTTTCTGGATAAAAATCAAGGAGCAGCATTAAGCAGACAGTCCTCCCACACCCAATTTAATTCCCCCTCTGTCTCCCTCTCTCTGTTATGTAACACCTTTAGTGATCCACTGGCAGCAACAGCTCATCCCAAAACCCTCCATAGCCCGCATCCGCCTCTTTTTTGCCCTGCAGAAATATGACCCCAATAACCACCCACTTTATACATGGGCCAACATTTGCATACTCACACAGAGCTATGGGGTTTACACTATCACATGCTTGACTGCATAGTCAAAGCACCCATGTGTAATTGTTGTGTGAAATGATGGTTATATGTGCAATCCTGAACGCAACCTAATTCTTTTAAAACTATTTTTTGTCAAAAGTCTGCTCTCATGAAAGAAAATGTCTACTCATTCGTACTTGTGCATGCTTTTAAAGGGTTATGCTCTTGTGTGTGTGTGTGTGTGTGTGTGTGTGTGTGTGTGTGTGTGTGTGTGTGTGGGAGAGTGTGTGTATTATGGCGGTGTTTGAGACAGTGACTGCCACAGGCGCAGCTGGCACAGACTGGTTACATAATCTGGTCTGTAGCCTCTGCTTGGCTCCCTGGATGGCTGACAGTAGACCTCAGACTCACACACACTAGCACAGACATGCATACACACAAACATGCCGGCACGTACTTGCCTCACCCACTGCAGATGGTACTGGTGTTACTGCACGGCCCGTGGCAGACGGTGATATGTACGCATCTATCCTAATGAATGAGAGGTTCTTTGGGAGCAGCATGTCCCCCTGCTTGAGAAAGCCTTCCTCCTCTCTTCTCTCTGCTGCATTAATGCCTTGTAAACACAGGAAGGCTCCTCTTGATGCCCTCATTTCCTTAATCCCTCCCCATCTTCCTCCTCCTCCTCTCGTCCATATTTTCCACCTACTCCTTCTCTCCATCTCTCTTGCTGTCTTAACTTGTTTTTTTTTTATCTTGTTTCTATTTCACGCCCTTATACTTTCCAGTATCCACTCCAATACAGAATATGTTTTATACAGCCTTCAGTCATTTACTTTTCCTCTATCACCTCTCCCGCTTTCTCACCCATTTTTACTATTTTCTTTTCACAACTTTTCTGATATAATACACAGATGACCTGTCAATGCCTTTCCCATTGACCATTACAGTACTATGTGATTGCTTTGACTCTGTTTTGAGAGGGCAAGTCTTAATTCAAAGAGCAAAACATTCTTGCTAAATAGTTTCCTTAATATACAAAATGTTGTGTTTACATAGCTACACAGTGCAAAACTCACCTGTTTTGCTAATACAACTTCATATTAGCACAGATCGTTTCAATTACCACTGCATGCTCAAAATGCAACAATGATACAATTTGCAAGATATGTGGAATGTTCTCATACTGAAAACATCAGTGATGGATAGATGTTTTCCTATTCCATTTGAGAATTTGGACATTAGAAGTGTAGCATTTTATTTTTTTCTCTGAAATGGATTCAAACCAATTGTGAATTACTGTAACAATGAGCCAAAGGACTCAGTCAGTGACCCAAATATTATTGCTACTTTGTCAATGGAGAGGTGGATTAAATTTGTGTAGAAGACCATATTCCAGACCACATATATCCTTTGGGAATGTAACAGGGGATTTAAACATTTTGTAAAATCATATAACAATGGGCTAGAATATAACACCTTGGTCCTAACAACTCAAAAATAGCCTGGACCCTAATGATAAAACTATTACTATTACTAAACTTACAAAACATATTTTTTCTCACCTAAGCTCTACAGTCCATGTTATAACATACTGGGGTAAGGCCGATGAGGACACACACATAAAGCATGAAACATATACACAATTGCAAGGTCTGTTACCCCTTTGTACTGTCCACTACAGCCCTATACACGGGTGAGAACATTCAAGCAAGCCATATAATGCTGGCTGAAGCTTCCTTGTGGGTCTGTCAGTGCTGCACTATGTTATCTCAAAGCTGTTGACACGGTCAAAGCATTGGGCATAGTGCCTAACCAGGACAATAAGTAGCTCTGTTCTAGATCCATCTGACATTATACATAATGACAGCCCCCATTATTGATTCATCAGGTCTAAAACCGAAACCAATAATGTTTTACCTTAATGTGGAGAGAATTGCATAGAACAAAATATTAAATAATGCTAAAATTACTAATGAAATTTAGAACATTTTACATAAAAGGAGGAGCCAGATTCACAGGGTGGCCATTAATAGACATCTATTCAGGAGAAAAATATTTTGGCCAAAAGACAAGATTGCACAATATGGATGCTGATGACTGGAAAAGAAAATATGGTCAAATAAAAACTCCCATTGTAGAATATTGTAGAGGTGAGCGGCTTCTTCACCATCCACCAGCTACCTGTGTAACACAATACCTCTGATGATGTCATAGCCCACAAGATCAGCGTTAGTGTTTGCGCGCGTGCATGCGTGTGTGGGGTCGTGCGCGTACACGTGCGCGTGCGGTCTTACAAACCGAGAATCTGCACGTTATCTATTGTCTCAGTTTTGATCCGCACGCTGTTTCAGTAAATACTGTAGCCTACAATCACCACACTCATCAATGAAAAGCACCCCGTGTGCTCCCTCCCCTCAGCCATTCATAACCATCTGGCTCATTCATATTTTTTTGGAAACCGATTCATCAAACCAGGCAATTGTATTGTCATCCATGTCTGGGGGCATAAAATGCAGAATACACACCGCATTCAGCGCGGTGGTAAGTCGATGTTGTAAAGGGCAGGTGAACATCAGCCTACATCCCAAGTGATGCGCTGGTAGGTCTTGCGTAATGTGCCAAGCCCATCCGATCAACGCTGAATCGAAAGGCTCTAATAACAGCAGCCTGTGCAGCACGCGTGGGATTAAAAACTAACAATAATCTTCCATTGTAACATATCTTGCTGAAATGATTAAATACACGTGGAACATGAGTCTTTGGGACTAATACACACACACATACACACACATATAGGCTATATATATAGCTATAAGAGGAGAAGCTTTGGATTAAAGGATGTTTTTAACGGTGTGTGGATTGTGCACAGCAAGAGCTGCATTGGGAGCATGTGACCAAATAACCCTGCAGCAGGGGACCCTACCTTCCGACGGTTCCGGAACTGACCCACATGCCACTCAGCTGGTGGTTCAGCCGGTCTCTCAAACCGGACAAAGGTGCGCGGAGAATTAAGACGTAGTCGCTGTGGTCCCGTCGTTTGTCAAAGGGCACATATAACTGAGGACGTAGCACGGGACCTCTGCCCTGTCACATCCTCCTCCTCTTACTTCTCCTTGCTGCCTCCTTAATCCAGCGTCTCACAGCCCTCAACAAGTCTCGACTCGCCGGTGCAGACCTGATGTAATGCGGTTTTGATTTTAAACGGACGTTTTTTAGGATACAATCTAAACATAACTGGTATAAAGATTTTCTAGTCTGAGCCACCCCCCTTTCTGTTGTTGTTTCCCCAGCTGATTTCATCTGAGGCACGCCTCCACGACTGCGCGTCACGACACAAGTCAAACGACATATCTTGTGCTGCGTTCAGGTGCTGTCACAAAAAGAGACATTTAGAAAAGTGCGGCGCCCGTAAACTTTATCCACTATAATTGATTCGATACTCATATCCGTGACATATTTGGGGGTATACTGGAAACACAGAAAAAAATGCATGGTAATAAAAATTTATATTATACAACGTTTGGGTTTTGCATTAATTAAAACATCAAACTCGACCCCTGGCGTTTGCATTTTTTTCACTTACATTTTCAGTTTTTCTCTGCTGTGTGACTTTTTAAATTAAGAGCAGACATCAAATGGCTTTCTTCAACATGAATATTACCCATAAAAAGCGTCTGAACACTCTAAACAAGTTGCATTGAAGACTTTAGGCGTCGGATGTTGGAGCTAAGAGGAGCACTTTAAAGTGTCACCAGAGAGTGGAACACAAGAGCCAATCATATCCTGCAAAGCTACTACTGGTCCCGCCCCGAAACTGTGCTCTTTCCATCCTGTTAACTCCAAATATCCCGCAGCGCATGCTGACTTCTGTTGGTGTTCACATCCACTGCTGTGCTGGTTGTAGACTCTCACTCCCATTATGACGCCCAGCTGTCATTATTACTCAGAGACGAGGGATAGGGCACATTTATTTTTTTTTACAAGCAGGGCAAAAGATTTACTTAATGAATAAAAATCAATTATTAACTGTGAAAAATTATAAATATTAATACGATTTTAGCTTAATAGGCACATATAAATAATACCCTATCAAAACTAAAATCCAAATAAATGATTCAATGGTGTAGTTATTAGTCTTGGGCAATGGAGAGAATTTTTCTTCTATGGTTATTCTGGGTGTTCAGGCATAGCAACTAGCTACCACATAGCAACACTTGAGTATTTCTGCAAAAGCCAATACAGGAGCCAAGAAAAAAAAGGCACATCCTGAATTGCTGTGGAAAGTACCCAGCCTTTTACCCTCATATTTTCCCAAGATCTCGATGTCTGGGAATTCATTTCTGGAATGTTAAGCTGTACCAGAGAAGAAAAATGCTGCCATGTCAAGGCAAAATTATATCGCGATTCAGCCTGAAAAAAAAAACTTTTAATTTATACTTAAATTGCTTTGTAAATGTGTTGTGATCCAACTGAAGACTTTGCCCAGACATGTTTTTGAGACAGGAACTTTCTCTTGAGCCCATATGCCTTTCATTATAGCCATGCCTGCAATTCATGATAAGAGGTGAAAGTGGAGATAGTGTTAGAGTACATTTTATCTAACAAGTCATTGGGGACATTTTTCAGTGTTTGGCCATGTAGGGACCCTGGACAGTCTGATCTACCAACTTTCTTTCATGACTGTAGAAGACTGAAGACAGACATCTACTGGTAGAATCTGGAACTGGCCTCTCTGAACCAAAGGAGGTATAAACTCTCTCTGCTACATCATGTCAGCGCCATCACTCAAGGCCACTGCACCAAGAGTTTACATCTTTGTGACAGATCCTACTGTAGATCAGCAGTGGTTGTCAGGCTGTCTGGATTGAAAGAGTTTATGAAGACGATTCATGCTATAGCAAATCTATTAATTGACCCTTGTGCTCCTCAGTCTATCCCCACATCCCTGCGGACTCATACAGGTGTGTGTTTTCACGTATGTTCTTGCACACAGCATGCAAAAGCACACGTGCAATAATACGGCACCAACACCACAATTAAGTGAATGGGAGTTCAATGTGCAAGTAGTGGAGATGTCGGCTTTATGTCTATTTGTCCAGAGTTGTCTTGAAGCCCTGAGAAAACACTGCCCCCTGACCTGGCTGGCATGGCCAGAATGAAACAGCATGAAAGATGGGCTGGAATGCTGCTGGGGAAAGCAGGGGGTTCAACAGCACTGGCACTGAGAGAGCTTAGAAATGTGGAGAGGCAGCCCCTTTGTTGGAGATGTGTACTTGTGAGAAAACTCTCAAGCAGCTGGCTGATCAGTCTGTCTGATGTGATGTCTGGCCTTTTCAGCTACAGTTATATGAAAAGGACTGTGTGACTTTGTTTACGAGCTTTATCACTCTTTTATTAACTGTGTGGGAAGTCTACTCCCATTGCTTTTACACTTTGGTGAGATTAAAGTTGGGAGAATGAGCTGAGATCATTCTTTGGCATGACTACTTCAACAAGGAGGGTCCTGCTGCTTGGACAAATACTCAGTTTAGTCGGCAGTATAATCAACTCCATCCAATGTTCCTCATGTTTTACTGAAGGATTGACACATTTACATTCATGTATTTGGATGAAAATGTTTCGTTCAAGTTCAGTAAATTACAGTTTTATCCAATATGACTCAGTTAACAAGTATTAACTCTTCAAAGTACATTTGAAGAGAAATCAGAGGACTGAATGTATCTTTTGGTTTCCTGAGGATGCCTTTTTCCCTTTTACAATGCTTTCATCTTTCCTCAGCTAATGCCTTCATCTCACTTTTCATCACACATTCAGCAAGGTCTTCATTTTGCAATCAACGATCCACCTTTTAAAACGGTGACCCCAGTTCTTACAAAATAATTGCTGGTGTATCAGTAAAACTCTCTACTTGCTTACATTACGGTGCAAGTGAATACATTTAGGCTCAGATGGATTGATGTCAGAAGACATCATGAGTTAATTTAAAATTAAGGAATGGATATCAGGTATCATTTGTATGGCTGTAGAGCATCTTGGAATGAGACTCTTCACCTCATGTTATCTCCTCCTTTCCACTCCTACCCTGACCCTATTCTCACCCCTACAGCTCGCCCAAATATCCAACGGGCCCGCACACCCCCTGCCCCAGCACTGTACTGGAACTGTTCTAAAGCTGTCAAAACACCCAGCTTCTCACACTCCCTGCTTCCACAGAGAGTTCGCCTCAAACACACACTGTCCAAAGCGCTCATAAACACACACATGCAACACACACTCAATGGAAAACAGCCTACATGCAGCCACGTACACTGACACAAGTAGGTCAGAGCTGCAGTGGGTCTTCCAAACAGTCCTCCAGCACCATGGAACTGATAACAGTATCAAAGATTAAATTCTACCTTCAGTCCTGACACACACACACACACACACACATACATGAACAAACATTGCATGCCACATGTATGCATGTAGATCTACAGTATGAGATTGTCAGCTTGTTTGTTTGGCAGGCTGACTTTGACGCACATTTTTGTTATGCAGAGGGACAAGAAAGACAGAAGTTTCAATTTGTTCCTCTGGGAAGAAAATCTAGAGGTCAAAGGTCAAGGGTGACACTGAAATGACTGGAGGCAAATGTCAAATGAGTTTGTGGAAAAATGGCATTCCTAAAAGATCAGTGGCAGAAGAACAGTGAAAAACTGACCAGTTCACAGAAATACAGATACATCTATGTCAATTTCTGACTCTGAATCGCTTTTTCATTCCCACTCTTAATCTCTCTCTCTCTCTCTCCCTTTCTTTCTCTCTCTCACACTTTGACATGGAGAGGTGGCTGAGATGTGTTGCCAGCACCTTGGCATGAAACAGAGTGTGTTTTGTAACAGCCGCCCTATTTGGCGATGGGTGATGGGCATGTTAGCAGAGTGTGGGTTTAAGTGAAAAATGCTAGTTAAGGCCTGAGAGAAAGTACATAAAGAGACAGACAGACAAAGGGCAAGAGAGAGGGAGATTCCTGGGATTTTGTTTACTTGCTAAGTTATCAGTAGACTGTCTTATCTATAGTCAGTTGGAACTCTATATGTGTGACCAGCTGTTGTTGCCTCATAATATCGTAATGAAGACATATAACTCAATTGGTCACAATAGAAAACGGAAAACACTACAATGGAGAAAACGGCTACAGCACACTAGTCAGAAGCTACTGAATGTACTGTTTCTTAAATGCTATTTTGTGCAGACATACATCCTTATGTTGTAAAAACAGATTATTGTACAGATTTGAACACCTTTCTTCAATTCTTTCATGTCAAAATGGCTGTGGCAGACCATTTTTAATTAGGCCAGGTAGCTAACCCTCATGTTTTATTGGTATTGCCTTCATTTCTGCATTCTTTTGGAGAACCAGAGACCTCCAAACTATACTGTCCAATTTCAAAATTAACCAGTTTTTTATTTCAAAATTCTTTTTATCTAATAACCATATCAAGTCAAAAGTCTAATTCTGTTTCCTATAAACTGGTCAGCAATTAAAAATAGAAAAATAAATAAAATATGAATTTGAGGTGTGTGTGAGGTGTGTAAAAATTGAGAGGTAATATTGAGTCAGCTGTAAAGAATATGCAAATTATTTGTCTCCAATAATGATATCATGATTCTTAATGTATATTAATTTATTGTGTACTTTTGAAACATCAGTCAGTCAGTCAGTCGTTTTCTACCGGGGTCACGGGTGACTGGAGCCTATCCCGGCTTCGGGCCTTAGGCGGGGTACACCCTAGACAGTGGCCAACTCGTCGCAGGGCTGACACTTAGACAGACAACCATTGAAACAACAGTCATCTAGTACAAATCATATTTATAAGCTGATGTCATATAATTTGAAAAAGCCACGAAGCAGAATGAGGTATGATAAAGATTTTTGAGCTATTAAATTGTGTCCAAGGTTTCCATCATCCCAAACAGAAGATAAGAGTTGGAACACTTTCTGTTGACATACTTGTCATCAGGTATTATTCCCTCATTGCCACAGAATGTGGAATGCCAATCTGTTTGAGAGTCTGACTCCCTGGCTGGTGATGATGGGCCATGATGGAGGAATATGTTGGGAATGTAAAGTGGTTTGAGGTCCTGGGCCAAAGGCTGGAGAGGTGGGAATAGTTGAACAGAAGGGAAGGATGGAAGGAGGGTGGGATGAGTGAAGGAGAAAGGCAGCACTGCTGAGAGTGTATGGTGGGGTAGGTGGGGG
>CM022476.1:18841210-18899584 GCA_011952105.1 Coreoperca whiteheadi
GGGGGGGTTCGGTATTTAACTGCCTGCTGTCTGCTTGAGAAGAAACAGACCTCAGATTATGACATTAACGCCAACTTAAATGTTTTACAGTGAGGTGTCTGGCTTTTGCAAAGCGGTGCCTGGGATGAACAAGAACACAGCGCTGCATATTCCTCACTCTCCCTAACTAGCTGCCCTCAGACAACGACCAATTTAGAGTCATTGGGTATCTGGCACAACCAACCACCACCACATCTGCCGCTATCAACCCATAACCATGTCAAGTTACCCCAGATTTCTTGTGGCTGTGTTTTCCTTGGCATGGCCTCAAGCTCCAGCAGTAGTTAAAACATCTCAAAGTAGGAAACACTGGAGAAATTCCAGTAATTCCATTTTGTTTTAATTAAATTTTTGCTTGTTGGTTTAAAACTCATTCCTGTAATTTCAAACCTGTTTCATCCAAAATAAGACAGGAGAGTGTCTGGGGTAATACAAGGTGGGGGGAAGGTTAACATGGATGCTCTAAATTCTTGAGTGGCAAAATCTATGATAAAGACAAACTTTGCATAGCAGAGCTAGTCTGCCATGGAGGTCATTATATACTGTCTGCATTCTGATTTGAGGGGATTGAGGTTCCACAGCCATGTCTTGCTTGTCTTGCTATCCCCAAGTTCATGTATGGACACATTAAGATAAACATATGCACGTAAAAATACATGCAGGCATATATGCAGGCATAAATAAACAGGCTCTCCCACTAACAAACACAATTTTAAAATCACATACACACATGAACAAACAAATACACATGCACACTCTCCGTTGGATAGAGACACACAGGTCAGTAGGGGTGGCTCTATCGCTGTGGCTGTCAAGTGGCAGGGCTAATCTTATTAAGGCTCTCTTCAGCTGCTGGTCCAAACTCTTAAAGGGATAGTTCACTTTTCTGGAAAATTAGCACATTTGAATTTAAGCATATCTATAAAACCTGAGATGTTTCCCTTTTGTTGAGGGAGGTAGTGTCCTGTTTGAGCACAGTTGAAACTATATTACATGTACTAGATATATGGGTTTCACACTACAACACGTTCTCCAAAACTGGAAGAAAATGGAAACAATTGAGAAAATTAACATGTGCATTCAAATATGCACTTAGCAATCCACAGAGATTCTGTTTAGATCACAATAAGGGGGCACATGTGCTAGATAGTGCAGCTAATGCTCCAGCAAAGTCAAAGATCACTTTAATAATGTTAGGAAGTCAGTACTGAGTCAGTTAGGGGCTTGGTGGATTCACTGGCTGCGCAGGTCTAAGAGAATTATAGGGACGGAGATGAGCTAGGTGCTTAGGTCAATGGCCTGAGATGACGCCATGGTGGGGTATGAGAATCAGGTTGACAAATGAGACAGAGACAGATATGGAAATGAGGATGGCGATCAGGAAGGAAGTGAATATTGAACCAGAGCTAGGGTAAAGCTAAATATATGAACTGCAGAAGCAGCTAAAGAATACAACTACAGAAAGAAGGGAGAGAGACTGAAAGTCCGATGTGATCTTGTGGGCAGACAAGTGAGCCTGGTCTAAAATCCCTATGGGAAATATGATAACTACCTGGGTCTGTATTAAGCAATGCATCAGTATTCAGGTGGTCCAAAGTTACCCATGGCGAGCATTTAAATATCAATATTCACAATGCACCTGTAAATAAATTTAGTATATCCTATAGTTATACATTCAGTATTAATCTACTTTCCATAGAGATGTTGGACTAGACACCAAATGGCAGAACGACAAAGAACTGCAAAATGACTCCTTCCGCTCAGATCTTCTTTTGAGACTGACACCGAAGCTGAGGCTGAAGAATACACTGAGGAATAGGGAACAGACCCAGGATTGGTACATGATGGTAAGATTCCGACTCACCGAGGTCATGACAATGACAAACATCTCTGCTATATCATGCCTTGAACAAGTTTAACAAGTGTAATCCACTGAACATGTTCTCTATGCCACATCTGATTAGATTTATAACACTTACTCCGCAGATACACGGAGGGTTCAATGTGAGTTTGAAATTGATTTAATCCGTCAGATACATTCCCTAGTAACTTCTTAATATGTACTTTAGTACATCCATCAGCGGGATAAGGGAGGAGCTTATCTTGGACTACCTGCAAAGTGTCTTACATGGGATATTTTGTTCCTGGAGCTTGTTAATATTGTGATAGCAAAGAAAAATTAAATGGATGGGATATTAGAATTACGTTTAGCCTGTGAGGAAAGCCCACATGTTAAACTAAAAAAAAGTGGTGTAGATGTCCCACTTTCTTAGCATTTTAGTTTTTACTTTAGTATGGTCTACTGTGGCATATGCTTCAATAGAATATTCCCATTGTATGATGGATTTTCTTTTTCTGAATAACCCTTGATGTCCGTATGAAATTACATGTCCAAATCCCCTTCTTCTTCATTCGAGGAACTGAGACTAAAGCCTGGTGTTTACTGATGACCCGTCCGGCAGCTGAAAAACAATTTGCTTTTAAACTTCCCTTTGGCTGCCTTGTTAATCATCATGGTATGAAAGTCACAACATAATCTTGGCCATATGTTTGCAGGAATAAGAGAATATCCCACCAAACAACAAAAATGCAAGATACATTACAATTGTTGTTTCTTGTGATACTTTGTTGTGTAATAGCGTTTAGGGGGAATATTTCCTAGATGTAAGCTTTAACAGAACCATCAGACATTAGATGCCTTAAATCTAAGCGTAGATTTTTACCATTATAGGTAACGTCATGCTCTTAAGCACTGTATACTATAAGGTATTATAGAGCATTTAAGAGCATTATTGATCAGCCCATTAATGGAAGAACAATGTGTGGCCAACAAGTACTGTAACTTGTAATCTGCCAGAGGGTCTTTCCAACGATACATGCATTCTATTACTGGGAGTGGACAACTCACTGCTACCTGTGGTGATGTTGGGAATGCTGGTAACCTCTCTGAACCTAAGACAGGTCTGTAGCCACTCTCACAGTCTGGTGAGGATGTATCAGAGTAAACTTTGGACAGGGGTTGAGATCAAACAACAGACAGGAAAAGGTGAGGGAGGGCAAACCGAGCTCTCATTCCTCTCAAGTATATGACAGAAAAAGGAAAATGTGCTTTGCTTGTTGAAGTTGCAATTCGGGGTATCCAGTAATGCATTAACATACATGGGCAGCCATATTGCTAGGTTTATAAAAAAGTATAAAATGGAATGAAATTGCGCAAAGTTCCGATCACTGTGACAGTAACCAGGAGGTGGGGCAGCAGTGAAGGGAAAATGCTTAAGTTGTAAGGAGAGAGATGCACTTGGCCTCAGCACAGTTCAGTCAGTATTCCAGAAACAGCCTGATCAAACAGAGAGTGAAGCCAAGTCAAACACCTCTGGACTTCAGTCTGGCACAGAGAAGCAGAGCTGCAGCCCTGCCGAGATCACACTGCACACAGTCAGTACATCAGCCCAGCACACTCTGCAAAGTATAGCAGAGCCTTTTTGGCTTGTGACCCCTTAAAAAGAAGCAAAGTCTACACAGGACCAGCATAAACTAAAGAGTGATAGTTTTCATTGTTTTATTTGAATAACCTTTAGGGGCTTAAGGAGGTCAAATTATCCATTCATTCATAAGAAATAAATCAAACAGACTGATACTGGCTTATCAAAGATATGATGTATCAGTATTGCCCTATACTGTGTTGCCAGATACGGAAATAAAATTGTAGTATGCAACCATTATATTTGCTTGTAAAGTTTATTTAACTGTAAAATATCTTAGCTCGATCCCTTCTTTATGTTGTCACAACTCTATAATAACCAAATTTGAAGGATGTGTAAAATGTTAATATCTATCAATATGCTGTTCTTTTTCAACATGACTAGTCCTAAATTTCTATATTGGTATCAGGCTAAGAAATCCAGTATTAGTCTGCCTCTATTTAGAACACACTGTTGCTTACAGATACAAAAATAGAGAGGAGGAAACGGACGGGAGGGAAAGATCAGGAGTGTAAAAAGAAAAAAATCACAGACAGACTGAGACATAGACAGATAAATAAACTACATTACAGAGAGCCTAGGCATAACAGGAAGGTCCTTTGTTGTGTTTACTTCAAATAGCCTGCATGTTGTTTATCCATTTGTGCTGCTCTGTTAGGTAGAGTTCCTCATATTGTATTGCACTAACAAAAACAAACCTGTTGTGCGGTGAAAACCTTGCAGCTCACAGACAGAGCAAAACAACAATGCATTTATCTCAATGGCGATGCAGTTTTGATTTTATCCAATAGGGCTTTGAGTGGGTTTTATAACCCTGAGAGGTCAACCATTTACTCAGGCAATAGAGGAGGCATGTAATCTTTCAGCTGGCCTGAAAACACAAAAATCACCAGATGTAGAGAAGCAATTTTCACCTGACAGCAGTGTAATGCAATTCCCCACATACTGCTTCAATCTGTCAAAATGGAGGTCAACTTGCATGAATGTAGCTAAACAAGACAGCACATGCATGCACACCCATGCAGACAGATACACACACACACACACACACACACACACATATACACATGCACAATGCTGATACATTATGCACAGTGGGCATCCTAAAATAGTTTGATGGAAAAATCTATACGGGTGTCCTGTTATTTCCGTGCTGCAGCGCCGTGGCCTGGTGACACAACCGGCATACAATAGTCACCGCACACTGTGACCACATGTCATTCACTTGCCAAGCTGCAGCACGGCCACACAAGCTTTAATCATTTAAATAAGGGCAAGGGGCAACGGGGTGGAAGCTCTTTTGGATGGTGCATTACTGTTGATCCCAGCTAATCCTAACCACTTGTGAACAGAGGTCATTCCGACCAGAGAAATGTTCAGATGAAACACACTGAGATACTCTGGCAATTTGTACACAAAATGTAACATATACTCATCTCAGAATGTCCTGTATGGCTTTTAACCATTTAGTTTAGAAATACAGAATGTCCCTACTGTATTATTGATCGTTGCATCGAGGGTGAAGTAAAATTTAACAGTAAACCATAACAGGCATAATGGAGCATAATAACACTCAGGAAGTCAATATTCCTGCCTAACATAACCTCTGAAATGCATCAGTATTAAGTAGCACATGATATTAAATAGGAAAGATATTGATGATATTGATTAAATATTTATGTTGAAATGAAAGTGAAGTAGTCTAGTGAGAGATAGGGAGAAACAAAGTCATTGCCAGACTATATGACAATTCAAAAAGTGTCTGTACTTACATGACCACGATTGATTTACAAAGTGATTTTTTTTTCTAGATAGACATAGATACAAGCTATAACTCACAACATTTTACCAGGTTTCATTTTCTGAATTACATTCATTTACATTTACAAATATGGTTGGTTACATATCATCGTGCTTACTATCATTTCCATTGTACTCTCATTTACTGAAAGAAAACGCACAGTGAAAGCAGAGAACCAACATGACTTTCAAGTTTTATTACGTTTTCCCCCCAGTTTTTTACTTCAGTGAAAGGCCCCTGAAGTACGCAGTGACTAAAAATAGATCCAAGCTGAAACGGGCTAACCAAACCACATAATAAATGGTGAGTCAATTTCAGATTTTCATGGGGGGAGCAAACCACAGAGACTGGAGTCAGACAACACCGACTGGGATGATGACAGAGCTCTAATGTGCAACTTGCTACCCTCAGTTAGCAAATCTGAATTAGCCATTCTGGTGTGTGTGCTTGCATGTGTGTGTGCGAGAGAGAGAGAGAGAGAGACAGAGAGACGAGAGAGTGTCAGTCAGGTTGCATCAGCCTCTTGAAACGGCAAAATTGGGCAACACCCGATCAAATGTGGGCGATTACGAGCACAAAGACAACAACGCGCATGCATAAAAATAGATGGGAAGGGAAACACCTTAACCTGTGGACACGTGCAATCACATAAGCACATATGCAAATACAATTACAGATCAAACTCCTGTGGTTTTATGAGTGGCTTGGCCAGCACTAAAACTAGTCTGATCCCGATTAGCAGGAATGGCACCCTTGGGCGTTTCTCTCGCTACAGATTAGCTAAAAGCCACAGAGACACATAGACAAGCAGAGAGCATACAGTACACATGTGTCAGTGTGTTTATGTCTATATGAAGGTGTTTGCAAATGTGGGTTTCTGCTTCTCTGTGTGATTGTGTCTTTTTTTGTGCGTATGTCTGCTAATAAGTTTGGGTGTGATGAAAGATTTTTTAATGCATCCCTGTGATGCTGTTGAGGGTGCAATATGAAAATGTATTTCACTGGCAGGGCTGGACTGGCTATCTGGCAGCCCGGGCACTTTCCCAGTGTGTCAACATGCCTTTTGGGCCATCACAATTGTCTTTTTTTTTTGGTCTTTTTTGGCCTTTCCCATCTCTGTTATGGGGTGACATTAAATGGATAACTATGAGTGGAGCAAGATAGACAAATAATAAGAGAAAAAACATAAAGGTGGTGCTGAAAAGCTGAGAGAGAAGAGGTTGAAGTGCCTTGAGGCTGATGGAGCCAAATGTTCGAGGGTCTAAGGACAGAGGGTGTCGTATGTTACAGATTGTAAAGCCCTTTGAGGCTAAATTGTGATATTGGGCTATATAAATACAATTTAATTTAATTTAAAACGTTTTAAAATAAAAAAATTATTAATTTGCCGCTATTACCAGTCAATCATCTCAGCCTAGTGAGTCTGAAGACACTGCAGCAGAGAGGAGAGAGAGCAGCAGAGAGCAGCCCAGTGAGCCCCGTTCAAAGGTTCTGCAGCTGAAGCCGGAAGGCTATTTAACTGTATTAACTGTGCTTTTTGCTGAAACATGTTTAACTTTTCATTTTTCAAGTCGATGCACTCATCATTGTCACTTTTAGTGAACTGACCAATCACAGCCTGGATGGGGCAGGACATAAAAAATAACGTTCATATGTTGAACTCATCCTTATGCATGAATGGTTAGGATTATTGACAAGTTAGTATTTAGCATTACCAAATTAGAGACTAACAATTTTTTCTTGCACAAGGATTTAATGAACCAACAAAATCAAATTAAACAGCTCTATTGTCCAATTGGAATTAATATTATACTAGCGGTATATCATATACTATTATATAAAATTATGTGAATATACAAAAATTATATAACTAATATTTTAATATTATACTACTAACATTATACTATTGTTTTAACATTTTACTAAAGTGACATTAAGCATCCAGTGGCACCTGCCAGAACTTCTTTTTTCTCTTTCACTCTCTCTCTCTCTCATGGAAAAAACAAGGATTTGGAACTGTGAACAAACTCTCCCTCTCTATGCCTCACTTGCTCTCACTCAAGCACAGCCAATCACAGATGTTGCTGAAGGTGTTAATTGGGATTTCATAATTCTCACCTAATGAAAGCCACAGCCGCCGAAAAGTGTTTGCGATGGGATGTTATTATTACAGGAAGGCAGGTGGATAGACAGGCAGACAAGACTTGAAAATGAGAGATGCTAGTGATTACCACTGTGTGTGAACAACACAGAAGCCAGACATTTGGGGCTCTTTGGTCCCATGCAGCCATGGGAAGTGGTTAGCGCATGGGTCAGCCTCCTAAGTCCTGTAGGGGATGCAAGGACAACCACATCCGTTCATCCATGTTCATACCGCCCAATATACGCACGACTATCTATAAAAACCCCAGACAACCTCCTATGGAGTGAAATGCAATCTGTGATTGCAGCACACATGCCCTCGAATACCTAGTTGGCACATCCTCAGCCAGAAGACTTTGGAGCCAATTCACCCAAGGGGATCAGCTTTCCACCACAAATGAGAGGAGCAGATGCTAAAGAAAGAGACACCAGGGATCAAATTGCATACAGAGTTGCACACATACAAAAATATGCATGCATAATCGCACGCAGATGCACAGGAAGATATATTTGTTGCAGTGATACATCCATATCACGATGATACACAGAAGCGCACTCAAACACAAACATGAACATAAATAGAGAGGAGCTACAGCCAAGCAACCAAGCTGTGCCTCTTGGTGTCTGTGGCATAACATGCTGTCTCATTGCGAACACACAAGTAGACGAACACACATGCAAGTACCCACCAACATGAGGTGAGGAAGTAACATAGATTCAGTGAAATGAAACAGACAAAATGGCTAAAGAGAGAAATAATAATCAGTAATCCCTATGCACTATTAATGATTAAGAGTGTGTCTAATGGCAAATTTTGAGTTTCAAGCCTAAACCCTCAGGGCCCCTGTCAGTCCTTTTTTTTAATATCAGTCCACTAGCCATCTTCTTTAAGAACAGCCTTGTTCCTCTTCAGCTGGAATGCTAGCTGACCCTGACCCTGACCCTGTCCTATCTTAGGCCTGTGGTAATCTGTCATTCTGAAGCCACACAATGTAGAACATGTGACCAGGCAGAACCTGGGGGACTGGAGGCAGGCAAGAAACAACCACTAAAGTTGAGTTTCTGAGGTGGATTTGAGAAATTTGTTTGACATATAAGCAAAATTGTGTGATTTAGTTAATTAATTACAATCCTAAAGCACTGACCATACCAAAAATGAAAGAATTCTTGCTGCGAAAAACCCTTTGGCCCAGAACCTTTCCCCCATATTCTGTCAACAGTGAGATTGTGCAATACGCCTTTCTATCAGTGAAGCCATCCTGGATCTGTTGACACAAGCCCCTGTCAGAGCCTGGTCTCAGTCCAGTCCAGAGCTGTCTGAGTGGCCACAAACGGACGAAGAAATTAACTGGCCCTCTTATCTCCTCTCGCCCTCTTGGTCTGGCCCCCGCCCTGTCCTGTCATCACTGGCACATTACACCTTTTTATCCAAGCATCTCACCATGCACGCACAAACATTCCCTCACACATGAGCTGCCTGGCCTTGTAAAGGTGTGTTTTACCTCCTGCATACATGAAATCATGTGATATAGACATGCATGGTATTAGGAGCATGAAAAAAACGGTTGCAGGCATATGTGTTTGATTTTATATGAACATTGTTTTTATTGTTAAGTGGACCAGACTAATAATGACATTTGTTTGCTCACTTTAATTCAGACCAGCTGCAGAGGCTTATAAAACTAATCACACTCACTCACACACACACACACACAGTAATAACAGAGAGAGTGGGAGTGCTAGTGACACAGTGCAGCGGATTACCACATTAGAGGAAGTTAAGACAGATGTTCAGAGTTTTACATGTGGAATCGGTTCCAAAAGATTTTTTTTTTTTTTTTTTCTATTGCTCTGAGAAGCTAGCAAAGCTTTTTCTACACCCCTGACCGGAACCGTCTGTCTGGTGGGATGAAGGAGGAAGGTTAACTGTTTCTATTTCTATTATTTCTATCTAAATCCTTTCAAAGAGGGTTCAAGCAACATGTTTTGCCATTTGATTTATCATGTTTACAGTCATATGCTGCCTGGCGCCTGCCATACTCTCTCTCATTTGCTCCTGCTCTGCTCTATTTTCCTCTCAGCCAAAACCCCTTCGTGTCCCTCTTCCTCAGGATCTGCACTCCTTTCTCCTCCATTCTTTCTACTCTCCACAACTCAATTTCTCTCTTATTCATTTTCAAACAATCTCCTTCGCTTCTCTTCTCCTCCCTTCTCCCAGCACATAAGGCCTACAGTGTTTTCCTTAACTTTCCTCTTGCTGTCTTGCTCTGCTTTCTGCTCTTGCATACACATTCTTTGCTCACTGACACCCTGTTTAAAAAACAACCAGAGGCAGCCAATAAGAGAGAAACAAAGAGTTGCCATCACCAGTACAATCGCTTGCTTCTCTCTCTCTTTCTCTCTCTCTTGGTCCCCCCACCCGTTTTCTCTCTCTCCAAAACTTACTTAGGAAGACAAACATCATGTGGTGCTGGTAAGAGAAGAAGACACTGTTGCACGGTGACTGTGAGTCTCTGTTGGGGTTTTTTTTTTCCTTTTCTATGTGTGAATGCCTGTTTGGGCGTCTAAGGATGTGTGTGCGTGCGTGCATTTGAGTGTCTTTCTATGAGGATCATTTTAGCGCTTTAACAATTACAACATTCCATCCTTGCATGCAGACATACATGCATGCACATACAAGCAATGCAAGCTATCCTTCCCATGCACACACCTCAAAGCCCCCAGTCATTCTGTAACCAGTTGAGGGGAGGTGTGGGCTCAAAGTACACCCTGCTATGCGTGTGTTTCTGTGTGTCAGCATGTGTGTGCATGTGACCGAATAGGTGTGTGCAACTCACACAAAGACACAGCTTCTTATACGACTCCCAGCTGTGTGGACTTGGCCCACTAGTCGGCCATCCAGCAGCCCGGAATGTTTGGTGTGCAACCCTACTGGAAAGCCCCAGTTACCCACACACACACTCACGACCTCCTCTGGATTCAACCTACTCCTCTGAGCAGAGGCAGACGGAGGGACGGGCCTCACCACAAAGGAAGAATGGTTCAAATTCCACAGCTGATACAAAAACACAGAGGAGTGGGACAGAGCGGAGAAAGAAACTGATGTCAGCGCTATCAGACCATCCCCCCACACCCACCATCTGTTCCCTGCTTACAGTGGCTTAGAGTGTAGGAAAAATGAAGAGAAAGAAACAAAGAAATGAGGAAATATTCGACCTGTGTGCATTGTTGGTGAATCTGATAACAGGATGGTGTTTTGGCTGTTGTCAGACATACCAAGTTTCCTTCCATGCTTTGGCCTTTGTGTGCCTCAAGTAACTACAGTGACCACTGTTTGGCTCTGTAGACACTGAGTGACTCCACTCCTCAGCTATGCCTTCGAACTGGACTCACTCGTCCAGGCGGCAGGTGGTGGACATATCTGATTATGTATTTAACCAAGCAAGGTCTAGACTTTTGCAAAGCACATACTGACTCACTGAGTGATTACAGTATCACCAAGATAACCTGATTAAAGTAGTATAAAGCAAACCTGGGCATAGCCAAAGACAGTTATCAATTGCAGCCTTTTCTTTAAATATTCCCACAGGGGAAATACCTACAATACCTCCCAACAATTAAAACCTCCCCCTTTAGGGCAGAAGCCACATGCCAGGTTGCGCAGATTTTGTCTGCGGTAGACTCAAAGTGACACACCGAGATTGATCTCATAAACTTTAGCCCAGTGTTTACCCTGGTCTAAGCATTAAACCTAAAAATAGAAGTTGCGTTTTATAACTCCATAAGGTTTTGCAAATTGGCGTCAGACAAATGACAGCCCAATGCACCTGAGATGCCCTTAAGACGTCTTAGCTGATAACTCCCAAACGCTTAACAAACACCGTCCGGAGCAGAAGTTAAACACCGGGCTGTTCAAGTTAAACCAGAGGTTTGTCAATAAGTGCAAAATTGTGATCAACCCAAACTAACTGAACTGTTATGCAACCCTATCCACATGTGGTCTGCATCGTAGGCCGTTTTCTCGTGAGCATGTCGCAAGTTAGAACACAGTAGTTATGTGCAATAGGTCCCGTGGCTCCTACCTTTGAAAGACATTCACCTATGGAATCAGTTCGGGTCTCTTTCCCCTCGACGTCCTCTTTCGGTTCACACCTCTCCGCTGCTCTGTTCCCTTCAGTTTATTCTGGGCAGCGCTCGCCTCTCGCTTCTCCCCATTAAACTGCAAGGCACAAACACATGCGATCAGTTCAGGGCATTCCTCTGGGTGACAACATCGAACGATAACCCACACGTTTTAGCACTCTCTCCGTTTCAAGCCCGGACGAGAGCCTCCTCAGAATTATCGGCTTCGTTTTAAATGCGCGTGTTTGGGGAAGATCTGCCAGTATTCGGACAGAAGGAAAACGCTCCGGACTGTTGCGGCCGAGAGACGCCAGGAGGAATGTAATTACACGAAGACTGCTGCATTTTGCAAAACCTGCAGACATGCTCTTGTTTGCAGGCCCCCGCTATTGTGCTCTGCGATCTGCCTGGGCTCTTGTCCGCCTGTGGTCCTGATGCGAGTTCTTTCCACGTTCCTTTGTTGTTTCTGTCACACCTACAAGGGGGGAGCACATGGCGGAGGGCACCCTTGCCTCGACTTTCTTTTGTCTGTCTGTTTGTGCTTTTTACACAGCAGTACTGCTCGTTATGGCTGGATGAGTCTTTTATTTTTTTTTTTCTTAAATAGCCTAATGAGTCGAGACTGTCTTTACATTACAGATGCAATTTTGATCAGTTCGCATGCATTTCACCTCTGTCCGATCTCATCTTATCTCACCTCTAATGATGTCCATTTATTTGATTTGTTTACATGTTTAGGCTACTCATGTTAAAAATGGCATATCCTCAAATAAATGTCCGTTTGCCTTTTGTTCTACCGCACCCTTGTTTTCATCCCCTGAGTCCCCTATCTCACCAAATTGCTCGCCAGAAGTTTAGTCCTCGCTAACGAGTGAGCTGACGCCGCTGTCTCTGTCTCTCTGTCTCCCTCTCTCCGCGTCTCCTCCTCTTTCCTTCTCTCGTTGTCTCTCCCAAGCGGTGGCAGAGCCCAGTTATGTTTCACTCTAGACCAGCCTTCAGCCAGCACGCCAGCGCCTATCATCTGAGCGCAGTGACGACAGCCTCATTGGTAGTCACCAGTGCCACACCCATCCATTCATAAAGTAGAGAGAGTGCCAGCCTCCAGGCCGGACAGTGCACACGGTGAGGAGGTAGAGACAAACCCAATATATTCCCATAGGGACTGATCAAATGGCTATCCTTTTAGGGACTCGTGCGTCTCATATTCTAAATAGGTAGGCGTATTAGTATGACATGATTACTGTAATGCTTGGCTCTAAAATATCATCTTAAGAAATTCAAAAGTTATTTTTCACCAGGATGAAAACCTGGATTTTTTTCAGATCCTCGTGCAAGAATGTGGTGATAAACCTGGCAGCTGTCCCCTACAGTAGACCTACAGTATATCCTAGGCTACATTATGCAGTAATGTAAGGTAAAATTCAATATAATTAGTCAATTGCATTCTATTGAGCAACCTGTGTAAGTTTCACATCTGCACAATTTGAACGGACAGGATTTGATTAGTCAATAGAACATTTTGATAATCAGTTAATTATTTAAGTGGTTTCTTTAAGTAGAAAGCTTGTTTTCTTAGTCTTCTATGATGGTAAACAAAATATCTTTGGGTTTTGGACTGTTGGTTAGACAAAACAAGTGAATTGAAGACATTCCCTTAGGCTTTGAGAAACTGTGACAGCCATTTTTAAGTATGGACCAAATAATGAACCGATTAATCAATCATCATCGATAATGAAAATTATTGTAAGTTGCTGCCTTATCCACAATGCAATGTCACCATTCATATACTGTAATGACAAGACACATATTTACATAGGCTAATATAATGTGAAAATTCACAGGAAGCTGCTCGGTCTTGCTCAAGAGCACTTCAGGAGGGCAGGTGCTTACTGCCTCCATAGCTTAAAAGTAGGTTCCCCTTGCTCAGTCAGTCACACTATAGACTTCATTATGTCCACTGGCAAAACCTGTTTCCTTGTGCAAAGTTGCATTGCATTACACGCCTCACATTGTTCATTTAGTTGAATACATTTTTACACCTTTGTTTTTATCCTTAAAGCTACCCACCCAATTCATTTTGAAACTATTTGGGTGTATATTCAAGTCTAGTAAAAGCTGTTGTGGAGTACAGTATGTCTCCTCCCTCAGCGAGGATGCTACCTACAGCCATTGTTCAGCACAGATACTGTAGTGTTAATCACTAGTCAATCACCTGCCGTGTGTATGTCCTGTCTGTGTTATTCAGACAGTGTAGTTGCCCAGCTTCTGCTCAGTCTCGTTAATGTTAATATATAAACCTTTTATAAATTCAAGGCAGATAAATGATTTTATTCTTAATTGGACATCTGACACTGGTACCTAGGAGATGGGCAGTAAAACCGCAGCATCTCCTCTGGAACAAATAACTCGCTGGCATCATGACAGCAGTAATGGGAGTTAAATAGATCTGTACTATTAATTCTCTTCTCTTCTTCGTCTAAATGTCTGAACCAACAATCTTCCAGGCACTGTCCAGTTTCTCCAAACAACCACGATGCTGACATGATGCTGCCTTTATTCTACACCCATCTTAACAGTATTTTAAGTGGCTTGGATTAAACGTGGAAGAATGATTCATAATCTTGCAATATCCTTTGGGTCCCTTTGTATGGGGGGACTTCAGTCGTCCCCTAATGCAAACAGCCGGGCAGCTTGTGGTGAAGCTTGGAGACTGTGGGTTTTTTATAGGTTTTGCTGAACTCAGTTATGGAGATCAAACCAAATGACAAAACATTCAATTTCCACTTAGAAAAAAGCAGGGACAGGGTGGCAAAGTACAAAATGACACAATAAGAAAAAAAACAGCACTCTAATTCAGTCCTCAGTGTCAACTTGTTTATATGCTCTGTCACAAAAGCATTTCAGCATCAGCCTTTATCAGCATTTTCAACAACAAAAAAAAGCCATTCTCTGTGTACGCAAGTACTCTGTGTTGAACTTGGCAAACGCATAAATGTCAGGCAACTGAGGGCATGTGAGAGGCCCCCTGTCTCTCACCGATTCTCTAAGACTCCTGCTCAGCCAAGCATCTGAAACAGGCATTGTCCTGTGAAGGAAACAGAGCGACCTGCCCAGGCTTGCTCCTATCTCAGCGTGCATGCAAGTACTAGGCAACCTTCCTCAGGCTTTGGCCATGGGAGTCCTCACACATACACACAGATGCACACACACTAGTATCGAAGGGTGGTGGAACAGTATGCTGTAGCCATGACATGGATACCACTACTACTGTGAATGCTAAAAAATATGCCTAATTTCTATTCAGCATACAATGTATCCTGAGTTCTGCTGACATACAGTACAATACACTGAAGGTCATATGACTGTGTAATCAGTCTGTCCACTTTTCTGCTCTCATTAAGCTGTTTGTCCCCTCTCTTCTTCATGACACACACAGGTGTACTGAACCTTTATCTCAAAGTGTCTTGTACAGCACTTTTCCATTGGCAGTGGCCCCTGCTATAGCACTATTGATGCAGCCACATGGGCACAATAGGGGCATAATGGGAACGTCCACATGGTTCACCCCTCTCTCTGTCAGTCACTCTCCTGAGGGGAGCAAACTGCTGATCCCAGGGGTGTGAAAGGCCTGCGTCGGCTGAATTTCTACAAACAAACTCAACACACAGCGCTCAACACAGACACACTCACATACAAGTACGCGTACAAGCGCGTGCACACACATAAACAAGCAAAACAAAACTTACACACACACATACACAAAACGGTGATCTTTGTCCGGCTCAGATCGATTTCACTCAGCAACTCTGTACCTCCACCGTGGCATGTGAGGAGCCACAATGGCCTTTGACACTGGCCATCGAATGACCACAATGAAATCTAACTTTGGGCGCGGACTGACCACAATGGGCCTCTCTTTGCCACAGAGCCTCTGCTATTCTTCTGCCTGATCTCTCAGACAAAGCAGTGTTACAGAACTACCAATTGAGCTTGAACAATCGCCCACAAAGGAGGCACTGACTTGGTGTTACCAGCCCTCTTGCCAACTGTACCAGATTCTGGGCAGTGTGGTATAAAGGTAAATTGGCATCATGTGCCATACAATTATTTCATAAGATTTTCCAATTGATATGAGTCACAGTGTCCGACTCAATTTTAGTTAGTTAGGAGATTATATTTATGATATCAGATACTACAAATATGAACTGTCTCAAGAAGTAAAAAAGGAGATGTTTTGAAACAAATTTCTTTACAATACAATACAATATTATTTAGAATACTTGTAAATGTCAGATTAATGTCATTCCAGGGGATTACAACAGAGACTTACTGTTACATTTTGAGAGATTCTTTTTTGCCATCTTGTCAGTAGAACCGTTCTTAGATGTTCTACTTTTATTTGCACACTGTCTTGCTCTGATGTGAGGAGGCTCGTTAAAATGTAAGTTGCGCTCCATATTTTTAATAGTTAGATTTACACAACATTTTAATGAATTCAATTAAAAATCAGATTTTGAAGACAAGAGACAAGAAAATGTATGTTGTATGTTAATGGTTTTCAATGAAACACCCCAGAGTGAAATATGAAATACGATTAAATTAAAGAAGCAATGACTGAGTCAGAGACAGCGAAAGCACAATCATGTCTCACCCCAGGATTCTGCTGAGCCAGGAAGTGGTGGGTCACTATAGTCCTACATATTACTCAATTATAGGTCCCTAATCTGATCTTCCAGGAATTGGTAGTTTGGAACAAAAAACATCCCCCAAAACTCTACAATACCCTCCAGTGTGCATATGTTTAGAGACCTCAAAATAGCAGGGATTTGTGTAATTCTTTGTGATGAGTGAGGCGCCATGTATCACTTCAGTGTCAGTGTGGACAAAGATCAGAGAGAGGATGACATAACCCCTACCACGAGCTCATCCCTCAATCTCTCCATGCATCCATCTATCTCCATAAAGGGGTGCCATCTAGTCCCGGGCCAGAACCCACCCAGTTTTGGGCACCTGGCCTCCTTGGCCCAGACTCCGGGCTGCCTGTGTCCCTCATGGGCGTCACTAAGGTGCTATGAATAGACATTGGCGTATGCTCAGCGCTGTCAGCTGGGCATTGGCACGTGTGGCTCATGTCAGCACGGCCGCAGCGCAACGCTCCCAACTGGCGTCACTGCACCGACAGCACATTCGTGTCGCCATGGAAACAGGGACGAGCACAGCTACCTCTGCCCTGACATCCATTGGTTGTCTTTTCCAGACAAACTCTGAACTCTTTCACTCTCTCTCTTTCTTCCTCTCTTCTCTGTCTTTCCCCATATCTCTCCTGCTCTTTCTTTTTTCTTCCTTTTTTCTCTCTTTGCTTCTTTCTTTATTTTTGTTTCTCTGTCTCATGTTTACGTGTCTTATGACGCACAGCAGGGAACTGGAGGTTTGAGATTCTATCCAGAGGGCTTTATATTCATCAGCTATAAAAAGTCTTTGTTACTGTTGTTCTCATTGCGCTAATGAAACATACAGGAATACACCCATGAACTGATCATATGTGTATTTAATCAAGGTCTGGGCCTTTAAGTCTCCTTTGATACTGTGTAAATGTCTGTGCCTGTAATGGTTTCCTCACCGGTGAGTCAATGGCCAAAGCATGAGTTTCTTAAGGTCTTCCAAGTACATGGGGACTGTCACGTCTCTCTTCTCCTCTAATTTTCTTCAAGGCAAAACTTCTTTCTCTTTTCCTCTCCCTTCATCCACACAGGCATGCGGTGTGGGAGTGACTGGCCTTAATGGATGGGTGTGTGGGTCACTGTGTTTTTCATGTAGGTCTGACAGCTTTCTCAGGACAAATGAGCAGATTGCAGTGTTTGTACTTCTGCTCCATTTACCACTTTGTGTTTAATCATTTTTCATTTACTGTGTACCGGCAGGCAGGCAGGTGGCCTGATAGGTGGAGGGGACAGGTACTAAGTTAATTAAACAAAACTAAAAGACAGGAGTTACTCGGCACCTCTGCCCGGTATTGTGGTTTTCAAATTTTTAATCTCCTGAGAGAGTGTGTATTACACAGGTTCAGAGTTTGGCTGGTTTATCTCAAAACAAGGATAACCTTCCTTCTCTTCCTTCAGCTTTTCCAGTTCGTTCTTAGCATTATCATATCTGAATCAGAGGACTTGATTTCATCTATTGAAACTATATGGTTACATTTAAAGTGTGTGTATTTCTGGTGCATGTTGAGTAACGGGACAGCTGGGGAATGTGTTGGGTAAAGGGGGTCAGTAGGGCTCCACTCCAACTCAGCTTTTCTGATGTGAAAATGTTTGAGCTTTTAAGGACTAAGTTGTCTACCTAAAAGAAAACATAGAATACTAATAAAATGTTATGTTGAATTGCTTTATTTGAAATACTTCATAACCAAAAAAACAGTTCATTTATGGTTACAATGCCGAGTACTAACATTTTTTAATTCCAAAGTCGTAATATTAAAATGTTATTGTCTAAGTAGAGACTTAAGGAAGAAGAAAGCATGATGCACCAGGGAAACTCTAAAAAATGTAGAGTTATTGAATATACATGGATTATAGACCATGTGCATTATAAATTTTATGTAAGTTCCACAGTGTCCAACAGTAAAAGACCACACCATGGATGCTACCAGATATGAATGTGTGGCAGGACATTGCTGGAAATGGGTCAGTGTGTTGAGTTACCATATCCCTGGCATGGAAATGGTTACTCAAGCAATGATTAATGAAAAGCATGCACTTTTCACGTGTGCTTCCCTGACCACGATGAAAAACGTTACACTGTCTCTGAAGAATGAATTTGACATTTTAGGTCACTAAAGTGCTTTATCCTTGTACTGTACTTTTATAGAGTGAGCTTTACTTAACTTGTCAGAACAAATGCTGCTTTGATTAATGAACTCCGATCCAACAACCCCCCACCACCACTAACACACACACGACACATGCACACCAAAGCTGAACTGAAGACCCTCTGTTGAAACGCAGCAGGTGCTATATGAAACTGCCCTCTCTGTGGCGGTACTGTTAGGGTAACATTAAATATCAACCAGTTTCACTTTTATTTTACCTACATTAGAAATGACCTTAGAAAAGAAATAATGTTACAAACTCACCATGCACAGTTTTCTCCATATCACAGATTTAAAAAAATGCTAAATGCACTCTTTTGTTTCTTGGCTGCTGAACATGGTGCCTCTTGAGACGAATACAATGACTATTAGTTTTGTATCTGTTTTCCATTGGTGCACCAGATAACCTCTGTGTGACGTCTCTGCAGTGTTAGTTTGCCTGGGCTTTCTCCATAGCTGCCAATTAGGAATGGTGTGTGTGCGCACTGAGCTGAATGCCAAGTTGGTCCACGCATATAGCCTGCATTTCACCCTCTCTCATTTCTCTCTGACACACACACACACACCTATGTGCACATCCAGAAAAACAAAGAACACGCATAACCTGATGTTTGATGGAACTGTTAATGGTTTCTGATTTCAGGTTGTGCCCTCAAGAAGCCCATTTATCTCTTTCATGTTAACACTATTAGCATCCTCACTGACAGAGCACAACGATATGGCTTGCCAGGATATTGCTGTTATGATTTCTGTGACTCTATTTTGAGACTCAATAACTCTCTCACCCACACACTAGAGGTAATGAGAGGGGTGTTTATGTGTGAGGAAAAAGAGAGAATTAAAAGTGACCAAATTTTGATCAGTTTCATAAAGCACAAGTGTATAATTGAACATCTTTGGAAGTGATCTATATTGCAAAATACAAAATGTGCCCGTCTAGTTTTGTATTTCCTTTCCTGAAAGAAGGCTGTGGACATCATTCCAGATCATTTTACTTTAAATACAACCGATCATATCATTGTAATAAATAAATAAATAAATAAGCCTAGACTAAAAACATTAAGCGTGTGCTCAAACACAATCACAGTTGTACACAGGCACACTGATTCAAATCTAAGACAAGACTGACTTCATTTGGAACACTGTCTGGAAAATAAATCCATCATCATTTGAATGGTACCATCTGCACATATAGCCACATACACACACACACTCCAACGTCAGCACAGACAATCCAAACAGTGCCCAGTGCTAAGCAACCATGCCATCCCAGTGCAGATGGCAGGGTCTGATAATGTTTATTTTACTCTAATCTAATGCACTTAAGTCCCATTGCCTACCCATGCCTTCTAAATGACGTTACTGGGGACATGCAAGTCGTGTGTGTGCTGTTGTATGGTCGACTATGCCTAAATGGTCAGTGTTCGCTTAACCCTGTATTGACTTCCTGTTTTTCAACAACTTAAATGGCAAAATGACAATAAAAATAAAAATAAAACAATTTATCCTGGAGTGGAGGATGGCCTCATGTCTTCTCCTCTGATTCAAAGCTGCACCGGTTAAGCTCGCCTGGCAGCTGCGATGCATTTCTCCCCACCTCCAATGTGGGCCTGAGAGTAGAATATGATACCTCCGGCATTCAGTACAATGGTGCTATGCTTCCACATCTGCCTCTGCTTTCCACAGTTTGCACCTTTCTTTTGCTCTCATGTGAGGATGTCGACTTACAGTTTGGAAGTAAAGCTCTCAGGCGCTTTTCCACTCCTGTCCATTTCTCTGTATTGCCACCTTTTGTATCAGGTTCATGGCTAATATGGTTAGCCAAGGTGTGGGACCTTTTCACTTGTGATGAGGCTTCAAGTAGTTGAGAGAAATGCACAAGCATTTTCTGAGCGGTAAAAGTAATCACCCTCCACCTCTCTGCTATCAGGATGATTGATGGAGTAAACGACTGGACATCCATGGATTCTGCTTCTTTTAGATGGTAGTGTATTTGGTTCTCCTAGGTGACTGTGTGTCTGTATTTTTTATTGTAAGGGGTTGAAAAGGATCCACAAAGCACTCTCTCCTTTCAAGGGCTGAGTTAGTTGTGTGATCTCATTGGGGTACTTTGAAAGGTCAATCAGGCATGCTTGCATGTAGTGGCAAGGCAGGGTCACTACTGAGGAATGGTGTTGCACATTTTTTTTAGATTTAGAGTCTGTTAAATGGCTCAATTTGTGCTCAAAGAACAAAGGTTACAGGGTGTAATCCAATGTGTCTACTGTGACTGGGACACAATCCCTTGGAGCGTGAACAACAAAGTTGTTTTTCAACTTCAACACATTATCTAAAGAAGATGTCTTTTTCCCTACAGTGCAAGACTCATTAAACCATTTCATTACCTTTTATAGACCAAAAAGCAGTAAATCTCCAATCCATTTTGAAGATGAGGACATAAGAAAATACTGCAGTTCTTGAATGTTACTGAATAGTGTGTGTGTGCTAACATCAAAGTAACTTGGTCATCAAAAGCATAGTGTTGTTAACATACCCAATGTCAAATGTCAAATCTTTTAATGAGACTTTCAGCAGCCTTCTCTTTCAGATTAATTTCAACCAAGTCTGACAACATGGTAGATGTACCCTTTCTTTCATCAGTGGAGGGTCGACTTGTCTTCTCATGAACCGTGGTTGGCCAGAGAAGATTTGGGATACAGTGAGTCAGTCACTACTGTATGTTGAGACATTTCTCTACAGAGGCAGAAAGGGTGGATTGTCCAGGCATGACATGTGCGGGTGTGGCTTACCATGGTACATCCTAATGAAGAACAGAAGCTGTGGCTGCGGAGGCGGGTGTGTTGGCATGTATTAACTATAATCTAGTTTGTAGCAATTTTGTCATTGGTGCATGTTTTCAAACTGGATGAGTTGCCCTAGTGGTCAGGCCACTTCAATCACTCCACATTCCAATTATCATTACACAAATCATTATTTACACACCCTTTCTCGCTTCTACTTAACCTGTTCTAACTGCCATCATACCTGACGTATTTCTGCCTATTGTGCTGCATACCATTTGTCATGTCAGTCACATCAAATAATGAATGTCCATTTGAAATAAATGATGTAACCATCCTTAACTACTCCAGATATTACAGGATGATTTCAACAGATGACAATACTGGACATTAGATCAGTAGCTTTCCATAGTGACCAGTTCAGTAGATGAGGACTAATACATTCATGAATGCATAGACCTCTAGCACCAATACTATGTGAGTTTCATTACCAATACCCAAACAATACTTTTTTTCAATACCTTATTTGAAGGAAATAAACATGTTTTTATACAGTCTATGGTTTTTCTTCAAAACCTATTTTCATTTAACAAAATAATAAAAAAATTCCCAAATACATCAGTGTTTAATGGTGTTTTGACAAAGCAGTGATAACCCTTTGCACCATTTCAAAACAGCCTAAAATTAGCAAGACTATGACTTATAACAAAATCAAATGACAGTGAAAACAATAACGTGAAAGGGCTCGCTCTTCGTGATGAACCTACAGAGAACTATCACCTCGGCTTTACGGAGCGTTATAACGATTTTCAGCTTATTGTTTAGCTGTCCGGCCCTCAACTTCACTGTTTTGGTTCACTCTCACCGCTCTCATAGTGTTGTTTAGACCGCAGCAGGCAGCTGTTGATGCAAAGAAGCTCTAAAAACTCACTGTACACTAGCTGCTCAGCACCAAATAGCAGACAGACACAGTTAGTGACCAGCTGGTGAACATAGTGGAGTATATCTAACAGCTAAATAGCCAAATATTTCCCTCAGGAGTTAGAGGCCAAAAACAGAGCTAAAAGAGAGTGAATATTGGACTTACATTTGCCAGGAGGTCAGAAACACAACTCCAAATGAATGCTAATGTTGCGCCGTCACTACTGGATGTGTATGAGCATGTGTATGAGTTTGCTAACAAGTTTACCATCAACTTAAAAAGGTGATGATATGTCAGTGTTGTGTCCACAACTTGTTTCAGCTGCTCCCAAATGGCAAAAATAATCAGTTATTGCAGGTTTGAATCAGAAAATTGAATAAGTATAATATAGAATACAAGACTAAGAATTTCACCAACCATTTAACGCCAGCTTTTGGTGCTTTTACGATTCAGTGTCAGCATTTCAATGCTAAAGAAGCTTTTCAGCCATTGCTAAAAACAAATACTGAAATTCAATACTCAGGCCTACTTATGCATTTAACAAATAAAGTGTAGTTAATTGTATTGTATGTCTTATTAAAATCAGTCTTATTACCAACAGCATATATAATGTATATAATATACCACACAAACACAAACTGACAACTGCTATTTGCTGATCATTTGCAAATGTTATTTGACCAAATTCTTGTTTGCACCTCTGTGTTTATCTGCCTTAATGCCATATTTGTCTATCTGTGCGTCTGTCAGTCAGTGGTGACAGTTTTTTAGGTCTGTCCGTTTGTAGTGCCCCCTCCTTCCCATCTCAGTGTGGTTAAAATGGAAGATCTATTTATACAGCATGTCTGTGGGAGCTGGTTTCCTGGTTGTTTCGCCAGAGAGCTGGTCTGTCTGTGGCAGCAGGCTGGAGGGGCTTTAGGCTCTTCATCCCCCCTGGTGAGGCTCCATCCCAGCAGGCTTAGTGACACAGGCATAGACAGCTGCCACAAGGCTGGATGGACATGGGACAAATTGCTCTTTCTCCATCAGAATAATGAAGAAACACACAAACAAACAGCCGAAAAGATATTCACCCTGTGGTACGCATATAAACACACATAGAGATACACACTACACCCACTAACCCAGTAACTGGCCCTGATGGATGAACTTGTATTGTGGCATGGTATTTAACAATTCAGCCATGGTTGATAGCCATGTACACTTTGAGTTGTGCACTAAACAAACTTTTCTTGTTAGTTATTCACTTATTCAACAATGTGAGACTTCGTCATATGCCTTAATTGCTGGACAGCTGAATACAAGGCTGGTGCCTTAGTCGGGTTAGTCTCACTCATATTATGTGTAGTGTTTTTCTCTGTGATTTCATTAAAGTGACACTGGGCCCACTGGGGGCCTTTCATTGAAGGTCTTGCAGAGTCTATTTTCTGTCTTGTCACTCTCATCAATAAAAGACTTTAAAGTGTCTACTGGAGAATATGAGTATGAGAATGTTGCTCTAATACCATTATGACTTTACACACATGCACGTACATATAATAGTTCATGTTGAGGTCTGATTTCTCCAACATTGTGAGCTCAGCTGTTTGAAACACCTAAGAGCGGACTATTGACAAGTATTGTAGCAGTACACAGCATGAGTGGCCCTGGGGCTGTCTGTAGTACTAGAGTGTTGCACAGAACTATTGACTTAATTAACGAGGAATACATGTCTGCTGTTGTTTATCTTCACGTTTTTTCTGTGAAAATTGATGTCATATGCCTCTTTTCTACACTCAGCCTTCTCTTTACCAAGCTCTTTTACACAGCTCTGTACCTCTACTGCTCTTTCAATCCTTTGCTTATTTCATGTATCTCTTTTGACCAACCTTTCCCTCCCTTCGTACAGTTCCAGTTAGTTATGTAATCTCAGTGTCATTTTGGATCTCATATTGACAGCTTAGTCCTCCACTGACCCTCTCCAGCCAGTGTAGTTAGCCACCCCACCCCAGGCAGCTGGAAAGCATGACACACCGAAAATGATTGATTCCATAAAGACTGTGTGTGTGTGTGTGTGTGTGTGTGTGTGTGTGTCACTGTCACTGTAGTGTATGTTTCTGCTTTACATTTGACCCGGCCATCAGCACGACTTTCAGTTGGTACCTACCAAATTTAAGTTACATAACCTGCCATGTGTGTGCGTTCAAAACAGTCTTGTCAGATGATGTTATGTGACCAGTGTTGACTGCAATCCAGAAAAGACTAGAACTCTGGGACTTAATACAAGCTTAGCCCTAGACCTACAAAAAGCACACAATTCCTCGCTGACCTGATTCATCTTATCTTGTCACAATAAGGTGGGTGGGATTACAATGATACCTGCTTGCCTGAAGTAAACTTAAAAAACACTCAGGTGGCCTGTGATAAACAAGACCAGATTTTCTAACTATACAGCTGAGTTGGCAAGATTTGCTTTCAGTAAAGGCATTTTAATTTCGCCTCAACAGATCCTAAAAAACAATATCATTGTTGTACTTTGTGATGTTTTGTCTTGTTTGTTTTGCACAGTAATTCTTGAAAAATTGGGTAATGGGAGTGATAGGTTGCATTTGTTTTCAAATTCTTCGTGTCATTTTCTGGGAAACAGTAAGACCTTCACTTTATGTTGTTACTACAATAAAGTAAACTGTGCTGTACAGGAAAATTATAATAAAAAAAGAAATGCATAAAAATAAAAATCTAATTATACTTTGAAGTCTGTCACATGTGGACATGGCTGGAAAACAAGAGATGGTGATAGGAGGCCATCTAAGAAATTAGCCAATGAAAATGTTTATGACCTCTCTCTGCAGTGTGCCCTTGTTTACTGGCTGACACGAGTGGCCTGTGTCCTGTGGTCTGCACACAGTATCCAATCACAATGTGGGGTTTCTCGAATACTCTGTCTTGAAGTCCATGAGACTTTCAGGTAACTCCACCCTGCCCTCTAGTGAACTCGCCCTACACTGTCATTTGCCTGTGCAACAGAAACTAACCTTCAGCCCCATCTATTGGTGCATTTGTGAAGTTCACAATTAAAAACCCAGACACAACAGCTTTCTTTATAAAAATGTTTTTTTACTGGTACAGTTGTTTAAAACAATAATTATGTTTCAATTATGTCAGAAAGAATAATAGAATATTTTATTACTTTTTAAAGAAACATACATACAATATTAATACAAACTTTAACACATTATTTAGTTATATACTAATTTCCTAACTTTTGTAAATATATAGGGGCAGAAATGCCATGAAACAATGCTTTTCCCATAAAAGATCATGTTAAATACCCCTGTCCTTGCAGAATCTCAACCTGACCCTTACCTGGGAACATTTGACTCTGTTCTCTCTGGGCCATCATATATTTCCATAAACATTCCAATTTACCAAATTCACATTCATACACATAGCCCCCACGAAAGCAAAGTCCTACGACTGTGTATAGCGGATAATCTCGCTCAGGTCATAGCCTGTCACTGCAAAAGCATAACCATCGCCGTCACAGAATTTGGCGCCACAAATTTGTGTGTCCGTCACACACTCATTGTGCAAATGCGCAACCTAAGAGGAAATGAGGAAAACACACAGTCAGGGTCTCATAAAATGATCTGGTATCAGTTAAACCTGGAGGAAACCGCCATAAATTGTGCCTCCATTCTGGATTTATTAGGAAAATAAGCTTTGTATTCTGTTGTAAGACCAGTTACCTCCACACTGTTGGTCTCTGGGGTCAGTGTCAGGTGCCATACCCTGACTAGAGAGTCCTCAGCAGCAGACAGAAGCTAAAGCACACAAGCACAATCCAGTGGTATAAGATATGTCCAAAAATATTCAGTGAGAATCACCTGAACTTGCTTTAGAGCTAAACAAACAGAATTTAACTAAGTCTCATCTTCGACTGGAAAATGTATGAATCCCATCTTATTGTTAGCTGTGTTTGCCACTTCAAATGATATATGAAAACTCAAAGAACTGTCAGTGAAAACAATTCTTTCTTATCCATTTGTTTTATACAACTCACCAGTCCAGAAAAAGGAGCAATGTCCAGTGAGTATATCCAGCGAGCGTGGGCGTTGACCTCAGCATGCAGAATTCCCGTCACTGCCTCATAGAGACGGATCTGGCCTGTGCCGTAACCTGCCACCACTGTACCTTTCCACAGCTTGACGGATGAGCAGCTCATACTGAGAGCAGTGAGGAAGACGGATGATCATTGCCAACAGGGAATAAAGGGAAAAGATAATGGACATTAAGATAATTAGATTAGAGTGAGGAGGGAAATGAAATGAAGAAAAAAAACAAAGGACAAAGGAAAGGGACACAAAGTAAGGTATCTACCTCTCTTTTAGAAGAGAGAGAGATAGAGAGGAAAGTAAGAAGGAGTCGAAGAGGAGTTTAAGGTTAATGATGTTTGAGTTTCAATAGTTCATGGAGTTTTGTTTCACCACTTTATTTTAGCTCAAATTTACATTGTAGACCAAAAATGACAAAACTATAATACTCAAAGCCAGGGATCTTGTGGAGCAGCTGAAATTCCTCCCCAGACTTCCACACGCACAGGTTGCCCCCATCATCTGCAGTGACCAGATCAGCTATGCACTCCTGCGGGGTGGGAGGCAGTAACAGAGTGGAAGGGATTATGCGAATCATACAATGGTTGCAGTTCCTAGAAGTATTATATAAAGTAGGATTTTTTTAGGTAGTCATTCATGGAAAGGTTAGGGCTATCCTGTTTCAACAAAAGTTCAGATAGGCAGACCACAGAAAATGCACAAACTGAACAAGCGCACGCACACACCATACCTGGCTGCCAGAGCACTCCGAGGCCATGTCAGTGATGGACTCCTTATGCTCCTCCAGGACCTCAGACAGGGTAATATTACTGCCTTTACTGGGAACATCAAATACTAGAATTGCACCAGATGAAACGCCTAGAGAGAGAGAAAGCGATGGTACTACTGTTGAGTTTCGCCCTGTATTTTGAATATACGTATCAATATATTTGTACTTACCCACACATATATAATTCTCCCACACTGCTGATATCCCTCGAGCAAACACGGCCTGAGCTGGGACACAAATAAGTTCTGTGAGTGCACTACATTTGGTATAAAACTCTGGATTAATACTTTTCTCTCACACACATGCACAAATATGCATAATGTATATAAACATGTGGAAAAATAAAGCCAGCGATATCTACGTGTAAACCTGACAAAGCAGAAAACATTGCTCATGTCTTCACTACCATTTTTGATTGTGTAGATATAATAATGTAGGTGTATAGATGCCTTTATTTCATTACAATAATCAGGTCCTCCCACTGATGTTTTTAATTATGTTTGTGTTATCAGGATAGATCAACTGCACTGAAACATTTCCAGGAACAACAAAGTATTCTTGTGTCATATTCTATTGTATCATATCATGCTGTATAATAGCTTATTGTATTGCATCATATAATAAATGTAATAATTTCAAAGTTTTCATGCAAATAATTGAGACAGGTCAGTCTATATGTTTATATGTAAGTTTACCTGTAGGTGTTTCCGGAGTATCCAGTGCGTGCCAGTACACCATGATGGAGCCATCCGATTCATACATCTAAAACAACGGATTTATATGATGTTAGTAAAGTAAAAGGCTGCAAAAACACATACAATAATACTACAAAATAACACTTTTGTTTTTGTTCACATTCAAAAGATACTGAACAACACACTTCAGTCTGAACCCCTACACCATCACAATATACGACCACAGCCACTATAAGTATACAAAAGAAGCAGACGTAGCAGTGTCTCCTCCAAATGTGGTGACTGGCAATGACAGCAGAGAAGAGCCGAAACACACACAAACTCACCTGGATGCCTTTCTGAGAGGTCACCACCAGCAGATCCCGAGAGGGCAGAACACAGAACGCAGCCTGTTACAAGAAAACACAGCATTTCTATTTTTATGATACAGCCGAATTCATATACATATGACAGAGCAAAAGACAAAATAAGACAATTTTATATTTGCCAACAAGCTATTAAAGAAGTTAGTTCACAATTTTTGTGACGATGGGAACGGCTGGACGTGCAGGTGCTGCGGCCTGTAGCTCCTTCAAACTGCTGCTAGCTCCATTCTTGTTTTCCATCTATAATTTCTGGCTTTATTGCCAAAACAAGTATTACCTATGACAGCAATAGATCATCATTGTCATCGGAATAGGAAGCCAAAAGGGTTGGGATTAAAGAGCAGCAGACCTTGAGCCAGATCAACCGGACCAGGCAGGCACCATGGCGGCTGCTGGGATCGCCCAGGAGGAGAGGATAGACAGCGGGGATAGGAGCCATGCTGTCCCAGCCTGGGTTTAAGGCTGCTCCTGGGTAATGTCCGGTCTGGACAATCAGAGACTGTTGTGCCAACACCTTTACAGAGACCTGCTCCATCAACATGTCAAGCACTAGACGGACTCCGGCAAAGTTGAAAGGAGGACTCTGTTTACATCGATGATGCTTGGTGCTCAAACGCACCCTGGACAGTGGTCTGTATATTGTATGACATGCATTAAAAAGAGTCGGCACTTATCCTCATAGTCATCGTTTAATTTCAAATTCACTGAGTTGGAAAAAAGAACCAGCAATATTTATAGCCTATAACTTGTGGGTATTTTATTTCCATTTCATTTTGTATTGTTGTAATTGCCTGGCTTTATTTTAGTGCAGTCCTGAATTGTTTTTGCTCCCGGTTTTACCATGTAAAGCACTTTGTAATTTTGTTTTTTAAAGTGCTGTATGAATACAGTTTTATTTATACATTCTGTCTGCACCTACTTTCCCGATCTCGCAGGAGACCACACTGACATCCTGCCCCACCAGCTCTTACTGTGTAAACTAGCTAACGTTAGCAGTACATGCATCCATGAGTGGAGCACACTGCAGAAGTTGCACTGTGGCCTGACCTGCATGATGAGCGATGTGCTTGTGGCGACATTGGGCTCCTTGGACTGCAGCTGACGGTGGGAGTAGTTGAGGCCGTCCCAGGAGGCGCTGACCATGTTGACAACGTTAGCATGGACAACCGTGAAGTAGGTGAGGCGCCGCGGGGCGATGCGCAACACGCTGAGGTTGTTGTACAGCGCCGACGCGCTGTTTTTGATCTGGATGCTCTTTTCTTTGTGATACATCGAGCAGCCTTCTCTTAACTGCGCAGTTTGTTGAAATGGCAATGGGTGGTCTGGTGTCAGTCTAAGAGAATAAAATGAAGGTCACAACAATATTCTGGTTACTATAAATTCGCGATTTCATCAAAGACACACACAGTTATTTGGCAATAAAATGGCAACCCTAAAGCAACAAGCTAGTCAACGTTAGCGAGAAGCCAACTACAATAGCGCAGCGTAAATAAAAGAGGACGCGGTTACTCTTGTGTGACAAATTGCACGCTCTTCCGGTTACACAACAATTGGCTTAGCTTCCGTTGGGGCGCTCGCGTGATCGATCATTACATATAAAGTTAACGTGAACGAAGCACTTTTCTAGCTCTTGTTAACAACAGGATTACCTCCGCGTCCTCCGCAGCCATAGAGACAACGCCACCTCTACGTACGACGTCATCCTTGCGTGCTCGGTTGCTGAGCAACCGTAGACTATTTGCCGCAAAGGATACGAAGAAGAGTGTAAGGTAAGGTTTTACAGATTTGAGATTCTAACGTTACAACAGTGATTATTCGTCAAACGTAACTTCGTACGTGGCGGTGTTGCGGTCCAATGGGGATATGTCTCGTCATGTGTGCACAGTCTGCAACGTTACCGTGTACAATAACCTAAAATGAAGTGATAACGCTACACGTCTGACTGCCCCTGGGTTTCAAAACACCGCCGTTTTAAAGAGGCCACCACACTTTATTTCTTTTATTTTGTACACATATAACGTTAGATTCTTGTTGGTATATGTTGTTAATGCAAGTGATTTGTCCAATAAAACATATGCTCAAAAGTAGCTTGTAGTTAACGTTAACTTAAGTTATGTGTCTGTTTGGATATGAAGCAGAATTCTCTCGCGCTTTCCTAACCGTGACGAAATAGGCTCCGGGTATACGAACTTTTAAAGGGCCAGTTCACCCCTAAAATACACATTATTCCTCTGTAGTGCTATTTATTTATCTAGATTGTTTTGTCATTGGCCGAGTTTTGGAGCTATCGGCCGTAGAGATGTCTGCCTTTTTTGAGTATAATGAGACTATATGACTATTGTGGTGTTTAAAGCATTCATTTGAAAAACTCAAAAGCAATTTCTTTCTCCAGAAATCATAACTGGTTACTCAAGATAATCCACAGACCTTGTTGTGAGCAGTTTCATGTAGGAAAAATAGGTAGAAAGAAACTAGTCCCTACATTAAACTGTGCACAACAAAACATTCGTAAGTTCTAATGGTGCAAATCATTAGTTGGAAACTAGTTAGTGCTTAGTTACAAAGATAACTTAGGATGGACTTTACACACAATCTTAGTAACGTTAATGAACTTAGTTGGTGCAACGCAGTCCAGAACACTGGCTGACCATAGTCCCAGTTTGTGCCTCTCACACATACAATAGAATAGAATAAAACTTTATTGTCCAGCCAAGACCGGAAAATCACCTTTGGTCTCACCAGATACAATAAAAATATTACATGATATAAATATAGCTAATCTAGTCACATCACAACAATTGTAGAGCAATCAGTACAACATACACACATTGTACAGCATATATTCAACACAGAGGAGTGCAGATTAGTGCAGTTTGTTCAGGGGAGCAACTCAAACTCAGTATGGAGGGGGTGTTTAGTGTTACCAATGGTGGACAAAGCTTTCCTATGTACAGCTGTAATGTAGGGTAATCCAGTGACTTTTCTTGGCTGCCTACTATCTTTTCTTGCTGTTTTGACGATCCTGGCCAGATTGGTTTTGTTTGTTAATGTCAAGTGTTGATGCCAGGCAGAGATAATAATATGTGATATGTGTTCCTAGATACTTTAAACAGTCTGACAATTTCCACAGATTGGTCACAAAGTGTGAGCAATGGGGGAAGGTCTATGTTTTAAAATATGTTCCTTCATTTTTTCAGCATTGATTAGCAGGAGGCTAGATTCACACCAGTGTTCCAGCTTGGAAACCTGAACAAAGTAATCACAGACATCATTCTTATAAAACATTTTCCAAACTCTGACATTATTTACTGATTACATTCTGTAAGGAATTACAGTTAGTGAAAGAGGATTGTGTCCATATACAAATGAAAGTCCTGTAATGATTCAAGGCATTATTTACATCAAAGAAAATGAAAGTGTCAAATTTGATCACATCCACCAGAGTGCGCTAATGTTTACCATGTGACATTTTCACAGAAACGTGCCAATAGACACTGATGTTGTTCCTTTTTAAATTGTTTATTTTGCCCAGTAAATATATCAAACTCTTCATCAGCACATCTTCATCATTCGTTTTTGATTCTGTCATTCATGTTTTTTTGTTTTTTTCCTGTCATTTGTGTTTCATCTTCACACCAGCCTCTGAGCCAAGATGCCACGCTCTGCAGCCAAGTCCCAAGCTGACAAGCGTAGATGTAGGTCGTCTGTCCAAGTGACCACACCGACACCGCAGGACCTGGAAGTGGAAGATATCATCCCCGGTCGCTTAACTCAGGCACAATGGATGGACATGTTGACCCAGGAGGATGCAGATGAGACAGTGGGGCAGATCATGGAGGAACTGTTGAGCAAGGTCATGGAAGGCTGTTTAAAGGTGTACTTTGAAAGACAGGTAAAACTGAAAAGGCATATGCACTTTTTATTTTGATTTCACTTCAATGTGAACATCATACTGCTTGACACTTGTGGAGAGACCGTTACAGTTGTTTATCTTGCTTTCATCCATTTCACCTACACATAATACATGTACATATAACATCCAGGTTGTTGCCTGTCTTTGCCTTTAAGATAAACCTAGAACTTTTCACCGCATCCTGGGCCAAGAGCTACCTCACACAGATTCTAGACTGGCAATTCCTGTGCCTAGATGAAGGAGAAGGACCAGAGGAAGCATCTAAAATAGAAGATTCAGAGCCTATGCCAGCAACTTCAGATGCCTGGGCTCAAGGATGTACGCCTGTTGTAAATGCTACCCCTCGACCTCCCTCAGCCTCACAACAGGTGATACATCTCTTCTGCAAGTCTTCTTTTCAAATTACAACCAAGAGGTTATGTGTATCCATATCTACAGTATATCTTTATCTTCATATTTGTTTCTAACAGAAGGCTGACATTCACCAGTTCCCAGCACAAACAGAGCCAAGAGTCAACCAGAAATATAATATTATGGACCGAAGAAACCGCCCTCCAAAGCAATCTGACAAGGAAACAAGTCCCAGGAGGCCTGTCACTGACAGGGGCAAAAAGGTGCTTTGTCCTCGCTCCCCACCAAAAGGTTATCAGAGGAAAAAGAAGAAGGTTAGTTTAGCTCCCAAGCCTGTTCTGGGCAAATTACTGCCGCCCCTGTCCTGTTCAACAGAAAAAAAGGATGTAGAGGTTGAAAATACGACACATTCTTTTTATGACCATAAGTCTGGATCATTATATCAGCATAAGGACTACCAGCCCATACCAAGGCTTGATCACGCCTGCCTGCCCCGACACTGTATATTTCCTCAGTATGAGATCCTGGATAACAACTATACAAAACCCAACTCCAAGAAACCAAGTGGACAGTCAAAACTAGAACCACGATATATCAGGCAGCAAACTGAGTGGACTGTAAGCCCGCTAACCAGCTCCAAGGATCAGCCAGCAACGTTTCAGAGGAGAAATGAGGCAGATGTCTGGCTGAAGAAATTGTCTCCCTCTAGACATAGAAAGGAAGGGATGGTGTCCTCTAGGCGTCTGAGGCTGGACACAATGGATTTGGCCAAGGGTGTTTCTCTCCTGGATCCCCAGGCAGCTGAAAATGATCCTCTCAGATTTAACCCTCCTGCCCAGGCTACCAAGCTGAGGTCGATACGGAGTGATGTAGCTATGCCAATGTTTTCAGTTGATCAGGTCACCACAGGTCCACCACCTCGGATCACCCCATTGTTTCTGTCCAAGAACTGGGACATCTGATTGTGAAATTCAGTGATAATACATGTCTGTGGCTGAATTTACAGCAGAATGAGCTATTTGTTAATGAAACAAAACGATCCCTTTAATACAAGAACATGTCGTAATCTCTGCTGTATGCTAAGTTGTGAAAGATGATTATATATGTTTTGAAAAGATTCTGACTCAATCTATTTTTCCTCCATGTTAGCTACTCTGCATACAGTAGTGAGATATACTATACATACTGTATATAAAACATAGTACCTAAATTGTGAATACAATATATGCATTGCAATTTCTTTGATATTAATATATGATTACAGTGTATATAAAAATATAGCTATGTGTTCTATCAATGCCTCCCACAAAATATAGCAAAGATAGAAAAACTACAACACTGAAATAAGGATGTATATTATGTTTGTATGTATATTATACTAATTCATTTTCTGTGTCTTCATATACACGCTCACTCTCCAGTTTAGTAGGCACATCTATCTAAAACTTATGCAGTTTAATACAACAACCCTGCAATAAATCCCTCCGTCATGAAGGTCATAATGTTCTGTTCTTGCTGAAACATTTGGAGAGCGGTTTATTCACTGTATGGTCATTGGCGGCTGTAGTTTGTGGTGCTGCTGAATTGTATTGCATTATACTGACAGGTGTTTCTATTATTTTGTCCACCCCATTTCTATCGATCACAGAAACAAAACACCTCTCTGTATAATGCAGCACAATTCATCAACATGGCAGACTACATCCTCCAAAATGACAACAAAGTTGAATCAACACCTCTCTAAAACTGGACCTGCTTGTCACCCTCACGAAGGTGGGACTTATTGCAGGACTGCCTTGTTACACTGCGCTCGTTTTAGCTGGGTTTAGAGAACACACTGGCAACTGAGTGAATGCACATAACGTGCACACCAATAATAATCTGTAGCTGCTGCAAACATCTGCCATAGGTGTGTAGTGATTTGATTGAAAAAGAGCAATAAAAACAGATAAATATGATCATATCAAAGTTGTTTTTGATAAATATATTTACATGAGTTTGAGTGTATTTACTGCATGCAGTCAGTGGTTGAATGCATTATGATGTAAGGACCCTGTAAGAACCCTAAGGAGCCTGTAAGGACCCTGTCCATGAGTCAGTGGCTCTACAGCGCCATACGAGGAACTGCTCATGCAACCTACCTTGCTGAAACCGACAGGCCGGCCGACGAGCAGGGAGCCAATCACCATTCACGCACACCGCTTCGACGCCAATCAGGAACATATTTTGCGTCACAGCACGTTTAACTGACCCGTTGCACATGCGAGAGCGTAAAGAAGGGAATGCCGTGTTGATCAAAACTTTCGAAACATCGGAATTATCGTCGCCTCGAGAGCAGACCGGACATGAAGAAGAAGCAGATAGTTGCAGAGGACCCAGCAGGGGTAAGACTGGCGGGATTTATCGTGGCTGTAGCTGCTGGGTGGCTAACTAACGTTACCGGTGAACACACGGTGTTTTACTCACTCTGGTACGCAGGTGTTGCTTGCGTGATTTGCCTACAATTGTGCGATTACGTTAAATCGATAACACTCTGCTTAATGTGCTGTATCTAATAGATATACATGGAATTATACCCGGTACAACCAGTAATACCACTGACACAGTCGTTAGACAAACGCCAGAATCATCGCTCACATAGCATGTCAGTATTTAGATAGCCGCTTTCAAAAGCACACCCTGATTATTCTGATTCCTGACTAGCAATATAATACACGTTGAAAATTGACTTCATTTCGTGTCGTTTTACAGATGGTTCCCTCGGAGTCCCCTCCCGAGGAAGAGGAAGACGAGGCTCCCGTTAAAGGCAAAAGAAGCAAACCGGAGGATGCTGGAGGGGAGGAGGGGGTCTTTCACCCGGTGAAGCTGTCCCGAAGTGACCTGTACAGACCTCCGACAGTAGAGGAGCTCAACCAGCTGAAAGAGGCAGAAAGCCTGTTTCACTGCAGCCTGCTCAAAATGCAGGTGGGACATCTGACTTACTGACATGCAGGAGGAAAATGAACAGAGACACGAAAGGAGTGGGGTTATATGTCTTAAGTCTGGCCTGTTATCCCATGCAAACAATAACCGCACAAGCTTTCACACGCTCCCCCTGTAAATGTCTGCAATCTGTCACCAATAACAGATGGACGAGCTGCTGAAAGAGGTCGCCCTGAGTGAGCGTAGGAAACGGCAGATAGATTCCTTCCTCCGGACAGTCACCGAGCTGTTGCGGACTGTGCCAGATTCACCAGAGGTTGAGGTACGCGGTACTTCAGCTGTAAGGAAAGCTTCACGTTTGTGCGTAGAGCCTCAGTTCCAGTCATTGGGCTCTCCAGAAATTCACACACACCTGTGACCATATTATGTTTTACTAAGTCTCTCCCTGTGTGTTCAGGTAAGTGACCTGTCGTGGCTGTCCAGCGGAGTCAAGGTCCCTTTCCTCTTGGTGCCCAAAACAACAAAGGGCAAGTTCCACATGGCACCTCCTGCGTCTGTTGATCTGATTGGCAGCTACCCCCTGGGCACCTGCACCAAACCACGCATCATGGTGGACCTGGCTGTTACGATCCCAGCTGTAAGTCACCTGCCCCCTCTTTGATTTTATTTTGTTGCATCACTTGAAGCCTCAAGCGCTGATCTCATGTGCTGAATGCAATATGACAATACAGACGGTAGATTGCATGAGACTCTGGTGCCTTCTGTCTGCTCATCCTTCTGTTATTAGGATGTCCTTCACCCAAAAGACGTCGTGAACCAGAGGTATCCGAGGAAAAGGGCTCTCTATCTCGCAGGCCTGGCCCAGTATCTCACATCCTCCTCTGACATTGGAACCATGCGTTATTCTTGTCTCCATGGGAATCGACTCCGACCCGTTCTGCTGCTGACCCCTCGGGGTATTTTACTCTTTTTAATTTTCTGCATATTGAATAAAATAATAACAACCTTCAAGAGCATTGTATTTAGTTTTAATTGTATGGATTTTACCAGCAAATCAGTTTTTTTTTGTGTTTTTTTTAGGTTCTGATTGTGACACAAGATCTGTTGTGGTGTCCCGTCTTTCAGGTAAAGACTCCTCCAGTTTCACCGTACGCGTTCATGCCTGTCCGCCTCCTGGATTCTTCAAGCCCAGCCGTTTCCACCCCCAGAGGAATAATATCCGGACAGAGTGGTACACAGGATTGCCGACCTCCCAGTCTGGTATGATTGTTAATTTATACGGCTAGTTCGTCAAAATTGATCCATCCCAGTGATCTTATCACCTTCAATCACTTTTCGTCAGACAATGATCTTATGTATATTCAGGACCACGTTGTGTTTCAGCAACAATTCAATTGAAATATCCCTTTCATCGTGGTCAATTTGTCATTTACAGAGAGCAGCGAACCTCCCACTCCGCATTACAACAGCTCTGTTCTGGGGGATTTACTGCCCAGGGCTCACCTCCAGTTTCTTTCTGCTGTCAGCGCCCAGTGCTCAGCCTTTGCTGATGGGGTGGCTTTGCTCAAAGTCTGGCTTCGTCAAAGAGAGCTCGACCAGGTAGGAGGCTTGCAATGCCTCTTTGACTTGCTGCACAGAGCTTACTTCCTTCTTTTTACATTGTATTTATTTACTAGTCTTTCTGACACTGTATATCTCACCTCACCTCTGTATTGCTCTTTCAACGTCTTATAGGGCACTGGTTGTTTTAATGGCTTCCTGGCTTCAATGCTTTTGACCTATCTGCTGACCACTCACAGAATCAGCAACACCATGACAGCCTATCAGCTGCTTCGAAACAGCTTGAACTTCCTGGGTAAGATCATTTTTCAAATCTGCTCAACCACCATTATTTTTATAAAGGTAATGTGATATACGGTAGATGGACTTAGAGTGTGTTGCTTATCACCGTTTTGAATATCTTGCAACTTAACCACCTCTCGCCGAACCCTCAGCATCTACAGACCTGACCGTGAATGGAATCAGCCTTGCCAAAGACCCTGACTCTACAGCTGTGAGTGGTCTAGCTCAAGCTTAAAACCTTAATCGTGAGTGTAGTTTATTCACACGTTTGTTTACCTCCTAAAATGTATCATTATTCTCCCCTCTCCCCATTATTCTCTTTTCCTTGCAGCCATCTCTTGCAGAGTTCCACAATGCTTTCCAGGTCGTGTTTGTCGACCCCTCGGGACATCTCAACATGTGTGCTGACATGACTGCTTGTACCTACAAACAGGTAAATGCTTTCAGAGCAAATGTGTGTTCAAACATCATTTCTCACTGGTGAGATTAAGCAACAGGTTTTGACCATTTTCAAATTGGTTCTCAGCTTCAGCACGAGGCCTCTGTGTCGATGCAGTTCTGGGACAACCCTACAGTGGATGGGTTCCACAGCCTCCTCATGACCCCCAAACCCATGATAAGGACAAGCGACCATGTATTCCAGTATGGCTCTATTTATCAGATCATGTAACGAAAACGAACTGCATCCAGGCCCTCTTTTATGTACTACATAATCAGCTTAGTTTAACACTGCCTCAACACACATAATGTTCCATTGTGTATGAAATGTGTTAACTTCTCCTTTACAGATTCTACTAAAGATAATTACCATTAAAGACCTCCTCTCATACACACAGTCATTGTCGGGGTCCTTAATGTCAGTTAATAAAGAGGGTACAGGGGAAAAAAAAACAACCTAATGCTAGCTGACATCACAAGGGGTAGTTTTCCTTTCGGAGAAGAACGAATTCACATTCTGTTTGACTTCCCACTTTCATCCTGTCAGCTCTTCTGCTTTATGCTTTTCATCTCCCACTCAGGTTATGTGAGCTGGTGAAGCTGCAGTCCAGCTGTAAGAAAATGAGTCTCCTCAGTGAGCTGATGGACCACAGTGGAAATTACGTCCACACCGCGCTCCCTTTTATTCTGTCACTGCTTCAGCGAGGACTGGGCCAAAGGATCCACCTCCTTACCCACTCCCTCTCTCCTGACCCAGAGGTGGGAAACACTTAAATTCAGGGGTTACAGTCGATGATTCCATAATTAGTCTAAGCTACTGTTAATAAAGTCCTGCTTGAATCAGCACTAATATTACTACTATAACAGTACATTTGAGACAAACCAGTTTTAAGTGTCTTACAAAGCAATGAGTCAAAACCAGAGCTGTATTCACAGTATTTGAATACCTGAATTTGTTGTACTTTCTTTTTCAGTGGTCTGTGGATAGTGAGGCCCCAAAACACAAAGCCCAACCTCCTCTCTCCTTTGGTTTGCTCTTAAGGCCAGAGCTGGCAACCTCAGTCCTCGAAAGAGGCCCACCTGCAGATAGCCCCAAGGTAAACTCCACGGCTGTGCGTGTGTGCAGTGTTTTTATTTCTCATTTTTCCGATTGGGGTTGAAGATACAAGGTCATTTCACTTTACTGTGCAATATCAAAAGTGGGTGGAGGGAGGGAGCCCCTCTGTACTAGTATCTACTCAATGCAACAATGTACTTGCATACAGTGTATTTGATTAGTGAAGAATTATGAATGTTACACTTTTTTAGTGTAAAGTTTTCACAGGCTAAATCTCACTCTTTTTCTTATATTGAGAAAGAATGGATTCATGTAGTCTGTATTTTTGATGAGGATGGTTGTAAACATGTGTAAGAATCTAATACTACTGAAATAATTTAACCAAATGTAGCATTTATGGACACAACTCCCTTTCATTTCTGACATGGCTAGCATTTGCACTGTGAAAAAGCTCTTGTTGTAGCATGTCACATGACAGTACTTGTACTTATTTATTTTTTTGTTTGTTATGTAGACTTGTTTCTTTAACATTTAAGTGTTGCCCTGCTTTTGCAATGAGTCATTATTAACAAGAGCGGTGTTCTTTTGCTAGGCGGCTGAGTTTCGTCAGCTGTGGGGTTCTCGCTCCGAGCTGCGTCGCTTCCAGGACGGTGCCATCACTGAGGCTGTGCTGTGGGATGGAGAGAGCATGTGCCAAAAACAACTGGTCCCCAGACAGATCATCACACACCTGCTACAGCTGTATGTATTTTATCGTGGCATAGCATATTGAGAGACACAACAGACATCACATTGATACTGATAATAATACAGTGGTTAGTTTGGTTAGTGAGTGTCTAGCTGTGATGATAATACAAATATTTAGTGTGCTATCATGGTAACAAAGGAAAAAAACCCTTATTTTTCTTCTTCTACATTTTGAAATCTATTCAAAACGTTTGTAACCACCTTTTTAAAATGAGGCATATGAAAGATTGCAGCTTGATGCACTGTACGCAGTCTGCAATAGATGCTCGGAAATGCCTGATGTTTGATTTTGAATGCCAAGGATTTGTAGCCACCATGTGTTTACTCAGATATTGCTGACATAATTTTACCACTGGCTCAAAGCCCAGTTTTAAGCCAGGAATGTCAGCCATCAAGTCAACTGAGGTGACGAGACAAATCACTGCACTACAGTAACTTTACTCTATTATTAGTATAGGAAGTCAATGTACATCTCCGTCATGTAGGGTAATGCAAGTTATGCATTTCTGTTTACAAAGATCATCATGTCAACATGCTCTGGGCTCAGTCTTGTACGCATTGTTGCATATGTTTGTCCAGCCTCTGACAATAAAGACGGCAGTGATACTCCAGGTACACACAAATAGTGTCTCGCCAGATTCGCCAGTTTAGGGAATCTTGGTCCATTTACCCTCCACCAGTCAAGAGGGTTTATATCCAACGAGGGAGCAATGTCTCTCAAGTAGTAATCTACCTGAGCCTCCGAGTCTGTGGCGTAGGAGGAACTGTAGTTGTCTCCTAGGAGCAACATCATGGTGTTTTTGGTGTCGCTTTTCATTTGTGAGGGCATAGCCACCTGGCTAATATCAGGTGTGACCAGGGTCTCCTGCTGTTCATCCTTTGGGCACACAGTAGTAGTTATCACATCTAATTTGGAAACCAGTTCATGCAGTTTAACCTTTGCAGCCAGTCTCCCCGTTGGCGTCAGGAAGCTGAGGTGTTTGTGACGAGGGTCGAGCATCGAGGCGATCAGAGCTGGTTTGGAGGCTAGGTCATTAGAGTCAACCTGCAGACAGTACAATGAAATAACATTGACAAAGAATTGTGTAAAGGGGATGCACATTATTTATCTATATCAGCATCAATGTTGTAGTTTGTCAGCACTTATTCTACTAAACTCATTGCCAAGTATACAAAATGCACAAATTGATGGTCAGCATTAGTTTATGCCTACCTCCATGTGATTTCTAAGTGACTTCTGAACTTTCAGCTTGAACTCAGAGACTTGTTCAACATCATTCTCTTTTGGCACAAGGTGGGTCTGAATGAGGCTGAACGTGATTGGGTAGATGTTTGAAATGGATACCTCTGTTTCAGCAGATATGACTGTTGTCGCCCATTTCAGCGTGGCCAGAACAGGTGTAAAATTCTCAATTATTTGCCAGCAATCGTCTTCAATCTCAAGCGTCTGGGCTTCCTGTCGGTGGGTGATTGTGCGATCAGAGAGCACAGCTTTAATTGCCCACCGTTGCTCAAGCAACCGTTCAAACATGTCGCAGATCGTGTCCCATCTAGCTTTGCTCGACTGGATAAGCTTGCGCTGCGGTAGGCACATCTGAACTTGCTTCTGCTCCAAGGCCTCACTTGCCAGCAAGTTGTGACTGAAGTGCTTGACTACTTTCCCTGCAGCGACAATGATGCGGACTAGATCCTCGCTCAGGCCATCACTGACTGCGAGCTGCAAAGTGGTGGCAAAGCAAGTGGCATAGTCCCAAGTGACATGGGCGCACGCATGGGCTGGCAAGACGACGTGTGTGTGGTTATGAACACATGCAGTCACTTTGCCAGCAATACCCCAGGTCTGCACAGTGTTCAGAAGCCTCTCTGTGACTGTGTCTTCAGTAGTGTGGTTGTCTGATAGCTTGTGTGTCTGCAGCACAGATGACCTCCCCTGCCAGTCCTCGGTTATGAATGAACAGGAAACTGTAATGTACCTCTGAAATGGCAGGGCTGTCCAGAAGTCAGCAGTGAGGGCCACTTTCTCCACTCTACCCAGCTGCACTACGAGCTCCTCCACCTTCTCGTGGAAGTGGCCTTCAATGAGGCGTGTAATCTCGCCAGCAGATGGCATTTTATAATTATGCACAGTGTATGCAAGTAGCTCACGAAAACCCTCACCGTTAACCACGTTGATGGGAAGCATGTCCTTCTCTATCATTCTGGAGATAAGTTCCGTCACCTCTGTGTGTGCTGCCAGTGACACGCCATCGTTAGGCATAGTGTCTGTGTGCTTGTTTTTGATGTGGTACATCATGCTGGTGGTGCTGCTCCTGTACTTCAGCTTTGTGTCGCACATCGTGCAGTGAACCTCGTCGTCCACTTTGATGAAAATGTCCCAAACAGAGCTCCGCTTCAGACGTTTCCTCTCTCCGTTGTCCCGCTCAGCGGGGTTGTTGGCCAAGCTCATGCCGGGTGACATGATAGCCACCTGCATGATGTCCGAATTAGCGGGGCTCTCCTCCTCGATGCACTGAACCGTACAAATCACCGGCTTCTCGTCTTCGTCCAGCGGGGTCGGGGACGGATGGTGCCTGCTCATGTGGTTCATCATGGAGCTGGTGGCTCCGCCGCAGTACTTCAAAGTGGCGTCGCATTTCATGCAGCGGACGAAGTTCCCGACTTGTTCAAAGCAGTCCCACACAGAGCTCCGTCTCCTCCCCGTACGCTTCATGTTTTGTGCACCTGGCAAATGTCTGAGCCGAATAGTTGTTGCTTTTTTACGGTAACTTAGCAAGCTAGCTAACGTTAGCGCCGACTGCTATCGCGAAAATGGGTCTTTGGGGTAATAAAAAAAAAACAATTTGTGACCTGTTTCACTTCGGCATATGCCCAAACAGAAAATGACAGTGAGGTTAGTGATGGTGTGGTTTTGCTGAAGCCTCGTTTTTTGTTTGTTTTTTAAAGAAGAAAATACAATTTATTATCCACCAGGCATGCAGACATCCCCGACTGCTGTATACGATATGTGGGGGCGAGTGTGGATGACGTCATCAAAACGCGACGCGAGGTAAATGCCAAATCGTTGCGACTGAATTTCGATTTGTTTTTAAAGACATCAAATTCAAAATAAAGTCGACGAGATAATTTGAAAACAAATCGAATATTGGTTTTAATATTGTGTGATGAATATTCTTTATTGATTTATCTTTTATTTTCTGTTTTTTGTGTTCCTGTTGGAATACACTTTCGTTCAGTGGCGTAATTAATAAAAACATTTGTATTGCCTGAATTGTTGTAATGTTTATATTATTGCTTGTTGTCTATATATATATATATATATATATATATATATATATATATATATAAAGGGGTAGACTACCAGAAGTGGGTGTCAGTGTTGCTGTTTCATCACTAAATAAATATACTCTATAATAATGTGACTGTTCAGCAGGAGTTTGATGTGTAACATCCTCTTCAGGTGCCCAGTACTGGAGAGGAGGAGAGTTTGCTGGTGGTTCAGTCCTACGATGACCTGAGTAGAAAACTGTGGCGGCTGGAAGGCCTGCCTCTGTCCATCACAGCAGTGCAAGGAGCCCATCCTGCACTCCGATACACACAAGTAAAGCCTCTTTTTGTTATCGGGGAAATGCTGTCATTAATGCATTGGTAAATAGTGGTAGTAAACTTAAATCCACACCGCAATGCAACTCCAGTTTAATGAGCTTTTGTTAAGTTATTGACAGCTGCAGTTACATATATAAGTTTTATAAATTGTGAATTTGGCTTCACGAGGGTTCTAACATTTCAGCTGTGCCTTGCAGGTCTTTCCCCCTCTGCCGCTGAAGATGGACTATTCCTTCTTTGACAGAGAAAAGGCTTCCAAATCATTGGTGCCAAAGGAAGGCAAACCCTGCCCTGCTTATATCACCCCCATCACAGGTTAGTGTTTGACCCACCACTCGTGTTTAATCTGTCAAACTACTGCACATCTAGACTTAAGTATTTCTGCACAGTGTACAATAGAAAATGTTTTTATGGATTTTCAAACTCACCGAAACTTAACTTGGTTTTGCTTTTCGTTGGGTGGCTACACGTGTGTTCCCTGTAATTAGCTTTTACAAACTGTGACGACAACCGGCTAAATTGTTAAATTACAGTTACAGCCCCTGTGTTAAAAGCAGGAAAATTACAGCCACTTAACCACGGGCATTTAGCTATACAAACACGTATACCAATGCATTGGCAACCCTGTTATTGCAGTGATCTGTCACATGGAAGGGAGTGGAAAGTGGCCTCATGACCGCCTCGCCATCCGCCATATCCGAGCTGCCTTTCACATCCGCCTGGGAGAGTTACTCAAGAAGCACCATAATTATACGTGCAGGCCTTGCCCCACACACCTGGATGTCTGGAAGGTATATTTTTGTTTGTGAACATGAGTGTGATAAAGGTAATGTAAAACAGCATCAATTAGATTACCAAAAAAACAGTTTTATTTACACTTTTGCTTATGTATCCAGGATGGCTTGGTGTTCCGCATCCAGGTGGCGTACCATCGTGAGCCCCAGGTGCTGAGGGAGAGTGTGAATGCTGAGGGGCTGCTGGTTGTAAGGGACCATGAGGAGGCTCAGTCTCTGGAGATGGCCACTATTCATAACCCTCTGCTTACCAGCACCTTGCATGGGTAAAATAAAAACCGTAACACAAAGTAGTAACTGTTTATTTGTGTGAGAACGCAGGATTGTAGGGTTCCTCTTGGTTCCCTCAGTCTTCAGCCCTACACGTTGCTGTTATAAACATTACAGACAGTTATGTGTTTTCACTTTCTTTAACTTTTGCCCTACTTCTTCCATTCTGTCACCTTATTTTTCAATCTTTCCCGTTTCTTCATTATTTTGCTCGCCCTGCATGCACCATTTGCTCACCATTTTTGCTCCATCCTATACGATTCTTCTTGTTGTTGCTAGGCTCCAGCAGCAGCACCCATGTTTCGGGGCAGTGTGTCGCCTGGCCAAACGCTGGCTGGGAGCTCAGCTCTTCAGTGAAGACGTGACGGAGGACACAGCAGACCTGCTGGTGGCGTCGCTTTTCCTGCAGCCTGCCCCCTTTACTCCTCCTGGGTAACTACCCCTTAATAATCTCTCCACCTCGTCAGTCTCATTTGTGGATTGTTTTTTTTCACCTTGTTCATTCAGTAGGTCATGTGAATATATTTCTCTTTCTTCCTCAGTTCTCCTCAGGTCGGCTTCCTTCGTTTCCTTCATCTGCTCTCCTCCTTTGACTGGAGGAACAACCCGCTGGTAGTAAACCTCAACAACCAGCTCACAGGCAAGCACTCACACACACACACACACACACACACACACCTTTTCCCTCTGTGTCACACAAACAAATCCCTTCTGACCTCTTTCTGTTTACACACCCAACATACGTTAACATCCTGCTCGTATGCATCGCCGTTTCAACGCCAAGTCTAATTGTTGTTCACCTCTCTGTCACGTGCAGCCGCCGACTACACTGAGATCAAGAATGACTTCATGGCCTCCAGGGAGTCTCTGCCTGTCATGTTTATAGCTACGCCTAAAGACAAAAAACTATCTATGTGGACCAAGCAAGCACCTAGTGTACAGGTCAGTGGACGCAAATACAAGTACACAACTCGCACAACAGCACATTTAATAGATTAGCACTCAACAGTGACTTTAAAAATAATTTGAATATTACAGTTGGTCAGTAAACAGGAAAAAAAATGACAAAATGGAATACCTGAGGACTTTGCCATCAAATAAATCTTAAGTTATTTATATTTTTTGTTTTTGTCTTTTTTTTGTTGGACTTGTAACACACAGAGAGAATCACAAACAGCGGTGTAGAAAAGAGTTGCATGTTCTCGGCAGAGAGCAGTCACATAGTTTCCCAATCCTAGAGCCTTTCCTTAGTGCACACTGGTCTCCCGGATCACACTGAAAAGATATGAAACCAAATTAAAGTCAGATATTGATTTTTCTTTTATTGTTGAGCAGTAAATGTCTCTGCAAAGATAATAAATGTTCTTCTCTAAACAGATTGATAAGATTGATTTTAGAAATTGAGATAATTCCAGGTGGACTGAGTTGTTGCATTACATACCACAGGCAGATAGCCATGCTTTTTTCTTAGAGCAGGAAATTGATTGTTCTGAAGTCTTTCCAAAACATCATGTAAATCATTGATCTGGAAATGCAGAAATGGTATGTATTACTTTTAATAAACGTTAAAATACCACCAGAATATCATATAGAAGCAACATTCTGAAGAATTTCCATCTGACAAGAATTTCTACATCAATAATAATATCAGCAACCTTCAAAACGTCCTAAAAAAGCACCACTTAGTGTTTTTGGGAGACCATCAGGTGTAGCTCACCAGTTGCTTTTCATTGCTGTCTTCTGTCGTAGTGAAAAAAGTAAAATATTTAGCTTTGTATTCCTCTGTTTGGCTGTGACAAAGTCCAGCGGCACACAGTAGTGTACAGAAAAGGTACACGCACCGGCTTCCCATGGTGCGTTGCTGACCCAGATAAGCTTCCTGTGCTCGCCCACCTCACTCTCCCTACAAGCCCAACATTAACACTGAGCCTCTCCCAGCACCCTGCTTTATAACGGTGGCGGAGAGCAGGAACTTGGTGCTGTGTGACGTCCTGAACATTGTGACCTAAATGCACCATTCCTAATCACAATGTTCAGAATGACTTCCATTTAATCTTGTCTGGTTTGCTCGGGTTGCAGTTATCAGTTTCTTGTTGAATTCACATGCCTACCTTCACAAACTTCCAAAACCTGAAAAGGTGTTTCAAAACAAATAGCTGAGGTGAGGTAATGATTCCGGTTTGGTGTGTTTGTAGTTGTCTCAGTGCCTCTGAATGACCACTAGAGAGCAGATTGTGATGGAGTGAATCAGTTAACAGAATGTATATCTGAGTTTCTTTCTGAAGACTCAAGATGCTTTCCATCAACAAAATGCCTACACGACCTCTGAAATGTTAATTAGCTTTGCACATATGATGATTTATAACTGAACCAGAAAAAGAGTTCAAGTTGGTTTGAATTACAAAACAAAGCAACTATTGTACTTGGAGGGAAGAGTGTTCATCATTAGGTCAAAACGCTGAACTAAAAGGACAACTTTTCAGTGGGAAGAAAGTCACTTTAACCATTTAAGTACCTTTTTTTTTATATATATATAAAATATATATATAAAAAAAGACTTGAAATTAGCACATCATGGTGCAGCTAGGATGATAATGTGGTGTAATTTCATAAAGTACATTTATGGGACAACTTCAAGCAGTGATTTTAAATTCTCAAATTGAAGCAGAGTAGGGGTTTCTGGCATAACTTCACCTACTTCCAAGGTGGATGGAGAAGGGGGGGGGGAAAGTCAAATGTCAAAACTCCAGAACTACAACACTTGTAGTATACAGAGCAAGTTGTTTATATATACTACAAGTTTTTTCTGTCAAAAAAAACAAGGTTCTTACACTATTATGCGGTTATCATGCTTTTAAAGTTATGTAATTGAATGCCATAGAGGTGATCCAAATAAGACAAAATGTACAGAGTGTTGTTTGCCAGTATTCAGTTTAGTCCAGAACACACTTTCAGTTACCTCTTCAAGTCGTAACTACTGACCCATTACCTCATAGTACCTGTGTTTTTGATCCAGCTCTGTATCTAAGTGACCCTTTACACTAATGCAAAACAAAGAAGGGTGTGCTTTCAGCAGACAGGTTTAAACAAGTACAGTAGGCGGGATCCTTGAAAGTTCTCCTCCAACAATTGCTGGATATTGCCGTATACAACGTTATTCATGTTGTTATTGCCTTTTTGTGTCTGGAATTGTTGGTTACATTTTATGTGTTTTATGGGAAATTGCTTATATTGTGGTGCTCATTAATCTCTGTAAAACACCATCAAATGTTATATGTTGGTTGCGTGCCTTCAGATGCTGCAGCGTGTGGTGATGGTGGCTGCAGAGAGTCTTAAGGTACTGGAACGTCAGCTGATGGACGGCGGCCAGATACAAGATGTCCGGGTTGGTAGAAAGTGCTTGAAAGCTCTTATTTACTCACCAGTTCATTGTCATTGAATTATGATTTTAATATTTCAGCCTTCTGATGCACTCGTTTGTGTAGGTGGTCATGCGCCCTCCTCTGGATGCCTACGATGTGTTGATTCACTTGAACCCCAAGCAAGTTCCCCTGCTGAGCCAAGCAGTGGACCCTCCCGCTGTCACCTTCAGCAGGGGCGTCATGACTGGCGGTGTGGCCCAGTCTGGAGGGGTCCTGCCTGTCATCGACTACAACCCCGTGTCCCTCTACCTGGCAGAGCTCAGAGTGAGTCTTGTCTGTTAGAGATGTTAAAAGGAAGGTGTGATGTTAATAGCGCGTCGTTGACACAGGATGTGAGGAAAGCTGTGTAGCAGGATTTACGCATGCAAGTTCCAGCTGGGCTATTCAGGCCAGAAGTATAGTCTATGTGACGTCCAGCAGCTTCCTGACAATAAAAATGAATTACAGAGAAGAGAAATACCCAGTGAAACTAGGCTGTACTTGCATTGTTCACAAAGCAACGACACCCAGGCCTGATGGCAATAATGTAGATTTCTTAGAATCAATGTTGACATTTCTCTGACCTTTTCTACTTCACAGTTAACTTTATATTGCCCATGTTCTTCAACTTCTCCATACACCCTTGTGTGCGTAACTCGTATGTTGAGTGTTTCTCGGCCAGGGTCTTTACTTGTTGTTAAGCAACAATGGCATAGTTTTGCTTTGACAATAATTCCACATGTGCCATTTTGTATTTTATAGGCTTTGCTGTTGGCCTAGAGTACTGCGACAAAAATGGATTCTGTCATTGTGTACTGAATTTAACCTAACTAATGTATTTTTAGGAGGCTTTCGGAGACCTAGCCCTATTCTTTTGTGATCCCTATGGTGGAACAGTGATCACAGTCTTATGGAGGCCAAAGGCCTTCATCCCAGTGCCCTTTAAGGTATGGTCTACTTCACTCATGTCCTCCTATCTAAAAGCATTAATATAGGAGAAAAGCCTTTTGGACTGCTAGCAGCTTGCTTTGTTGTATCATGTCTCCTTCACCTCCATCCTCCTCATGTCACTCACATGTCAACATCCCCCACTCTGACCTGATGTTTTACTTTTTCCTTCATCACACATCAGACGTCGCAGGTGTCTGCTCGGAGTGTGGAGGTGACTGGGGAGGAAGCAAATACAGTTCCCAATGTTGAAGCAATACTGGAGGACTTCCAGGTCATGGGAAAGGGCTTGGTCAAATCAGTGGAAGCCAGGACTGAAAGATGGTCATTTTAGACTAGACAGATGTAACGTTACACATGTTCAGACTTTCACCAGGCACATTACAGTTTAGTATTTGACATTTTCATCAGAGAAGGTACACTAATAGCTTTGTTTTCTTTGTACCTGACTTATCAAAACAGAACAATGGAAGCATAAATGAATTTTGGACATCTTGTTAACAATATTATGTGTTAAAAATGTTGTTAAAGACCAGCCATGTGTGGTTGTTTTTGGTTTTTTTTATTTTTATTTTATTGGTGTAGTAGTATCATGTCTAATAAATACATATCTACTCTTTTGATTTATATTTGATTCCTTTGCCTGCCTGCCTATCAGTCTTTGAAAATGTAGTAGAGCTGAAATGATTAGTTGATCAACACAAAATTCATTAGCAAAAAATGTTATAATCATTTGCCATTTTTCAAACAAAATTGATAAAAGATTTACTGGCACCACCTTTTCAAATGTGAATATTTGCTGCTTTTCTATGTTTTATATGATAGTAAATGGAATATCTTTTTAGTCTTGGAATGATGGTTGGACAAAAGAAGCAATTTGAATGCATCAGCTTAAGCTCTAGGAAATCTTAATGGGCATTTTTCAGCATCTTCTGAAAAGAAACCAAATTATTAACCAAAGAAAATAAGGTTAATTAGTAATTAAAGTAACAATTGGTTGCAACTCCATGTTACAGTTTTTTGTATATTTTTTGTATCAATTTATCTTGAAGCTGGTGCTTAGACACTTAAAACTGTAGCAAAGCAGGACACTAACTAAGGTTGCTGTGATTGTTCCTCATGCCATCATTGCCACTGATGTGATGCAATGTGTGGAAAGTTCTGTACAGTTTTTCCACAGAAAAGCAGGACTATCAGTTCTAAACAAAGGAAGTTGATCATTAAGCAGAGACGTGCCAGTTTACTGGATATGTGAGTTTCGGACACCTGTTGACAGTTTGCTTCTAACATATTCATAGAAAGGGGTTGTCCCTCTGCTTCTCATTTCTAGGAAAACAACTTATGTTTTTTTAGGAGGCGTTCAGAGACCTAGCCCTATTCTTATGTGATCCCTATGGTGGGACAGTGAGCACAGTTTTATGGCGGCCAAAGTCCTTCATCCCAGTGCCCTTTAAGGTATGGTCTACTTCACTCATGTCCTCCTATCTAAAAGCATTAATATAGGAGAAAAGCCGTTTGGACTGCTAGCAGCTTGCTTTGTTGTATTGTGTCTCCTTCACCTCCATCCTCCGTTTCACTCACATGTCAACATCCCCCACTCTGACCTGATTTACTTTTTCCTTCCATCATACACAGCAATACTGCTCTACGTTACAGCTTTGTGTACTGTGATTGTTCTTTAGCATTGCCATTGTGGCATCGGTGCAATGCAACATGTGTAAGGTTCTGTAAATTTTTTCCAAAACAGAAAAGAAGGACTGTCAGTTGTACAGTCAGGGAGTTTATCAACAAGCCAGGACATGTCAGTTAACTGGATATGTCAGTTTAAGACACCTGTTGACGGTTTGCTTCTGAAATATTAAAAAGGGATTGTCCCACAGCTTCTCATTTCTAGGAAATCTTTGAATGGGACTCACATCCACAGCCTTAAGTCATAAGCAAAATAACTATCTCTAATCACGAAAACACTAGACAGGAGACTATAACTTACTCTTATTGCCTCTTGAAATGAATGCAGAAAGAGAACACTAGACATGCAGTCAAGTACACTGTTGTGTTATGTAAGCATTGCTATGGAGCACTTCTGGTTCAAACTTGCCTAGTTTCAAATAGATTTCAGGCTAAGGAAGAGGTCCTTATTCATCACAAGGAGGGATGAACGGTTCTAAACAAAGTTTCAGTGCACAAAATCATGATTCTTAGATTAAGACTGAATTTCATGTGTGCTAAAGCCTACTGTACATGAAGCCTGCAACGCATATTGACAGAACAGAGCCTGTGCTTTCCTTTAGTAGCAAAAATAGAAGTTTACTTTTCATTCGAAAACCACAAATCTGACAAACATTTTAGAGTTTCAGTCTCCTTCACGAAACTCTGAGAATTACTACACTACACTGATTTACCAGAAACTGGAGCACTTTTGGTGGACTGGAGAGGTGACTTCACAATCTCCAGTTTATGTCTGTGCTTGTCATTTCTGTTAAGTACAAGACAGGTGGCTGTGAAATTTCACCACCTCAGTGACAATCAGCAGGCAGGTGATGCAACAATAAAGCCTTTTCTGGTAAACTGCGATGTATAATGCAGACTTGTATGGACAGAAAATATGTAGTTACATTCACATACAGTGAAATTATCCTTTGATAGTAAGTAATGTAAATAGAAATACAGTTGACCGACAGAAGGGAATCGTCTATTTTCTTTTTCGTAGTTAAAGGTGTATAGTGTTGGAGACTGCTTGTTGCGTGACAAGCTCTATCTCACTCTCTGTAAGGTTCGTCTAAGATTTCAAAAGGGGGGGATACAATCTGAGATGCAGGTAAGGGTTGTGATTAGCGCAGGTAAAAAATGTAGTTGAAGAGTGATGGGTTACTTTAACCATTACATTATGTTCTGAACACAATAGTCTTTAATATAATCTAGTAGTAGAAAAATTTATGTAAAATGTCTGGACAAATCAAAGTGCTAGATGGCAATGCGGTTTGTAGTTTAGATTGTTAATGCATATTTGTTTTTACACAATTTTGAGTTTGGTTTTAAAATGAGTTCAAAGATTTCATCACTGAAAATACTTAAACGTCACAGCAATTTGTTACAGATTATTGTGTCTGAGGCATAAAATGTATAAACAAAAAAGGTATGTTTCATCAATTAGATGATCCATTCGGTGGTACAGTGCAGCATCGGTTTGTCCCATGTAAACGCTGACAAACAGCATGGTGAACATCACTGCATATAATAAAAATCCTTATTTGCCAAGCTGACACATCCAGCTGTGTCACAGGATGCATACATGTTTGTTTGTCTGCAGCTGATGGCAGAGAAAGCATGTTCTTTTGATTACAGCCCAACATAATTCATGAAGTGGAAAGGTACGAGAAACAGGCTTTATGGACCACACACAGGTATAACACATAGTGTTATAAATTATGTTATCCAATCTCGACAAAGTGACGATCAATAATATGCTTGAATCATATATTACATAACCTGCCACAAGTTACTGTCTGGATTAAAACAATACTGTGTCTCTATGAACTTTTACAAACACTTCTGGAGTGATTACTAAACTATTTCCAAAGACTTTGCCGGGAACCTGATTTGGCAAGACAATGACATATGAATGCTGAATAAGAAACACTGCAATCTGGTGGCAGTACTTTGTGCATTAGTCAGTGATATAAAGACCTGCCATGACAGCAGATTTCTCTTTTACACAGTTTGGACTGATGTCATGGGGTTCTTTTGCCAGGCCACACACACAGTTATCATATGTGATGTATTGTTCTATTGCAAACTATTAAGCAAGCTGTAAAACAGTCTTACAGTGGACTGACATGTCTTAAAAGGTTGAAAGTGGCTGAAAAAGCTGAAACACTACTACATTAACATTCACATTTAGTCATTTAGCAAACGCTTTTATCCAAAGCGACTTACATATGAGGGTCGCTAGACTCTGAGACTACTACTTAGTCTATTTTTTTTTTAGCTTTTTTAAAGAGGGGAGATTTGAACGGATGAACTGGAGATTTTCCTGCTCTACTTGTAGGACACCTCCAGTGAAGTGTACTAACCCTTTCATTTTAGTGTGGCTCATCTCTGCCTGGAATGAGGCAGCGTGCCAACCTACACTGTCTGACAGATACCAATCTTTCTTCACCTGCCTGCGCCTGTCATGTCCTCTAGCACCTGCTGGAAAACAACTGCCACACTGGCACTCCTGCTGGAGATAAACACATCTGGTAGACACATGGTACATATGGCCATCAATCACAAACATTAAAAACAGTGATCTGTGCCATTTCCTAAGGACTTCGGGCTTATGGGAAGAAAAACAGTGTGTATCAAACAGCAAAGCTTAATTGTTAGGACTTGTTATTGCAGAATATGAACCGAAATTTGTGTTGGTTTTATAGCTTTCCCTTCATGTTTGTGGGTACCACCATTCTTTTCTCTTTCCCATTTACTGTCCTGTTTCTGAGCCAAACTATTCCAGGAAAAAATGTTTAAAACCATGTGGCCCAAAAATGCAGCTCCTCGAGCCTTCTAGATGGGATTCCTTCTGGAAGCCTGAAGATGTAAATCATAAAGACAGAAACAAAGGTAAAAAAAAAAACTGTCTTAAATATATAGAAGTATAAGGATTTTGGAGTTTAGGCCTTAAGCATGAATAAGCAGTTGTACAAAATAAATGCTCTTATATAGTGTCAAACTAAATCATTTATGTGCCTGCTTTAAAACAGTCTATGGACACTGAAGCCTATTGAGGCATGCACTGAACCTGTACGAACCTGTTAAGCTCTTCTGTCCCTCCTGTCTACATTGAAGCTGCATCGAAACAGTTGCGTAATGTTCAAATGTGCATGTCGTGTTGACGCCGGCTCTGTGACTGACATGACTCAGAATGTCAGTCACAGAATCAACCAAAATGGCAGCGGCGGATGGCTACCCGCCCTGAGTCTGTTTCTGCCTGAGGTCACTGCCTCTTAAAGGAAGTTTTTCATTGCCACTGTCACCAAGTGCTTGCTCCTGGTGGGATTTGTTGGGTCTCTGTAAATAATATAGTATGGTCTAGACCTGCTCTATAGGAAAAGTGCAATGAGATAACTTCTGTTATGAATTGGCGCTTTATAAGTTAAATTTAATTGAATGCCTCGGGGTCCTTCAATGACGAAACATGTTACATATCTATCATTTGCTGAACCATTCTTTTCCCCACGTTCTTATTGAGATACATTCTGCATGGCAGTGAAGTGGAATATTTTCACAAAAGAGATACATACATACACAAAAAGCCATTTACTGTCAAAGAATGCATGAGTGCAGTAGCTGAAACACTACTTGAGGGAAAACATAAACAAGAGTTTTGTGATAAAATAACATGTCAAGTTTTTGAACACAGACCAGAAAGCATTCTGTGAAGACCTGTTAGGTGTCACTCCTCTTTCGACCAGTAGAAGAGGAGAAGAATCTACTTGGCCATTAAGGAGATTTTAACAAAGAGAAGAATAGAGCTCAAACAAGTGGTTTCAATAACCACAAATGGAGCCCCTGCTATGATAGTAGGAGAGAAAGGAGCTGTAGCAAGACTGAAAGAGGACAATCCCGAGCTCATAGCTTACCATTACATCATTCATCAATCAGTCCTCTGCGCCTCCCTGTCAGATGAGCAAGCTGAAGTGATGAATACAATGATGAAAATTATCAATTTACTCTGGGCATCCTCTTCCCACCAGCATCGCATGCTTATGGAATTCCTCAGAGAAGTTGATGCCAATGCTGATGATCTTTTGCTGTACAACAATGTGAGATGGCTCAGTAAAGGCGGGGTTTTGCTTTTGGTCTATCAGGAGGGAAGAAGCATCTCTTTTTGGCAAAGATAAGAATTCAGAAGGCTACACACTTCACTTCGCATCTGAATGATCTGAATTTGACGCTACAGGGCAAGGACAATTCAATTCGTGAACTGATGACAGCTGTCCGCGATGTCCGGTGGTCAAGGAACACCTGCAGGGAGACTGTGCACACTTCCCAGCAGTGCAGGAACAGGTTCAGGGACAGAGAGCTGTGTCTTCTTTTGTTGACTTTATTGATAAACTGATTGTAAACTTCAGCAACCGTTTTGACAGCTTCAGCTTTGGACAGCAGCTCACCATGTTCATTCAGAACCCATTTCTCATCACAGACGTCAGGGGGTTCTCAAAGGAAGTCACACAGCACTTTAAATTGGTAAATGCTGGGCCTCTCCACATGCAATTGGTCACATCTCCAAGCACATGTGGCCCTGAAACAGCAGTTTGTAAGAAGTGACCCTTCCACTTTCTGGCTCCAATGGTCCCTGAGAGAACTTTCCCAGGTCTGAGGAAAGTAGCCCTATACATTTTGACCATGTTTGGCTCCACATACAACTGCGAGGCAGCTTTCTCCACAATGAACATAATTAAAACTAAATATCATTCCAGGCTCACCCATGAGCACCTCCACATGTGTTTGAGAAGCGCCCTGACCCCATTCAATCCCAGGTTTAAAATCCTAACAGGACAAGCAGAGATCAATTCTCTCACTGAAAAAAAAAGTGGGGGAGTGGGATTTAAGAGGGGAAGAAAGTGATACTCTGAAGCTTTTCAACTGTTAAGATGTGTTGAGATGTATTATCTGTAACATTGGTTGAGACTGTTGAGTCAAGATGTGAAAAAGAAAAGAGGAAATTCAAGCTTTTCTTCCCTTTATTTAATATTTCTGAAGTTAAGCACTTTATTTGAACATGCACAGTTTTCCCATTTTATTTATATTCTCTTAGTTTGATATGCGGCCCTTCTTTTATTTAGTTAATGAGAGAACATCAAACATATATACAGTCATATATACTGTATGTGTTCAGTTCTATGTTGCGTGACAATAAATATTGTCAAAAGGTTTTGATTACATGCAGATGTTGATACAACTACTAGGCTACTTAAATGTATATCACACTAAATAGTTAGACATTATGACCTTCTGGACCTTTGCTTCAAGAAATGTTCTCTAACTGGACCTTTTTAAGTTTTATTTGAATACCCCTGCTCTACAGCAAGTAATCTATACAGATACGTGCACAAAATTGTTTTGAAGTTGAATGTACAGGTGATCAAAGTTGATAATGTACTCCACTGTCACAACAAAAAAGGCATAGCCCAAACAGAACAAAATAACTCCAAACAGAGTAAAGAAATGGTACACTGATTCCTACTAATAGAGGCACGGATGTGGGCTTTTGAAACTGGAAATGTTCTCACACCTGTATTGAAACCAGACAAAGAAGTTATAATATGTGGTGATGAAGTTTCAGACGGGGGACAAATGAAGAGGTCGGAGAGAACAAGGTGAGGGACAGAAAGGGAAAACAATAAGATGTGTGTGAACGGGTGGGAATGAACCAGTAAGGACTACAAAAAAGGTATAGATTAAAGTTGTGTGCGCGTGTGTTTTATTTCTACTCTCATGAGGAGCAAAATGTCTTCACAAGGATGTTGAACATCCAAATTGGGGACGTTTAGCTTCTTTCAAAGGAGGTATTTTAGGTTGAGTTGAGGATTAAGTTCATTTTAAGAATTAGCAGTTTTGTGAATTAAAATGGATAGAGGCTGTATTAAGTGTATACAGGATGTTGCAGTGCAGGCGCTTCTCCTATCTATAGTCACAGTATGTTTTTCTATTTGTGGTTAATTTGCATAATCTAAGAAAAAATAATAGCTTTATTTGTATAGCACTTTTCAATACAGTTAACAAAGTGCTTTACGAAAATCAATATAAAACACAAACCAATATAAATAAACATAGGCTTAACACAATAAAAGCGTTTTCATAGAAATGTGTCTTAAGAAGTGAGATAAAACAGGGGACTAACTCTACAAGCCTGATCTCCTCTGGCAGATTTTTCCAAAGTTTAGGCGGCCTGACAGCAAAGGCCCTGTGTCATTTGGTTTTCAGCCTAGACCTTGGAATGGCTACCAATACAGAGGGTCTCAGTCTGCATCCTGGCTTGTAGGGGGTTAAAAGGTGAGAAATATAGAGAGGGGCCAGCCCATGCCTGGCCTTAAATGTAATAAAAATAATTTGAAAATCAATCCTAAAATTAAATTGATGCTAATACAGGGGTGATATGGTCACATTTTTTGGATTGAGTTAAAAGCCAAGCTACAGCATTTTGGACTAACTGTAGGCGATGGACGGATTTCTGACTGAGATAGGTATATAGGGAGTTACAGTAGTCGAGGCAGGAAGAAATGTACCTACTGCAAACTTAGAAAGATAGAGAACTTGGTTAAGGTTAAGATCAGGTCAGGCAACACTTAGAGTTACACTGTAAATGCTGCTATCACACTTATTATAAAATGGCCTTTTCTAAACTCAGTTCTGAGGAAGAAAGAAGAGGGGTCTCTTTACTGTTTTTCTGTTCCTGTAGCTGCCTCAACGCCCATTCCCAAATTGCACAAGCATGGGCATGTACTGAGGAAGCTGAAGTATCGGGTTGCAGTTAAATGAAGGAGCTCACTGGTATAGCAATGTAAAGTGTATATATGTATGTAGGTGTGTGTGTGTGTGTGTGGAAGAGAGAGAGCGAGAGAGAGGGGGGAAGAGAGGACCAGTGAGAAAATCCGAGTGTGAGTCCCACAGGAATCCCGTCATGACAAGCAGGGAGGCGTGGTGCAGAGGGTGGGGCTGAGCTCAGGCTTGGCACTAGTCCAGTTCAAGCCTATCTGGGCTCTATAAGAGGAGCCCAGTCCTCCCAACACTCAGGAAAACTAACTATCAACCAACTGTGCCTGTCTTCTCACAGTCACATCAGCCTCTAGCAAGAAAACATGGGTAGACAAAAGATGTATCTGGACAAAGTGGCCCGGACCTTTCAGATCCGTCACCTGCTGCTTCGTCAGGCCCTGGCAGAGTGTCTTGGCACCCTCATCCTTGTGGTAAGTGTGTGTATGCATTGAACATGGATGCATGGATGTTGCAGTATGATCAATTTCTCTCTATATGACAGCACTTTATCATTCTTGTATTGAAGAGTGTTGAAGAGTTTGACGAGTGATAAATGATTGCAACAGAAACTGCATGTAATTCATAAGCCATACTGTACGTAGAGCCATACTCTTTGTATTGGACAGAGCCAGTGATTGCTCTCTAAGTGTGTAAATGTGGGGTTTCTTACAATGTCAAAATGTGCTCAGAACAAACAGGTAAGTAACAGGTTATTCAGGACTGCATGCACTGTGGACAAAACCGTATTTAGAATTACACAACAATATTGCTTGGAGCTGGAATCCAGAATCCCAGAGCCAAAACCTCATGACATCCTATTATCACTTTACAGTGCGTTAGGTGAGCGCATAAGAACACATTGATGTCGATGCCAAAAATAACTCAGTATCACGGGCAATAAACTACATATTGCACTTTTAAACTTCAGTAACTACTTATGTTAGCCAACTTTACCACAGACTGATGCATACCAATAGACAAAGAGGAAATGTGATTGAATAGTAGCTCGTCATCTAACTTTGCCGTAAAAGCTGTTTCAGGTTAAAATGAAAATCAGAACATTGTTCGGTACTTGTTGAAACAGACAATTGTTTTGTTTGTTGAGTAAAATAGATCCAGACTCTGGGCTATCTACACTGATAAACAAACACAATAAACAGCCTCACAGCTGTAATAGGCTACTGTTCTATGAGAAGTATTTCCTCTTAGCCCTGTCTTGGCAGAAAATTTGCGCTTAGGATAAAATTAGTTTTACAGTTAATACTTTAAATACTAGTACAACCACTAGCTTAGTGGGTCCTTTAATGGTTTAAGATTCACAGTGCAGCTGTGCTGAGTTTAGTGACTCATTTTATTAATCCCTCAGTAGTTAACAAAGCATTGAAGGTATTTTATCAAGTCAATGTAAAAAAAGAAAGATCATTTCTATTTCCCTCCAGCAGAAAAATTTGCATGAGCTTAGTCAGATGTTCTTAGATATATATATATA
>CM022476.1:18899609-18944987 GCA_011952105.1 Coreoperca whiteheadi
TATATATATATATATATATATATATATATAAACAAGTAAATTGTATAAACACAAATACGCAATGGAAAACACTTATACATAAGAGCCAAGGGCAGAAAATATTTAATAAGTCTTAGTCAGACAATTTAACATGTACTGTGACTACTGATGGGGAAGAAAGGTGTGGTGCAGTCATTTAATAGGAGTAGACAGCAGCACTGGAAGGGAACAATAGGTATCACAGGACATATATGGCTAACATACTTTGACTTCTTCTATCACACAGTGCATTCAAGAAGTCTCTCTCATTCTGTCATTCTGTTTGTTTATTGTCATTTTTGGCCACTGGCTGATATATAGCATATGATAGTATACTGTCAATAGTGTGTCTGGATGTCTCAACACTGTCTGTTGTTCACACTCATACAGAATTTATAGTATCAGGTCAGTCATGGAGTCTAAAGGAGCTTTGAAAAGATTTACGCCTACACCTATAGGCAGATAATGTCTTTGGTCATCCGTTTGTAACTGTTTGGATAACCCCTTTACCGCATTCTCAAAATGTGTACTGCAACGTGTAGCCATAGGAGGGTTCTGAGGCTTTCAATCCTGAATTTGAAAAGATCACACAAGTAGTGATTTAGAGACTGGTTCCAGGCCAGCAGATTCTTTGCCTTCAGCTCCTAAACAATTGCCAAATGTGTGCTTCAGTAGGCTCACTGCTGTGGGTTTTTGTTTTTTAGAAGCTCCCTGACTGTGCTAAAAGCTGGGAGTAGCTGCATGGACCCATGACCAGCCGAATTAACTAACTGAATGTTGGATGACTTTGAGTGAAAAGTCCTGAGTTTTTGATTTTTTTTTTTATTGTCACATCACACGAGCCCATCATGGCATAAGATCAAGGAGACAAATAACAAAACAGCTAAGCACAATTCTAACATGGGGCTGATTTATGTAGTATTTTTCCAGTAATGGCTGGCCTCGTCAGGGGTGGAAAAGAGTTTAGACTTAGCCCAGTGATGAGGAACTCCCCTCAGGCGCCAGTCCCTCTGAGTGTGGTTCCCTCAAGCTAACCTCAACATCTAAGTCCTGTGGTCTGACTGAAAAGCATCCTCATCAGGGGGCTTAAAGAGCAGCAGCTTAAGCATGGACCACACATATTTCTTTTACCAAGCACATACAAAGAGGACACAGGGACATACACACATACAAACACTTAATCACACAGTATGTAGAATAAACAGCATGGCACCTGCTTGGCAGTAGTGCTGCTACAGCTAAAGACAACCCACTCTGTAAATCCTTCTTCTTTTGACAGGATAGGTCACACTGCCCATAAACACATATGTTTTCCCCATTTCCCTCAATCAAAGTGGAAAATGAACTTCAGTTTTTTTCGTTCCCAGATAAATCAGCTGGGCAGTAGCAGCTACAGTTCTCCCCCAATCAAGGTCAACACAGTGTTCTTTTGTACATACTGTACTCCTGTGTGCCATTATGAACACAATAGAGCTCATTTAATTCTGAATAGAGCTCCTTTAATGGGTCTTTGTTTTACTGGTTTCGCTGATAATGATCACATTGCCTCATTCCACCCCTTGGCTTGATCTTGATTGGCTGACAAAGCACTAAATGTACAGTATTCATGTTTTTTTAATACAACAGTGAGATAACTGAATACGGCCGGTGAGTGGTATGCAACACTTTGCACTGGGACATTCTAAAGCCCTGATGTGCATAGTGCACATCCCAGGACCTCTTCAGGTGAATAAGATGCATTTTCTGTCTTTTCTTTTCTTAGAACACACAGAACAAGCACATTTGACAGAGTTGTCTCTACAACAGAAACAACTGATAAGCTGTTGTGTCGTTACATTTAGCAGACGCGTTTATTCAAAGCAACTTACACACTCACATACCAAAGGCACAGCTTCAGGAGCAATTTGGGGTTCAGTATCTTGCTCAAGGATACTTTGACACATGGCTGGGGGAAGCTGTGTTTGAACCGCCGGCCTTCCAATTGGTGGACGGCCACTCTTCCACCAAGCCACAGCCGCCCCAGCCTTGTATACATGTGCGTAAACTTGCTTTTCTACTCTGTCTCCAGATGTTTGGCTGTGGTGCTGTGGCCCAGCATTTGTTGAGCGATGGATCCCATGGCATGTTCCTTACTGTCAATTTTGCCTTCGGCTTCGCTGCCACCTTAGGCATCCTGGTCTGTGGCCAGGTATCAGGTACACAAAGTATTTTATTGAAAATGACATGTCCAAATTAGATTTTTCAATGACTCATTTGGCTTTATTATGGGTGCATGCGAATGAATACTACTTTCTGAGCATTACATTTTTCAAACAAGTTCAATTTGCAGGACCACATTTTAACCTGTTTTGTACCTTATACTGATAAATCTGGAGTCTATATTTAAGTTATGATGTTGCATTATATGTTCATGGTCTATAATATGTACTGACATACTGTCACCATGTACATTTGCAGGTGGCCATCTGAACCCTGCAGTGACCTTTGCCCTGTGCCTGCTTGGAAGAGAGCGCTGGAGAAAGTTCCCCATGTACTTCCTATTTCAGACAATCGGTGCTTTTTTTGGGTCCGCAATCATTTTTGCCATGTACTACGGTAAGGGATGACTCCAGACGTGGAGCCAAATTTAAAGAAATTATGTTTTTACAATCATATATGAACAGATTTATGTTTTAGGTTTAACAAAGTCTAAGCGCAACATTTAAACAACCAGTCTAAACAAAAAAATGTTTTATGCCATATTTTGTTGTTTCTATCTGTTCAGATGCCCTGTGGGACCATCCTGGATCTTTCAATGTGACTGGGTCTGGTGCCACAGCTGGCATCTTTGCCACCTACCCTGGAACCCATCTCACCATTCTCAATGGCTTCTTTGATCAGGTAATCTTTTAAAATGTGGAAACAGCTATCATACACTAAATTTTAATTTTACAAATATAGATGATACATATCAGGTGTTCAACTCACCATTTCTTCTTACACGTACCTCTCATAGATGATTGGCACAGCAGCCCTGATAGTTTGTATTCTGGCTATTGTGGATCCATACAACAACCCCATCCCCCAAGGGCTGGAGGCCTTCACTGTGGGATTTGTGGTCCTGGTCATTGGATTGTCTATGGGATTTAACTCTGGGTATGCTGTTAATCCTGCCAGAGACCTTGGACCACGTCTTTTCACCGCTATGGCAGGGTGGGGCAGCGAAGTTTTCACGTAAGTGCACAGATTTTAAGCATTTTCTTCATTGATTGATTGTCTCAGTGTGAACTCTCCTTCGCAACACTCTCACAGTGCTCATTATCTTTTTACCCTCATTTCTTGGAAACAAAGAAAAACAAATTGGTATAATCAACAATTTTTTTGGTCACTCCTCAGGACAAGAGATGGCTGGTTCCTGGTGCCCATTTTTGCGCCATTCATTGGCGCCATCATCGGCGTGATAATCTACCAGTTGATGGTTGGCTTCCATATAGAGGGAGAAGTACGTGACAAGGAGAGCAGAGAGCAGGAGAATGTCCGACTCACCAATGTCACTGCCAACGACAACTCCAAAGAGGCTACCAAAGAAGTGCACTGAGTGTGTTAGAGACATTAAGCTGTACACTCTAACACATGCACATTGTGTAAATACCGACCCACACATCAATTTTCCAAAACATCTTCACAGCTGGTGGGATATCTCCCACAGTGACTGTATTATATTGTAGAGGAATTGTGTAGAGGGGAGATATGCAACTTCAGAAACACAGAATTACATTAATTCTTTTAAGAGGTGAACATTTGGATCTTCGTGTCTATAACGCTCCAGTTTGAACAGTATTGTATTCTTTCTACCAATGTAGTTTTATATAGCTTTTTTAAAATATAGTTTTACTTATATACAATAGATGTATTTAGACTAATGTATGCCTTTTCCAACCAATTTCTATGCATTTTGTCAGTCCAGAACCTTTCACTGTTAACATTTGAATTCAGGAAAATTGTCAGGAAATTGGGAAATTTAAATTTTAAACTTCAACCTAAAAGTTCAATTATCTGACAGGAAATATGTGCTTGAGAAGAATATTTTACATTTTAAGTACAGTAAGTGAAATCATGCGATCTATCCACTCTGTTGTTTAGAGCTGACAGATGGTGGTGAAGCTACATCCTTCGAACAACATTCTTCACTTTACCACTGTCATTTGTCTTTTTATATATAATCGCTTCGTCCTTTAAAAGTCCAAAACCAGCCATTCTTAAACAAGCTGACCATCACCAGCTAGAAAACTTAATGAACTAAATGTTATCAGAAGCTATGGTAGCCTTCTACTTTGATGCTTAAAAATATCAGATATTTTAACAAATGACAATTATCATATTTTATGTACAGCACCATATTATCTATCGGTCTTAAAATTGTTATGTTCATTTATGCCTGTTGATATGTTTATACCTTATGCATATACCTTGTGCTAAACTGGACTGTGAGCACCTTGGTATTTTGTATGAAGGTTGAGGGGAAATGCCTTTGTACTGATACAATAAAGTTCTGTTTTTTATCGTTACATGAACGTGGCTCATGTTACACTCTATTTACAGTTCACTCTTGTTTGTCACGAATACTTCTCATTTTCTGTGGGTGTGATTGCAATCAGATTACAAAAGAACAGAATTCAACTGGAAATACCAGTGAGTTAAACCACTCTCTAAACAAGTGTTCAAAACAGTTTGTCCTTCGATTTTCTCAACCAGTGGCGTCATGCACCATGGCAGGTGCCCCCCCAGATTTTTGATATTTGGATTTTTTTATATTTGTATTGTATTTTATATTTTATTAATTTTTTGTATAATGTAGTTATGATAATTTTATATTTTGAGTCAAATGTATTCTTCTAATTATGTCATAGCTCATACCTCAAAAAGTCACACAGCCCCTTTCCCTGTGGTATTGGTTTCTTCCAAAAGTTGCAGGATGAAATGGTGCGATTGGTGCAATTTGAACACACAATATATTTAATATTAATACACTTTGAATAAACAAGCGAACAGCAAGCCGCTCAGCTATGTGTCGGACTTAGGGTTCTGCTTCATGAACATCCGGAGATCGCTGTACAGCAAGCCAGAGAAAAGTAACTAGCGAAAACATGTTTCGACCATAGACTCACATATCCCGGTGTCTCTGTCAGTAACAAATTTGTGTTGAAATCATAGAAAGAAAAAAGAAAAAATTCCTCACCATCAAAAACCCTTTTTCTTACCGTCTGCACATATATCTCTCCAGTACCAAATGGGAAGCAGCAGACAGGTTACTTTGGTAACGGCTGAAAAAACTCCTCAAATAGGCCTACCGTCACACACAAAACAGATGGTGAGTTATGAGACAGTGTTTAATTTGGTGTATAAAAATTCCAGATCAGATAAAGGTCCAAAATGAGTTAAAATATTTATGAAAGCAGCTTTAAAAAATCGGTTATATATGTATATGTTTTTGTGATTCTTGACAGTTAAGAGTGACCCAGCAGTCACCAGAGTTAAGATCTAAGCAGGAAACAAGACTGCACACATCTCTCCCTTGACTCTGCTGTGGTCTTTAATAATGATTTTATGTTCCCAAAAGCAGACCTGCTCCATCATTATGCAGCGCACAGCAGTATTTTACACTGCTATTTCAAGGCTACACTTTATTTCCAAGCATACCTCGGTATCCACAGACCAGAACTGGGCCACTGTCCTTCAGTGCATAAATCAAATCAAATCAGCAATGGTCTTCCATGCCAAGCGTTCATATTGATAGAAACTCTTGCCATTTTATCAACAAAATATGGAGACATGTAAACATGCTTTCTCTTTATCCAGCTTAATTCACCCACTCAATGTTTAGTTTTTGAACAGAGAGTATCACAAAAAGGGCAAATCTGTTCTTGCAGTATTTGGATTCGGGCAGGCCAAAATTAATCAGTAGTTCTGTACAATTACCATACTTTCAACAGGTCTTAGCAGGTCGCCTTGCATGCGTGGAGATTACCTGCTCACACGACATTGTTGTCAAAACAGGTTTTTTCAATCTTATGACAAATGGAGACTTAGAGTTGATTCTATTCAAAGACTCTCCACTCCTTGCAGTGCAATTCTAGGCCTTAAATGGAGGCAAAAACATACATGTCTGTTATTACTACAAGAAAAATGTGCATATAATAAATATTTTTGTATTTCCGTAGGGGCGTCAGTGATTGGCAGCTGGCAGGTTGCCCACACATGGCAAAAGAGACAAAGTAAGCAAACTTGCACTGTAGCCTACATGTCAATACATGGGCAGACAGCATGTTGTTAGTGGTATTGAAGAGTAAAAACCACAGCAGCATTTAACTAGACCAAAGAGGTACGCTTGCAGGTACGTTTAAATGCTGTTTATTGTGCTGCAGTTGAGCATCTAATTATCAGAAACAGAATCAGAATCAGAAATACTTTATTAATCCCCGAGGGGAAACTCTTTGTGACAGCAGCTCACTATCACGTCAGTGCACACAAGAATGGAAGTACTAAGCAAAAAGCAAAAATATAATACATTATAATACAGGTAACTACAAAGTGGGTATAAGTATAAATTTAAAATTAAATAAGTGTAATGTAAAAAGTGGGTTAACCGGTTGAGGTTAATATTACAGTATAAAGTAATAGTGCATGAACTGTCAAGTTGCGTGTAGCTTATTAACAATATATAATGGGACGGAGGATATTGCACAGCCGTACTAGAAGTATAAATAAGTATCACAAATTAAGTTTAAAAAGGGTGTATTGCACAGTAGTTTAAGCACCGAATATTCCAAATTATGTCCAGTATTGCAGAGATGTTCATGATCGGTGTCCAGTTTAGTGACTTAGGGTCATATCGACTAACATTTAGAGGGAAGAGTTTTAGAGTTTGATGGCCACAGGCAGGAATGACTTGCTGTGGTGCTCTGTGGTGCATTTTGGGAGGATGAGTCTTCCGCTGAAGGTACTCCTTTGCTTGACCAGCACGTCATGAAGTGGGTGGGAGACACTGTCCAGGATGGCATGTAGTTTGGCCAGTATCCTCCTCTCTGACACCACCGACAGAGAGCCCAGCTCCACCCCAACAATGTCACTGGCCTTACGGATCAGTTTATTGTGTCTGTTAGCGTCCGCTACCCTCAACCTGCTGCCCCAGCATACAACAGCATACAGGATAGCACTGGCCACCACAGACTCGTAAAACATCCTCAGCATTGTCCGGCAGATGTTGAAGGACCTCAGCCTCCTCAGAAAATAGAGGCGGCTCTGGCCCTTCCTGTACAGAGCTTGAGTGTTCTTAGCCCAGTCCAGTTAATTGTCTATGTGTACTCCCAGATACTTGTAATCCTCAACGATGTCCACGCTGACCCCCTGGATGGAAACCACTGGTGCCTTGGCCCTTTGTAGGTCTACAACCAGCTCCTTGGACTTTGTCGCATTGAGCTGCAGATGGTTCTGCTCGCACCATGAGACAAAGTTACCAACCACAGCTCTGTACTCAATCTCATTACCACCACTGATACATCCCACCACAGCAGAGTCATCAGAAAACTTCTGAAGGTGGCAGGACTCTGTGTGGTGGCTGAAGTCTGTGGTGTAGATGGTGAAGAGGAAGGGAGATAGGACAGCCCCCTGAGGGTCCCCAGTGTTGCTGACCACAGTGTCCGACACACAGTGCTGCAGACGCACATACTGTGGTCTGCCAGACAGGTAGTCAACAATCCAGGACACGAAGGGGACATCCACCTGCATCGCTGCCAGCTTCTCACCCAGCAGGGCTTGCCGGATGGTGCTGAAGGCACTGGAGAAATCAAAAAACATGATCATCACTGTACTTGCCGGCTGGTAGGCGAACTGAAGGGGGTCCAGGAGGGGTCTGACCATGGGCCGTAGCTGTTCCAGCACCAGTCTCTCCAGGGTCTTCATTATGTGGGAGTTCAGAGCCAACGGTCTGTAGTCCTTGGAGCCACTGGGATGCGGCGTTTTCGGCACAGGAACGAGGCAAGATGTCTTCCACAGAAGAGGGACCCTTTGAAGACTCAGGCTCAGGTTGAAGACATGTTGAAGAACTCAACATAGCTGGGGGGCACAGGCTTTTAGCACTCCGGGGCGAACTCCATCGGGGCCAGCAGCCTTGTTTGAGTGGAGTTTCATCAGCTGTCCTCTCACCTGGTCAGCAGTCAGGCACACAGCAGAGGTTACAGGCGGGAGGGGGAGGGGGGGGTCATCAATGTCAATGTGAAGAGGGCCGTTAGCCTGAGAGCCAGTTGAGGGGGGAGCAGGACTCTCCCAGGACAATGGGGGAGGGTGGAGCAGTTGACTCACAGCTCGCCTGCAAACTGACGTTAGCAGGGCACCCGGTGAATGTTTTTATGTTAGATAAGAAGGAGGCTTTAGCAGAAAAGCTAATGTGGTTGTTCTTAAAAGTCTGTGGCTCTTGTTGGGTAGCAGGCTGCTGTCTGGCTTAGTGTGACCGTCAGCTCGGCCTACGATACACCACTGACGTCACTGCCGAATGCAATATTTTATTGGCTGTATTGAATTAAGATCTCATCTAAGTAGACAGACACCTAACTGTATTCCGTTGAATTAATGCTAAACTAAGGGGTGCCATCATGAAACCAAAAAATATAAACTATAAATGTCTTGCTTTTGGTTTCTGATATTTTCTCAAAGGAGACCACAAGACATATGTTGTACATAGCAGATATGTATGGTGTAGCAGACAAAGAAAAATTTTATTTAATTTCAGCTGGACTTTAAAATACTAATTTGATCAAAAACTTGAGGTAGATTTGTGGTATATTTTATAAATATTTGGTCACAGTTTAAAAATGTGTCACTTTTATTTTTAATTATTCTTATTCTTATTCTTTTAATCAAAACTATTTTGATATGGTCAAACTTGTGAATGCTTTCACATTCAAAGGCATTCTTATCTAAGTATGGAGCTGGAGCCAGGAGGTAATTAGTTTATCTTAATGTTAAGACTGGAGATGAGGGGAAGGAGCTCGTCTGACTGTTCAAATATTAAAAATTTGCCTTCCAACATCTCTAAACATTGCTTGTTTTATTCTGTGACACACAAAAAAATGTAAAAATCACAATTTATGGTTTTACAGGGAAATTCGTGCTGTAGCTATTTCTTGCTGTGGTATTGGTAGGTGTACTTTCAAACTTTGAAGAAAGTCAGTTGAGCTGCTTCCTCCCTGCATCCAGTCTTTATGCTAAGCTAAACTAATCGAATGCTGACTCTGCAATCTCAATAATACACAGAAATGAGAATGGTATGAAGTTTCTCATGCAAAGTAAATAAGCATATTCCTTTCCATATCCCTTTAACATTTGAAAGCCAGCAACAGAACAGCATTCCAATCATGATGATGTGAGCTGTCACAGTATCAAAGCCAGATTTTTGTCATCCATTGGAGTATGTTGGAGCATCTTTGAAGGATTCAAAACAGTTCCTCACAATATGCAATGAAATCAAATGTTCAAGTTTCTGCATGGTGACTGCAGAGAAACTGAAAACGTCCTGAAAATGACCTAATGGTTCCCCCGTAATTAAGGAAATTCTTTTTAAAAAATCTAGAAATGCTTTGGAAGCTTGTCAGCAGTAATTTAAGGCATACACAATCTGCAGTTAATGAAATGAAACCTGCAAAACCACAAGTATGGTCCTTAAAGTCCATGGCACACCAATCAAACACAGACAGAGACAGATGCACACATTCTTAGACAAGTGCCAACATTAGAATGTTCCCTGTTGTTGGAGAATGTTTGATTGCCATGGATCCAAGCAGCACTCACCAACTTGGCTGTAGACATGTGTTTTCTATCTTGAGCTGCCCTGCAAGGTACAGCGTGCTGCCTGAGGCTCCAATGGAATTCTAGCATTAGATCAGGTTTAATGTATTATGCCTCTGTAAGATATTGCTTCAGAACATGTTTGCCTTTTAAAGGGAAAGTCAGCGATTCTGGAGAGAGAGTGTTGACATTTGAACTAAACAGCCAAACAAAATTTGTTTGGTATTTAATACACCCCTCCTTTCATCGCTCTTTCAGAAGCACCACCCCGCCAAATTCATGGATGCGCATTGCCAAGGCAACGACACAAACAACTGGGCTAACAGACCAAAACAGAAATATGGCGGAATCCAGAACATCTGCTGCCCGAGGGAAAGTTAGCCTCAATAAGGGGAAGCAATTTTTATCGCTATGAAAATACAGGTGGCATATGTTTTTTGTAGTACTGTAGCAAGTGTGACAATAAGCCTGTCAATATTTTAAATAGGTGTTTAAGCCAAATACTTATGTAATCCAAAGTCTAAGCCGAGGAGTATCTTAGCCTGTGTATCGATTACATTATTGCTGACGTTATTTAGATTTTCTTCTTACTATGGTGTAATTCCACAGAAGAGCGCACATAAGCGGGATGAGTAATGTTACGCAGGTAAAGTGTAATTCCCCAGGAAAAATGTGAGGCCTTTTTTTTTTGTGCCCAGGAGGAGATATTCGCTGAATTTGACAAAGAGTGTATTGGATTAGAATCACCGACTGCACCTTGCAATTCTTGAATCATTATTTTGAAGTCCGTAGGATTCACTTGGCTGTTAAATAAAGCAGCTAGTCTTTGCCACATTTATGGAACTTTATTTAACAGCATAAACTAGGATTTTGGTACGGGTGCATACCAATTATATCTACTGCATAAACCTTAATGGTGAGATAAATGTCATATGAAATGTTGCCAAAAAATTGCCAAAGGTAATGTAACCAGTTGTAACTAGCCAAAAAAAATAAACATAAAAGAAAATTCTTTTTTCAGCAGGTCCAAGTTTATATTAATCACATAAGCTTCTAACATGCCATCTTGTAGCAAGAAGCATAGCTAGAATCCCATGAAGGCTTGGTGTAAAAAAGACCCCTTCTTCCCAAAACAGAATGCTTTCATGGTAAAACTGTATTATACCCTCAATATACCATCTGACATACCAAGTACATTCCTTTTCACAGGATCTGGTACCGAGTATACCTGTAAAATCCCCATTATATCCCTTAGGCCAGTTTGTTCATGCCAGAGTCTCATCAAAGCATTTGCACCTGGCTGAATTTCAGCATTGCATAACACCCTTTACAGGAAAAACAAGCTGATGGATATATGGGAAACACCAGCATTCTTCAACCATATATTTATTACAATGTCTGGTATACAAAGAAAGACAGAAATAAAGACAGAAAGATTCTGTATAACAGGTGAATTGCCCTGGTGACAACTATGTTTCACAGAGCAAAACAATGTTGCATGGAGTGTCTGGTTCAGACTGGGACACTAATGGCCTGTTTTGTTATACATAGTATGAAACACCTGAGAGAAGAGTAAGCACCATGTGCAGGCCATGAGTGATAACACTGTGAAGCTGCAGTGAATCAAAATAAGCTGCCGCTATCAGCAATTTCATCGACTTTGAGGAACTTGGATTCCTATCCTCTTCACAGTCATTCCTGGAAAATGTGACACAAACAGCCATATTTACCTGAGCAAGCCACAACCTGTGGGGCAGTGGCTGAACCCTCCGTACCACCACAGACAGTAACACTACAGATACTGTTATGTCCCAAGACATTGTTTTGTCTATCTGTTCGGGGGAGTTCCAGCTGAACCAGGGGTGCAGGCATGGCCTACCAGCCCCACCTGCTAATGCATGGCGGCTCCTCCACCCAGCAGCTCTCTCTCTCAGCCACTATCCCAGCCAGCAGGCTCTGCAAGAGCTGAGCCTCCCCACACCACTTCCTTTGCACCTTTGTTCTTTTTATTTGTTCAACAAACTCATGATTTGGTTTATTCAACTCCATTTCTTCCTTAATGTTGCTCCCCTTGAGCTAGAGCCGTAACAATACATATACACACACACACACACACACACACTTCATTGTTAAAAACTCTTACCGCTAAACATATTGCTTTGAATTATTTGAACTGTATGTTCGACATACTGCAGGGTTTAACTGCTGGAGTGTTGACGGGGCAGCATGACACTACAGAATATCTCCATTGTCAAGGACAGACATGAAAGTTGACTGCACACTAGGTTTGCGGTTGGAAGAAGTCAGAACGTTAATTCTATATAAGAAACCTAATTTGATTTAAAATTTTTGAGTCAAATGTTGAATGTGAATCTTGAATGATGGTCTGTTGTCAAGCCAAATGCCTAAATAAGTGTAGGACTCAGCAAGAATATACAGTATGTAGATACATTACGGTATACTGTATGTGCCAATGTATGTAGGTTATATGTGTGTATGTATGCATGTATGTATGATATGTGTGTCAACAAATATGTGTTGAATTATTGTACACTGTATACTATTTTTTTTATGTGGACTATTGGAAGATTAGCCAATGAGCTAAAAGAGATCCAAATAAATCAAATCAAAACAATTATCTCTCTAAAACACCTTTTCATTTTTCCTTCCAACAAATTCTTCCAACCAAATTTGGTAACCACTTCCTATTATTGGACATAAATCTTTCTTGAATGCATTTTGCAATTGCAGCCAAAGTGATTGGACGGGCATATATCCACCCCAGGCAATCCTACAGAATGTGAATGCCTTTGTCCATATGTGGAAAGGAGGAATGCATTCTTTACCTGCTTTTAGTTGTAATTGGGTCTCTAAATATTTTTTTATTCATTGCATGACAAACTTAAAAAAAAAAAAAAAAGATGTTCACAGCTACATCCAGTGCAATAACCATGGCTACTGTGTTTGGTAGTTGTGTAACTGGGAGAAATCTTTTCTGTCTAACTATACACAGTTTCGCCTATAATCACCTTCGTTGATATATTTATATCGCTGATCGTGGACAAAGAGAGACAGACAGCTCCGATGTTGGTTCAATTATAATCTGTTTCTTTCTTACAACCCAGGTCTCAGTAAAACTATTGAGTATAAAAGAAAATCACATTCAAAGGAAACTGACAGTACTAATAAATTATTTTTGTAGCCAAGCTCACAAATCACACAAAAACAATACTGATACGGATGGATTAGTACACATAGATCATCACTCTAGATGTCAATTTCGTTATTGTCTTTGGCAGACAGGCTAAACATTAATATTGACAGATTTTCATTTAACAGTTACACACTCACCTGGGGGAAACAAGCCCGGTCTGACATATTCCCCCGGTGATGGGCATTATAGCTGCTTCGTTACCATGGATACTGTGTAGCCTAGTGTTACGCATAAAAATCTGAAAATAACACATGTACACCTTACAACTATCAAATAAAGGTAAAATTACTGACAAAATTAATTCTATATTACAAGATTTTGCTATTAGATAAAGTAACCATTACAAAAATAATGTATTTAATGTAACTTGCAAGAGGCTTTATGTTACCCATAATGTTGAGATTTTGTGACATTCACAATGAAAACAGTGGTGTTTTTGATACCTTTATTGTTTCTTTTATCCTGTGAGTACCAATCAATGACTGTGTTGAAGACAGATTTAACAAAAACAGAAAACACATGCTCACAAGCATGTTTCTTTCTGGAATGTGGAATTAAATTGAAGAGTGGCCACTGAGCTCAGAAACCTAGGGTCCTTAGAACACATCTGTTTATTGTTGCTTCTGTTCCTTCTTCTTGTATTTTCCCCTTTCATCCAAGTCTCATACTAAAATGTCATCCACAACACTTTACAATTCAAAGGGATTTTTGACTGTTTCTCGCTGGCTGATTGGTATTTATATAGAAAACACAATCTACTTTTCTGAAAGGTCATGTGAAGGTCAAGGCGCCTCATGAATTCTACTTCATCTGGTAACTGTCTCGCGGTATAACTGTGAAGCCCAGGGATGAGCAGGATATGACTGTGATTACTTTTACAGCGTCCAGGCTCTCGGAGAAGCTATTGTTCGCCCAACAAAACTACATACTAGCGATCGTGCGCTTCTCTCAACACAAAAAGACAGCAGGGATATTCTGTGTGGATTGGAAGCAAAAGTATTTTCCTCTGAGTGCAATTGGCTTTTTTTAAGTCTTAAAACTGATCGCCAAGACCTGCTCTACCTTATTTGCTTCATATTGTTTTTTAGTATTTTACAGTACTAGTCTTTTAATGGTGCTCTGTCTCTCCAAAACATTCTGCTATCGGTTACATGCCATTGAGCCAGTTTCTATTTCTTGGTAAGCTAATTTTTGCAGCCCGTGGTCAACAGCGTTCTATTCTGTTCTATTCATAGATCACTTTATCAATGCTACTTGAAAAAACAGAAACATAAAAACTGTTTATCAGAATGGTGGACTGATCTGAAGAATCCATTGTAGGGAGACTCTGAAACGGCATATATGATCCGCCAGGTACCAAGGGTGCTGAATCAGTCCTCTCTTTCACCTCTTATTTAAACAGGTGTCACTCCCACCCTCTTCTGCCTCACCTGCAAGAAGACATGCCTGTGCACATACAATGCAGCCTGTCAGTATTTGGGCAGTGATTTATCGTTTTGGCTAGTACTTAACTATTCATCCAATGTGACAACCTCAAATTATAGTAAAACTGAAAGTCACTTTACACTCATAGGCAATGTTTTATTTCAAATCCAACGTACAGAGCCAAAACATAACCGAAAACTCATCACTTTCCAAGTATGGACTGCATTGTGGCAGCTCCACAACAAACAGTAAGTGTGATAAAACGAGTCTCCAAATGATATAGTTTAAACACAGCTTCAAGGCCAATGAAATACAAATATTAAACAATTATTGTGGAAACTAAACCTTTGCCAAAAAAGCAAAAAAAATACAGGAAAAAAAAAGAAATAACCTGCGATTTTCTCATCAGGCATGTGGATGTGGTTTGCAAGGGTGTGGGATGCCATGTCATTTTCAGGGTGCGGTGTGCTGTTCATTAAATGTTGTGCCCTCTCATTAGTATAAACACTACCAACAGGGCAGAGAAAGAGTGTCAGCTCTTAGCATGGTGTTCATTTCTCTAGAAGAAAATACAAAAATGCTCTCATTAAAAAGGATATGTAACAGAGGGAATAGTACTGGTTGCAAATGCACTTTTGACAGGGATGTAACACTGTCAACGTTCTTTTCTTCTGGCAGTGTTTTGCTCAAACAGATCGGCTCATTACTGCTCCAATGAAGGAGAGGTCAAATTAACCTGCTCAGCAACACCCAGGCCTCTCCCCAAAAAAACCCCAAAAATGTAGAACAGCCTATGGTTTTCTGTTGTAAACAGACTCCTCATGCTAGGACGTTTCTGTGCCACAGGGAAATGCCATGTTCTCTGGAGCCCTAGTCATCACCATCATAATCAACTTAACATATCGGTGATTACTGCATCCCTTACAGCCTGTCGGAAGTAATTACTATAAATGCTGCTTTTGTCAGCAATCTTTCCCTTTCCCCCTCTCCCAGGATAATACTAAACTATGGGATAGGGGTTGCTAAACACTGAAGAACCTTCTTGTGTAAACATGCTTTGTATAATACATCATGTCACTATGTAGTCATATAAACAGTACAAGCTATTTGTATACTGAATATCCCATTTTATTAGCTAGTTTAAATATCACATTTACTACAAGTTGGTGGTCTACCAGGTTGACACGCAATAATTGTAAATCATTTTTTTGCCCCCCCAATCTCCTCTCAAGCTGGTTCTGGAGCTTTCAACCGTATCAAACGATCTTCAGAGTGAACTCTTAAGGATGAGAAGTCCCAAAAGTGCTCAGAATAATGGAAAGTTTATACATGTACAGTTCCGTCACAACCAAGCAAACATCTGCTAATGACGACCGTGTGGTATGATTGAAAGCTCCAGATAAAGCCAGTAAGAGGACCTTGGAGACTGTTATGTAAACCGCTGTTTCCAAGCTCGAGAATGAGCTGCCAAGTTCAAGTCAATGTTATAATCACAGTCCATATTGAAAATTTGAATTAATAAAATGTTTATGTAAGGTCAGTATCAATTGCAAGTGCATTACAAAATAAACGGGAACTGAATTACTTTCAGGTCATTAACATTTCCTACGTAAACTAGGTTCTTCTGAAGCATCTTAACTACTCTAAGTTATGATATCGACAACCTAAATCATACTGAATAATGTTATGAAAACAACTTTCATCAAGCAATTTTTCTTGCAACACAGCACCAAAAATTACCACAATATATTTTCCTGGAATAGATGTTAATCCTAATGCGTCTCTGAAGCAAAGGTGTGTGATACTGTATGTTGTTAGGAACAATGGTAATTGACAGATCAAAGCTTTGCTTCAAAAATTGCCCATAGACCTTTTAAATTCTTCTAAATCAAGCAAATATGTTATGGGTCAGCTGAGCTGACTCCACAGCACGACATCAAGGTAGAATAGGTTTCAGTTTAGACCTAGGCAAACAATATTAGTTTCCTAAGTATTTATCCAACTGAAGGCCTAAGCTAGTAGTTGCTTTGTTGAGCCCTTAAATAACACTCATAAGTAAGTCTACAAACACTGCCAGAATGCTTAAACATTAATTCTATAGTCCTTCCAACAAGCAATCCCTCAAATCTCCAACGCCAGAAGTCAGGACTCTGTGTTTTTGAAAACCTAGTCCAGCTCACTCTCAACTTTTTTCTATTCTGGCAGCTTCACAACAGCTTTTATCTTCCTGTGGCAGCTAAGTCTCACAGAAACGGTCTGATACTGATCCACGAACTTTCCATTTTATGAAATAGTCTATCTATCATTTTGATGAACACATTCTGAAACAACAGAAATCTTATTTCACATTTTGTTTTTCTCATTTTTCCCTTCAGACACAAGGCTGCATGCATAACCTTGCACGAGAAACCGTGCGTGCTCGCACAAACACACCCATGTCCACATCTACATAAACAGTACAGCCTTCAGGCCTCGTACAGTGGAGTAACAGTTCCATCCTTCCACTCAATCAGGATTTCTCCTCGTTGTAAAGTGGGGGAGGAGTGTGGGAGGCGCATGGCATACTCAGTCAGTGGGGCCCTTTCACTGGGCACTGGGGACCCGGGAACACTCACCACTGGCCTCGGGGCGTATGACTTCAAAACACACACCACCTTCTTCCTTCTGGTGCAACAAGACAGAAAAAGACCGAAAGTGGATGGATGTACAACATTTTGCTTTTTAGCATAGCTCATTGAAATGTTTTGCCCAATATTTTAATAAGGTTGTCTGATATATCGCTTCATCCAACTATGTCATTTAAAACAAAACTGAGTTCAGGGCGTTAATCTGCGTATCAGGCAGGTCAGCGGCACAAAGCAGGTTAGGTAGACTTGTTACGTCAATTCAGTGTGCTCATGCTTTGTTTTTCAATTAATTCATTACTCCGAAATGTCAAGAATGTTGTCAAATGCCCATCGCACCTTGCCAGAGTGGTGTCTTAAAATTGATTACTTCTTCAGACTAAGACTCAAAAAGATTTATATAATGCAGTTTAAAATGACACTAAACAGGAACAAACCGAGCAAATCCTTGCCTTAGAGAAGCTGTTACCAGTTAAACTTTAGTAAAATAATAATGGATGTTATGCTGGTCAACTAATTAATTAATTCACTTATCTTTACAATAGTAAATCTATTTAAATAGAAATGTCTAATTTCGTGTGTGTGTGTTTAGGCACTCACCTATTTGAGTAAACATTGAGGATAAGAATCACAGTCCCCAGGACAAGAGCCAAAGAGCTAAGCACCAGCATGGTTATCTTCCAGCCCATCCCTATACACATGCATATACAGACCAAACGCATCACTCACTTTACTCAACTCATATTTACCTCTTTCTCAGATATAACTTTTGTTCATGTATTTGTTCAATTTCTATCAAGACGCTGCACCTGCGAATAAAAGCTTCTTGAAACTCCTTTACAAACATTACAACACACCCACCATAAACTTTGCTCTCAGTATCTCAGTCATACATCGCCACCTAGTGGTGGAAAAGTAACTACATTAATACTGAATAAAGAAAATTGTTCAGCCTTCTAGGTCAGCCTACATACAGTATTGTGGAATCAAATGTTTCCACTGATTAAATTGGACATATAGAGGATATATTCCAATCGTTTATTGATTAAAGGCTACCAAACGTACCATAGTCCATTCTGAAGAAAATCATGGTGGGATCTGCGGGGGTTTTGGTGCTCAGGGACGAAAGAGGCTCATCTATTACAGGATATGGTTCTGTGACCTTGTTGCCCATTATACCTTCAACTGAAAGTGGAGGGGGAAAAAATAAACAAGTCAAGAACAAGGCAACGCGTAGTGATGATCAAAACTGAACATCGTAGTTTTGATTGCTTTTCTTTTTTTGAGGGCGGAAGGGATATGTGTGTTTGTCCATCTTCAGTAGTGAGAAAGAAATCAGTTCATGCAGGACCAGCCTGATGTCAAGACAACATGAAATCCGCATTGCCATGACTTGCAAGTGGCTGGTTGTCTTCCAGGATGAGGAAAATATTGATTGGTCAAAAGCGCACTTAACTAAATTAGATCCTCCGGCTAAAAGCAGCCGTGCTGTAATCTGATATGCAGGCCACAGCTGAATAGGTCTTGCAATTGATATCAGATATAGCACATGGATTTTTGAAACTCAAAAAAAATAGCTCAAAAGGACATATGTGTGGTTTTGCATGTTTTAGCCCACGAACTACGCACAAACTTTTCAATGCAAGAAAAATGACCAAATTCATTATCCTTTTCATGATGTCCATGTTTACTTGATTGCGATTTGATTTAGATTTTCTGGCAACATAGCTTGTCAAAGTAATATTTTAGCATTAGCGCTCAGATGCCGGCAGGACCATGAATGCACCACCAAGGAGAGTTTTGAAAATGGTCCCTGCTTGCAACTGCAGGACAAGGATACTCTACTGTTAGTTTTTTCCTAATAATCCACTAATAATAAAATAAATAAAATGGTCCATTCTTATATGTAAAGGATTTATTCTAAAGCCAGTTTTCTACAAATAAACATTTTTACTGCCCTGGCATGACCTGGTAACACTAGTTGGCTGAAAAGTCCGAAATCTTTCCTCACGACAGGATTTGAAAAATGATTAACAATTATGACAAGTATTTAGATTACTGCCAATAAAGTTTGTAATTAAAGGGGGTTTGAACTAGCCATGCCACTGGCTGGTCCTTTAAGGAAATGTATGTTATTTTATTAGTCACATACTGTAGGAACACAGCATTCAGTAAACTACTGCTAGTGGGATACTTTTAGGCCCTTACATTGTTCAGCCTGTCTGTGTATATCTGTGATGGCACTTGGAAAAATCCCCGGTTCCAGTGATTTCCCCAGATGGTGGTGAGGTTGGTGTTGGTTATGTTTGCTGTCTCTCCCATTGCACAATGTCTGGTTGTCAAGTGTCCGCCACCTGCTGCCCTGCTTGTAGCCAAAAGAACATTCAGCTAGCATTAGACATTTTATAGACTTACTGTTATTAGGTAAGACTTTACAATATACATTTCCTCCTTAGTTTTGAGATACTTTTCAAGTAATCTGATTAAGGTACTATCAGATGTTATGAGACATGGAGAAGGACCTTCTGTTCCTTCTCTAAAATATTCTTACCTGCTTATGTTTCCTCGAAAGGAAGACCAAGGTGGATTCTTTTGTGGCGCTAAGGTGCAGCCCCCTCCCCATCAGTGTGACGTGGCCTTTCTTGGAACAGGACCATGCCTGGCTGCTTGCCTCCCTGCCCATATCCACCGCTGCCACGTCGGCACCAGTCTTGACACTTTCAGCCTGAAAGATGCAGGGCTGCAGGTGGACACCTTCATATTGCTGTGTCGGTGCGGTCAGACACTCCCCAGTGTGGTGACTGCTGAGAGCCTTGCTCCCTGGGAGCCAACGCCATTCCTGTAAGGCCGAATATGGGCTGCAATCCCCCAGAGACGCTGCACCGCCCAAAGCTCCTTCTTGCACCTGCAAACATTTACCCAGCAGCTTGTTCTGAATCTTTAAGCCAGACGTCTCTGTGGAGGCGACATAAAAAAAAGGCATTGTTCAACCTCGAATCTTAACTCATTATTATAAACCTCTCCGTCAAGCCATTGTGGTATAGGGAGGGTGCTGGGTATAAGGTTGTACAATTATTAAGATAAAATGATCCTACTCAAATGTAGGACAAATTCATGCAAGTAGATTCTAACTTTATTTACAATACGATATGGCAACATTTATGATGTTTATGCTGTGATATTATATTCTGTAAACCCAAGAACTTTCTCACCTAAGAAAATACATCTGCTAAAAATGAACTAAACTGAACTAATATGCTAGTGGCCTGATAGTGGAGGAGTCTTAACCATAGGTCTTGACTAACGTTATAAGAAGAACATTGGCCCCAGTAGAGGAGGGTGGCAAGCCAAATTCCATTCAAGAGATGACAGCTTTTGCTTCCTGTCAAACATTATGTCAGAAATATTACTTCAGTGGCTTAAAAGGTTAGTGTCTTGCGACACGTAGCTCTAAACAGCAATTTACACTTATCTCAATAAGATTCTAACTTTTTCACTGGGTTTAAGTTTGTGTAACTTCTGGTGAAATATGCAGTAAACACAGCAATCCGACCGCTAAACACTAACGTTAAGGGAATTCTGGTTGATTTAACGTTATGTAACTAACGGAAATGATCCTTCAGCTACTTAAAATGTGACGCACAGTAACCTTTGCAAAATGTTTGGACAGTTAACGTTATATAAAACTTTCCCTTTGCTTTGAATCGTTGTGTTGCCATTGGGAAATCGAACGACCGACGCACTTTTACTCGCTGTCTTACCTTTGAAAATGACGAACACTGTAAGCAAACTGACACAAGGCAGCCTTCTTCTCATGGCGATGGCGATGACAGGCACAGATAGTTCGGGGTCTCCCGTGACAATCCAGCTGGCACGTTCAGCAACACGAGCACGTGCAAGTGGGCGGGAACAAACCTCCAAGCAACCGGAGGAGCCATGCATAACTCTTCCCAGAGAAAAGCATAGTTCCCAAAGTGTAGATTCCCTTTCAGGTGCTTTGTCATTGTCCAGGGTTTAAAGCAATTTAAAAAGCTTAAGGACAACTTTGGTTGTTTTGAAAGGTTTCACTCTTACTCATTGCTGTTTCTACTCTCCACCTGTAACTAGGAAGCCATTAGGCAAGGCCTTATATGAATAGGGGGCTGTTTATGCTGTGTTCATTTGTTTCCTGCTTTGCATATTCTGTTACTGTCTTTTATTATTCTGGAAAATAGGGTTTTTCCGCCACTAATACACACAACTTAGACACTCCTTGTATCCCACTATGGCATGCAAGAAAATGTGTTTGCAACCAGTTTGCTACAACTCCACGGGCTACCAATAGATTTACAGAGCATAAATCCGTTAAAAGGAGAAAACGGTGTTCCAAGCTGAATAGGACTGCCCAGTCGTTACCGTGAGGAATGGGACAGCTTTTGGGGCCTGCATGGTCACATGATGTTTTTCTCTATCATGATGCACCACAAAGTATGTGAAAGGGCTTGATCAAAATAGATTCAGTGCACTGAGAAATATTCAAAACATAACCTATTCCCTATACCCTCCCTATAGCTTATCCCCCTACACGCCAGGACGCAGACTGAGGTAGGGCGCTGCTAGCCATTCCAAGGTCTAGGCTGAAAACCAAACGACACAGGGCCTTTGCTGTCAGGGCCCCTACACTTTGGAACAATCTGCCAGAGAAGATCTTTTATTTTATTTAGATTCTTGTAAAACACCTTGTTGCCCTATATTGAAAAGTGCTATACAAATAAAGCTTTTATGATTATCCTCTAACAAAATCTATTTTTATTTCAGTAAATTAAACATTTCACAGCCAACAACAACAAAAATGTTCGCTTTTTGTCTGCAACTCTACGGGAACTTGCTCTGTTAAACATTTGATGTCTTGTTTACCACTGAAAACCATATCCATTGGTTTCCAGGCTTTTTAACTGGTGAAATGTCTAATTAATTCATCTAAAAAGAGAACAGAAAGAAATAGGTGTACCTTTGATTAAATGGAAGTGATCGGATGACAGCTTATTTGCCAAGAGTTGTGCTGCCTAGTCAAGCTGGCCTAGAAATTAAAACATACAAAGAATTAAGTAGTTACAACAAAGCTTTTGCACTCGCATTGAAAGATTCAAAGAGAAACTTTACTTGACATTTCTTTATTCAAATCTACAAGTCAGAGAATACACTGGCAATTTGTGAGGATAACAAATCAGGTTTGCAAAATATTGTGTAATGACATAGACAAAAGTAGTTGTCTCCTGTTAAAACTCCCCCGACTTGAAAATATAGGGAAGATATATATTTGGCCTCTTAGTTGATTGCTTTAGTAAAAAAAAAAACAACATAAAAAGATTATTTTCGTGATACAGTACAGGTTGGCCAGTTTTTCTCAACTAGCCTCCAAGCAGAAGAGTGAGGTAGAGAGAGTGGGTATACACTATAACACTGAGAACATTGCCAGTCTAGGACACTTGAGTTGAACAAGGCACGTAAAATACACAGTGTACCCTGCCACTTAGCAACCTGAACTGACCAGAAAACAGCCATAATGTACAATGCAAAAGTCCTATACTTGTATACAATTGTTTACATGCAAACAGTAACTATTGCACATTATGCCTTTTTCATTTTAAATGCACTTATCATTTAACAACGCTAAGAATGTGTTAAAGACACCATTTAGGTGATCGGATTTCACATTTGTATCTAACTTAGTATTTTACTTCATTATGAATGAACTGATCCAGTCATTAAGCATACATTCTATTATTTTGCATCAGATTTTTCAGTAGCAGAAGATGGGAAAAGGATTGAATAAGCTGGAGGAGCTTCATCCGCTTGAGACAGGAAGTCTGTCTTCATCGTTGGTGCAGAAGGCAGCAGGTTGTATGTCGGAGCAGTTGAAGACATGTTAAACGGTTGAGAAGAAGGCAATGGGTGGATCTCTGGGGCACATGGGGGTGGCTGAAATGTCAGGGCAGGAGGCGCAGGGTGACGCACAGAAGACGATGATGAAGATGAAAATGGAGACCCATAAGGACAAGCCAGCTGGGGCACCGGGTTACTGTAGCCCCCGCTCATGTGTGCTGACTGAGCAGGGTACACACCTGGTGGGCCAGCATACACCGGTGGGTTTTCTGCGTACACAGGTGGTGGTGCCGAATACCTTTGGTCTCCTGGGTCTCCACAACTGCCTGAATGTGCAGCTGCAGGATAAGGACCCATAGACGCTGCAGGGGGAGGGAAGTCGCTGTTGCTTGGGCCCCCAATAGCCCCAGCTGGATAGGGACCAATATACGCTGCAGGGGGAGGGAAGTCGCTGTTGCTTGGGCCCCCAATAGCCCCAGCTGGGTAAGGCCCCACAGCCATACCAAGATGAAGGGTAGCAACGCTAGAAGGAACAATGACCAGTGGAAGCACCACCTCTGGGTCAATGGCAAACTTGATGTCCAAATATACCTGGGAAACAGAAACATATCAACAAGTAAGATCCGTCTGCATCTGAAATTATTTGGATTTAAACTGCCATTCATAGAACTACAAATTAAGCTGATTGTGCTCTCTGACAGATAAACATGATTATTATCTATTATTATAATGCAAATCTTTGTACAGCAAATTATACTGTCATTTTATATGTGTTGTTATGTTCTTTTACATTTTTAATGATTGTTAAAGCATGTGATTTAAGACAAGAATTGTCTGTGGTACAATTACTTAACTGGCAGTATTTGCTAACAAAAGCAATTATTTCATTTCTGAGTTGATGTAACATTAAATTACTACATACCTTGAGGTAATAGTCAACTGATAGGATTTCACAATTATGAAGAGTGTGGACAACATCGGCAGGAATCTTCAATTGGCAGGAGAGAGTTTCCTCTGAGTTCAGTGTGATAGCGTCCCCAACCATTTTGCATAGACTTTTGTCACTGGTATTGGTGGAGCCGTTGGCGCGGTACACTGTTTTCTGCTGTAAACTGAATTTGGGCCTCATTTGTTTGGATGAGGAGTTGTGGATTTTGGCAACAACTGATAAAGTGTCACCTATTAAAAACAAATGAGAACATCTGAATAAGCATTTTTTCTTTCTGGAATAATGTCACCATACATAAGAAAAAATATTATACACACACACACACACACACACACATGCTGTATGTAAATGCTTTATAAACTTGTTAATAAAGTTTGTAGAAAGTTGTTTTGCAATGTGACAAATATGCTCACATTAATACCTGAACAACTTCCATCTGACTTAGTAATAAAAATATGTACAAAGCTGTAAACGTCTGATATCATCTGACTATACTCTGCATTTCATGTCTCGCATCGACACTTGGTTGTGTTCCTAGTGAACTAGAGTGACTTTACCTGGAGAGCAAACATTTCTGTTAACGGTAGCAGACATCTGGACTTGTCCTTTGGAGAAAATCCCCATCTTTTTATCCACTGATCCAGATTGGGGACACTAGAACAAATCATACAAACAGACATTCTTTCTTATCAACTCAATGACTCATAAGGCTGAAATTCAAAGTCCAGGAGACAATACTATCGCCTTACTATTAGCCTTTGGATTAAGCCATCCTGACTCGGGTTAACACCATAAAAAGAAAAACACTTACACATCTCAAAACGAATCCTTCCCTGACCAGGTTTAAGATGAGGTTGAGCAATAATTTATGCTTTCTCTGGATTCTCTAATGAGCCATAAAGTCAAATCAACCATTTTGGACATTCAACACTCACTTCACTCCCAGCTCCACTCATATCAGCGCAACACACTTTATTTCCTGTTTATACAGTCAACTAAACAGGTTTATGGTTTCTTCTCTTACTCAAATCATTACTTGTCATTGCACAAACTGTCAGATTGCAGTAGCTCCTGCTGCCTGCCGCCTCCCAATTATATTTCAAGTATAGTGCACCGTTATGTTAGCATTTTCTGCATGGCAGACGTCAAGAAACTTTGTTCAGACACATTCTGTATAAACCTGTTTTCACAGTTTACTCTTTATTGTTGCCGTTCTCTCAGCCCCTCTATTCCATTTTTTCAATTTTGGCCAACTGTCTCTTTAGTCATGTGACTTCTTATCTTAAATATTTTCCATTTTAGCAGCTACAAGCCAGTTTAAGTGCTGCAGAAGTTCATTTGAAAAGTGGAAATAGCTGTATCACATTCATAACAGGTATCACTTTAGTGTCCCACATACCATTACTTGGCCAGGGCGTGGAAAGGACTTTGACACAAAATGTAACTCTTGCTGCACTTTAGAGGGCCACCGCCAGCTCCTGGACATCTTTGCTTCAAGCATGTAGACAATCTTTCCATGAAGCCCCTTGAAGGATGACGGCATGTCCCTGTAAGACAGAACCGGTCGACAAATGCAGTTATTTGTAAGAGCAAACAAGCAGTGCTACTGCTAGATGCTAGAAATTCTCACTTACCCCTGTGGGATTTTAAACCTGAATTTAAAGCAATGGACTCCTTGGGAAAGTACTGTGCCTGGAAGAGAACTGAGAATGATTAACACTTCCTGTACAGACCGTACAAACGACAGAGCCTTTATTTACTGAGCTGGACTAATGTACTCTACATTATGTGCTCAATGAAAACGTGAGATTCGTGTGGTTCTGGGAAGTTGATGTGTAAATCAACTTCATTTATAGGTAACACTTGTACATGTGCAGTACTTCAGAATGTGTTTGGAGCTATATAAAATATGGGCCACAATGTACAGTGTGCATGTAAGTAGAGAACATTCATTCAAAATGCATTTTAGGCAGGAGCATCAATAAGTACTGTATGTTTATTTGGATATTTTCACGTCATCTATTTGTGCTGTTATGGTTATTGAAAATGATACTTAGTTATTCACTCACTTCTACACTGCTGCTTCACCCACACATTTAAAGGGGAATACATTCACATGAAAAGACTACTGGGTATCCCGCAATGCAAATTCATTTAGAGATTTAGATAATACGTCCACAGATGAAAGGCACCTGCCAACATGGTTATTGCTGTATTTTCAAACACAATGCATAGGAAGCAGCACGAGTAACCTACAGATGCCCCATCGCCAGCAAAAGCTCAGGCTGAGCAGTAACAACCTATTTCCCAAACTGCTCAAACTCCTTGAAAGATCCATACATATAACCTGTGACCACACCTACACACGCTGATAAAACTAGAGGGGGGGGGGGGCAATAACAGCCAAGTGTTATTTTTCAAACTAACGCTCATAGTTTTAAACTAACACACATTCTGAAGTGGTGAAATGAGCACGCAAATCAAAGGGCCAACAAACTGCTTCTGGCCTACCTTTGTCACTTGCTGCAATTACGTAGTTTTTGAGCTTGAAGTATCTCCTGTGCGCGCTGTACGTCGTCTCGTCATCGCCACTTCCTTCCGTCCAGCGGACGTTCGCGTCCCCTTTGACTTTCAGGAAAAGACCCTTCACTTTGGTTTCTTTTGTCAAAGTGAAAGCGACGGCGCCTGTTAAAGTGTCTCCCTCAGAAAAGGTGTGCTCTTCGTTGAGATCTGCACAAGTCAGACTGAAGTCCTTTATCGGAGACATTGTACGTGTGTCGACCCGAACGCGCTCGGTTTCCCACCCCAACACACACTTTTGGCAACACAACGTGAAGCAGGCCTATTGGCCGACAACAGCCACAACAACATTCAGCTGTGTGCGGCTCCGCCGGGCCCCCAAGCGGTTAAAACCGTTATTACAACACACTTTAAGCAATCCACGTACCACAACCGCACACAGGCTGTTCGGGTTTACACAATTTAAGATGACTCTTTAGTACATAAAATTGAGTTAAAGGGATCTTATAGTTTATAAGAATTGCACTATGGGTCAATTATTAGGCTATTTAACTGGTCTAATTAATTTATCTAAAAAGAGAAAAGAAAGAAAGAAAGGAAAGAGATCAGATGGCAGCTTATTTGCCAAGAGTTGTGCTGCCTACAACAAAGCGTTCGCACTCGCATTGAAAGATTCAACTTTACCTGACAGTGCTTTATTCAAATCTACAAGGCAGAGAAAAGGACACTGGCAATTTGTGAGGATAACAAATCAGGTTTGCAAAGTATTGTTGTTGTCCTGTTAAAACTCCCCTGACTTGAAAATATAGGGAAGATATATATTTGGCCTCTTAGTTGATTGCTTTGGTAAAAAAAAAAAAACAACATAAAAAGATTATTTTCGTGATACAGTACAGGTTGGCCAGTTTTTCTCAATTAGCCTCCAAGCAGAAGAGTGAGGTAGAGAGAGTGGGTATACACTATAACACTGAGAACATTGCCAGTCTAGGACACTTAAGTTGAACAAGGCACGTAAGAAACACAGCGTACCCTGAGGATTGACATTTGAGCAATATTGTTACAGCTGGCCACTTAGCAACCTGAACTGACCAGAAAACAGCCATAATGTACAATGCAAAAGTCCTATACTTGTATACAATTGTTTACATGCAAACAGTAACTATTGCACATTATGCCTTTTTCATTTTAAATGCACTTATCATTTAACAACGCTAAGAATGTGTTAAAGACACCATTTAGGTGATCGGATTTCACATTTGTATCTAACTTAGTATTTTACTTCATTATGAATGAACTGATCCAGTCATTAAGCATACATTCTATTATTTTGCATCAGATTTTTCAGTAGCAGAAGATGGGAAAAGGATTGAATAAGATGGAGGAGCTTCATCCGCTTGAGACAGAAAGTCTGTCTTCATCGTTGGTGCAGAAGCAGGTTGTATGTCGGAGCAGTTGAAGACATGTTAAACGGTTGAGAAGAAGGCAATGGGTGGATCTCTGGGGCACATGGGGGTGGCTGAAATGTCAGGGCAGGAGGCGCAGGGTGACGCACAGAAGACGATGATGAAGATGAAAATGGAGACCCATAAGGACAAGCCAGCTGGGGCACCGGGTTACTGTAGCCCCCGCTCATGTGTGCTGACTGAGCAGGGTACACACCTGGTGGGCCAGCATACACCGGTGGGTTTTCTGCGTACACAGGTGGTGGTGCCGAATACCTTTGGTCTCCTGGGTCTCCACAACTGCCTGAATGTGCAGCTGCAGGATAAGGACCCATATACGCTACGCTGCAGGGGGAGGGAAGTCGCTGTTGCTTGGGCCCCCAATAGCCCCAGCTGGATAGGGACCCATAGACGCTGCAGGGGGAGGGAAGTCGCTGTTGCTTGGGCCCCCAATAGCCCCAGCTGGATAGGGACCCATATACGCTGCAGGGGGAGGGAAGTCGCTGTTGCTTGGGCCCCCAATAGCCCCAGCTGGATAGGGACCTGCAGCCACACCAGGCTGAGCGCCAGGAGCTAAGTCAGGAGGAAAAATGACCACAGGGAACATAACCTTTGGATCGGAAGCAAAGCTGATGTCCAGGTACACCTGAGAAACATATGACCACCTCATTAGCACATGATGCTTTACTTTTAAAACAGAAGAGCAAGAGAGCATCTGTCACAACGATTTTGTTAAATTTAAACAGTTTTACAAAATCAGTTAAAATAGCTCTCTCAATGGAGTTAGCCTAATGTGCTTTACCATAAAGATACAATGTTACACCATTGCATACCTTTAAATTGTAGTCCACTGAGATAATGTCACAGTTAGGGATTGTCTGGATCTGATCACGAGGAATCTTTATTGTACATTTAACCTCCTTCCGTGTTTGGGGTTTAATACAGTGTTCAACCACTTTGTGGATAATGTTGCCCTCATGTTTAGTATTGCCGTTGGCATGGTACACCACATCCTGGATTAAACTGAATTTGGGTGTCATATCATTGGAGGAGGAATTGTTGATTTTTGCAACAATCGCCATGGTTTCACCTATGAGAACAACATAATATTTAATTAGTAATTTATTCTAGTTCAAGTGCCGCGGACAATGCAGTGTGCTCCAAAATGTGTATTATATATATATATATATAATTTATATTTTTATATATTACTTACTCACGTTATATGAACGGCGCTGAAATGCTAAACCCCACCCACTTATTACTCCATGCATGTTATTTGAAAGCACTACTGTAAATCTAGAAATAACAGTGACTATGATCAATATGGTCTTTCTTTCATGCTACCATCACTGACACCAGACCAGTTTCATTGCAGATATATTTACATTTTAAGCATAGGTGTAAGACCGCATGCACAATACCAGGGCACTGGAATGGACACATCTCAATGGAATGCTGCCACTATTAATGTTATTAGTTACACCTGTAAAATGTCTGTCAAAATAGACTGTGAAAAAAGACTGCGCAGTGCATTCAATTTCTTTCTCGTTGGCAAAAGTAATAAACCAGGTAAGACAATTCAGAAACTATGATGTCAATATTAACACTGCACAGTTTAATAAAACAGTTTTCTATTTTGCTAAATGCTGGCTGGGCAGTCCTCACATGACAACGTGTTTTTTTTTCAGTACCTGCCTTTAGCAGTAGATCTACTTCCTTGACTTGAACCTACCACGTTTGAAGAGGAGTTTTATTACCTGGGGCGTAAGCCCTTCTGTCAACGATGACATCCATGTGCACATTTCCTTTTGAGAAAAATCCCATCTTTTTGTTTGTTGAACCAGCTTGGTGTGACTAAAATGCAACAAACAGGGCAAACAATTACTTCTGATTCACTTCCATTTTTAAGACAATACAATACATGATTAAGTATTACAGTTATAGAGCAAGGCAAGATTCCCAGGTTCTCAGGGACCAGGAGTGAATCTCACTGCCTACTGTACATGGTTGTATGGCAGTTTTCACTGGAACTACTCTCTTCAGAAGAAATAGTATCTATGAATACTGTCATTTTTTAAATGAAAATGTCCAAAAGATTTTGAGCAGCACCAATTCAAATTTGGATTTGAATTGGACATTTGACACATTTCCAAATTTGACTTGTCATAGCAGGAAAACACATGTGGAGCCATTATGATTGTTATTAATTACAAGTGTGCTTTTCTTACTATGTAATGTGAAAACTGAGGATGTGAGATTTGTCTATCGATGTTTCAGTATTTTACACACCATCAGAGATTGAAGTTTTGGAAAGGACCTGGAGACAAAATGTATCTCCTTTTCTACTGTATGGTCCAGCCTCCAACTCCTGGACAGTTTGGCTTCCAGTTTGTAGACAATCTTTCCATGGCTCCCCTTGAAGGATGAAGGCATGCTTCTGTTATGGAGAACCAGGAGGTTAATGTTATCTAATCTGAATTGAATAAACAAGTTTCTAGAGCGTGCAGGAGTAGTTTTTTGGTCTGGCTTGTTAAAATCGATTTCACATTGTGAAAGTGCAAAAACATTATGTTTTGGTAAATTACCTTACTGTACTTACCCTGGTGGTATGTTAAAGCTGAATTTATAGACATGGGTTCCCTGGGGAACTACAGTGTTTGAAAGGGAAAGGATTTTGGTGTTAATACTGACAGTAGTCTACTTCCCTTACTAGCTACTACTAGTCTACTATAAATGACTATAAATAGTAATGAAAGCAGTGGTGGAAAGTAACAAGGTACTTTTACTCAAGTACTGTACTTAAGTACAATTTGAAGATATTTGCACTTAACATAAGTATTATCATTTAATGCCTCTACTCTACTGCACTTCATTTCAATAGTGTACATTCCGTCCACTACATAAATGTAACAGCTGTAATTTAGTCACTTTGTACTGTTATGGAATAAACAAAAACCAGCTATAACATTACTGATGCTGACACATTAATGCCTCAGTAATAATAATCCAACAGCATTTTGCACAATGCGCAATTTCAGTTTAATAATCTTATAATAAAAATTCCAGATAATACTTTTAGCCTACTTAAGTTTTGAGTGTGGGATTTGTCTTGTTTTTAATATTGTGTGGAATTGCTTTTTTTTTTTTTTTTGTGGTATTGCTATTTATTTATTTTTTTATTGTTATCTCTTTCAAGTAACGACTATACATATTTTATCATTACTGACTGATCGTGCCATGACGGTCACTGGGCAAAAAGCAAAGAGAAAACAGCATAAACGAACACTCAGGGAGGAAACAATAGGCTCCCTAGAGGGCCTAAACTTAATGGGTTATGGCATGCATAAATAAAGTGAATAGTCCACCACCTACCCTTGGTGTTCCCTAAGATTAAAAACTGCTTCAGTTTGAAATATCTATTGTGTGCAGAGTACGTGTGGGTGCGATCGCCGCTCTTTTTCGTCCAGCGCACCTGAGCGTCGCCGTTGGCTTTAACGAACAGGCTTTCAACCGTGGTCTCCTTCGACAACACCACTGTTACTTTTCCAGTTACAGTGTCTCCCTCCGAAAACGCCCCGTACTCATTCAGCGCGTCGTAAGTCATCGTCAAGCTTTGAATTGCAGGCATTGTCGCAGAGGAGCGTGAGCAGCCTAAATGAAGACTAGTTCAATGGATGAAGAACAAGCGATACGTTCGACCCGCCCGCTAATTTCCAAATGGTTTCGCTGCGTGCTCTTCTGTTAAGGGGGCGCCCGTGGCGTCCGGACTGCAGGACAGGACACGCCCCACGAACGTCTGCTCAAAGACCTCTACTGCCACCCAATGTACAAAGGAGAAACCGCGGGCTCATAGGGAAAAGGTGCAGACCACTCTATGCAAAAGCACATTGCAATCATTCATAAGTCATGGCAGGGACCCCCCCGCCCCCGCCCCACGTGATGTGGAAGTTCGTGCGCACAGTTGGCGAATCTGAACACGGACACGGACAAGCCGCGCCCTGCGCCCAGATTAAAACTGGAGTTTGTAAACTCGCAAAACTTTTTGTAAAATACCAAAAGCAGGGGCGTTTCCAGGAGTTGAGGAGCCTCGGGGCTTAGCCCGGACCTCTGTAGGGGGGCAAATGTTTTCATAAACAAGCTCTACTGTGAAGCTTTTTTATGCACATTATAAACATTTTGAATGTATACCTCAAAAACCTGTTTAGATTCCAGATTAATTATGAACTGTGATGTTGATCGGGGCGGCTGTGGCTTGGTGGCAGAACGGTCGCCTGCCAATCGGAAGGTCGGCGGTTCGATCCCCCAGCCATGCGTCGAAGTATCCTTGAGCAAGATACTGAACCCCATAATGCTCCCGAAGCTGCGCCTTCGGTTTCTGAATGTTCCATGTAAGTCGCTTTGGATAAAAGCGTCTGCTAAATGACTAAATGTAAATGTAAATGAAAAGATTAGAAGGTTGGTATTAGTACTGAGAAACAGAACACTTCACAGTGGCTATCCTTAAAAATGTTTCTGACTAAAATATTTGACTGTACTTTCAGATGCAGTTCATGCACAGTAGTGCAGGAACACTGCACTGTTAACCTGTGCAAATAAAATGCCAAAGCCTTTTGACAAACTGTACAATCATAATAAACACAAATACAACAAAACAGAGTACAAGCCGAAGCCGTAGTAACGTTACATAAACAGGGACTTTTTATTTACTTTCTGCAGCAGCAAACACAACACACAGCCTTGCGGTAAGTTCTATACTGCAACTTGAGCTTATCTACACACTTTATGGCTGACCTAAGTAACATAACTACTCCTAATGGCATGCATTTTTCTGTGGCTGCAAGCAAACGAGACAGTACTTCTCTCACAACAAACCCGCTGGACACACACAGGTTACCCACAAGGTAGGGTTGCACTATATGGTTAAAAAATAAAAATAAAAAAATCATATTGCGATTATTTTGACAGATTTGACGATTGTGATATGATTCACGATTACTGGGAATGATCATTCTTGCGTCACAATTTTCATTTTCACTGAAAAAACTAGTAAAATCATGATCATGATGACATTGGTTGGCCTCTGAACCCAACAAACATGTTTCCTTACATCTGGAGAACAAGATTTATAGGCAGCACTACAGCACTTCATTATAGTGCTGTCTTGTCACAAATTTTACCTTTATCAAAAAATTGCAGCTTCTGCGGCTTGGATATTGCACTTGGACAATATTGCGATCAACTGTGCGGCCCCACCACAAGGCCACCTTCCTCAAAGGTGCTGTTAGGCTGTGGGTGTGCAAAACAGAGGTGGAAGACGTATTCAGGTCAATTACTTAAGCAAAAGCACTAATACCAACTCCACTGTGAACATACTCCGCTACAAGTAAAAGCATTCTAAACCTTACTAAATGTACAAAAGGTACATACTTTTGTATGTAAGTATTAGAGCAAAATGTACTTATATTACTCATTGTGCTGTTGGATTTTTACTGTTTTATGTTTCTGGATTAAAATGACTGCTGCATTAATGTGTATGTTGCATTTTGCTGCTCTAGATGTTTAAGGTTGAGCTCACTTTAACTACTTTATACACTGTTGGGTAGTTTAATCTATAGCAATGCATCATGGTCTATAAGATCATCATATGTTTGTAGCCTCACTGTCCTGTGAGGACCAGTAAGTGCACCATTTTATGAGTTTAGAAAAACTGCCTGTTTTCAGCTTTGTGACAATACATTTTCCAGCTGATCCAAAGGGGGTTTAAATAGTTTATTAAGCCTAAAAGAGTGGGAGACCTTTCTCAACAAAGAAGGAACACTTCATCCTTCGCTTTGTCAGAAACATTCAAAATCACCGCATCTGGAGTTACGTGTTTTTTATCGGACAGGAAGGGGATGAAACATCGTCATCTGAAAAGAAGCGAAAGCTGTCAGACAAATGCAGTGGAGTACAAAATGCAATGTTTTGCTCTGAGATGTAGCGGGGTAACGTTAGCTCTAAACCAAGGCAGATAGGAATGTGCTGCTACTTTGAGGAAAACCCAGCTAGCAGGTAGGCAAAGCACCTGAGCGATAGCTAACCCGTAAAGTGCAGGTTTAACTTACTTTAAACTGACTCCACTGATACACATAAAACATGGCTTAACAACAACAACATTTAACAAAAGTACAAAAATCGGCTCTATAATAACCCACAAGGTTCACAAACAAAATAATTTAGCGTTACTCTTTGCTAGTCACGTTTTCCCCACATATCCAACATGCTAATTTTGTTAGCTTAAGCCTATGGCATTTTACATTATATATATTAGCCTAGCGCTAGCCGACGTTTCCCCTCTACTCATAGCTTAACAAAATGTATAATTTTTTAACTTTTTCTTACTCATCGCTGGTGAGGGTTAGTAAAGTTGAATTTCAGCCTGCACGCACGTGTTATCAGCCCAACAATGTCGAAACAGAGCAGCTTTTCAGTGACAGCCTGCTGATTTGTCGCCACGTCCTTTTTGTCAAGCTGTCAACCTAGCAACAGTAACTAAGGGAGGCGGGACCGCATTCCAGTGTATGGCCATGAGCAGCGGTTTTAGCTAATCAAACTTGTCAAACAGAAAGTATTAGGCCTACAAACGTAACACCAGATAGCTGTTACTGCGCTCCACGTCTGATTCTTCTGCCTTAGCTGCTGCTGTCCTCTCCCTCTGCAAAAACCATGAAATCAATCAATAATAACGTTGGCACCTACGATCAAAATGAGGAAAATGTACTTCAACAGGTAAGTTAATTACACCATTACTGAAAAATTGGTAACGTTAACGTTACATAGGCTAACTTTTTTTCCTACCTGGACCTGTAACGTTACTGCTGCCATTTCTCCTCTCAGCTCTTATCGCTTTTCAGCGCTGCTCATTCACACACATCATGTTCACAAATGCTTTTAAACGTTAACATTAGTTACATTCGTGGCTAACGTTACTCTCAAAACGTTCTGGGTTTATAGGCCCAGGTACAATGACCACAAGCACAGACAGTGTAAACATTGGGACAATATATAATACACATAAATAATATGTGAGGATATACAAGCCTGGGTATTTTGACATATCATTTATCCTGCAACAAAAACTGTAACGTTACAAAAACTACGGCTCATGGTTTCATTAAGCTGCAATGAAACATAATACTGCATCATAGTTTTCACATATAAAAAAACAACCTAAAAGAAATACACCATCCTGCTTTTATTCTGAAGGCCTGACACGTATTCCGGAAATCTTGCGTCAAAGTAAAAAAGACAAAAAATGTAAATTACTTAGTAAACTGCAGTTTTCTATTCTTCAAATGTTGACTGTTCTCTTGATTTTAACACACGTTTAACAGATATTTACCAGTGGCAAAATTACAACTTTCAACTTTGAATAGTCCGTTTTCTTTCAATTATTCTGTGGATCGGGTGTCCTAGTCACTCACCTAAGTTACCACCTGTCTGTAGGGAATCAGTCATGAAAAATTATGTCGAGCTTTAACGTTAATTTTATACACTTCATTCATTTACGACCAGACATATTCATATCTAATAGTGTGAAGTGAATTCCCCCTGGTGTGCTAAGAGTGAAAGGGAGTTAACGTTAATGTGACGTTCGTGTAATGTTTTCAGTTAATTTAATTTTGTATGGTATAGTCTAACTTCTTACCTTTCTAACCGAATATCGTTTTAACCATCTACTGTAACGCCGCCTTTAACAGTTACCAGAATCGGTAAAATAACGCCGGTGATTTGGCCGGTAACGTTACGCTAAATACGTCACCTTTTGAAATAGTCCCATGAAATAAATAAATGTTGTTCCTGAGTCGGTCAAGTCAAAATCAATGCTGTTAACACATCCGGGACTGTACCTCCCTCTTTCAAAATAAGATAGCATGCTTCAACAACTCCAAATTATGCAGCGAAGGCTCCTTAATTTCCATTTTGAGTGTATAACACCACCTGCTGGATGTAAACCTCTCTTCTCATTTCAATCTCTTGCAAAATACCTGCTGATGAATTAAACTTTGCAATTAAGCAAACTTATATGTGTATGTAACAATTACCTATATTGCACACTTGCACACACAGGATTTATACTATAACTATGAACACAAGTGTTCATGCATTAAATGGTCATTTTTGGAATCAAAGGACAAATTACTAGAGAAAATGACTGAACGGTCATGAGAATTTTTAATAAATGATAACACACATTTTGTTAAATAAGAAAAGACAAAAATGAAAACATAAATAAATAAAAAAATTTAATTAATTAAATCAAACCTCTTGACACCACTAACACCAAAAATCATTGTCCCGCTCCTCCTTCCAGCCCACACAAATCGTGTGAAACCATTTATGACAGTTGTCACGCTGGACCCACTACACCAATCCCTCTGAACTTTCCGGAGGGTCAGGCTTCCTGCACCGGCCACACCGCCACTCCTGTCCTAACTTTCCAGCGGTGTGAGCTACTCACAGACGAAATATATGCAAGAAAATATCCTGATTATGATGGGTTGGCATGCAAAGACTGTTAACATTAAGTACATTAAGGGGGGATGTCGTAGGTCGGGCAGAGGAGGAGGAGGAGGAGGAGGAGCTGGACAATAAAGGAGCACTGGAGGTTCTCTGCTGAGGTTGGGGGGCTGTGTAAATAAGAGACAAAGCTTAGACAATACTCATTATCGGGGCTAATGTCACCAGTATGTTATAATGTTTCTTGTTTTCAGAATCTTTTATCAATCAATTTATTGCAAAGTAAGTTTTCACATACAAGGAATGTCAAACATTGTCAGAGAAAAGGAGACCGTAAAAAGCAAGTAAGTGTAGAAACATTTACAAACTCTACGATAAAGAAGATATGTAAATGTTGTGTGTGATAGTGCCTATCTAAAATCCATCTTGTCGCTTTCAAAGTTTGCCCCAGTTTAGATAATAATAAGCTAATCTCAATCAGCTGGTGTGCTGTCAACAGAAGGTGCTATGGAGACCGTTGCCCTGCCAATGTGGGGGGGATGAATTCAGGGCCACAAGACAACCAGATGCGACCAATGTAAGAAACCCAACAACAGAAGCATAAAGGGAGAAAAGGAAGCGTGCTATAAGAAGTTCTTGTCCTTTTTACACTGGCACAGGTTAGTTCCTGGTAGCTGTGTGCTGCTAAGTGTGTTTCTGCCTATTTTTTCTGCCTTTGTGTATGCTTGGCATGCAGAGTTACAAACCAATACTGGTCTTTACGATCTGCATTTAGGCTTTTATTTTATGGCAATATATTTGTAATTGTGGCAAGTTAGATTCCAACTCTTCACCTCATTGTTTAGTGGACAAACAGAAAAAAACTTTTGTCCATAAAATATGTTATGGTGCTAAATACACGTGAGAGTATTGTTGCCCTGACGATATCATGGGAATCAGTGTGAATTTCTCATTGTTATTAAGTACAACTTGAGATCGAAAGCCTTTTATACTTTATTGGCTTCAAGTCAGAGTGCCCTTGGTCAAATATGTCTAGATGTCTTTTCCTGAATAATTTAGGATGTTGTTGTTACCGGCTTAGGTTTAAGTCATTGTTGTCTCTTATTTTTGTTGGTACGGCCCGAGTGAAAGGACATTATGTCATGAACTCCCAACTGTAAAATACATGTTCTAAGAATGAGGCCAGGCGTGTAAAAGCCAGAGCAGTCAAAAGATAGCCTCTACCTTGAATGAACAATACAAAAACCAAACCTCAAGCTAAGTAAGTTCTGCAGAAAGCAAAACAACACAACATATGCAGAGATGCCATGTGGAAAATATGTACAAAATGGTTTTGTAAAATCAGTAAGAATTGTGTCAGCAGAGGGATATGTTCAGGGCTGCAAGAAACAGCATCTCCAAGTTACATGACTGGATTTGTGGTGTGTAACGGACCAGGCTGTTGCTCACTGGCCTTTGATTTCTCTTCATTATAAAGTCTTCAGGATATTTATAATACAATCCCTATCAAAATACAAAGTTCTTTAACTCTGACAGGGGAGGCAGCAAAAATGGTATTTCGACTATTATTTTTTTTCCTTTACTGAAAAAATGTCTTCATGTGACGGAGCCGTTCTTTCTAATCGTGTTTTATTTCAAAATGATCTGGCACCCCTCTCCGTGATTAGTGGAGGTAGCAAATCGTGGCAACAGCTTAAGTGCCAATCAGTTGTGAGCAGGGAACATATGAGTAAGTGTGGCAGAAATATGAAAGTAATTAAAAGTAAGAAAAGTGAGCAAATCAAATCCTGCTTAGGGGCCTCATTAAGCTAAGGACAGCCCTGCGTGCTTTGAAACTCATCTACATAAAACAGAGATGAAACTAGGCAGCGCCTGATAACATTTGTCCATTGTGGACTGCGGGGGGCCATCTGTAGCGTAACAGCAGATGCAGCTTCACATCACACAAAGACCTCATTACTGAAGTGCTGCTTGTTTCGGGAAGCTCCTTTGAAAGGTATCAACAAATATCTACTATTGGACAGTTAATATACATTTTACAATGTTGTGTTGAGCTGCACACTAGGTAAAAGTAAGCACTATTGTAATAGACTTGTTCTTTTGTAATTGATCTATTAATGGCAAAGACTTAAATCACACCCCGCAGTAGAAGCTCATTAATCTATGCCGTGTATGTGCTCCTAGTTGGATAGGTTGTATCCCTGCATTGGGAAAAAGGGTGCCTTGGTCAAGTCCAGCCTTTATTGAGATTAATGAACAGCTTGACATTTTTAGTCCTCTGTCTGAATCGATAATTTTAATACTCATGAGGGCCAATGGGGATCTAAGCTTGCGGAACACACACTGTGGCCACAGGGCACATGTTAAATGTCCAAGTGGTAATCAATGCAAAGAAATTAGCTATTGATCTCTTATAGTTTTGTAATAGGTTATCTATTGGTTTGCTCTTTCGGAAAATTCCAATATCAGTCGGATGGAATTGTGCTGGTAATATTGCTGTGGGGTGTGTGTGTGTGTGTGTGTGTGTGTGTGTGTGTGCACGCCTGCACACACACCCAGCTTCCAGGGTCACATTCTAATTAGCATAGAGGGCAGATTGTAAATAAACATGTTGAGGAGAATATCGGTGATCTGCATCAGGACCCCCAGTTTATTACAAATAAAGCTGGGAACGTCAGGTGGGTTTTATTCAAGCCTAATGCTGACTAGAAGACCGGTCGTTTGTAAACCACAGTTTTAAACGAAAACATTTCAACTCTTTTTCATCACAATGCATGTGGGACCACATCTTTCATGTACAAATAGTGACCGGATAATGACTCCAGCAGTGATATTGATAGGTTTTCAATGTAGTGAGTCCCCGGGACCCACAGGTGGTCCGAAAACTGAGTGGGTCCCCAAACGTTTTTGACAAATTGTAAGCCTAGTGTTAAAACTCGTGTTTAGGGATGGTATAGTAGGATTTTTTTTATTTATTTTTTTTATCATACTACTACTGTTAGCTATACTCTTGTAGGTTCTTTTTCATTACTAAATAATTGCTTTTTTATGAAATATATTATTAAAAAAAAAAGAATTCAGAACAGGATTTAATTTTTGTCAACACAACTAAATGTTGTTCCTATAGAGCGGCAACGGTACAGCTCACAACAGCAAAATCACTATATAAACCCAATAATATCTCACTGGGAAATGTCACATTCCTGACGTCAGAATAACGAGCGAAGAAGTCAGCAGCAGTCTCCCCTCGTCCCTCTGCTGCCCAGGCGCTCAGCCACAAGTCCGTTTGCAAGACTTTGGCAAGTTTCACGATGCGTGACAAACTGAGCCAAACAGTTAGCCTGCGTACAGGCAGCTTTTGCTTGAGCTTGTTTGTAACAAGTTCGCCATTAGCCGAGCGAGCGCGCCGTGCTCGCGTAAGCGTCGCACTGCGCACGGAGCAGATTCAGTTCTGCACGTTCACGTGCGTATGCTCGTGGAAGAGAACGGCATTGATAAAGTATGGCCTTCTTAACGAGTAACGGGCGAAGATGTCGTCGACTCGAGACCGCCACGTGTGCAGTGGCGTGCACGTGTAGGTCCGCGCACATTTAACAAAGCAGCTACAGCTGACCAAAGTGCGGAACAGGATGGAACACAAAGTATGGCATGGCGATGAAAACCTGCTGCTGTATAAAAACGTGCTCAGGTCAGGAACTCCTGTTCCTAAACTGAGTTCTAGCCTTAGAGAAAACCGATGTCACGCACATGCATACGCCGTCATTGTTTATGAATAAAACGAAGTGAACGTTGAAACAAGGACCAAGCGCACTTCGGTGACCTTTCTTATGTGACTAAAACGCCCCCCCCCCCCCTCTCCTCCGCGTTCCCAGGACACACGGTGCGAGGTGGGAATGAAACTGCTTTGCTGGGATAGCGGGCCGCTACACACTGTGGGTCAAGCTGGACATGGCCGGCCAGGGGACATCGGTCCAGAGGAGGCCCACCTGAGAGGGTTCACCGTGGCTAGGCTGGGCAGGGTGAAGCTGCTGGCATGTGGATCCAGTCACTCCATCGTGATTACAGGTACAGGGGCCCAGTTCCCTTAGGCTCTACACCGTTTCTTGCCTTTTCATCACACACTGTGGTTGCTCAGCTGCCATTCACTGTTATGGTATGAGTTAATGTATTCTATTTTAATTTGCGTACTAAGCATGCTTTTTTGCGTGTGTCCCTGTTAGGTTGTAGTCCAATTTCTATGAGGTAAAGGCATATATTTTGCCATTTGTCTTGTATAGAGAAACATCGTTTGGCTGATGAACTCGTCCATTAAGTTTTGCTGCGCACGTTGGTGGTTTCAGCGTTACGTGATGTAGTCAACCCGAGTGACGTTCCCTTCACCCGCCTCTCCTCTGCTGGAACCCCCCAAAGCAGCCACGCAGGGGAAACACCACTAGTATCCTGAATGTATGGGGTGCATATACAGGACCCAGAAAACAGATTAGCTGGTGGTGCAGTAAAGGGATATTCTCTATAGTTTTCAAACACACATAATGTTATATAGGTAGGGTTTACACAGGCCATGAAGTGTCTTCCTCCCTGCCCATGAGGTAATACTGGCCTACTTATTTGCCAATTTGATAGAAACCCTGATGACAGGAAGGGAGGAGGCTCCTTTTAGTACATTAGCTGGCAGTAGTCATAAATCAGTAGCCTAGATAAGTCTTATAGATCACCCCAACACAGGGTTCCTATACCTCTACTATCATTACAGGGAAAAAGGTGACATTTTTGATTGATTAAAATGGTGCAGGCTAGCTTAGGCTAAATCATGTTAAGTGATGTGACATAGCAGTTTCACATATCATATTTCTGTCAAGACAATGATGGTAGAAGGCATTGTCAAGGCATGATATCTGACAACAGCAGACATCTGGGGGGACTGGAGGAGATTTATGGGAAGGTTTTAGTGGTCTGAGGGAGATGAGAGAGAGTAAAAAGTGGTCCTTTTTTGTGCATTGTCACTTCCCGAGTGACTGTAAATTTGACTCCAGTGCTGTTGGGAATTGGAGACATTTACACATCCTGACAAATTGCCTGCTGTAAAAGTATTTACTGGTCTTGTCCTCCCTTTATTCTTGGCCAGCTTGCAAACACATACCCCCCTCACAGACAGACATATTTACCCACAGCAAATTTATGTGACACACGTTTATGTGGCGTACCTGAGCTTTAGCCCAAGATATGTCATAATGGTGTCATGTTGAGAGTACTGGTCTCCTGTTAATGTTTTAATAGAGGAGGTCTTGAGTAGGTCATAATGGTTTTATATCAGCCACGTTGTCTCAGATTAGTGGCCATTTGGCTCAGCCACCCCAACGAAAGGCTTGTTTATGGGAAAATAGCATGCAAGAGAAATCCATAATGTGCAAAAAAAGGTCAAGAACAACTAAACGTGTGTAACCCACTGACACACACGCACACACTCTCTATCACACATACAATATCCACAGACTAAGTTAAGTGATCAAAGGTTGTCGCCACAGCAGTTACCACCAACCAACATTCAGTGATCAACGGTTAATGAGACTGGCCTTAGGCCTTGTTGTCATGAGGAACTCGCATCGTGCGGAATAGTATAGTTTGGTGTTGGTTTTGATTTTGAAATTAAGATCATTTGGCTGTTATGGAACTTATTTTCATGAATATAAGACAATGAATTGTTGATTCATTGAAAATCATAAACTAAATGTATTCATATATTTTGTAGTACATGTATCTTGTCCTCAGATAAGGTTGGAATGATTACCTTTCAGTAAACTTAGTCTCCTCTGTTGACTTTTTGTCCATGTTCAAATATTGCTCCACATCTAATAAAAGCATTATAAGTTGCTGCCACTGGGTGGCACTATGAGACTGCCAATGAGAAAGCATAGCAGAGGAGAGTGGGTGGGGGTAAGTGGGAGAAGGGAGGCCCACACTTACCGCACACTCAGACAGAGCTATAATTTACTAATAGTGTGGGAGCCGCCATTGCTGTTATCTTTTAATAGATTTGTATGGGGGAAAGCAGGTGCCTGTTGTTAATGTGTCCAATTGCCCAAGTTGCCTACAGAATTTAGGGCATCCATCACTGTCGTCGGCGGTGACACCCTGTCGTTCTACTTCACGCGGCGGGCCGGCCGGGCTGGGCTGGTAACAGATGAGGCTTCTCTCTCCTCCAGACGCCCACAGTCGCACAGAGACGACCGCCATACGTGCTTGTGCATGCATACACACACAGCTATACCACATAGATAGAGGGCAAACAACAGGAAATGCATGCATATATATACAGATATGAAAGAAACACAAAAGGCATTACCTCTAAAATGTATATCCAACATTGAGTGGAATAAGTGCTATGTTCGAGATAGAAAAATGTCATTTAAAAAAAAATCTTAGTAAACTTTGCCCCTCGGTGCTTTGAATTGTTGAGCTTACAGCTGCCCCCTTGAGCTTAGCCAGGGGCACCACGTCGCTTGCTAGTTTGCCCTCCACCCTGAAAAACACCTCGTGCAGCTGTGTTTCTTTAGACCCGGGCTGAGAGTTGGAGGGTATACAGAGGTGCCTGCTAATACCTTGTTAGGGTTGTTTCAGTTGCTGGGTCTCAGTGAGGTCAATGTCAGTACTGCTTCAGTTCGAGGCCCTTGATCTGGTGGATGTTGGATGAAGCCAAGGACTCATGTGCTGGCTGTTTGTGACCTACACTGATTTTCAACAGGAGGCCTTGCTCTTGTGATTCCCATAGACTGTGTTAGAAGTCAGATGTCTTTGGTCAGAATTGGTTACTTTTATTTAGGTATTTGAGTGTTGTAAGCAAAGACTAAATTATCTCTTATATAGAACAATGTCTTAAAGCTTTTATTTCTTAGATTGTACACAGTTGTGACAGTAGACGTTTGACAGAAAGTCAGTGCGCTATCTCAAAAAAGGGCCGACGGAGGACTGAGCTGGAGGAGTAAGGTTATTCATTTTTTTTATTCCCCCCTCCTTTTTTTTTTTTTCTTCACCTCTCTTTCCATATGAGTTATGAACCTTGGTTAGGCCTTGGTGTCAGGTGTTAAACAGCATATGAGGGCTATGACCCAGCTTCCTAACCCTCTCTTTCTCTCTGACATCTCTCTTAACATAAAACAGAGCCCTCACTCTCACTGTAATTGTAACCATCATGTTACTTTTGCAGATTTCCAGTGTTTCCCTCTACCATGCTGTTGGTAAGCATTGTACCATTTATGAGCATTCCTCAGATGCTCTCCCATCATTCCTCAGCTGTGAACACATAGTTCCTTCCTCAACCTAAAACAACTTAAAGAAAATAAATTGTAGGACTGTAATGACATCATACACCTGTTAGTAATAATAACCACTGTCTGGAGTTTTTAAAGTGCAAAATATTATACCACTCGTCATTAAAAGCAAGTATTGATGCATGCTCTTTTCTTTGACTCATAAAAATCCTTCTGCAAACATTGAGAGACACATAGCTCTGTCCATTCAGTTTAATGATGTCCATTAAAAAAGATTACAGCAGACATAGTTTCCTCTGAATTCGTTGGTCCTGAAATCCAATACCTGTTTTTTATAGAAAAAAAAAAAAAATCCTCTAAAGTAACAGGAATGGACAATTGACCTGCCATCTACTCGATCCTTATTGGCATTGAGGGCACAGTTACATCTCTGTGAAATCAAAGGGATAGAAAAAGTGAGAGAGAGACATTGGCAGAGAGACACAGACAGACAGACAGACAGACAGTCACAATGGCAGAAGAATAATTCTCAATGTGCACACATGACTCTCCCTTTCAAATCACCAGTCATGGCCAGGTTATGCCTTGAGGATAGGGTTCATGCAGACCTGAGTGGCTACCTCTGTAAATGTATAATTCACTTGGACTGTCAGGAAACTGTTGTTAATATGGAGACCTATTTTCTCATTTTCTTTCTTCCCGTCTTTCTTTCAAGACATCTATGCCTGTAGGCAAATACACCCTTACCTATGTATTTTATTGTCTTGTTTAATGTTTGTCAAACAGTGCAATACTAAGAATAATTCGAGGAAAGTATTGGCCATCCACCTGCATGACAACTTCAATATTTCTGCTCTGGACCCAGCACCAGGGGAGCTTTGGTAATAATTTGGCATTTAGCTGTGCTGATGCTTTTCTACGATTTCCCAGTTGGGAAAGGTGAATGAGTGGAAAAAGGGGGATAGGGGAAAAATAACCCCTGTCCTTGCTTCTTGGCCTCTCTCTCACTCACTGTTCTTTTTCTCTTTCTTTCTAGCTCGCTCTCCCCCTTGATCTCTGTGCTAATTTGATTGAGCCGGTTGAGCGTTTAGTTTTTCACTCAGTTGCTTTTTAAGGTTAATCGTTGGATAGAAGTGTTTATGTTGCTGTAATATGGGCTTAACGCTCTCTCTCAGCGAAGCATGGAGCACTTGAAATATGTACTTCACCATCCTCTTCCTCCTCTGCCTCATCCCAAAAAACAGACAAACGCTATGCAGAACAAAAGATGGGGGGAAAGTCCTGCCAATTAGCAGCTAATGAGACAAGCTTGTGAGGATATCCAAATCCTCAACGTGTTAACGTTTACGCACCCCCCCCCCCCCCTTCCTCCCAACTCCTTCAACCTGTGCCTCCCCCATCTGCCCTTGCATGCAGCCTCTTATAAGGCGGCGAGGGCACCTCTGAGGCCCTCTGTGTGATTATTCACACATGGTCATGGCTCTGGTGCTTTGAGCGGCGAATAAGAGAGGAAGAAAGAAATGCCTTACGTATGGCTAATGTAAAAATACTCAACTGACACATGGCCAAGGCTCTCTTCTTATGTTTGTATTTCATTTTTCCTTTTTTACCCCCCCCCCCCCCCCCCCCCCCCCCCCCCCCCCCCCCCCCCCCCCCCCCCCCCACTCCCCACCCACACCACACCCACCCCCCCCCCCCCCCCCCTCCTCTCCTCCCTCCCTCCCCCCCC
>CM022476.1:18945012-18992236 GCA_011952105.1 Coreoperca whiteheadi
TCCCTTTGTTTTTTTTTGTTTTTTTTTCTCCTTCTTTCCCCCCCCCCCCCCCCCCCCACACACACCAACTCTACCCCATCTTCTATAGATAGATAGATTGATCCAATGAGGCACTCTATCCCTCGCCATCCGTTCTCAATTTGCCTTAATATAGCAAAGCCAGGAATTGGGTGGGTAGGTTGTGGTTGGGAGGCTGGTAAAGGAAACACATTTGATAAGTGAAAAATAATATGCCAAGAGAAAAACCAGTCATCCCAGTTGCCTTTGACATGCTTTTTATCAGAGATGTCTGTTGGAAGTGAAAATAAAATCTGCTTTTGTAATAGAGATCTTTGGACAGCCTTGAATGATTCGCCACTACTCCTTTCCGGCCTCATTTTCTCCAGAGCGTGTATTGGGAGTGTGTTTGGAATCTCAGTGGGGAAAATCTAATGTGAGTTGGCCTGGAAGTGTTGCAGTAAACAGTGAGAAAAAGCAAACACAAGCCAGATCGGGGAATATCATGCGGAGTAATGTTTGGACCAAAAAGAAGAATTGTGTTACGGAACAGCACAAATTCCACTCTCCAAAGGGACTTCTAATTGATTCTGTGCTTCATTACTAGCTTTCTCAGGGAGAAATGGACAGCTGATTATTGCGATACAGTTCTCGCAGCATTTAACAGCCGGTGATTGCTTTATAACTGTAGCTTTTTCTTAAATTGTATTATTTTACCATGGAGGTAGCAGGGTGAAGCAGTTTGAATACAACCTTAACCCTGACTGAAACAATTAAATGAAAAGCAGAGAATTGAAAGAGAGAGGTTTGGGAGCACAAAATAATCCAGGGCTCCACTTGATATGTTATTTGTCAGGGGCAGTACATTTGTGCATGTTAACTAACTGTGCCACTGGACTTGGCCTGCTCGTAATAGGGTTCCAGCGCAAACATTTTCTCTCAGGGTTTTCTATTATTAATTCTGTCTGAACATATCCACAAATGAATAATGAAATAAATAATGAAAATGTTATTACTTTTGGCAGCTGGGTCATTTCTCGTTTCCTGCTTTTTCCTCCGCTTGTTTCCTACTAATTAACTTTCCAAGGAGTTGTCCTCCTTTTCACAAAATGAATTTCATCAGCGTGGTAGGCCACTGAAAGTGTGGGTACACAGTCTCGTGAAAAGACGGCAACCAAAACAATACACAAGTCCTTCACTGGTTGCTTGTCGTTTAAAGGAAATGAAATGAAATATAGTTTTAACCAACAGATTTAACTAAACCGTGGACCTGTAGCAAAATAATGTGTACCGAACATTCACATTACTGACCACTGATTTCCAGGATGTTTATGGGCTTGCTTCTTTAAGTAAAGTATGACACAGGAAACGCTTCCAGCAATATCTTATTGGGCAAATCAAGGTTCCTCCCACCCTTCCCAGCTCCACCACCACTCATCTCCCTCCCTTCAGATGCCTGCCCTATACCCCGCACCATGCTGTTAAAGGCTTGTGTGCTGGGACAGAGGCTTGGCAATAAGTAGCCCTCAATTTTATTATGGAGAGGGCAGTAAACCTAGAACCTCAGTCGAGGTCCCCCATCCCTCTGGCATTTCTATATAGATGACCCTTCTCTCTCTCTCTCATTAGAGTCATTGCAAACTCTTTCAAACTGCTCCTTCCTGCTCTCTGCGTTTTACTGTTAATTAGTTTGCTTTGTAAGGTTAGACGTGCGGACGGAGCAACTTTGGGAGTGTTTGGCTGCCATCTGTGTGCATACGGCTCTAACTATGTACAGATGGTGTGTGCTTGCAGACAGGTTGCTTCTTGTGGGGAAAAAAAGCACAAGAGACGGTTTTGGTTATTTTAACAAGATTTATGGCTATTCTCACAGGTAACTGTTTGAGCTGTAATGATGATTGTTAGTCAGCTGTCAAAAAGAGGATAATTTAAGGCAAGAGTAAGAAAGAGAAGAGAATGTATATATCTTCATTTCCATATCCTCTGTGATGAATACTTTAGAAAAATGTGCGAATTCCTGGGAAAGTTGCTTTGTTAAAATTTTAACTGTGAAACATATTGAACCAATTGTGTTGCGGCTACTTCAGAAAAGCTCTCATAATTTGGCCAAGTTAAAATACCGTTAGCCACTCAATGAACCAGTGAACCAGGTAAGTAGAGAAAAAGGCAGAGATTGCCAAGTAATTGCTTGACAGGGTCACAAAATTAGCAAACATAATTAAATAAGCAGCCGGCTGAATTATTTATGGTTTTGGTACCCAGCACCGAAATGTCATATTTAAGTCCCCACTAAATTTAGTTAAAATTTTACATTCAGTACAAGACAAATAACAGAGAAACACATTAGATTCTCATTTTTGTAGAGTTATACAACTGATACCAGCTTGCACTAAAACATGGCTTTTAATATAGCATACTATTATGTTTTTTTTTTTGTGAGTTCTTGGCCTTCCTGCAAGGTGCCTCTTGCTGGTGGGAAACCTGCCCTTGTCAGTCGCAGTTCAGTGGCTAATGCTTTCTACTGGGCCTTGTGAATGACCCTCCCACAATTAAAAAAGGGTTAGCAAAATTATTGTTGGCCTCCTGCCACATACCTTATGTGACTTAGCTGTGGACAGAGATAGATTGTGGGCTCAGAGTCCCCAAAATGTGACTTTTTTTCTATCCACCCAGTTCTTTGAAATTTCCTGGTGTAATTAGCAAATTGAAGGAAACTTAGGGAGAAGGAAGTCTTATGTAGATAAGGAAAAAGAACACAGACTACATGTATGATTCCTACATTTAACTCAAACGCAGTAAACGCCCTCAACAAAGTTGAAGCTTTTGCTTGCAGCTTTTTCGCTGGTACTGACCATCTACACCTTTTTAGATTTTTACTAATTGTAGTGTGACTTTTTGTTGTGTAGAGGTTGTGGTTCAAAGTAATATGGGCAAATCTATAAGTCAGGATACATGCTTGAGAAGGACGTAAAATGCTTGCTCATAGGTATTCAAAGTGAGTTAGAGATGAAAGGGAGAAGTGTTCATGTAACTTGACATGGGAAAAAGATGAGCATTTCCACAGTAACGTCACAGTTTTGTCAAACACCATCAAATAAAGGTTTATTAACGATTCTAATTTTCTGTGCTGACACCTTTTTTCATGATGAAATGGAGTGTTGAGGCTGGGCTGGGAGGTATTGCAGTGCGGTGTCAGCGCTTATGGAGTCAGTTAGAAGAGAATCTGTCATTTCATTAGATTTACAACACATTATTCATTATCATGTATTGACGCATGCACCTTGGTGAGACAGGTCACAAATAACTTAGAGATATTCATGCTACTCACTGCTTTCCATGCAGAATTGTTCAAAATACTGGAAAATTAAAAAACAAAAAAGTATGACATTTAAGATGACAAGGATGCAGTACATAGTTGTTTTTTTTAATACTCACCTTGATTGAATCCATAAACACAAACCTAAGGGTGTGTCATCTCGCTGCTTACTAATGACTACAAATGAGTACAGCAATTTGAATGTATAAAAACTCATTTGCTACAGCTATACAACATTGTTCAATGAAAGCCCCATTCTTTTGTCTTCCCTCTTTAAAATCTCAAACACTCCGCGTGAGCGAAGAGGATCCTCTACAAACGTCTGAGAAAGCAGCCAAAAATACAAGGGGAAAAAAAGCTTTGTTCATGTCTTTTCCCCCCTCTTTCTCTCTTTCCCACTCTCCCCAAGGTTCTATTAGGAAATAGATCCCAGGTGTTCGATAAGCCTGTAGTGGACATGACAGCAGTGCAATCAAGTGTATAAATTTAATTGCAGGCTCATTTTGTGCCGTTTATTAGCCGTTTAGGGGCACATCGCTCCACTTGAACCCTGTTATTGCCAGACAGAACAGCTGTTTGGTTCCTTTTTAACTGTTTGTCTCATTGCATAGTTTTGAAAAAGTACATGCTCAAATGCCAAATGCCGCTTATGAGAAGTAGAAATTATATTTCAAAATGCATATATATATATATATATATTTAGTCATGCATTTTTAAATACACTTTTTAAACATTTATACAATTTGATGAGGAAACAAATTAAATGTAATTAGGTAACAGAAAAAAAAAACAATAGCCCGCAAGTATTATATTTAATTTGATTTATTTTGTTGTCACTGGAAAACTAAAATGCATATACTAAAACAACAATGTGTTTTGTACACTAATTTGTCAACATTTGTCCAAATACATAAAATATAGAAATAATCTGAAAATACAATGTGCATTAATTTCAATAAAAAAAAAAAAAAGACAACACACACACACACACACACACATTATAAAAGGGAGCGAGTGAGTCTCTTTGCGCAGCCCGCGTGGCTCTTGTTGAACTGGGCTAGTCTGTCTTCCCTCTTTGCTGCCGGACGGTGCCACACACCGAGAGGCCTGCAGATGTACTAGCTTAGGTTGAAACCTTCTTCTGGCGCGACACCCCATTAATAAAAAGCCAAGAGAAAGCCGTGTTAATTGTTACCATGCATTCGTCCCAGGCATTCCTATAAATCACCCGACTAATTGCAACAAATTGTGGGCCGACATTAAGCTATGATTCTAAACCGGCAAATATTCATCAACATTGCAACTAGCCCCATAAAACACAGAGCCGGCCGTTTCCCAGGCCAAACATATATCTACCATCTAACTCCCCCATTATTTATGGATCTTTCTTGTCCTCAGCATTTAAGTGCTGCATGGTGAGTGAATGAGACGCCATCTTGTTTATTCATTATATCCCTGGATAAAGCCCAAGTAGTGGCAGTCGTATGACCAGTCACAGACCTTTGTTTTCCATGTTACCCTTGGAGCCTGGTGTGTTGCGCTCACTGCCCTATATCGATTACTGTGTCGCCTGTCATAACAGAATTACCTGGAAGCGTTTCTGTAAATGCAAGGCTGCTTAGAGTTAGATTGCAAAGAGTGGAGCGGTATATATTATGTGCTTTATCAGCATATACCTGACAGTTAGACAGTCTTTAGAAATAATTAGCCTGAAATTAACTGCCTAAAATGAATAAAGTCTACACTATTGTACTATTTTTAAAAAACTGGGTTTTTCAGTGTTATTTACCAAATCCTCATTACTGCAGTAGGTACTTAGAAAGTACTTGATTTGTCACCAAGCAGTCATATGTTGGAGCGTTTAACCTCCCATGCAATGTTTATTTCATGCAGACAAAAGGCTAGTTAAATCTCTTTCTCTACGGTCTGACAGGCACCATAACTGTCACTGCAGATGATCTATTTCACAGCCCAATGCATTACTACCACTAATGTTTCACTATCCTGCCAATTCACCCTGGTACTGTTCAAAACAGCTACAGTATATGTCAAAACAGTGCTTAATAGGCTGTACCCCAGGTGCCCATCAGTAGCTAAAGATGTTGGAGCCAAAGGTCAGGATCTGATTTGTTATGTGGGAGTTCAAAGAAATGTTGATGTGAACTGATCAATTCCACACCCCAACATGCACATAAATCAATTCTACATCTGGAAAATAGGTATACACGTGTGCACATGGTGTATGAGGACATGCACACACATGCACAAATGGACTCCTGCAGACTATAGTACAATTAATCATAAATCTCTTTCAGCATTATATGAGCATATTTTTTTATCCCCTCCTCGTCCCTTCTTCCCCCTGTCTATCCTAATTTGCTGCGATCCTGGCAGGCGTGATAGACCACAATAGCTGGCACTACCATGGGGAGTGGGAGTGATGGGCTGAAGAAGAGAGGGCAAAAAAACCCTTCCTTTTGACACTGTTAAACATTGACGGGCTTATTACCGTGTTCTCTGATTCAGCTGGATGTGTTCAAGGATCTTCTCGGCGGTGAAAAAGGTCAGCTGCTCTTAGTTGTGCTCTGCTAGAATACTAATACTGTCCTTATTCAAATGATCTGCTCCAGCGCTTATTAAATTGATGGCCCAGGCGCTCTAATTTAATAGTGTTGCAGTCCAGGAGAGAGACACAGCTGCAGTCACAGGTGAATTAGGTGCTTCTGAGGCAAAGTTCAAGCAGGAGCCCCCTTTGCTTTTGGGATGCATTTTTCCCAGCAAATTAGCAGTCAGTGGCAGTTCGCAATTAATTAACGCAAACCAGGAAAAGCTTGTCATTTAATAAGGTGCTTTTTTTCCCCTCACACCTCTCCCACACACAGAAATATCTCTCCCTATCTTACCATATCTCATTCCCTCCCTTAATCCCTCCCTCCCGTTTTTGTCTCTCTCTCTGTCGCTCTCTCTCTCTCTCTCTCTCTGTCTGTCTTTTACTCCCCCCTCTCTTCCATTCCACTTTACATAAACATAGGGAATTGATCCATTAAGTGGCGTGCTATTAATATCATTTAATGTATGCCTGGCTAAATGAAAGCTGTTGGTTGGATATTTTCTGTAGCGTCAGAGTTTGAGAGCACTCTCTGGGTTGGCTAAAGAGAGTAAAGATGGGCCACTTGCTGCTGATTTCATCCAATCAATAAATGTGATTGAAGGATAAATTTAAAGGGGCTATATGTACGTTTTTAATGAAATTAATCACTTATTTATTGCCTGTATGTGATGGGGTTTTAACTTCACATAAAAATGAGCCATTCGCCGGCTTTCTGAGCTCTCCCGAGCCTCTTGTCGACACTGCAGCTAGAGACGTGGAGTCCGCTAACACCAAAAAACGACCGGCTCCCAGCGCAGCACAGACTCCAACAGAAACTCCACATAAGGATAAAAAACAAAACAAAAAAAGTTTTATCTGCTGAATCCCGTCAGGCCAAACAAGAATCAGATCGACGTCGGGGTCAAACAGGGGTCAACATCAGAGAGGCGTTTGAGGCATGAAGAGACTTCCACTTTGTTTTGGGCATAAGAACCAACACAAAGTTGGCTTTCATCCTGTTGGACAGGTAAGCTAACATTACTGCAAAGCATGTGAAATAAATTGTGATTTTGTGCTTTGTTGGTGCAAGTCCGATAACGTTAGCCTGTCGGCTATACCCAACCAGTTGCTAACGTTAGATACTTGACCAGCAGAAAATCACAATATATTTCACATGCTTTGCAGTAAAGTGTAGTGATGCAGTGCAGAGGCAGCCAGCAGGATAATCATGGGCCTGGCGTTGTTTGCTTCGTAACGTTCAGTTTAGATTTATTGTCGTTTTACGATACTCAGGTACACAGCTTCTTCGCCAGCCTTAGTCGCTGTAGCTTACGCGACCCACATAATATACAGTAATGCAAAATAACAGCGCAGGACAACAACACAGTGGAAGACCCTTTCAGTGAATTACAGTAACGCTACTTACTACGGTCTAACTGTTATAATATAAGGTGGCAAAAATGTCGTTTATAATATTTAGTCTAGCTCACTAACCGTTTTCGTTATTATAAAATAAATGTTGCTATGTTGACATTGCTGAAAGATACACAAATAGTTATGGAATTGTAAGCTAACGCTGATGTATCATGTCATCCGAATGTAAGTCAGTGTACGGTTGTCATGCAATAAGCATGGATTAGTTCAACATCAAGCGGATAAATATATTACTGTAACGTTACAGTTGGCGTTTACCTGAGTTTCCAGCATGTTGTGTGATGCCATCTCCTGTGTTTCCGTCTGTGTTTTGGGCGATGTCCAGAGTGCACGCTCACGAGTTCGAGCATGCGAACGAGCCCACGCTTGGGAAGGTAGTGGTTGCCAACTGAAACCTCACAGCTAGAGGCCACTTGAACACTCCACATAGCCCCCTGGTTAGGCAGACTGAAACACAAGACATCTTCAGGTGCCTGGATGTGTGCATCTATGTGGGAGCTTTTGTGTGCATGTGTATATTTGTGAGTGCAACCGTGCAGTGTTGATTCTGTTTGTGTGCATATGAAACCCATAAAGCACCACTTAATTAGAACTTTTAAGAGGCAATCAATTGTATGGGATGTGTTGTAGCATCAAGGGGTGTGCAACCTCAGCTAAACAATTACATAAACTCCACATCATATTACCCTTTACCAAATTCCCAGTTTTTTTTCTCTGTGTAAGACTTGGTTTGACCTTCAGAGGAGAATGTATTTTTCACTTGAATCCTTACCTTAGATCCTTTTAATCTCATCTCCTCACTGTCCTTTATAAGGAGCTAAGCTACCAACCACTACAACCACTTACATTTCTATAGAATGCAGTTTTCAAACTTAGTTGTCTTAAACTTTAGTTGCTTAGTGATTAGAGAGAGAGAGAGAGAGTGGGGGGGGTACATTTTTATTGATTTCACCAGGAACCTAAGGGAGCATGACTTAAATGATGCCATTTGACCCCCAGAATCTCTCTCCCCTGTAAGTTAACAGTTTGTTATCATTAGAAGGGGGCTATGTTTGATAGTCTTGATGTTTTCCATCACCTCCCACTTTTTAGAATGTTAAATATATATTTCAATTTTATGTGCAGACATAAAGCCTCTGAGACAGCCGTAACTACACAGTGACATGTCGGAATAATTACAAATATAGAAGAGGTTGATTGAAAATGAAATGTTCCAATTTAAATGTTGCTTTTCAGAATTAATTTCTGCATGTTGACAGGAGGCAGTGCAAGGTAAAATCCATGATTTTACAAAAATATGGGGACTTATTGCAGGATTACAACAATACATACGTGTACGCCATAAGGATATTATAATAGTCCATGCTTATAAAGAATATGTGAAGAAATACATGCTTGTGGATGTGTGTTTCTGCATGCACTGGTCTGTGTGTGTGTGTATCTGTGTTACAACTCTGCTTAAAATACTAACCAGTAGTGCTGAACCCTACGTTCTTAGTCAAATATACCCTGACTATTAGAGGACTAATTAGTCTTTTGGGTTTTTGTTGTGTGGGGGGGGCTTTATTTAGTACAGCCAAAGACAGACAGGGAAGGGGGAGAGAGCGAGAGGGGATGACATTCGAATCCGAAGCTGCGGTAAAGTGTCAGCCTTAGTACATGGGATGTGCTGCACCAGGTGAGCTATCGGGGAGCCCCTTGGTTAGTTGATTTAACTAAATAATTTGTCAAGTTGCTTAACCAGAATTATTGTCACAGATGAATGGAGGCATGCAGAAGGATCTCTAAAAATCTATTACTTCTTAAAGAAGCCACAGCAGTGACACAGTGTCTTTATGCTTATTAGGGAAAAAAAATCAATAATATGGCAATGCATCATTAGATAAAGATTACACATACCTGGGGTTTTTAATGTTTACCTGAAAGTCATGTGATTTGTCAGGATGGCATTAAAGAAATAGCAAGGGATTGGGAACCACACACACACACACACACACCACACGGTCAGACCTCTGTGCCATTGTCCTATTTACAGGCTGAAGGCTGAATGCTGAACATGGTGTACAGTAGGCCATAAATAAGAGTGGTTGGGCTCTATCAGTGCTGACAGAGGTCTCTTTTGCCCTACACACACACGCACATGCACAGAACCTGGCCCAGTGCCTGCTTGTTTCCCCCCTCGACTAATAGACTCTGGTGAAACCAGTCAGCATTGTTGTTCTCAGATTGATGTGACCTTGATGCCGTTTAGTGCAGTGATTTGTTTATTGGCACTTATTTTGATGCATGTGGAAGTGAACCTTAAAAGCCCTATCACACACGCACACACACACACACACACACACACACACACACACAGAGTGAGGAAGATAAAGATGGGAAAAACAGAGCTAGAAAGATGGAAGGGGAGAAAAAGTGAGGGAGATGGAGTAGAAGAGATACTCCTGGGGCAGATTACATAATACATCATTCACAAAGCATTGTTGCCAATATGTCTTTTATACTCCTTAAATTGCCGTTGCCATCCCAGGGCCCCCTCTGCGCTTTGACAAACACATCACAACACACACAAACATATTGTATTCTCTCTCTGTACAGTTTGTGTACAGTTAGTGGAGTCTATCACAGGCCTCCTGGGACGCTACTGTGTGAGGAGAGGAGCTGGTGCCGAGGAGTACTGTACAGTATTGATGGAGCTGTGTTTCTGTTAGGCAGTGAAAACAAAGTCTCCCTGATGCACAGTGGAGTGTAGGGGGATCAATAGACGTGGAGCGCTTCATTTCCTCAGGCCTCTACTGAAGAAACACTCACTGATGTGTCAGGGCTGCTGGAGTTGGTGCTTTGACATAGAGGAGATACCAAACCATCAGGCTGTACCGTATGAGAACAGATACACACATTCTCATACACACAGATACGCACACAATATGATGAGGGAAAGGGAGTATGGAAGGTCAGTGTTGTGTGTCATATTGGGCCGTGTTAGAATAACAAGAAACAGGCATGAACTAAGGGGGGGAAGGGTTTAGCTGACACACAGGATATAACAAGGCATGAGCTTGAGTGATGGGGAAGGGTTTGGCCACCGCACAGGATGTAACTAGACATGTGACTGTGTGCTGGGGAAGGGTTTGGCTGGCGCGTGGGATGACACAGGGCCAGAGCCTGGGGCAGCCAGGAAGAGTGGAGAGCCCAGCTGTCACCTCAGTCAGCCCCTTCTCTGGGGGCAACTGTCAATCATCAGCCTCTCATATCGCTCCGTCATTGAAGCTAATTGCTATTGTCAACCCCAGAGACCTAGAGGATGCTAATGCTAGTGCAATTGCCCTTTTGGAGAGAGAATACCGCCTCCAAACATGAGATAAAATACGCAGGAAATCCAGAGAAGCGAATCAAAGGTGGTTCTGGTAGAGCATTAATAAGGCATTAGAAAAATTAAAGGCAGGATCACAAAAAATTACCTCAAACAGCATACACCCAGGCCCACGGAGCAAATGCTGGACTTTAAGGGAATGTGGCAATGTGGATGAGTGGAATCATTCAACAACACATAAATATGCATGCAGTTACACAGTCTCTCTTAAATACACATGCATGCACAAGCACACACGCCGGCACACGTATACTCGTTGCAATAGACCTAATGAAAATAAGATGGATGTTCTCTGAGAGACGGGTGGCTGTGTTATTAATTGCTGTCTGTCCCCTCCTACTGATAATGATGGGCTGTATCCTGGAGAATTTGCAGGGAATAGATTTTATTTGGAAGGATTATTTATCGTCCTTCTCATTGGAGGGGTGGTGTGTTTAGAATATTGAGGGTTTAAATAATGGCCCGTGCGAGATAAGTCCTCGTGTTAATTCCTCTTGCGCCTCTTCCTTCTCTGGCACCTTCTTAGCCACGCCACCCCCATTATACAGATTTATCCGCACAGACAGTGAGATATCGGATGGGATATTTACAGCTTCACTTTTCACTTCTTAATTCAAAGGCAAATGGCCAAAATGTGTTGTCTGATTCGTTGATAGGCATTATAAACACTTCTCACAGATTTGTAATCTTCCGGCAATGGTATTATTGATATTCTAATCCATCATGACTCACTGCTGTTGCGTTGAGCGTCACTGCCCTTTCACAAGTGGACACACAAATTTAGAGCAATTATTACAATAAAGATTACCATTCTGTCTGCATGTAGAGCCAGTTGGCTGAAACAAAAGGACCATGTCACAGAGAAGACAGAAAAGACGAAAAAAACACCCACGTGGGTGAAGGGGAGGTTGAGTCTGCTCTCTCTCCTGTCCTTTGCTTCTCGTCTCTCTCTCTCTCTCTCTCGCTCACTCCCTTCATTTGTGGGAGTACAGAGGGACAGCATTATCATAAAATAACACTGCCCCCCACCTCCATCCCATCACCCTCTCACAACCCATAAATCAGGATGCTGGTGTCATGGCGGCTGGAGGCGTGGTAGCTGTGGTGACATGGAGGATCCTGGTATGGGTGTGAAATCACTTGACCCCCAGCATTAACCTTTTTGGAGTGAATGGCCGCTGCTCTCCTCAGCAGGCTGGGAACAAAAGAGGCCCGGTATTGATTAAACTCCGCCGCGCGCACTTGATATTAAACACTGGCTTAGATGCCTGTGTTCCCTAAACCCCTCTTGCTCAATGCTGCTACTGCCTTACCTCACTTTCACATGCATACAAAATGTCTTAAAATACATACCTCTTTTGTCAGTCATGATGCTCACATGCCTGAATGGTCGACTCTTTGCAAACATACACAAACCTATCTAGACACAGTAGGCAAAAACTGTGGGGCTGATCATGGCTTTAGGCTGGGGTGCCAAAGGTCACGAAGAATGATGGAGAAAGTGAGAGAAGGGAAGGTCTAGGTCTCTGGGGTGATCAGTGTTTTGTCATCTGGAGCGGTGTTTACTTTTTCTCAGCGCAGGTTCTCCTCCCTTCATCTCCTCCCCATCTTCCGGATCGATACTCTGCAACCACAAATGTCTGGGAGGAGGCATGCGAGCATGTGAGTCAGTCAACACGCCGAGCTAAAGGCAATGGAGTTTGAAATCTCCCAGGCTGCAGTCAGCGCTCTATCACCTTTTCTCCCACTTTCTGTAGCGCAGGATGTAGAGTGCATGTACTGTAGGTGTTGGACTGATTCCTGTGTAGACTACTTAAATTACTTAACAAAAAGCTATATAAAACCTACACAATACCTGTCATCTGTTGCAGTGTATTTGAATGCCATAGCACATTTTAAATAACACTTTTCATTGGTTATAAATTTGTCATATATCAGCAAAGAGCAGACGTGGCATGTACCGTACACAATTTAAAAAAATAATGAAACAACATTTGAAGCTCTTTAAATACAGTGCAGAGTGCGCATACAGAACAGTGAGTTGTGCTTGGATAACCTTTTAGAGAGAGCTATTCATTTGCTCTTTTAGGCTTTAATCAACAGAAATGCTTTTCATTCAAGTGGCCATTTAATCAAATAAGATTAAAGAGACTAAAACATCAGACTCTACTTGTGCAACGGGTGTCCTGTAACCTGTCAAATGTAACCCAGATATTAGAATAAATTGACTGTGGTCATAACAATAATTATATTTTCTATCTATTTTAATAACTGCAGATACCAAAAAATAATTACAATAGCTAATTAGCTACTGAGAACACACGGACCAGTTAAACAGTTAACAAGTAAATTGTAGTTTTGTATTCTACCATACAACACTGTGGGAATATATACATTCTTCAATGGTAGAAAAAACTCTAAGAAATATTAGTAATACAACAATATTTTCTCAAATATTTTTTGCCATTTACACCTGCTAGCCACATATAAACTCAAGGCAGGTTTCAAGTAGAGAGCCTCAGATCTATCGCATACAAGCCACAAAAACATTTCCCATAATGGTCTGCAGGACTTTAACAATAAAATGCATTCAGCTCCTCAGACAAGCTTCACTGGCCTTACAGGCGCACTTTCTCTGAGGCTGCCCTTTGATTATAAATGGTCCATCACAGGGCTGTTAGTTCATTTAGAGGCAATGGTAACTCTGCTACACACACCTTAACCTCAGAGGCAGGACAGGGTCGCTTTTCACAGGCAATGCCAACATCTGTTCCAGGAAGTGCCCGTCTCGTTCAGGCCTAATTGTCGTTCCTCTATGAGAAGGCTGGTAAGTGAGAGCAGGAGGGGGGCTGTCACGTTCCCGTCACATCCCAATGGTCCGGTAAATAGAGCGTGTGAGTGTACCCCCCCAGTTACTGACAGACGAATAGCCCCCCATTCTCTCCCCTTCCCTCCTCTCTGTCCTCCCTTTCTTCCGGGTCCCCCCGCCTCCAACACAATTCCACTCTAGCTTTCTCTCCCCTTATTTATCTCTACTCTGTCATGTTCTTCACACGAGTAGAAAATAATTAATTACTGCACCCAGTGATGATTTATGATATTACTGACATAATTAATGATACACATCAATTTTCCTGCTTAATTGAAGGGGGCTGCAGAGCCTATCCTGGCACCAAGAAAGGCCACTGCCCTGAGAATGTGGAAACTCCCCTCCACACTGATACACTGCACCCTCAGGTTGCTTCTCTTCGTCTTTTTCCACTCTTTCGCCTTTCCTCCCCAGCCTCTCATTCATACTCGAGTGCTACAGTGGTGTTGAAGTTTTGTCTTCCAGGCCTGTTCAGCAGAGAACCATAATCCTCGTCCATATGCTCTAAATAAACCTTAAGAGCTGGACAGTTGCTTTTACATGTAGATATGCGTTCATCCGCATCTCCGTCTTGTAATGTGTGTGTGCGCGTGCGGACTCCATAATGTCCACTATGAGCGTGTGTAGGTATACAGTGATATATGATTCATGAAGATGCGTGTGAGGCATATGTAATTCCAACTCTACCCTCAGGACTAGAGACAACAAGGTAGTGCATGAATATTTGATTTGCAGGGAGAAGGTATAGGATCTATGCACAGCATTTTAAACAGACAACCTAGAATATTCCTCTCGGAAATCTATACACTCAGGTTTGCCATCATGAAAATATGTGTGTTTTTTAATTGTCTGTCGCCTGCATTTTGAAAACATAATAACGGGACCATATTATACGGCGCATTTTGATGAGACAGTGCGGTTTATGTCCAAGGGATTTTGTAGCTAATGTGTGTAATGAAATTGGTTGTTTGGAATAGCCGTTCAGTTTTTAAGTGTTGCTATGTTACTGTGTGATATTAAGTTTTATGCTTACTAAAAAGTGTTTGTGTAATTTAGTCTAGACCAATGCAGGGTTCTTTTGGAAAAGCAGTCAACAGTTGCGAGCCTTGTTGACAAAAAGAAAACAACCTTCTCGGTGTAAGATTTTTCCAATTGATGACAAATACTCAGCGCGACACAATGCAAAAAAGAGTAAAAGAAAATCTGAATTTTTAAGTTTCTGTGTGTATGCGTGCATGTGTGTGAGTGTAAGCTAGAGAGAGTGACAGAGCCCTCTTACTGACCTCGAGTACAGTGAACTCCATTTGAGAGCTTCCCGGTGGCTCCACCAGCCTCCAGCTAAATGTGTGATCAGGTAGTTTCAAAAACTGCCTGACGGTGTCAACACGCAGAATGTGGATAGGGGGTGTGCGAGGGGGGAGTTGCGGGCTCGGATTAGTCTCCATAGCAACAACAAAGTATTCCTGTTTGTAGACAGACAAATTCTGCTACATGTGAAAATGATTGGCAGGTCTATTCCTCTACAGCTGACCCATAGAAATTAGCAAGTAAGCGTTATAATACCCAGCTGCATTGACGGAGTCTCCATACTTTTTAAAGTCCTCTTGTAAGTGCTTCTCTTTGGAATTTGCATAACAAACATGGCATGCTTATTGGAGGGGCTTTGGGGTTGTTGTGGGGTGCTTTCATATCTTTAGCTTGACGGCTTCTTTGTGATCAAGCGGATTGAGGGGAGGGAGTGTTGCCAGATGAGAATAACTTAATTTCCAAAGCTCCAAGATGAGAGAGAAGAGTTGAGGGTATAAGTTCATGATTCAGTTTCACTAGGGAAGGAAAAAAACCTACAGTGTCTGTGCGTATTAGTGTGTATGTTAGTCGACACATTTAGGCCCACAGTGTGTGACAGAGAGACAGGAGACTGATTTCTGCAAGAGGAAAAGTCAAAGTATGTGTGCCAAATGGTCACAATTATCAACATCAAAAAAACCCTGCCCATACTTGTTGAGACTGCACATTTTGTTTTTCAATAATTTAAGACCACGAGCAAAATGACGACGTCACCGATGTCATGTGAACAGATGTGTCGAGGACACTACAGAACCAGGATTGTCCTGTAAAATCATACTTGTCTATCCAAAATCCTTAAAATTTGATTTTTACTGTCACCTGATGATGTCTGTGGACAAACTGTGTCAGGAAAATGGCGTTTTTAACTTGTAGCTACAGTGTGTCTCACTGTCGGCACTGGCTAAAGTTCACACCTACTGAGAATGGGAAAGGAGAGCATCCGGCTCCCGCAGCCAATACACACAAAAAAAACACACTCTCCGAGAGAATCAGGGAGGAAATATGAGAATTAGTAGGATTGAACCTGATATCAATAGTGACAGTTTAGGCATGGTTTTAAATTAGACAAAATATCTTATGTGTGTGTGAGCAACTGTTGATGCCAGCACGGCTGTGTGCAAGTGTTAGGGTGAGGGTATTTTGTTGTTAACACAAATAATGAAATATTTCAAAAGATAATTTTGTTTGATGATATAAGATTTATCAGATCTTGGATTGTTATTCCACATTAAGGTTTAAAGTCATATTATCTTAAGTTTGTTAAGAATAGTTTAAAAGCAATAATTAATGTATAATCAAATCCAGTGTTCTTATCCACACCCAATATTCCGAGTAAAATCAAAATGTGTAACATGCAGTGGCCTCTGTGAAAGAAACTCTATTTCCTGCCAGCTAGTATTGATTGGACATAATTTCAATCAGTGTTGATCCAATCAAAGGGTCATATAATTAACACTAGGGGGCACCAGTGTTCCACACAATGTTGTATTGCCATTGTGCACACACCACTGGAAAGTAAATTATGCTCTGATAAATGATGTGGTTTTGGCACCACCAACAATGCATGTTCACAAGTAAGAGGAATTACAAAGTTACCTTACAAATATTTCAATTAATTTTGACAAGCCTTTTAGAATAATTCAAAACCACTCTGATATACTACATTAATGTACTTTGGCAGTACAGCAACTTAATAATTTTCCTTTTACAAGAAATGACTGGTGGAGAAGCTGGGGTCAAGGTAGACACAAAGAAACACAAATGAAAACAATCACCTGTTATCAGTGGTTAATACAGTTCTTATTTTCATCAGCCACAGAGAAATTAAAATGAATGGTTAACCAATCAGATTTAGCTTTGGCCTGAAAATGGATTTCTTGCGGTGATTTATAAATCAGAGCAAAAAATAAGGTTTTGCTTGTTGATCCAATCTTAGGAAACAAAAACAACGAAAAATATTTTATTATATTTGTTCATCACAAGCGTCAAGGATTAAGTTAAGTCAGATTTTTTTTAAATAGTTATTATGTCTCACTCAGTTTTACCTCCCTTCAAAGAATTTTATTTTGTGCCAACATGATGACAGTTCAGGAGTTTGTAGTCAATAGAGATACTTTACTTTGTCGGCCTTAATGTAGAATTAATTAACCTTAATTTCCAAGGTTGTTTGAATAACTAACAAAACCGCTAGATATTTAATAGATCTAAGTTCTGCAATGGAAACATATTTTTTCAGTTTCTACCTTGGCTTTGTACTAAATCAAAGTAACAGCATTTGTTTTCTATAATCATTTATTAGTTAATTAAAAGAAGTAAGACTGCATTTATATATTTTATAATTCATAGTTATAGAAAAACCAAATGCATAGATTGAATTGCAGAATTTGATTTATTTTTTTAAACTTAATTGCATTTACCATTTTCTCCAAGGTGATTTGGCATGATAAAAGCACGATAATATAAAAGCACAATGTCCAAGATTTAAATCGTTTTAAGGATGGTTTTTAACTTAAATGAAACATTTACAAACTGATAAAATCATAGAATTGACATAAGTTATTATAAAATAAATGCCAGAGCCCTGTTTTCATAGTAGTCAGCTTTAGACGGTGTTCTGCTCTGTTTCCTCTGCTAAGTTTTTATCAACGTCATCTCAAAGCATCATTTCATCTCCGTTTTCTTTTTCATTCAAGATACTCCTCAGTTTTCTGTTCTTTTCTTGACGAATAATTATTGGGAAAATACCCATAAGTCCCTGTTTTTTTTTGTTTTTTTTTTAAGCTTTAAAGCTTCACGTTTTATTCTCTCTCTATGGCGTGCGCGCACACACACACACACACACACGCGCGCGCGCGCGCATACACACTCATGCACACACCTCCAGCTCCCTGAGTAATCATTGTTCAGTGGCTCTGGTCAGCATGTTGTCACCTGTATCCCATTAAGAAAATTCTCACCTCAGCACACAATCACACATACCAAATCTCTCTCTCCCCCTTTCTCTCTCTCTCTCTCGGTCTTTCACACACAAACACATGTACTAACTCGCGCGCGCACGCACACACACACACACACACACACACACACGTACCTTATCCCCCTCTCCACTCACTCGTCTTCCTCTCCTATCCACTATTTGTACCCCACAATTCCACACCTGGTGTCTTGCCCTTTTTTCCGACCTATGGTTTGGAGCTGCCCTTTTCTCTCTGTGTTTTTTGCTTTAAATTGGTAAGACCTTGAGTATCGCTGCTCTACAACATTTTTCTAGTTAATTCTGCATTTTTGCTTTTGATACAATTTTTCTCATGGACAATAGATGGTGGTAGGTTTGTGAGGAGGAGAGTGCAGTACAGACAAGACATCTGCGGGAGTGAGGTTCCCTCAGGGGCTCGGGTCATGGGGCATCTTAAGCCACACCCTTAACTGCCTCTACCCACACCCACTGGATTCTGATTGGTTAACAGTGTGAGGCCAGGCCTAAATTGGCTTTCCCTCACTATCCCTTGAACAGAGGACTTAGAATAATAGGCCAAATAAGCAGACAAAATAAGTTATGAATGTAACATAATTACAAAATCAGTATTGAGGCTGAGCGTTGTTGGTATCCTCGGGCGTGAATTATGATGATCAGGGTTTATCTGGCCAAGTGGACAACTCTGTATATTACATTTGATCAAGTTTATATGGTTTTTCAAATAAACATAATGAAGCCCATTGAGATGAGGTCAGAAGGAGTAATAAGTATGTTGAGTAAAAAACCCAAGCTAATTTATAATTGAGAAAAACAAAGGGATTTTGTGAGATGATGAAATGCAAATATTTCCTTAATTTTTGTGAAATGGACAAATAAAATGTCTTCTCTGTAGTGTTCTTCCTTTAGAGTAACGCCATTTTATGAGTTCGTAAAGGAGTAAAAGAGAAATGTTGTTCTGAGAGCAATGTTGTTTATTATTGTTTATTATATTCATTAGAATAGATTCATGAAAATAGTGAAAGTGGGACATGAACTGTTGCTGTTTTATATTTGAATTTTGAAGCAATTTGTAATTACAATTCCATGCCCTGCACTGCTTGCACATTATCCTGTGTTTTCTATGGGTGATTATAAATTATAGATCACGGACATATTTCTTCAAGATTCAGCATGGCTGTTGTTTGAATGTGGTTTTATATCTGTGTACACTCTTGGCTACGTACGCATATTAAATTGTGTGTGTATGTGCACACTTGCATACAAACGCGCTCGTGCATCCAATGCGGCAGCCCTGCCCATGCCATTGTTGACTGGGGAGCGGGTACCCTGTCCCCATCATCTGGTTGTGACACCCTCTCTGTGGGACGTGGCAGCTCCCTTAGAAACCGGCAGAGTTCCAATCATCTACATGCCATAACCTTACGGCCGCCTTTGTCCCCACCTCCGCCAAGATTCATTTGTGTCGCCCCAGCAGGTCTGACCGCTGAACAATTCCCGGGCGGAGCAGGAGGGAAATACATTTCACTGATTAAAGATATCTGGTGACTGTTCTACATGCTGTCAGCACACTGTTAGTGTCCCCCCACCCCCAACAACCCCTCCCCTCTCCCACTCACCTCATGAATGTCTCTCTCTCCTAGACTCTCCCCCTGTACTCTTCCTACTTTCTTCACCTCTCACCCTATCCTCCCATGCATGGTGTAATTTCACTATATGGGTACAGATCATCTTATTAAGTTTAATAAACACCATTAATATTAACACCTCTTATTTATTTTTCTTTCTTCTACTAACATGGCATTGATGCAATCCAGAATATTCTGCAGAAAAAGTCTTGAAACTTAAGGGAACTATACAGAAATGGCAATTACAAGCAAAAGTGAAAAAAAAAACGTGGCTTTGCTGGACAAGGCAGAGGACAGTTGATGGAGTAAAATGACCACTAATGTGATGTGTATGTGTTATTATCCGTGTGTGTTTCATCTCAGTGGTCGTGTGGCCTGACCTTGGGTTTTTTGCAGCATCCTCCTGCAGTGGCTTCCCAGCCAGCTGTAAAATAAAATGGAGGACGGCACGCACACAGTAAATCAGAAATAGCTGGGCCACTGTGCACTGTATGTGTTTAAGAGTCCCATACTGCAATAAAAAGGCCTTGCAACAGGGGGGTGAGGTAGGGTGAGCAGTCCTCTGTAAGAGATATGGGGCATCTCCAGACCCTCTTCCTCACTGTGATCAAATATCAGAGTTGACAAGTTACAAAGGAGGTGCTCCATGCTTTCTTTTCTTTTCCTTTTTCCGTTTTCTTTCTATTCTTTTATTTTTGTCTTTCTTTCTTTCTTTCTGTCTTGCTTTTCCCTTCTCGTCTCATCTGTACTTCACACAGCACTGCATTAAAGAGGAAAAGGCAGAACTGCATAATGACTGTGAAGCTTTTTATTCACATGTAGCACTTCTCCAGGCCAGCAGGGGACGGTGTTCCTTGACATGTAACTTGAGATGCTTGAACAAATATGTATGCACAATTAATTAAAGAACAAACATTCTGTTCTTTGTTCTCTTATTTGTTGTTGACTTTGTTCACATACAAGTTTTAGCCTATTTCACATTATTCGTTTGACTGAACTGCCCTGCCTACGTTGGCAGAAACACACAAATACAGAGTGGCCCATAACTTCAAATGACTTGATCGTTCTACTTTCTTCACTAGGTACTCCAGTATATGGGTCACATGTTTTGGAAGGTGGAGATGGAGGGTTGTGGGAATTGGCACATCTTTTTTTGAACATTTTTCCCATTTCCTTTTCAGGAGTCACCTCCAAACCCTAATTAACAGGGAAAGCCATCAAATCAAACTTTACCAATCCCAAAGGTGCCGTCGGCAGGCAACTGGCACAGACGTTCCCAATGCCACTCTCTCCTGCCACCTTTTGCTCCACTGTTAACTGACTCACCAGTATGTCTCCCTCTGTGTGTGTGTGTGTGTGTGTGTGTGTTGGGGTGTGTTGTGAACTTGTGATGTGTTGGGAGGAGTAGAGGGGGCAGAGTTCAGTGGGGATGACAAGTGCCGCTACTATTATGAAGGGCAAAGATCTGGAGACATCAAACCCTCCACAGGCTAATCATCCATGTGTGCATTTGTCTTTGTGTGTCTGCAGCAGCACGTTTGTGTAGTCGTGCAGTTGGTGCTTGTGGCTGTGCGTTCGAGTGCGTGTGTATGCGCTCGCCCACGTCAGAGGCGACAAGCGAGTGTTAGATGTCAGTCGAGGTGAGGGACTGTGGAATATGGAGAGCAGTAGAGTGGTGCTCTCTGTGACACCAGTCCTGTAGACAAGGGTTAAGCAGGGAATAGGGAATAGTCCTGAGGTAATAGCATGGGGGCGGAGGGTTGATGAAGGGTGAACAAAGGTTATGCAGTGTTTCACAGACACGACACCCTGATATGCTTTGTTGGCTCATTTGATAGGAGCATGTGAGTGAAGGAGCGTGCCCTCAAGGGAAATTTAATAGCAGTCAACATCAGCCTTTTACGCTATGAAAGTAAAAAATAGGGTAAATATACAAGGCTGTGGGAGCAGAATAATTCAACAATGTACTGGCGTAGCTCAGCATGTGCAAGTGTACCTCTCGCTTTTTAAGCCAATAGGAAGTATCTCTATTTGTAGCCTTTATTTCAGTTATCATTCAGCCTGTGTCTAAATATGAAAGCCTCGGTGTACACATTGTAAGGGCACTCGTCATTAAACGGAGAGACTCCAGGGTCTCTCCTCATTGTCTCATCCACTCTCCTTTCTTCTATTAGATTCAAATCTGATATTTAGCCACAGAGCCACATTATGCTCTCTTTTCTCCAAGTCTAGACAGAAACCAAAGGCTGAGTCTACCTCACACTACAGACCACAGAGGTGACTTATTCCCACGTGTGAAGCACTATTCTGAAAACCAGACAAGAGCTGATGGGCTCTGAACTTCAAATTTGGTGTCAGGGGCCCGATGGCATCTAGAAAAGGGTAGCAGGCGAACACTTGACCTTCCATTAATTGTCTCCCATGCATAACCACTTGTTAATTACTGGAAGAGCCAAAATGGCTTCCAAAGCTAGTTTGTAAAAGGTCACTTACCACTGGGTAATGAACAGTCTCAGTGGCTCTCAAGTTTGCTGGTCTCCTGGTCTAGTAGGCCGTCACAGGCTAAAGATGTATGGTGTTGTAATGCAGACACTACCTTTGAGTAAGAGGAGATAGAGGATGGTACTTAGTCTTTCAGGTTTCTTTGACCATTGTGAGGATTGCCTGCCAGTTAAAGTCAGAGGCATTGGGTTGAATATAAATTCCCTGCAGAGAGCCCATTCAACATTCATAGTGTTAAAGTGGAGTGAATGTAAGCCTATAGACGTGCGAGATGCCAATTAATAACCTTGTGGTTCATAACTTTATATTACACACACACACACACACACAAGCGCGCACCCCTCCCTCACCTCATTAGCCTCTGTCCCCATTCTCTTTATCTTTTCCACCTAGTCTGCATAAGGAGAATATATACATTCTTTGTAGTGACAGTATTATCGGGCAGGGTCATCTTTTTTGCCTCTTCCTCACGGTATAACGATAAGGACTTGTGTTATTTTAAAGAACCTGTTCAAAGAGAGGAGCGATAATACAGCGATAAAGTGATTAAACAGAAAGGGTTTTATATGATGCACATTAACAGTTTTGTCCCCTTTCATGTCTCAGGAATGATTACCATTATGTATCTCTCCTGCTCTTTATTGCAGCTTATGAAAGCACCTAAATGGCAGCTCTGCAACTGGGAGTGAACTTTCTAGGCTTCCTTATGTATTTCAAAATATTCTCAAATGTTTTCCCAGAGGTGTTTTTCACTCAGCCGTTTTGTTTTGCATCTGAAAAGAACTTTCTTTTTTGTCCTTTCATTTTTGTCGCATGGCTATTCCACGGTGATATTAAAATTTAAATTACAGTATGAACCCCAGCACAAAGGTCCGATCCCATATTGTGCTAACTCCACCCTATCCATCTCATGCCCGTCTTGGCTTTTTATCGGGGTTATACGCAGATGCCTTGCATCATTACACATTTGATTGTTGGTTAGGAAAATGTGCTGGCTCCAACCTTGCAGGGGTCTGTAACCTTTCAGAGGGGTAAACATCAGAGGTATGCAATCCTGGCTGATGTTTAGTGGTATATTCTCACCTCTTTCATTCTCCTCCTCCTTTTCCTCACTCCTTCTTTACTCCTTTTTTAATAGCTCCTGGTATTGTCTTGGTCCTTGCTGACAACAAAGGGGATAAATGCAATGTCTACTGTAAGTCCCTGTGGTTAGGCCTTGGACATGACACGTGTCAGCCTATGATAAATTGGCTGTGTGTCTGTTCAATTTCAAATGCAAAGCTCTAGAGAGAGAGAGAGAGAGAGAGGGAGGGAGAAAGAGAAAGGAAGATGGTGGCGAATGGGCTGAGAGAGAGATCCCGGCATATTTCTGGCACAGGGAGAGAAGGATGCCTCAGATGCTGGATGTTAGTGTGTGGGTTACAGATAAGGCATTGCACAAGTTTGAGAGCGGGATGCCCACGTCCCGGGGTTTGGGAGGTGAAATCTTGGCAGCAGGACAGGTGCTAGACAGTGGAGGAAGAGGGGGGAGAGATAAAGAGAGACAAGGCATGAAAGATGAGAGAGCTCTTTTCACAATGCTGATGAATCACTTTTTGCTGATGTATCCACAAGCAGTACTAACAAATTTGTTCTCCTAACTCTACTTCGCTTCTATACGTGTGGGGCCAACTGTTTATTTCCTTATTTCTGTCCTTTAGTTTTGTCTTTTGCAGGGTGACGAGGCACATACAGTAAACTGCGTGCGACACGATGATTTGAAAGTGAAACAACAGAGTGCAAAAAAACAAAAACAAAAAGAAGAAGTATGCGTCGGTGCTTCCAGGAGATGCCTGGCTAATAATCTGCCTGTGCTAATCAGTGCAGCTGGGCCGGGAGAGTTGGCGCTCTGACACCAGGCAGCCACGCAGAGCGTTGGGGAAGAGGCAAGGATGTGAGCCAAATCCAGCTTGTATCTCCCAAGCGGAGCTTCACAGGAGGTGGGTGGGTGGGTGGGGAGGAGGGGGTTGCTGGGTGCAGAGAGGAGAAAGCGGCTTCTATACCTTGGGATGCCTGCTTGCCTACTTGATGCCTCCATGGGAAAAGAGGAAAGGATGGCACTTTTCCTTAACAATTGGCCTGCGAGGTGACAAAGCCGATATTATGGTAATGTCAATCTAATCACAGAGAGAGAGATGTCCTGGAAATCCTTGGCAGAAAAGTGGCCTCGCAAATATCTCAGGGTCTCTCCCAGTGTGCCCCCCACCCCCCGACTCTCACTTTAAAGACGATCTCTTTCTCTGAATAGGATGGCACATTTCTCCCATTGCAGCAGTGAATCTTGAATGGTGTGATGCATTGCGAAAATAGCATGTTTTTTTTTATTAGCGCAATGAGTTGATTTCCCTCGGTGTTTAAGGCAACCTGGCAACTTGGCACTGTTCTCTGTGTATTTCTTTATGACTACCCCCTTAAGACAGCTCATTTTAGTCATCTCTCGGTTTCTTTCTTTCTCTCCCAAACATTCCTCTGTTTTGACCCCCTGCTTTCCCCAGCAATCTCGATGCTCCGTGTGTCGCACGAGACTCCAGTCCCGTACATGTTGTTTTGACCTTTAAATGTCATTTGCAGGTGTGTTGAGGCGGCTCGCTGCTAATGCTCAAATTTGATAAGAAGTTTATCTCTCCCAGAATTGAAGAGGCCTGTGAGAAGGGACACCGGTTGGTCTGCTGACATCCCCCGCTAAACCGACCCTGCAGAAAAGCCAAAAAAAATCTTGATATTATAAACGTCTGCCGAGCACTGAAAGAAAGGCGGAGAGAAAGGGAATGGAACAAAAGGGGAACAGAAAGAAAGGTCCAAGGCATGCAAGACCCTGACTGTGCTGAGCTAGGAACTGTTTTTTTCCCTGTGATCTATCCACGGCTGAACTCTCTGACACCTCATCTGCCGTGCTGACAAGACGTCGCCGTGCCTTAATTGAAGTGGGTTTGTCTCATCGCTGCTCTCCCATGATCCTCTTCTCTATGGGTCAGTGAGAGGTGGGGGGAACCCCCTTGAGTACCAGGCATTGGTGGGATTGCTATTTGCCTTCTACTGCCCCACTGAGAGGATGTTAGATTGAAGTTATTTTATGCTTGGCTTACCTCTCTCTTCCACTCTTCTGCATCGGATCTTCTGCTCTCTTCTCTTCCTCCCTCTTTTTTTTTTCTACCGTACTGCTCTCCCGATCCCACCATTCTTAAAACCTCTCATGCAGCAAGAAAGGGAGGAAGGCATCCGTTACAGTGTGAAACTACTGTGATTTTATGGAGGTCCTGCAGGTGAATAGGTATACTTTTCCCAGTGGAGATCAATTCTGTTTAAAACGGCTCTCATCTTTTTTCATCTCCAAATGCATTGAATTTGTTTTCAGAATGGGGAAGGATCTGAGGGTGTGGAGAAGTGCCTTCCTTTGCTTACTTTTGTTAAGAATAGGTTTAGGAAAGTGACTATACCCCACAGTAACCTCTTACCAACAGCCTGTTGTATAGTGTGGTGTCAAAATTGTGGCATCTACAATGTTATAAGCCAATTTTTCTCCAGTTATTAGTTACATTCAGACAAAGTTTCAGTTACTTTCACACTCAAGAAAAAGTGTTAGTTACAATACTATACAATGAGCAATAGCACATTGTGCGTTGCTATGTGTGTGAGTGTGTGTGTGTGTGCGTGTAAGCCCATGTGAGTATATATGTCTGCTTGTGGTATCCTGTGTGAATATGTGGCTCTTTGTTTGTGTGCCTATGTGTGTGTTCTGGAGTCAAGCCTGTTTGTAGCTCTAAATGTTGCGCGCATTACAGTGATGAGGGTAATGATGTGCGAGGCAGTTGTGTTATGTGCCAGGGCGACCCTGCGGCTCACACCCCATTCCCAGCCCAATGTGTTTCTGATTCTCTCCATCCCTCATCACCAGTCAGCTTCTTCTGACAGCAACCACATACATATGAAGTTAGCACACACGCACGTGCACATGCACATACACTCAGATATATACTGTACCTATCCTTGCATTTATACAGAAAACACAGAACGCGCACACACACACACACACACACACCTCACGGACTGTCACATCTAAGTGTACATATTTACAGCCACATCAAGATATGCGTACACACATGTTAGAGATTTCTTTTTGGCTACACAATGTACACAATGATCACTCCACCCAGCTACCTCTTCTTTTTTTTTTCTCACACGCAAGCGTAAAGCAATATTTAACCCCATTCCAAGGGTAAAATGGTAAGGTCATTGCATAAGTTGAAGTCCACCTTGATTCACCATTCCGAGATGCAAACATGTGGGTAGACTCACATTCACCCTTATAGACGTACTCCCAAAAACCTGTCAGAAACATGCCTCTGCATATTGATTTTTCTGTTGTCAATGCGATTAGAAAGATGCCTGACATTCCCTGTATTTCCCAGCTACCGCGGTGGGGCCCTTGCTGGGACACAAAGGCAAATATATGACAAAACCTTCTTCAGCACTGCTTACCTTTATGGTTCACTGCCGTAATTGGCCTAGGGTGAACATACCCGCTCGACACTGGCAGTAATGTATTTGAGAAGATATTGAAAAAGCTGATGAGGGAGACACAAGATGTGTTGTAGAATACAAAAGTTAATAATGGTGGGGATTTTGACGAATGGATCTCTAAATGTATCCTGATATCGGTCTAAATTGCATTCTTTTGCTCAGAGTTTTTTGTGTTTTTAATTTATACATTCTCTCATTGACTATGCAAGGTGCTTGTGCCATAGAAGAGACCAGTTCACTTTGTGTGGAGGATAATGCATGCAGAAGAAGTACTGTTGTGCTTTGTATATATAAATGTCCACGGAGATAGTGCAGACAACACTACGGAGCCTTCCAATACTGTCATCACACAGGCACACAGTGAATGTGTCTAAAAGAGTCATGGACTCAACACTCATACAATGTGCTTTTGAGTACATACATATCATTTTATTGCTGCATATATCACCCCCACACTGAGACATCTGAAAAAAGACCTTGATCTATACGAAAACATTAATCATCATTCATTGTATGTTAATAAATTCAGAATTTCTCCATTTACCATGCGGACGTCCATGCGTGCTGGAAATGCAACCTTTCCAGAGCTCATAAATCACACACACTGAGTCATCTGACAAAGTACCCCAAACACAGGCTGAGGCGCTGCGATCCCTAGGGCACAAACACACGCCATCTAATGTGGCGGAATCAGAGCAGGGACCAGAGCTTTCTGGCGCCTCTTGCCGATGCTCGGCTGCCAACCGCTACCAACAAGGAGCGTTCGCCGCAACCTGGGAAAAAAACAGGCAGAATCAGAGGGGCTTGTGGGATGCCCCTCTCTGTCTCTGTCTCTGTCTCTCTTTTGCTAGTTTCGCTCTGTCTTTTACCCCTCTGCCTCTAGGGGTTGAGGCCATGTGCAAACAACAACACTTACACCCAGAGGGTTGGTTGGTGCTGCGTACAGTGGGGACCACCTGTCTTTGCCTTATTAGACAGATTTCTCCATTGGAACTTTAAAACGAGAGATACTGTGAATGTTACTTGCAGCACTTTCATGCCTGGCTGTGTGAAAATATGGAGCCTTGGTGCCATTTTAAAAATCCTCAACCAAAAACAAAAGAAAACAAAAAGCATTGGACTGACTGCTGGAGAGGTAGCAGCTATAACCAGAGTATCATTACTTTTGTGCAACTTTGTTTTTGTGTTTGTGGAGCGCTTGTTTTATGCAGCACAACTGCAGTGTTTAGCAACCATAATCCTAAAACTAAACTATAGAAATACATCTATGCTTTAAACATTGCAGATAACGCATTTTTGTTGTTCTCTTCGGACCATAGATTTTAATGAAAGTATATTAGGTGATTTTATTCAGTCTGCACTCTGCTCTCTTCCATTTGACACAAATTGCTCTAATCTGGTGGTTCAGAGAGATTACCAAAGCAAGAAGGGAATCTAAGCAGATACAATAGCTTCTCCTCTCTATACCACAGCACAGATGAAGAAAACAGATTTATCTGCTACCAAATTCAGAAGCCCAGTAATAATGGCTGCTATTCAGGTGTAAGGCTGTTATTTGTGCACCTACATGACAGATTAAATTATTTTTAGCCTGCGGGGAAAGAATCTCCATTGTGTTTCCCTTTACACAGAATAATCATGTCTCTTTACCTTTTAGCAAAGTGGTCACATGATCTCTGTTCTGTATACACTTGCTTTATGCTTCAGATTAAAAGATTAAAGGCTTTGTGGCGAGGAAAGAGACACAAACCGCAGCCCAATGGAACCCATGATACTGTCAAAAATGGTTCGAGTCGTTGCTACAGTTGTGTTGTATACATTATAGAGGAGACCCTCTGTAGTGCGATTATGAAGATAACGTCATCGCATGTTAATGACCGGGGTGTTTGCAGTGTGCAAAAATGAGTGCCCTCTGAAATGCAAAGCACTTATGCTGAGAGTGTAGAATTGTGTGTATGTATGGAAATCCAGTGAAAATAGAGACGCTAGCCTGTGCAGTATAGAACAGACAGCATTATTTATCCCCTTTTCTCCTTTTCTCTCATTTTCCTCCTTTTTACCCCCCTTTGGGTCTCTGGATCCTATCCCATCTTTCCTCTGTTGCCCGGGCCTATCCCTGGGTCCCTGGAGACTGGAGGACTCTGGAAGATGGTCGTGACTAATTGATTCGACATCTGATGGAACGTGTGTAACGTCTCTGTTCCCCCGTTGCTCCAGCCTTGCCACTTGCTCAGATGAGCAGGAACCATTAATGTATTGTGCATATATTTATGTACTATACGGCTGTGTTTGATATGAGAAATGTGTTTATGCCAGCACTGTCTGTGTTCCTCTGTAAACTCCACGTAGTGTTGTCCCTGGTAATCTAAATTATTACTGGACTGTTTGATGTTATCCTTAGAGAAAAGAAATTCTGTATACCAGTGCATTCCCATTGGTCTCATAACAATGGATTATATGGCTAACACTCAAAATACTCCCACTTATGTATCTGTTAGATCGCTTTGTATTGTTTTTACATGTTTTTGAGATGTTGCACCACATAAACACAATTGATCCCAGAGGTACTTTGCTGTAGAAATGCATCTTCTAATTCACTTATTGAAGTTTAGTCTTCTGTCTTTTCTCCCTGTCTCTCGCCTTCCCACTGTCTTTCTCTCCTCCGGTCCTCTATCTTCGTCTTTGTGGCGTGGTTTTGGGTCGAGTCCAGAGACCTAATGAGGCGCTTCTGATGGGCCCACAGGTCTTGAAGCTGCAGCAGGCCGCTGTTGATGCCCACTCCAAAGTACCTAATTGATCTAATCATTTAGCCGATTGGTCAAAGTAATCAGTCTCTGGTGGGCACACACGGGATGAACAATGACAAGAGTTTAGTGGCTGCAGGCCGGTTTCCTCTCTCTAACTACTATAGGCTGGTGGTAGGTAGCGCTGTGTGTGTCTGTGTTTGTCTGTGTGTGGATAGATACCTGTTTATGCGCTGTACGTGCACCCAACTCCCTGAAGTGTCGGTCTGCTAAAATGCCTTAGTTTATAAAAAGTTTATGGCTGTTTCAGTTTTCTTAGCTCATCAAAAAGTTTCTGTTTTATGAGATACATTTCTGATGAAATCTTGACACCTAGACTTAAAAGTTCTCATTCAAGCTCACGTGGAGTGGATAATGTTTTGCATGTAATTTTAACGAACAGCGTAAAGTATATTTTAAAAAAGTACCCTTCATTTACATCTTTAAAGGTCTACAAAGCAAGGTGCGATGGAACTTCCTTTATGAGGAAGACACATTCAGTATATCGTCTTGATGTGGAGAAGGCCACTAGGGAATGATCAAGTGTGCATCCCATCGACCCGCATCCTCTTCCCCATTACCCTGACATTTCATCCTTACATTTAATTCCAGGCCTTTCTAAAGAGCAGGTAATAGTGCAGAGGGGTACAGGGACCCAGAATTAAGCAGTTTTACACCGAAGGGTAATTTGGTGTGATAAATGTGCCGTCGCTGGTAACTAATAATACATATTTTAAGTAGCAGCGGCGCGGCTTCGCGGCCCAGTAAAGGTAGCATCATTATTAATGTGGGAGTCGCTGCGTGTTTTAGTCAGGGTTACGGCACCAAGGTCAGAGCTACGTTTCACTGAATTAAAAGCCATTTTGAGCTATGGCACTCCTAATCAACTCAGACCTAAAGGTGCATAGCTCAGTTATAATGAGGCACCAATGAATTTAAATAAACAGCAAGATCTAGTGATTTATAAAGGCAATGTGCTATCCTTATAGCTCGTTAGCCATGACGGATACTCTTTATTCTCTGGGCCTCTTTACCCACAGGACCCTGAGCTTTTAACCAAGTAATGTCTGCCTCCATTGTCAGCGGATACGCATTCGGAGCAGGACACTTATCCCCGTCATTATGAAAAGTGGAGACACAATACAAGAGTAATGGTAATGTATGCCATCCAAATAGGTGATTTTTCTCCTCCCCTCCCTCCGTTTTTCGCCGATGTAAAAACTACCCCAGAGTTTTAGGCCCATGAATTCATCATCATATTTTCACAAAGGGTTTTTCATATATCCTGAAAGGAAGTATAATCCTTGATAGTGGAAATCTTTTGCATTTAAAGGGGTACTTTTGGTCGGGGAATTGATGGTGATGTTTGGGGGGGCTGTAGAGAAAGGAAAGTTCTAGTTTTTAGAGTGATCACTTATATGAATTATAATATTTTTATGAGTGAAAAGAGTCAGTGGCTTATTTCAACTACTTTACTTTGAAATAATAGAAACTTCTGCAGTCAATGTGTGACCATTAATATGCTGATTAGGAACTTTCTAGAGTAATGATGTTTGATACTCAGACTCTCCATGGCCAACATTTTAGGAATGAATTCTTAAGCAGTCCCCAGTCTGTTGGCAAGGGTAACCTTTTCCCTTTTTTTTCCTTTTTCTTTTCCAATATTGATCTGGCTTGTTGCAATTACAGGTATTGCTCCTGCTTTTGCATTTCTTCATCTAATGACCCTGGGAGGATAGTTAGTACTTCAGCTGGGGCCAGACGGGGCAGTGAGGCGTGCACATGAAGCCGCCTCCGGCCGCCCCCCTGCCGCTCCTGTTGGGGCATGCCAGGGCATTAGCCACTTCATCAGGTTCTTTGTTACCCGCCTCTCTTTTGTGTTGCCCTTGAAGGACGTTGCAAGCAAAGCAATAGCTACAGCCTCTTCTTTACATCTTGATACAGCTTATTCAGGGGACTTTTGGAGAACTCAGTGGCTTGGGACGGGCTTTTTTTTAATTATTTTTTTTTAGTTTTTAAGCTCTCTATTTAGGATGTGTTTCCCTCTCATTGATTACAGCACAGGCAGCTCATGTTAAGAATGCCTGATTTTATCACAGCATGTTTTATGGCATCTATTTAATTAAAGAGAGACTTCCTTTTAAAAGATTAGTTGAAGTATGAGAACTACTACAAGGTAAATACTGATATTCTACCACTGAGAGAATAATTGGTTCAGTTGTGCATGAGCAGGTACCGTGTCCTGATATGCACTACACTTTTCTTTGTCATGTGGCAATACCTGAGGCCATTCTGAATTTAAATTGACATCAAATATTTTCATTTTTGAAAGGACAAAAGTGTTGACTCACCTCCAAAATACACTTGTTTGATTTCCCATGTGAACATAGTACACAGTGACACCCATAGCTTTCACCATTCAGAGGCTCACTCACTCAGCCTCTCACTGTGCTCCGCATTTCAGAGTAATTTTCACTCCTGACACTGCGGCTCTGCCTACCTGCCAATTTCTGTCTCGGTTCCTGAATGGGTGATTTGTAAAGCCATGTTCACCTCAACACTCAGAAGATTTACTCAGGAGTGAGCTTGCCAGGTGTTTGAGCTGTCAGTTCGCTCTGTGTTCACAAACTTGCCGAAGGGAAAGTAATAGCCCTACTCATCCAGATGACTCAGCCAAATGAGTTGCTATTGGAGTAACAGTGGAATACATATGGTCGCTACTATATATTTGTGACAACAACAAAAGATGGGATCATTTCATGAAACCATTTTACATTTGTGTGAAGCTGGTTTCCTGTACTACTTGTATTTCTGAAAAACATTACTTGCGCATGCTGAAAAACTTGCATTCAATGATGTCACATGTCTTCAAATGTCACGTGACGGCTGAAAAGCAATCTGTGTGATCTAAACACATTCCTCTAATCCCTGTATGTACGCTGCTTTCGCCTCAACTTGTGTTTTCGATTTGGCCACACATCTTCCAGCCTTTTCCTTTCTTGGTTACCCTCCCTCTCTCCTCTTACCATGGTTTATAAACAAGCTGTAGTTGTGTTTGGGGCTGGAGGTCGTTGATTTGTCTGCCTCTCGCCGTAGGTCATTGAGGTCACCGTGGCCCCGGAAGCATCGAGCTTCGAAAATGAGAAGCCCCGCTCGGCTCTCCCGCTGGCGACCAGGAGCACCCCTTGCCCGCGCCCGCCCTGATGATTAATGCCACCCCCGTCCAGCCACAAACCTTTCTGCCTCAGATAATGCCAGGCAGCAAGCGCGGCTGACACTTTTAATGTATAATTAAGTAGAAAAAGTCAGCACTGGCTATGCAAATTTTTTAAAATGATAAATGACGCTGTACAGCAGCAGGGATTGATTTGGTGTAAATGAAACTAATTAAGGAAATGTCAAACATAATTAATAAAACAGGTTTAAGCTGGAAAACATTGTCAATTGAATGAATGAGGAGGCATTGGCTCCCATTGTTCAGGCTTTATTTAGGTCTTGTGTTTAGCTTGTTCCCTGCTCCAGAATGCTCTCTCCCCTCCTCACTCCCTCCACCACCAATTCCCTGAGAGGGGGAAAATAAATTTGCTTGTCTCTCCGCTGACTGTAGAAATTAATTGCTGAAATCTTGTCCCATCCAAGTGTTACATTCACACGCAGGACATTAACATAACTAATTTGAAAGAGCTCAAATGACTGCATAATGGAGCTCCGTCACCATGCATGACAGTCGCTGGTCATACCAAATTAGCTTGGTTTTATAATTGAAAATTTTCCCCCCTTGTCTAATTTTTACACCATTTCCCTCCTTTTTCTTCATATACTTTTTCTCTTCTTCCTTTCTCCTCTTCCTTCCATGGTATCTTTCCTTTCCGTTCCGTTCTCTTGATAAGAACAAAGGTTTTATAATTTACAAAAAGAATGCTTGACCTATAATTAGAGGAGTGAGGGGAGAGGAAGGGGAGTGCCAAGTGGTGGCGGCAGAGTCAGATCCTTAGTCCTGGTAATGATGCTGGAGACCTTGTGGCCCCCGGGGAGGCAGAAGAATAATGGGATGGGCTATTTTTATGGGCGAGCAAAGCAATGGGCCACCAGCCGCTGGGATGCTGGTGCCTGGGTATGGTGCAGAGCAGCAGGGGCTAGCAGGGGGCTAGTGGGGGGCAAAGGAGGGTGAACACTCAACCTGCCACACTGCCAGCTCTCAGCCCTGCCCATCAGTTCTGTACGTCAGCCTGATGCACCGCTGTCGGCCTCTGTGCCCCCACACCAGCCGCTGCCCTTGCCGCAGAGAGAGAGAACTGGGTGAGTGGGTGGATGAGTGGGCTGGAGGGGGGTAGAAACATCTGCCACTCTGAGGATAACAGAGGACTCAACGATACAGAGAGAGGGGGGTATCACAGTGAAGTGATATGTCTGGATGCTCAGATAAATATGGCCACATGTATAAACTACAAAGACCTGGATCAAATAATACATGCAAAGTTGTTCTTAGTCTTTGTTTGAACCTGAATGGACAAAACAATTTGCATGTGTCAGGATGCTAATCAGTCTTCAGAAAGACTGCTAAACTAACCAAATACTCAACTTTGACTATCTACAGTAAAGTTTGAAAAAGTCAACTGGAGTTTTATGTCCCACCCATTTTGCGCTTTTTCAATGTAAAAAAAACAACAAAACAACCTGAAACTCTAAACGCTATATATTATTTTGTAATGTTTTACCAAAGCCCGGTGCTAACACAGATGTCGTTAATAATGTGCCCGTGTGCAGCGTATTGCATCAGACCTACGGCTGCCAATATTTTTGTATTTTGGACCTACACACGCTAAGCACCACTATCTATCATACTCCCACATAACAATTCTCAAGAGTTAAAGGCGCAAAAGAAAACAAAAACAAGAAAACAAAAAATACAAGAACAAAAGAAAACAAAAAATACAAAACAAGAAACTAAAACTCTGGAACAGTCGCAGTCTTTATTCCCATTGCATTTTCATTCTCATCTTTATTTCATTATTCCAGTGAGGTTTCTTATGCTTGTAAAAGTAAACTTAAATGCTGGACTTGTGTACTGTTTCTGTATTCTTTATGCATGACTGTAACAGCTCTACAGCCACCACAGCCCCACAGTCAGCCACAGAGCTACAATGATTTTTGTATTGAAGGATTTCTGTGTTTAAAAGCACGGCCCTTTAATGGATATCCCTTTTAAAGTATTTTGGCTTCTTATTTGTAATAATTTCTGTGACCACTGGTAATTAGCAGTAGTTCATAAGCAGTGTGGCCGGCCCTGTGAGCTGTATGTTCTGAAGCTGAGCTCAAGGATATCATTTCATGTGAATTATTTCCATATGCATTCCTCCAGGAGCGCCTAAAAGCTTATAAAATACCCGCGCATTGAAAGTGGTGTTTCTTCCTGGTGCCCAAGCTGAAGCTGAAGTTACTTGTGTTTATTGCTTGGTCTTGTTCAGTAGTTCATGCATGCTTCGCAACAATATGCAGAGCCAAAAGAATAAGGTTAATGAGGAGCTCACAGCTGGAAAAAAGTGACGACAGTGGTGTGATCGTGTGCTCACACCAGAAGCTTCAGGAACTACAAACGCGGCCGGAAGCAGAGGTGTCAAGTAACGAAGTACAAACACTTACTTAAGTAGAAATTTTGGGTAGCTATACATTACTGGAGTAGTAATTTTTCAGCCAAGTTTTTACTTCTACTCCTTACATTTTCACGCAATTATCTGTACTTTCTACTCCTTACATTTTAAAAATAGCCTCGTTAGTCCTATTTCATTACCGGCTTATTTTCATTACGGCTTATTTTCATTCCGGCCTGTCAACATAAAAAAAAAAGAAAAAAAGAAAAGAAAAAGCCTATCCAGATAAATCGCGCCATCCGGATAGAGTGAATTTGATTGTGGTTGTGATGAGCAGTATAAACACATACCATTCCGACACCCTATTGGTTTGTACGCGATCCATCGCACCTGCACATGACAAAAATCACGTCCCACTCCAGCAGGGACACAGCCAGTGTTGGGGTCGTTACTCAAAAAAAAGTAATAAGTTACAGCAGACGTATGTAGCCAAGTACGAAGATGTCCGTCACATATAAGGTCTTTCAATGTATTTGCATTGCACTTAAAGGCGTTCATTTTCAATGGGCATGTAAGCAGCTGAAACAGGTAGCCTGGTGCAGCCCACGTTTTTCAACATTATCATTTTAATATAACATTATAGTCATTTTGGCCTTTAGGAAAATGTTTTTTTGAGGAGGTGGGGTAGTGCACTATAGGCCTCTGTAGCACGGCCGAAGCTTTTGTCCTTAATGGGATTATTTTCCTTACATTACTTTTTCTTATACTTTAAGTAGTTTTGAAACCAGTCCTTTTACACTTTTACTTGAGCAAAAAGCTTGAGTTGATACTTCAACTTCTACAGAAGTCTTTTTAAACCCTCGTATCTATACTTCTAACTGAGTAATGAATGTGAAGACTTTTGACACCTGTGGCTGGAAGTCATTAATTTTCAGTGGGAGCTGGCGACGAGAGGTGTCCGACGCCGTGGCAGCAGTGAGCGGCACGATGCCAGCGACCAGAGCGATGAGTTGAAGTTGAGCGGAGCTGAATTTTATGTAACCAATTGCAGAACGGGATTTGATTTCCTTCTTCCTGTTGACATCGCCCTATGTACTGAAATTCCTAGCAAATATTTTTTCCATACTAAAAATGGAGGAGAAACTGATTGTTGTGGTCCCAGATGTATTTCAAGGTTGCAAGTTAATTGACCTCTAAAGAACTTGTATACTTTTTTTTTTTTGGACTGCTTTAAGCTGCTTCTAAATACCCGTCTTTATAGATCTCCATCCCTGTCTTATGTATTGATTGGTTTGTTTGGTTCTGTGCTTTGTTTTGTATTGTAATATATCTTTATTTATTTATTCATTTATATTTTGTGTATATGTGGAGCACTTTGTAACTGTGTTTTAAAAAGTGCTATACAAGTACAGCTTTACTTACTTACTTACTTATTGCCAAAACAGTGCACTGCCAACATTAGTGAATAGTATATAACTTACAGTGTGAGCTTATACGACGAACGTCTACGTTACAGTAAGTGTTGCATTCTCGTTCCCTTGATAACAGCAACATGTAGTATAAATCCCTCGAAACATGCAGTACTTCTCATAAAAATCAGTGACCCCTTTTGCACACTTTCCCTAAAGTTTCCAAGTGGTATTTCACCTTTCGTGTTATTTCCTTTCACACATTGTGATACAACTCTTTCACACAACCCAACCCTTAAAATGCCAAGGGTCAAACATATGCAGCACGGATTACAATTTATTACCCCGCATTTGCCTGATAATTTTTCTCTTTTGACAAGCTTAGGTAAATCATATAGCCTACTCTATAATGTATGAGAACTCGGCTGGCTTGATGAGTAAAGTCCATTGCTATTGGCTGCTACCCCTGTGGTGTCTGAGTTCCCATAAGACCAATAAGGCTCGTCTGTGTTCCAACATGACTGGAATCACTGCAGGAACAGGTAGAGGTCCAGGTATTTATAGAAACCATATGCAAATGGTTCAGTGCCATGTTGGATTGTTAGAGCAGAGAGGTGACAGTTAAATACATGTACATAGAAGGAGAAATATGTAGGCTTCTCCCTCTCTTTGAGACAAGTATAATCAGTTGGGTTGGCCTCCTCTCCTCATTTCATTTGAATATATTCAGCTTGGACTCAGACTAAGGAAGTGTCTCTCCCCTCCTATGTATATTATTCCTTCCCGCTGAAGGCTCATTATTTTACAGCAGGGTGTGTGAGAGGTGGCCCCAGTCTCTGAACTCTCTGTCGAGGCTGTATTAATCAAACTTCACACAGCGGGGAGGGGTCCAACCACTGACATGGCACTGCTCACTCTACACTTGAGGACAAAAGGAAAAACATGCAACCTAAGCTGTTACTGTGAAACATCTACCGCTTTTAAAGATTACCTCTTTTAATTATTTTCACAACAATAGCCCTACACCTTTTCAAAGATTGTCTCAAAGATAGTCCATGTTTACAAAGTGTTTTACCGCATTGTTCATCCATTTTGGTCGACGTGTTTATGTTAACATTGTCCTCCTGTTCCTTTTCTCCACAGTGGACAACAAGATCTTTGCATGGGGAAATGGCACCAGTGGACAGTAAGTGAATTTCAGAACTAAAAAGATCTAAATGAGCATGTGAACATTGCATATTCCCTCAATTTTTGGTATTACAGCACTGTTCAGACTTTCATTGCCCTCGTTTTGACAGTGTGTCAAAGGATAAGAAGGTGTAATGATACTTTAGGGGACTACTCAGGTGTCCATAAAAGTTCAACTACCCTTGGTTAGTTTAGTTCTGCCCAATGGTCATTCAGTTGCCTTATTTTCTTCTGACAATATACTGTAGAGCGATGTGTTACATTGCAGAATGACACTCTCATAGACCAACAAACAGACAGACAGACATAGTTATACACAAACATAAGTTGTTTTCCTCCTGATGAGCTTCCTTGTTAAAACTTCTCCAGCCAGGAGTCAGTCTGGCCGTAATGACATCTAAGCGCCTTGGGGCTGCTGTGATTCAGTGGCCCTCAAGTACTCAAACAGCAGCACAGCAGACCTCAGAGAAATACATGAAAGAAACAAAGGAATCACTTCTCACTCTCTCATCATCTCCCATTGTCCCTTATTGTTCTTCTCTTGCTCTCCATCTTTCTGCCTGTCTCGCTCTATCCCTCTCTCTTCTCTCATGATGCTTTGACCCCTCTAAGCAGGTCGAGGCTCTCTAGTGGGGAGCTTATAGTTGGAGTAGCCTATAGTTGGAGCTCCACAACACCCACTTGCAGAGCAAAGGGTGAACATCTCCGTTACACAACTGGCACTCTGATATCTGAAAACTCCTCAGCTCTCCTGTGAGTCTCACTGGAGGCGAGAGAGGAGAAGTGTATGAGGGAGCTGTGTAAATTTAAACTGGCAAACTTTCTGATGGAAATAGCAGTGACCCCAGAGTGGTCTTGTCTTGAGTTGAAGCATTGTTGTAATCAATACAGGCTCTCGTGGGGATGGCGGGCGAGGACCTTTCGTTCCCCGTTTGTAGAAATAATGGAGAAGACTGTTTGTTATTTTTCCCAGACATGCCGCAAACTAGCAGATATGGCCGGGGCATTGCAGGTTATGACGCTGGCTCAGGGAAACAAATACAAAGAGGAGCATTTTATCAAGAAGCAAACAGCAGAGCTCTGTTTGAAGCTGCTGGGAGCTCACGGGTCACAGGGGTACTGGGGCTGCGTTTGACCAGCTCATCTTGAAAAGGGGTCTTGGATGTTCTTTGTTCACTCACACTAGGGACATGGAGAAAGAAACACAACTCTCAGCTAAGGCCTATGTAAAGTCATTTGTACAGCTACAAATTGAGTTAGGTTCAGTTATTATTTCTTCCTTAGGAACGTAAACCTGACCTCACTGAAATATGCCTGTTAGACGCACTCCATATATGACTCAACACCAAAGTATTGCTGCTGGGGTATATGCTAAAGAAGATCTACCAAAATCTAATTTAATAAACTGACTTGTTTGTTGTCGCACAAAAATAATTAAATCAATGTTTAATCAATGTCCACAGATAGTTGATAGAGAATATTCCCTTCAACCCCCTCCAAACCTTGGTATATCCTTTACATGAAACTGTATTTTCTGTCTGCTTTTTCTAGGCTGGGTGACGGAGAGAGGGCAGTAAAGGACCAACCAGTCGAGGTTAAGTTGCCGCAGGAACTGAATGTGAAAGGAAGTGACGCAGACGTGGATGTCGTCAATATAGTTGGTGTGGCCTGTGGAAGCAGACACTCCTTCATATGGACTGAAACTGGGCAGGCCTACAGTTTTGGGAACAACTTTTACGCCCAGCTAGGCTATGACTTCCAGAGAGCTGACTTCAAAGAGCACCAGGTACTAAATACATGTACACCTCTTGAATATCTGAAACGCTCTGAGTTCAGTTTAACATTCGTCATATTCAGTATAAACATGACACACACAAACAACACAACTCACAAAAATGTGCACTCATCACATTAAAACCATTTTGATTTCCTAATGTCCCCGTAAAACATCTACATCATCTCTACAGTGTAATATCATTAGTTTTTAATTCATTGTTAGTGTGTGAGAGAGGGGCCGAGGGGCCGATAGAGGCAGGCCTGTGTGATGGATACCTCAAGGGACTGGGTGGCTCTTTGCTCGTTGTCTCTCTCTATCTCTGTCCTTACATGGCTTACCATACAGTAGCATGCTGCTGAACCATACAAATCCTAAATTAAGTGCTGTGGAATTGAAATTGGCTCTCTTGTGAAGTGTTCCACTTGCATTGGAGCTTAATTTTGCCTACTCATATCATTTGCTTCAGTCCCTCAGTCCCTCTTTTGCTTGCTGCAGCCCATCGCTCCCTCTTCCTTGTCATGGAAAATAAGCCCATTTACCGCAATGTGACAGTGTCTAGGTGAATGATTGCCACTCAACACTTGATATATGGGTATGTGCTTCTGTATATATTATATTTCCTACCGATTTTCCCAGTCTCTTGCAGTTACATTAGTGCATTGTTATACATTAAGTCTTTCAGTTTTTACACCCACGTATTGTAATGGATGGTTTAAAAAAGAGGAAAGACGCTACGTGGCAGAGTATTTCAGTCTACTCCCTCTCACTCGACCCAAATATTGTTACCTGTTTTCATCTGTTTCCGTTTCTCCTTACTATTAAAGTCTTTTTGAAATTGCTGCTTACCTACTTAGTCAGTTGATATCTGATTTGTCCCTGTTGCATTTAGAATAAATTAAATCTGTAGGCGTTACCAACAGACGGTTTACTTCCACGGCAGTATTATAAACGTTAAAGTATTATAAGGTATTTCTGATTCTGATTCTGATGGTTATTTTTTCCTCACTACCACAGTGAAGTGAAGTGATGTCAGTTGATGTTTTTTATAATTCGGATACTGTGTACTTGTTACGTTTTCTGTTGTTCCTCTGGCCTTCCTCCAGCAGTAACATAAGACAAATTCCCAGAAGAGAAACCTTAGAGTTACCGTAAGAGACTGACCTCACACTGGGGGGCGGGGGGCAGAAAGTACCCAGCCACCTGGGAGCATTATGGAGGCCCAGCGGCCAAAGCTCTCACCTCTCCTCCCTGATAAAGGCCACTGGGATTTGCATGACTGCACTCAGCCCTCGCTTCTTTCTGCTAAAGCAATGGATACTGAAGGGAGGGAAATGCAGCAGCGGTGGCACAGAATGCGACCTGGTGGTATGTGTTTCCCAGAGTCACCCTCTCCTCTCATTGTAGCCATACCAGTGGCCTCTGATTGCCCCAGGTGGAAGCCCAAACCTGGCCCTCTCTCTTGTATACCACCAACCTCCATCTTCTTTCATCCCTATTGCCTCCCTGTGTGGTTTTTTTCGGTAGGTCCAGAAAAGCTGCTCCACCTCCAGTTATCCCCCAGACTCCGTACTATTCGATACTGGCTATTGTTGTAAAGAATCTGTATGTTGGAACTGCCAGCTTCACCCCTAAGGCTCCGTTTCGCTTTACCGCTTGAAATGGAGTGGTAGCAGACCGCTGAGATCTGAGAAACACTATATTCTGTTCTTTAGTGGCCCAGTGATAAGGTGTTGAGATTCTGCTCACACCTGTGAGCCCATTGTTCAGGCCCGCTATGGCATTTCACCTGCAACAGACAAGGTTAGACAGAGCTCCCACTTAATGGTTTGATTGACATTATTTTAATGACACACCATGGGGAGCTATATGTCTGTGAACGGAAATGAAAGTTAATCTTATTTTTTTTCCCCCTCTGATGTCTCTGCCCTCTCTCTCTCTCCCCTCATTAGGACAATGACACTGTCATTTTCTCAGGGTTTTGAGGGATGTGTTTGTATGGAGATAGGACATTCCCCCTCTAGTTCTCCATGTGCTACCTTATGTAAACATTTTGCTAAGAATTAGTAGTCATTGGCTATGTTATTGCTGTAGCTTTGGTGGTATGAAGCCCGTATCATATACCATAGGTTTGTATGATTGTGTGTATGACTGTTTTTATCCCTGTATACATAACATAGCTTAGTCTCTAAGCAGGGTAACACCTCCTAGCTGAAAATGTACCACCCTTTGTCTGTATTTTTACAAAACTAGGCAAAAAGCGACTGTGGGAGCATGAAAATAAACTCTGTTCCTAAGTGTGACACGCGTGCAGCTTGAGCTTGGCACGGCATCCGTGTTCAGCCTGGCTGAGCACAACTTGTTTGAATGTCATATTTATCCCTGTGTTTTGTCAGAAAATTAACTTCCTGTGAGTTTGCGGCAGAGCCGAGCATATGGCCACAGCTCTCTGGAGATGACAGCCTAGCGGAGCGGGAGCTCGCCAGTGCCGCTGCCCTGCTCTGGCGGCAGATGCTCCGGGCTTCTCCGCGATTAAGTGGAGATCATCACTGTTTTCTTTGAGCACCGCTGTGCCTTGTACTCTGAAGTGTTCCGTTAATCACTGCCTGCCTCCCTGCCTTTTCCACACAAGCTGCCAAAGCACTCATTAAGTTTGAATCTTCCTCTCACCACTCGCTTGCTCACCAGTTCGATACATTGCATGACTGAATCTTAGCAGTCACCCTTTCTGCAGGAACACAATGGCACCTGTTTGCTGGAGGGATCACAAAAGCCATAATGTTTTCCTACACTCTTGTTTGAATAGTATATGTGATTCCATCTTGGGCCCTCTTCGGCTGTTCATTAATTTTTCAGGCATTGTGTACATACTGTAAAATAAGTGTCACTCTTTGTGCTACTGAACGTTTTCTCTAGTCTGATGTAGTCTGTATTTGAGTTTCTCCCCATGCGCTAAGATGCTGCCGTGTATCCAGTACAGGCCTCCGAGGGGAGTGAAGCCTTTTCTACGCTTGTCTTTTATTTATTTTTTTCCAGTGGTGCCACTGCCTTCTCCTTCTCTTCCTGCATATTATTAGCAAAAACTGCTAGTCACATTTACCGTTGTTAAACATTACTACTTTATCCTCCGTATATGTGAATGTGAGTGTACATTTGATATATCTGAGTTTATGTAATCGGAATGCAGGTATAATGTAAAACACAACTCTGGTCCAAGAAAAACAAAATAGAATCTTTGTTAACCCCCCACCCCACTATCACACATCCAGCTGTGTTGTGTGTATCTCCTACACAAGCAACCATCCATTGTTATTGTTAAACATTGTGACACGCTTTAACCCTGATTGATCTTGATCTCCGACACAAATAATAATGTGATTACAGGCTTTTCTCTGCTTCTCTCTTCACAGCAGTGGAAAATAACATTAGATATTTCCTTTCATGTTAATCGCCTTGGTTGGAAGTATACCTCGGTGCACCAATAGGCCTCAGTAATGCCTCCTTTCTTCTAAAAAAAAAAAAAAAAACCCATCCAAAATAACCTATTTGCAGCACACCCACACACACACATTGCTTAGCTCTGTAACACCGTTATTCTGCACCCATCAAAGCCTCGCTTGCTTGTCCTGGTGCAGCGATCATTCCCCAACAATAGCGGGATGGCATTACTGTGCTTTTGAAAGCATTTGCATGGCAAAGCAATAACATGCACCATGTAAATAAAGGAATTGATCCTGTTCATCGCGGGTTGGATTCCCTGGATAAAGCTGTGGGAAATGGATCCCTACGCCATCTAATATCGTTATACAGACCCTGTTTCCTCACCCTCAAGTTTACTTTGCAATAACTGTCTGCTTCTTAATCTTGACTGTCAGGCTGTCAGGCAGACACACAAAAACGTATGTGGTTCTTTCTGCTGCATTGGTTACTTGGCAGACATGCTGATTAGTTCCAGTTTGCCTCTTTTTCAATATGTAGATACCCAGATAGAAAGCTGGCCCTATTCATTGAGTCCAAGTACCAAAATAGCAATTGCTGTTCTCAATCAACTACGAAGAAATTGGTTTGCATTGTTCGAAGAGGTTGATTAGTGACTTTTTGAAGAGGCTCTTGAAATTACTTTCAAATCAGGCTGAGTTGACAGAGATGTTTCAATATTCATTTTACAGTGTAAGCTCAGCAATAAAGGATATTGTTTGTTGTTTTAAATCATAGTTCGTACTGTATGAGGGCCATGCATTTGTACCCTCTGATCCTGCATATTGTTATTCAACACAATAAATCTTATCTACTCAGAATCAAATCTATTCACAACTGCACAAATTGCCGCTGTGCTCTTGGCAAGGTACAGCTAATTTTTCGACGAGGAAATTCCTTGTCAGGAGCAGCCAAGGGAGAAAGTGTCAGTTTGATACCACAAGTACACTAACGGCTGTGCGGGAGCATAAGTGTTCGCTGCGCTTCGGTGACGGTGCGTTTGATTTCAACACTGACCACCGGTGATGCCAACCCTGTAGTCCTCATCTGAGCTGCCTCTTGAGACTTGAACATAGATGGCCCTCCCCCACCCCCACATCTCACTTCAGAGTGATGCTGCTGAGAGAGAAAGAGAGAGACTGAGAGAGAGGGCGAATGTAAGTGAGAGGCTGGCAGACAATAAAGCCGTTGTATAGTATATACTTCTATCACTTGTCTATTGTTACACTGCAGTTACAAGCTATGCAGTATGTGGGAACTCAGTGTGGGTGTACAGCGACCTAGACTACTATACCTACCTGTCCCCTAGGGGCACCTCAAAGGATGCTTGGGCTCTGCTGAAAAATGAGAGGCAAGGCAAGTGAGAGACAGGGAAGAGAGGGAACAGAGGGAGGTAGTCTCAGCTGTGTAGGAAGGCTCACCTACACCTCTGGAGATCCTGCGTCTTTTCAAAAGTGCCAAGACAAACCCATCTTTGTGACCCTCCTCTGACTTGTTTAGGGTCACAGTGTTGAAACAGTTCAGCATGATTACTTCTGCTGCACTCTAGAACTCACTATAGGCATTCTTCGTTGTTTGCTATTCTTTTTACCGTTTGATGTTGTGCAAAGTTTGCACTTGAAATATGCATTATTTTCTCAGTGTGAATGGGAGAATATGGTGTTTGTGACCTTGTTTCAGTTTGAATCATATATCCCACTGTGTCCTAATATGCCCCTAGTGTAATGTAATGCTGAAAGCACATTTATTACACATCAATAATTCTGTACATTTCCTTCTGGAAAACTAATTCTCATAATAGGATTTTGTCAATGTGATTTGAATAATGATCTCAAAACATCCCATTTTAGGCTACTTAACTAAATAGAATATTACTGATTGCAACACTTATCCATGGTTGGGGTTTTGGTAACCTTCTTTTCTGTTTCTTGCCAACAGCCAATTTTCTCTCAATTAAAGCATGATATTAGCACTCAGTAGGGCATAAACAGAAATAACCGTACACTACTGAATATCATGCCTTGATTATGAGCTTAAGAGTGGGTGTACAGATGGATCCAGTTTCTATACTCCTATTAGAGTGCTGGTGTTTATATGTGTGTGCATGTGTCTGTGAGAGAAACGGAGAGGGAATCACTGCTTGCATGTGTCTATGTAACACATTGGCTGGAGGAAAAGCTGGAAGTTATCAGCTCTATCCTGTTAAAACCTCTGGAAACGCCAGGCAGGGGGATATGAGAGAGAAAAGTCACAGGTATAGTAGGAAGAAAAAGTGTATCATTACATTGAGAGTCAGTCAGTGGTGATGCCAGTTGGCCAAAGTTAGCAGGAAGCTGTCCTAGTAAATGGCAGCAGCTGCTCGCAGTTCGAGAGAGCATGTCCCAGTCAGAGGAGAAAAGCGATGGCATCTACATTAATACTACCTTAATGGCCCATCTGGCGCTCCGTAGGGTCCCTGGCTGCACCACCGACTCACAGGCGTTTGACAGGCAGTCTCCAGCGCACCAGACGCGCATGGCATGCCAAATGGCAGGGAGACGCCTCCGTGGCGCACGGATCTGTCAAACTCTCTCTGACGCTGTAGTCACACAGGCAAGGGAAGTTAAGGCAAGTTTTCACACGTGATTGGTTCTTGACATGGATGGGGAGAGGGAGGGGGCAGGAGGAGAATGACTGGCTTGTCTATCTCTCTCCTCCGTACCCTCCTCAAATGCAAACACAGATATGTACACACTCACAGGGTACACACACATAATCACACACACACACACACACACACACACACACACACACTCTCCATACTAGATGCTAAGTTGCCATGACCAGATTTAAACCTCAATGAGAAAGCCAGGTTAAGATTAGCCAGTGGTGGATTCACTCTGCTATGATGGCAAATGGAGATAACAAATATTATTTTTGCTGCGAGTCACAGCCTCTCACTGTAAACAAATACTGGAACAAATTGCTTCATTGGAAGAAATTGTGGAAGGTCTTATCAAAACACCACAGGGGTTTCTGGCTATAATTGTCATAATTGGTTGACAGAGCAGGCTGCAGTCCATGATGTGGCACAGTGATGCACTTTATGGGAACTGACAGCTTTAGGTCTATAGATTGCTCTTTCAGATTTTTAAAGATACTGGGCAGGAAATGGATTACTTAATATACAAACAACGGACATTGTAGGGTCCACTGGTATGTTGTATTTGGTTGGGAAATAATTTACTGATATGTGTCAAAAATTCATAACTAGGTCATACTGTGGATTTCCTTATGTCATGTCATCGTCTTTCAAATCATAGTTAGCTACAGTAGATTTTTTTTAATTTTCATCAATTATACAGTAATTTAGATTTAAAATCAAACTGTTTCCTTGTTTCACCTCAGTGTGGCTACACCATCAACTAATAACGTCCTGTGTACAGGGTAAAGGAGAAACTTTAGCCAGCTTTACCAATGGATGATCTCACCCAAATTCCTACTCTGCCCTATGTGCTTGGCCTTTCCATCAGCCCCTGTTGAGCTGCACAAAACTGGAACGGTGGAGGTTTCTCTCAGAGCAGGTCACATTCTGCAGTACCCACCAGCACAGATCACAGTCCCAGAAGTCTGTATCACACTGCTGCTGGGAAACTATGGCTTCTTTCTGTATGAGTAAACTACACACAAAAGTACAGCAAGAGTACTTTAAAACATTTGCAACCGTTCTTTCTCTCACACTTTTTCTTAAGGACATTTTGAGAGATAGCAGCAGTTCAAAAATGGAACGGAAGGTTCTTTAGAAAATGCATTTCAAATGGCTTATCCAGTAGGTAGCCCCAGAGGACACCTCAGGGATAAACCTTGGCAAGAAAGGAAGATAGAGGGGAAAAAACTGAAATTGGAAAGAAGACACAGCCGTGACTAAAACAGAAGAAATATATAGAGAAAAGGTATCCTCTTAACCTGCCGACGCCTCTTCAGAGGAATCACAGCGCTCTATATCAGTATTCACTCTGAACATTCTGCTGTGTTTATAGAAAAAGCCTAGATCCGCTGATGTCTCTTGCCCCAGACAGTCTCATATTTAGACAGCCGGTGCAGGTGATTTCTAAATGACTCCCACCACTGTTAGACACTGTCCTAGTTTAGTATTGTTGTTTCTTGTTTGCTGTTGTTGTTGGGGCTGATGTCGTTCTTGCTGTTAAGGTAAATTAGTGGATTGATGGAAATGTGCATGATTAAAAAGGGGTGTAATGTTGTATTTCTAACTGAACAAAACACAAAACTAGTTAAAATCACGTCAAGGAGAAGTCAGCCGGACAACAGCCGCCAAGTTTTGTGTGCAAGAAGGTGGAGGGAGAAGAAAGATGACGGCTGAAAGGAAAGAGGCAAAAAGAAAAAAAGAGGAATCAGCAAAATGGGTTTGGGGG
>CM022476.1:18992261-19010775 GCA_011952105.1 Coreoperca whiteheadi
TTTTTTTTAGTTTTGTTTGTGTTTTAGTAGGGAGAGTGAGGGGAGAGGGGGAGGAGGGGGGAGGGGGGGGGGGGGGGGGGGGGGGGGGGGGGTGGGGTTGAAAAACAGAGAAGAGCAGGAGGAACTCTTCAACTTTCACTCTCATTCCCAGATGTGTTTGTAGGCAAGACGTAGCCTTTGAAGAGCTTGTGGCAAAATAGGCAAAATATGAATACATACACTCTTCCCACTTTCCCTCTTTCTCATATACTTCCTCTTTTCCTCCCTCTTTCTTTTGCTCCCTCTTTCAAACTCTCTCCACATCTCCTTCTCTTTATCTTTCTCCCTGGGCATCTCCGTTCCTTAGTGGCAAGCCCAGCTGGGGGGTTTCTGTGGTACTGGGAGTGAACCTTCACTGCCTCCTTCGGCATGCAGCTGTCCCTGCACAACACACAAACACACACATTCAGCACTTACCCATATCTCCCCTGCTTACTTTAATTCACTCAAAATATTTTCACACACTCTTGTGCTGCTTTTCATACACATGTGTGACCAGGTCGAAATGGATAATTTATAGCATTACAAAATCAACATCTCTTGTTAGTTGAAGCTGAGATTTCCAGCTTTTTAATATGATTTTATTTTCAGCAATACCAAAAAGGGACTCTTTCCCCTACCACGACCACCACTCTTTCTTGTGCAATCTACTCTAAAGCCACTAGAGGGAGCTTATATTATGCTGTGGCCCCTCATATCAGGAATCTGTTTTACTGTACTGTTGTATCAGCAAGGAGACACAGTCCTTCAAATGTTCGCCATTCTGTCCCTAAATACCATCAACTGTCCTGCGGTTTCATGATTTTGCCTTTGTAGAGATCTCTCTAACCTCTAACTTAGACAAGAGACAAAAAGCATGTTTCTCACGTGTTTGTGTGTTAAGACCGATATCCGCGAGTGTAAGATGTCTATGTGTGCTTGTGCAGAGGTGATAATTCTACAGTTGCTCAGAAGCTTGAGCAGGGTGTATAATGACAATAACAGAGAGCATGCCTAGGCGTGCTTTCAATCTGCGGCCCAAATGTAATGAGTCTGGGCTGAAGTCTGGTCATCTCAACTTGATCAAAAACGGGAGGAAATCTGCAAATGATTTATTATATCCTGTGGAGATTCATCAGTTACACATGTCAAAAGTGATGCTGAGCTGAAAATTAAAAGGCATCTTTCGTCACCATTATTTTCCTAATATAGACGGAAAGTGGGAGCTTGAAAGCAATTCAGTCAGGACCGTAGAGGAAAACGGATTTATCTGGTTCAATTCAGAGCGTATTCCATTTTATTTGATCTCATTCCATCTGTATACATTTTATTCTGATCTTTTAGTCAAAAATAATGAGTAAATGTTCTACAATGATACACGGAATCTGATTAAGCTTTATTAGATGTTTTTCAAAAATAGTTACTCTTAAAAAGTGCCACATACATACGCATTATTTGATTCATATGTGCGAGTTTATCACCAAAGTTAATAAGAACTTTTTTATGCACTCCTTATACATACAGGTGCAATTTTATCTCTATCTTATGTGCACATTTTCCCTCTTGCATTTCATCAACCTGCAGAAGACTAATGCGTATTGCCAGTTAATCATATTTCTTTTCTGTCTCAGTCGCTCCCTAATAGGAGTGGGGTGAAATGACAGCATCTGAACTAGACTCCCAGAGTTGTCCTGCCATTACGTTACACGAGCTTCCCCCTCACGTTACTAAAACAGGCTTGGCCGATGGGATTCGCCATACCCTGTGCTTCTCCTCTCCTCCACTCCTCCTGGCCTTTTCCTGTGACAGGGCTGCCGATGATACAGATCCGCTGTGACATTTTACATTGTGCTCCCTAATTGCAGCAGCTGATAGTGGGATAGCTCACCATACAGCTGCATATTTCCTCTTTTTTTCCACCCTTTGGCTTTCTTCTTCTTTTTTTTTTGGAGGTGGCTGCTTTTTTCACATGTTGTCTGATGGTATGCCATTAGGCGTTTATCCCTTCTCTACAACTCTATCGGCAGCATCACTTCATTATACGTAAAATCCATTAATTTAATTGAAACTTTAAACTGAATCTTTTTTGTTGTTATTTAAAATCCCTATTTCCAACATTTACAGTTTTTGTGGGCCAAAGTGTTGTTGTCCATTCCTCCTGTTGCTCTGGTGTTGTGTCCTCAAGTGTCTCCCACAGCCTGCGACTCCCAAACTGAAAGCCAGAATAAACCTGTGTGACAGATGCAGCTCTAATTATACAGTTGTTTTAAGACTGTCAGGTTGCAGCGAAAAGGGAGCCAGCCATTTGGGAAAGTGAAGGAGGAGGGTATGGAGTAGGAAGAGGGGGGTAGACGGGGACGGTTTGATGGACGGACATTGTAACACCAGCATCTGGTGATGGCTGCAGCTGCCGTATCGTTTTCCCACTGCCAGCTTGCCAGCTAAATAAATATTACCACGATCTGTCTTGTACTAGCAAGTGTAAATTACTTTAACACGTCAATAACTAGTTTACAACGATGTTTTCCCTGCCATTTCAGAATATATATTGATTTCACATTGCTGTTAAATGGCATGAGCATTGTTTCCCTCGCCCTGTACCTTTTTTTCCCCCACATAGACTCACAATGAACTTGGCAGGAACTGGAGATTAAAGGGAAAAACTGCATCGATCATGCAGTTATTCTGCTCTTGCACCCTATCACTAAATACAAAATTCAATTAATCATATTCAGTATTGTACCCCTTATGTTAGCCGATATCACATATTTGATGATGTGAGTGTCATTTGTGAATGTTTGTCTTTTCTTTTTTTTTGTCTTTTTTATCTTGTCTTTTTATACTGGTTAATTTGTACTTATGTGTCTGTATATTAACTGTAGTGTTACTTTTTGAAGCTCATAGTCTCAGCATCAACATCATGCATCTAGTGTAAAAGGAAAACCTTTCTCTGACAAGTGCACATTGTTTTTTTTTCTTGTAAAGTTGATTATAATTAGCATATAAGAAAAAAAAAGCCTTAGTGGCAATGTTATCGGTACAATTCAACATTTTATGCTGTTTTCAATATCTCAATAATAGAGAAATAATTACTCGAGGAAAGTGAATTAGTAAGAAACAGTGCCTACAATATTTTCTGTGTGTGGTGTGTCAGAATAGACAAAGAAACCATAGAACGCCCAGTATGTAGATAGCTAGAGGCTTCATGGTTGTTATTTGTGTGGCAGCGTACACGTGTGTGCGCTCATGAAGCATCTCTGCGAGCGTGCTTCCATTTTATTGTGTCTATTTTCATTCGTATGGGTTCCTCCTCGCGAGGACAGATGTTGGGAAACCCACAAAATCAGAGCTGAAGCCGCACTATAATCACCGCGATTTTAATCAAGGTCTCGCATTGTGACCCACTTATTTTCTCAAAGTGCTGATTGCACTGCAATGCAGTGACGACTAGCATTACAAAACTGCAGCCTGTGATTAACCTTCACATCATATACATGTCCCCTAACCAGCATACAGCGGATTCTAATCCCAAAATTACACCCACTTGGACTGGAAAACCTCTCCCTTTGTCAAATTTAAACATTTTCCTCCCTCATTCTCCCATCTTGATATGATACAATGATGACGCCTGCTTCTTACATATGCGCAAATTGAGGTATGTCTGAGTGTGTAATACTCAACTGACATATTTCAGTCAAAGAGAAGAATCTTTTTGTGCAAGCATTTAGGCACACTCTTTCTTTACAAAATATGATACAAGTAAAACTCACACACACACACGTGAGAATAAGGAAATATTCTTACCTTCTTAGCCATTTTCACCAGTATTATAATTTTCACATCAGTAATAATAAAGCAGATTGATTATTCATTCTCATGTTTCAACACCATTTAATTGTGTAGCCACAACACTCCAACTTGAGGTCAGCAGAGCGCTCTCTCATTTATGGACACCTCAACACACACACGCACAAATTCAGACATCTCTCTTTTCTTCTCTCCTTCACAGATGCTCTCAGTATGCCTTCTCAATGGGCCCCCCAAAACATGCCCAGACTGGAATTTGCCTAAATATCCTTTCTCCTATCAAGCACACACTGTGCCCCATCTCAGTCCCATCCCACTTATTCCTTCAGCATCTCAATTAATACCCATTAGGAGGCATAGCACCCTGCCTGCATGGCCACAGAGACTCACCGTGGTGGTAGATTCCCCCTGTAAAAGTTCACCACAGATTCTCTAGTGCTTTCATTTTAAACCACATCACTAAGCTATCGCTAAACTCCATCTCATTCCCAATCAACACCAACAGATTAAACACACTGATTCATGAGCAGTTGTCAGAGATCATATGCGTGTATGTGCCTGTTTTCCTGTCTTTGTATTTAAAACGTTAGTCCAGTCCAGTTCTTCCGCCTTATGAGGATTCAGGGACTTTGATATTCAGCACGTGTGTGATTGTTAAAGGTTCCAAACAGTATGCAGTTGTATATACATGGTGACTTTGTACAAGTAGTGACTCTGAGCTATTAAAGGTAGAAAAAATAATATTCTCTATTAAGTAAAAAGTCTTGCATTGATGGCACGAATAAAGCAATTTTTAATGTCTTTTTGATGGTTGTTTATATAATGTAATGTATTTAGTTTGTTATTTGATAGCTGCAAGTTTAAGAAAGTTTAAGTGCTATAAAGGCAGAGGGCTTTTACATGCCATCCGTATGACAACCGTACAACTTATACCATACCTGTAGATCTGCAACATTCTCTGTCCCCCTCTCTCCCCTCTCACCCTGCCTGTTCCTCCTGTTCAGTAGCTAATGGATCGTTGTGGTTTCCAGGGTCTGCTCCAGAAATGTTCTCCTGCGGAGATCTCGTAAGAAGTGCCCTCAGCTGGTCCCCCCATCTGCCATTAGGCCTCTCCGCACTTTTTATCCCTAGACCTCCGAGACCTCAAACTGCCAAATGAGTTGAATTATGGCCAGTTATGTGGAGTGGACCCGGCGTCACAGGGGAGAGGCCTGAGTCAGAGGAACTAACCACAATCCTGACCATTAAAAGGCAGCCTGACACTGCCTCTTCATCTCCCCCCCTGCTCTCAAAGGCCGGCACTGCAAACCCATGTCTCCCAGAGGAGAGAGACAGTACAGCAAACTAACCAATGAGTCAGGCAGCCAGCCAGCCAGTCTGTCAGGCAGGCAGGAAAGCAACCAAGGCACCAATCTCCTTCATACTCCCACATCATTAAAATTGTAAAGCTCTTCCTGGACTCTTTTTGTTTTTTGGTATTTATATTTCTCACCTGTTTTTGCCCTACATGTTAGCCCTATATTGTTACCCTTTTCTTGTCTGTCTTTTCCCTCTGTGTTCTTCAATCACCTTCCGTGCCATTTCTCTTTTTTTCCTTTGCCCTTCAGCTAAGTGGGTGGGGCCGCAGGGTTATAACCACACAAGGTTAATTGCAGCAGCTAAAACAAGCATGGCAGCAAGGGCCCCAGCTACTGTATAAAGGAGGTCATCTAAGTCAGGCAACCCTCACAAATCCACTCACAACATTTACAGTCACACGGATGATCATCACGCCAGCCTAGGAGACCATAGTTTGCATCCGTCACAGATAGACACAGGAGACACATGCGCACACACACACTTGAACACATGCGCACACACACTGCACTGAATTTGATCTGTCACAATAACAGGGGCATCATGACATGATGGATACAGCCCTTTTTTTTTCCCCTTTTCTCTCTCCTGTTCTGCCTCTCTCCGGTAATCTTGATGCAGTGTGTAATGTTTGCTGTAGCCGGCGGCTGAAATTGAATGAGTGATACAACCAGAGGTGCTGGGATTACTGTGGGCAGAATTGATGCTATCTGTCCAATGATGTGTTATTTTGTGGAAGTGAGGCAACAAACCGGAGAGAGAAATGGTCGCAGCACTCTGTATGATTTTATAGTTTAAGTGGTGAAAGACAAATAGAATAACAGTGATGTGCTAGCAGGGGTTGTAAATGGTTGAATAATTCTCCTCGATTTCAACATTCATTTATCTTTTCTACAGTCTTTTGCAGGGCTTCGCGTGGCAACTTGAATGCTATTTATCCCTCTAGTCTACTCACTAGCTCAGCACCATCTTTAGAGGCGAGACAGGTTGCGTCCAGTCCCTACTCCTCTAATAGGGTCAGCTCAGAAAAGGGTCAGAGGTAAACTAATGACACCTGCAGTAGATGCTTCTTGCTGGAAGCCTAAGCTAACGCTGAGCAGGGGCTGGGCTTGTGGGAATAAAAGTGTGCTGCTTTAAGACTCAGCAGGCTGAGCCCGGGTCAGACGCTAACCATTGAAAAGACTAAATTCAGCTCTTTCTGCCGGTCTGGGGCACAAGCTGAGGGTCCTGGGCTATTGTTGTGGGGTCAGGTGAAAGCCATCCAGATTTCCAGAACAGCTGACAACCATTCATCACAAATTCAGCGACAGTTCAGCAATATATAGCTGCACAGTTCTGCTTAAGTTGCCTCTCAACTTTTTAACATATCAACAAACTTCTTTTGTCTGGGTTACTAGGTTCCAGATGTGTCCAACAATTGTAGTCTGGTCAGGTTAATTCATTTGGTTACTTTTTTGATCTTTGCAAGCACAGTATTGGCTTCTTCTACAGTACACAGCTACAGTACTTTACTTTATCTTAAAACCCTGCCCTCTTAGGACAACACACTGCTTTCTCACTCACTTGCTTTTGATATACAGTATTTGCAACTACGATCTCTTCTATCACTCTTGAATTTACAGTATGTGTTTATGTGTAATAACTGTATGTTTTGCGGTTGGCAGAGAGAGACTCTGCTGTTGGCTTTGAGGGAAAAATTAAATAAGAAGGGCTATTTTACTCCCCCATGTAAACAGCTGGCAGGATCCCATGCTTGCACAATTAATGGGCATCTAATTGGCAATAATCATTTTTACTTAAGCAAATTTAAAATAGGCAGTTGCCCCTGGAACAAACAGCTGTTGGTGGAACCTTCTGGCAACATAACGTGGATGTTTGAGGATGTGGATGATCAATGCTTACAGGAGGTGGTCCATATATGAACACTTACATACCCAACTGTTGGCAAACACTTGCACAAGCGTTTCTACCAAAATCCATCAACAGTGCTAGAGGATTTACTGCATGTTTCCTACAGGTGCGTTTTATGCATAAATCAATTTGCCCCGCACTGCTTGCATTGAATTGTGTGTATCATCGTTCCCATTGCTGGTTCCTCTAATTGTTTTAATTGACTGTTTTATAATCCAAATTGGCTCCTGTGACATTCAGTCAAACACACCAAAAACTATATCAAGGCCCTTTCAGAACGCGACAACAGCACCACTGCACTCTGAAACCCATTATTTCCAATGGCTTGTGCTGTGCCGTGCCGTGCCGGCTTTTCTCTGCATTGAGCAAAGCGTGTGCGCAGCGAATACCTGCGTGATCAATAGAAACGAAGCAGCCGGCCAGCACGGAAGGCAACATGGAGGAAAAGCTGAAATTGTGTGTGTCTGATAGCCCTATCTTGGAAACACGTTTACAACGAAGTGTGTTTTAACAGCGTTTTTGTTGCTGGCAATAACAACATGACGTACTCCCACTAGAAGTTTTGAAAACTCTGTCTATTTTGCTCTGTCCTCCACGACCTCCCAGAACACCTAGTCAGATGTGCGCTGATCCCAGTGGCGAGCACAGCTCAAATCGAGTTTGTGTCTGAAAGGGCCCTTAAGTGTCTGGTCATTTGTGTATTTTTGTGCCAAAAGCCAAAAATATAGACTAATGTCAGAGTATTGAGGACTGAAATATTATATTAGATTGAGTGTAGATTTACTGCTCACATCTTCATCTTCCTCATATTGTAACATAGTGTATAAAGTGTAACACCATGCTAAGGGTGCTACAAGGTGCTTCTTCCTTCTTGCAGCTAATTTCATGTCAGGTCATCAATATTGCTCACTAGTCTAGTTTATTTTTGCATTTGAGTGAGGTTGCCCTGGCTGAATAGTCTTGAATTGAAAGTAAATTTAAAAAAAAAAAAGAATACTTGAGACACATAGGGAAACAGGTTGTTAGTCCGTATCCGTAGGACTTTGAAAACATGCAAGATCACAGTAATTCAGAGAAGTAATCCTTGAGGACCGTGAGCAGTTAAAGAGAGGAGTACGTGTGCTGTAGTTGGAGAGGCACAGAGGCAGTATTATATTTTTACTTACTTAAATTATTATTTCTCTATGGTGTCAAGGACTTTTCAGCCATATTGTTTTTGAATATATACTTGTTGAATCCTCTTTTGACAGCTTTTAAGGTCAGACCTCAGCAGTGTCAATCTATAGAGTTGTGATTTCATTCAGCTGAAAGCAAACCCCACCAAGGTCATGATTCAATAATAAAATACTATGAAGAAATACATTACTGGCAGGGAGGACAGAGCCTTGCGGCTGGCAGACAAGCAGGCAGTGAGCAATGAACTAAACACAAAATTGTGCTTTGCCATAATGCATCTGGCCAGGAGTTACTCTGAACGCCTCTGAACTTACTTACTGAACGCCCAATAGGACATGAAGAAATAATAGAAATAGAAATAATAAGAAAAACCTGACACTCTAATACATTTGATAAAGGTACAGTGAAAGTCTCTTTGACATTGGCTTTGGGACTTCTAATATAATGCACAAATGAATTGAAATGATGAAGTCTCTTCTGCTTTAAGCCTTCCCCTTGATGAAAGGTGGAATAAGTGAGGGGAAAGAGGGAGAGAATGAGTGTGTGGGATGCTGAAAAGTAATGTCAACCAACCTGATCGCGAGAAGGAAATGGATTAAAGGCATTGTTTAAGCTGGAAGAGGAGGTACCTTCCATACCGCTGACTGCCATCTTATCTCGCCCCCCAACAGTGGTCTAATCTGTTGGTCGAGCACGCCTGCAAGTAATTTCTATCCGTCAGACAGACAATGGAGCTGCCACCTTGTTGTTAATCACAGATTACTGTACTGTGCATCCTGTCCCGCCCCTACATAGACCCCTGACAAAGGACTTAATTGAATATCCGTCCATGGCTAATTTGTGTGTGTTCCATGTGTGTAAACACAAGCCATACAAAAATACTGACAGGCTTGTTTTCACATGCATGCTCCCTACAGTAAGCACATGCAAGTGCACATAAACAGCCGCACAAGCACACACAAAGCTGTGTGCACATACCCCCTATACAATTTATTTTGAGGCTGCTTGTTCATTTAGTCTAATGTTGATAGTCAGGTATTATTGCTTCCAATCCTTATGGCTAAACTGTAAACAAATGGACCAGATTCAATTAACTCCGTCTAACCTAACATAATTACATGAAAGCACAGAGTGAGGAGTGGGAGATAATGGAGTTTTTTTACCCTTGAACCTTAACCCTACTTTTCCCATTTGTTTATCAAATTAATTTAAGCCACTAGATTTGTTATGTTTAGGCTTAAATACATATAATCACCCATTTTAGCTTCACATTACACTTGTGCTTAAGCTAATTAATCCTTAATGTTTATCATGCATAAACAGTGATGGCTTTGCATTATACATCTACAGAAGTCAGGGTCTTTTAATTGTTGTCGAAAATCTTAATTATTTAGTGCCATCACACTTTACTCATTGTCCAAAGACACATCTTGTCCTTGTTTTTAGACAAACACTGGCGGATGGCATTGAATAACACTGGTCTTAAGGATGCCACATTGAAGTGTTATTTCACTGGGAATTATTTGCACTTAAAAGAGACAAATCTGAAAAATAAGAATACAAAAATCAGCATTGTTGTGTTTGAAAAATCGGAGTAAAAAATTATTTTTCTGCAAATCTCAAATTTGGTCAGTTGAAAACCACGCTGTCCATGTTTTCTGAACTGAGGACAATGTCTGGCCAGGTTTTCTGAAGTGACAGCTGTGCTTCATCTCATATGATGATGTGTTAAACAAAACACTGCCCACATGTTTGCCTTAAACTAAGTAGCCCTTAACTGCTTGGACAGACAGCAGGCTGTTGCATTTTATGTATTTGTTTATTTTCAAGATAAGGGGCCTCTTTTATGGATAAGCAGCTGACGCTCCTGCTCTGTCAAGCTGGGACAGGCTGAGGGAAGATAAAATAGAGTCTGTTAATCTGGTGCTGGTGAGCAGAAAGAGCGATGTTATTGACCTACGCTGGCAGCAATGTGTTTCAATTATACACCGCCATCCATTTGTCAGGCAAGTGGAGCGATGGGGGGGACACGGAGTTCAGGCCTGGGTTAGAGTCATTCTCCATCACTTATGATGTGTCTTTGGAAAGCACTTTAATTGAATTACCCAATTTATTCTTCAAGCAACAATGCCCTGGCCCAGACCCATGACGTGAGACAATTAGACACAAGTTTAAAATCAGGCAGTTTGCATACTTTATCTTTTCATGGTGTACACAGGGAAGGAGACAGCTAACTTATGGTGACTTTCTTCTTCATCCTGAATAAATTCTATTAATGTGAGTGGTACGATCATGACAGTTTTATCTTATACCTTCTTAAAGACTGTGTGACGTACAGCTTCATGAAACCTATAATATGGTAAGTGTTGCCTGCGTGTTGCTACCCACCCATGTGCGCCACGTGTATGCCTTCTATAGGACTGCAACTGATAATTTGTAAGCACAAAGCTCCCAATGCTTCGGCTAAGTGGGTTATTGAGACTGTAATGTGTTGTACTGAGTAAGCAACTAAAAGATAACTTCAGTTGATGTACAAGCAGTTCACTCTTGACCAGTTCTGAAACTTTCACACAATCCATCATGGCCCACATATTAAATGCACTCTGCATAAAAATGGGGGCTTCTTAGTTACACATCCAAATGTCTACATCTGTCTTTTTAGTTTAAGAAAATGCTGCATGTGCAAGGCACCTTGTCAAATCTAGGGTGCAGTAGTTCAGTCAAGTTTTCCCCTTTGTTCACCACTACAATCTTCCAAGCAGATTTTCTTGAATATTTTCCCTGATATTTGCAAATTGCACGTGGTTGAGTGTGATTAATTCTAATCAAGTTCAATTTATTCTTGTGGAGCAGCTGGAAGAGGCCTAAGTGTTGCCTGCATTCTGTCTGTGAGCTGTCTGACAAGATGGCCAGGCTGTCGATCACCTCAGCCCCAGTTCCAGGTGTAGGGAAGGTGCTTGTGTCAGATGCACACTGGTCTACTTGCACTCTGGCCCTCACACCTGGCCATTCACCAAACTCTAATTGTCAGTTCATCCATTTTCACCACAACAACAAGTCTCGCTGTCTGCTCCCACTATCTGTGTCTAATCAACAGTGTTGCTCTCCCAGTATCTCCACAGCTCATCTTGTTAAGGGCGAAGAATAGTGGATAAAAATGTACTCTCTATAAGCATGTAATGTACACCAATTATGTTAATTTGCAGTGTTGCAGATGGTCCAGTGTTGATTGCAGCTTTAGGATCAGGAGAGGCAGTCTGAAATTTGAATGTGGGAGTCACGTGACACTCATTACTGCACAACCTCAACCAAATATCCCTTTGTCACTTGTCATCCATCTGTGCTGACTGTCTTTGACAGATAAGACTATGCAGAACTCTAGGCAGCTAAAGAGTTGCACAACAAGCAACAGAGAATCCCTATCCCTAGTTTTAATTGGCAGTTCCCTAGTTAAGCTGAATTTGGGTGTGTTCTCAAGACAATGAGTAATATGAGCAATAAGTCAACTAAAATTGCAGTGATTGGGAGATAGAAAAAAGAGAATAATGTCCTAATACAGGATTATATGGTCTTTTACACAGTAATTGCACAATAAATACACAATACATGCTGAATAATGACAGTAAATAGAAGCACTGAGACATGTTTTTTATTTTTTCAGGTCATTTTACTTTGTCAGTCTACCTCATCGGGATATGGATAGCTATCCACCCCTAGCGTGCTGGCTCCAGGGGCAGGAGACTCCACTCCAAATGCCAGTCCTCTATGGGAACTGTGACATTCGAAGTGTGCCAAGGTGTGCCGTGTGTTATGAAAGCATGTGCAGTCAGCTGTAAATTCATCATTGTCATCAGCCACGATGCTCTTTGTTCCAGCTATCGAGGCGAGTAAGTTTAGCCCCCTGTCTTCTGTTAGACCGTGCTTAAGTGAACCCATGCTGATGTCCAAATGAATGGAGTTCTTTCATAAAGCCATGGCCATTGAACTCTGGAGACAGAATATAGCCTTAAGTCCTGCAACCTTTGTGGCAGGGGGTTCCTGCCAGGCATGATTCCTGTTTAGTGAATAAGTGGGGTAATTATGGTGCGGTTGGGGCCGTGCAGCAAATGTCACCAGGAGATAAACAGTACGAGCAACCCTTCTGTAAAGGCCTGATTTATCCACCCTGGACCTCCTGTAGCCTGCAGATGAATTAGGAGCACTTGGGTGTAAAAAACAAACCAGCTTTTCTTGATTTCACTGGAGTTCAAGGATGCATATAATCGGAGAGTAAGTAGTTAGCAGATGAGGCCCCAGGTTAGACCTTACTTTGTTGCACAGCCAAATCTCAAATGCTAGTCTAAAAGGCAGCTTCTAGTTTGATCTGTGGATGCCAATGCAAGGATAGTGTGTGAATATTATGCTGTTACATTGTAGAGATTTAAATATTTTATATAGCTGCAACATATAAAAAAGGGATAAGCTCTCTATCCCTGAACTTCTAACTGTAGGTGTAAAATGATCCCTAACACTTTTTTTTTTTTTTTAACGTGTTGCTATTAGGGAGCGTGAATCTTCAACTTCTCCATTCCATGTCCCCTCCTCTGATTATCTCTGATTGGTGGATGAAACCATAGCCATTGCACTCCATTAAAGAGTGCCCACTCACGCGTGACTGCAGGGTGGCCTTTATAACATCATGAGCCTGGGGAAATGGGAGAGCCAGCGAGCGCCATTCCATTACCTGCTGAAATGGATGCCCCTGTATCTCCTCCTTGATTAGCTTTGTCTCGAATAACAATGATAGCTTTAAGTGTGTCTAATTGAGGCCAGGCTCGCCCTCCCTCTCTGTGTGAAAGTGCTTACTCATTTTGTCTGTCCTTTTAATAATTACATTATCATTTTACGCCCCTGCCGGTTCCTTGGGAAGTGGGCTGGCGCTTGTGTTGAAGTGAAAGCTCATTATTGGAGCTGAATTATGTGCAGTTTATTGATCCCCATGGTGGATTATGGTGCTCTAAGTTAGTCTAGACAGAATAGTTAGCCAGATGACAGAGAGGAAACATAGAGGCCCCAGGGGAAAGATCCCTGGGCTCAGTTAGCAATTAATGCCTGCCAGGTAATGGAATTTAAGTTTACACTAAATCCACCAATGCCTTGACATTTGAAGTGCCTTATAAAAAACATTAGCCTAATTAGACGGTCGAGAGCAGGAGTGGCATTCTTTTACACACTGTTTCTCTCACACTTTTCCTTCTCTCGTTCCTTCTTCATCTTACAAGCACACAAATGCACTTCTATCACTAACCCATTCCGATACTCTAATTACGTAACACAAAAAATTCCCATTGGATAATAGTGTATGGCGATGCTTTTTGGATGTGCATTTCCTCTCTTGATCAGCCTGGAGCAGGTTTGATTGATAGACTTTAGTTGGGTCCATTTTCCAGACAGGCTTTGCTAATCTCCATCTTAGGCTGGTCGAGAGTGTTTGAGTGGGGGAAAGGCCAAAGTGCTGAGTAAGAAGCCAAGCAAGACATTCATCTCTATAAAGCCAAGGGTCTGTTTTAAGGCTATCCATCATTATCTTACGAACATGCCACATTACCAACGGCATCGCCTCCCTGACATCCAAGGCCAGCAGCAGTTTGTCCTTCGGTGGACCTCAGTCACATGAGGAGTGAAGGGGTGGAGCATGTGCGCTTATACATCTGGGTTAGGACTAGGTATTCCTTCAAATGTTTTGATACTGATACTTTACCTGATTTTCAGTTCAAGTCAATTCTTTTTGATATCTTACTTACAAAAAAAGCCAAATTGTTAAATGTGGTCTAAAACCCAACACCCATACAAGAACTTCCTAAAGACATTAGTCTGAGAATGGAAAACATTTTGATTAAATTTGGGAACTGTCTGATTGAATTAATCAAGAACACCGACATTCAGAGTCAGCTTGACAGATTTTGATGCTTGGTCCTACAGGCACATTTTGGTTGGTTATCAGAAAAACAACGAGTGTTAGTCTCCTGTCCTAGTCTGGGTGTCTGGAAAGAAAGTTGGTCAGTTACTTTTGTATAAAGTGGACATACCTCTCAATAAAATCCATGTCCCTCCCCTATAGCTGAATAAAATGTGTAACTTACATGTGTTGGTGTTTAGGACACACACAGACACATACGCACACTTTATTGGGGCAGACTGCCAGTTACTAAACTCCACTTTAAAGGATGGCCTTAATGAAAAATACCGGCTTGTCAGGCAGTGTGCTGCACCTGTTAAGGCAGCCTTGTACATCCTGGGAGCGAGACAGGGAGCCAACAACTTTACCCCATAATGAGGCCAATATTTAGCTCAAAGCCTTTCTGTGCTTTATGTGTGGTTTACCGTGTCCTTGGCTCATAAGCCTTGATGATGTTAGTAAATACATACAGGGGCATGGATAAACTGGGCTGTAATCCACACTACCTCTAGATGGAAGAGGAAGGCAGCGATACGGGGGAGAGAGGAGAGGAGAGAGAAGCGGCTGATTAGACTGGTTTTACTGCTCCTCTGCCGACCTAGAAAAACACAGCAGCCCTGACCTTGCATAGCAGTGCCCTTATATATCTAATGATCTCTGAGTACCTTAATGATACAATGTGTTCTCTCTCCCAGACATTCCCTCCATTTTGCCTATCCTCCATTAGTGCCTTTCTCCCCCTATTCTCTCTTTTAGCACTAGCGTGTGCACACGCACGCCAGTGCTCACAAGCACACAAAGTACACAGCGCTGAAAAACCCAGTCAGCAGTTTGGGCTAGGAGTCTAGCAAATGAGCTGTCCTATTGAAATAGAAAGGAGAGTGCTCTGTGCTGCAGAAAATGCTGCTATGGCAAGCCTTACAGAAGAGGGACGGAGGGAAAATTACTTGTTCGGACAAAGAAACATGAGAATGTCCTTTCACTACAAATGTACCAGTTTACATTTAGACGGCGCAGATTACATCCATTTCTTCCATATTTTATGTAACTTTTTTTTTTTTCACCACAACCATATCTTATCTCATTATCATTTATAAAACACCACTAAGTGCTGTAAGAGGAAGAAAAAAACCTCCAATACAAAAAAATGTATTTTTCTCCTTGATTCAGCGTTCTTTCCTCTTCTCCTAGGTACTGGTTTGAACACTCTCACAGGGTGGTTGGACTCCTGCAGTTTAATTGCGGCGGTAGTGTTATACACCTCAGCTCCATTGGATCAAAGATGACTAAACCAACCATAGTACCCTTTTATATTCGTAAAGCGGGGTGCTGAATACTGTGTGATATTCTCCTGTCCCACCAAGAGAAGTTTATTTTTAGGCACCATGTGTCTTGGCTGATTGATTGGACTCAGTGATCAAGCAGTCTGATAATTTACAATCTGCAACTTTGTAAAAAAAACCAAACATATTTCTGAAGTCTTCATTAAAGTTTTGAGTTACCCGGCCATTTTGTCAATGTGCAGAAAACAGCTTACACTGGCTTAATTCATTCATTCTTGCGTCTAATTCCCTCTCTTTGACCACTTAAAGCACAAACCTCCATTTGGTCCTGGTATTCCCCCTTCCAGCTTTATCCGTCCACAGTAATTAAGATTCCATTCTGCTCTGAATAGGAATGTTAAGATGGAGGGTTATCACTGGGCTTCTGTAGGCTCACCCAATACGACACCTATAGTGACCTCTCTGATTTACCCAATAGGGGTTCGTCCTCCCCCCTCGATATCCCTCTTCCCCTCATGGCCATCTTGTTGTGTGGTCTCCTCTCTTCAGTTCTCTCATTACTCTGTGCGTGAAGGCCCGGGAGGAGGGCGACAGGGGAGGAGTGGGGTGGTTGCAGAGGAGGGCTTCTGTCCCTGGATGAGTGAGTGTGGATAAGAAGTTGTTTGAATTCATAATTGTCCTCTTGTGAAGGGGGAGATTTGTAAAGCAAGGCTGGGTTCATTGTGTGGCACTGCGAGTCCGGTGGAGGGTGCGAGTCGCTCAAAGCTAATGTAATCTACGCTATTAGAGAGGGTTAATTAGCTGCTGAACTGGAGCCTGAAGAGCAGGCAGAGAAGGAGAGACACAGAGAGCAAGACGGCGAGAGAGAGAGAGAAGGAGGGCGGGCAGTAGGGATAGAGAGGTCTTCAGGGAGTCATTAGAGACTGCTTGTTGTAATACAGCCACACAGTCAATAAGGCTACTCCTCTGAGGAGTAGAAGACAGGCAAAGAAAGACATGGAGGGAAAGACTTTCACACCATGAAAAATATCTGGATGCCACTGGACACATGTTGGGAAACCAGAGATTTATTTTATGACTGTATTTTTTATTGTCTGTCATGTAAGGGCTTTTGTAGTTTTTTCTTTTTTTTTTTTTTTTTTAACCCCCAAAATGAGTTGTAAATAAATCAGTTATCCACAGAAATGTACTTTATATAACACAGTAGCAAAACCTTTTTCACAATATTAAACATCATTTGATAATCAGGGACTTATTTACCCTAATTACCTAGACATTTCTCGGGGCAAGTAAATAAAATAAAACATTTTTGGTTTCTGTAAAGACAAAACAACATGTCGGCCACTGACTGTGTCTTTGCACAGTGTTATTTTCTTTTCTATGGAGCTCTCACAACAGCATCGTAAAGTATGCCTCCCCGTTTGCACGGACACTGCGATGAACTCCAGTATTAGATCAAACTGGGTGTAAAACTACAGTGATTTCACGCTGTATCTTCATGTGGTTGTTCATTTCCTTTTCACAGCAAATTGCACTGGAAAAAAAGTCAACGTTTAAGTCCAAACACATCTGAATATCTGAAACACATCAATAGGCCTTGTCACACCGACTGAAAAACACCTTTAATAGCTATGTAGCATGATGTCGACATGTTAGAAAGTAACTTCAGTTCAACTTCAACACAGCTATAATGGTTAGGATATGGTGATCTTTTCAGTGACTCAAAATGGCAACCAGTTCTCGTATGTTCTTGTTCGAATGTGCTGTGGTTCATTCATCTTTAGGTCACTGTGGTTGTGAAAACCTTTTTGGAAATTCTCAGCTTAAAGTAGCTCCAGTGAAGCCCTGCTGGAACCCTGCTAGCAGTCTATTTGTATGTATCACTGTGTCCTCTAGTAGTCCATCCTATGCTGGGTCTCTTGTCGCTCTGAGCAAAACTTCACTTAAGATGGGTAGTTAGTGCCTGTTCCCTTGGCATTTTAATGCAGATTAATTACTTTCCCTGGCCCAAGCAATCCATTTCTGTTTGTTTGTGGATGTTTTTAGCTTTTTCTTGACCTTGGGGTGAAGAAAGGCAGAAAGAAAAAGAGAGTGAAAGAAAAAAAGCCCTCCACAGTAGACTTATACCCTCAATTTAATAGCCGAGTGAGGTGTTTCTCCAGCATCATCAGATCAATGGAGAGTAAATAGCCCACACTTCTTGTTTCACAGTGCAGTATTGATCTTTTCCTCAGCCTCGGCTTGCCTTTCCCCAGCATCTCGTGTCTTTCAACCCCTGGGACTGTGCTGATTGCCATAGATTGGACAAGCTAACAAGCGCATGATGAGGAACCAGGCTTTCTTTTCTTCTCATAGGCTGTTTCATTTTTTCTTTGTGGCACTGGCATGAACACACACAAACAGACAGACATACACACAGGGACTTAAAAACATCAGATCTACACAGCTCAGCGCCATGAAGGAGTATGCTGTTTCTTTCTTGTTCCCTTGTTCTCGTTGTTCTGTCTTCATCTACACTGAGAGGATCTACTGTAGCTTGCCTATCTTTGGGATGTTTGCCAGACTGATGGAGTATACCAACTTAACTACAGAGCAACTTAGAGATATAGTGTGTTTCTTCACCTCACCGGGAACTTTTTTTTTTTCCAGCTGGCACCACGTTTGTTCCAGAATCTTCCGTCATCTCTGAGAATATCTCAAGTGGCCTGTGGAGAGCGACACACTCTGTTTGCGCTGGAGGATGGCAGTGTGGCGGCATGTGGGTAAGTTCAGTGTCAATGCAGCAGACAGTTTGCCAGACCTGAGGGGAATAGGAGGAGAGATGAGGAGGCAAACCCCTCCCCACATGTCCCAACCCCCATGATATTAATGCATAGGCAAATTAGGGTCAGTGAAAAGATCAAACGGTTGTGTGCATGTGTGTGGAGTACACAGACGAAAAATCATTGAGTATTTAAACTTTGCCTTTTCTGTGTGTGTGTGTGTGTGTGTGTGTGTGTGTGGAGGCGGGGGTGAGGGGTTGGGG
>CM022476.1:19010800-19023737 GCA_011952105.1 Coreoperca whiteheadi
GAGGGGTTGGGGGGGGGGGTTTACTTGTTTGAGTGTGTGCGCACATGCTTGTGTTTGAGTGTTTCTTCATTTCTGCTCGGCATGCAAAATTGTAATAAATCTTGCTGTGTGTGGGTAAGAGAGCTGCATGGGCTGCCCGGTGGCTCAGGATCAATATGAAGTATGTTTATTGAATCCAATAGTTGTGTTTGTGGAGAAGGGGAATAAACCAGCTGGAATAAGTGATCAGATGTGCTTTTAAGGCTCATTACCAGGCTGTTGGGCGTATAGATCTGCTTTTAAATAGCCCTCCGGATTGGACAACTTTATGCTTGAACACAGCCAACATGATATGCTTAAATTTTTCAGCATCGTATTTGATCATCTACTTAGTATTTTCAAGATTTCCTTTTTTTCCTGCACAGACTTTAAATGACTTTACACTTGCAACTAATTCTGTTTTTATTTAGCCGCATAAATGTGTCTGTGTTACTACATTAGTCTGTTATTTATTTATTTATTATTTATATTTATTTAGCCCATATGAGCTACAACTTGTCATTTATACTGAGGCTAAGTATAAACAATAAACTATAGAATCTAAAATGATCTGGTGATTTTAAAATCTGGTCAGATTAGGTGTTAAGAAAATCAATAAATTATTTTCTATAGTTGCTTCCTAATAGGAAACTGTTTTACAGCCATCATAATGGAGGAGTGGCATTCTCCTTGTCAGGCTTGGCCATTAAAACACTCGCAAACAGGTGTGCGCTAAAAAAAGGCTAGCAGGCTAATACAAAGAATGATAAAGTGTCATTGCATATTAAGAGGCAGTGATGCATTCAGGAGTTTAAAAAAAAAGTATTTAAAATAAATTCAGTGATGGTTTGGTTATTTTACTGAAATTTTGATATTTAAATTTGTTCTGACAGCCTTAGTTTCTGTTCACTCTTAAAATAACACTTCCATAAGGTTCTCACTGAAGTAACCAAGGAGGTGGTAATTCCTGATAACCTGTCCTTATTTCTGATCCCGTCACTCCCAAATGACCCTTACCCCCCAGCTGACCCACAAACCCACACACACAAACGCTTGCACGCACGCACATATATCTCTCCCCCGCATTCATTCCTCCCTCTCTTCTTGGCTCCCTGTGTTTGCATGTGATATTTTAGGCGACTCTGGGAGGGATGACAGTTCTAACTAGGCCTATTAGGTAACCCTCAGGGTGCCCTCAGCACTGATTTGAGCACCATTAATTTTCTATTATGGAGTGCTAAAGATGTGCCCCTACACAGTCATTCACCTGGCTTATTGAGTCTCGCACACACCAATTGTGGACTTTTCCAGGGCAGTGTTGCTGAAGGTTTAGTGTGACCCCTCAGGGGAGCTAATTTATTATTTGCAGATATTGATCTGGCAGGGTAGGCCAGCCAAGCCGTGGCCAATGTTGACTCTGCTCTGGCCTGTGGCGACTTTAACCCTTTCCGGACTGAAGTAGACACACACTAGATGGATGGTCAGTGGCTGTTAGAGCACTGCTATTAGTGTACAGTGGTTCGTTTATTGAAATGAGGAACTGATGGAAGTAATTTGCAGAGAATAGATTTTATCTTATTGGATATTATAGACCTTGTTTTTTCTTAGCAAACAGACATATAAGCAGGCAGACACACACACACACGCACACACACTCTCACTGTCTGGCCTGTCCAAGGGAAATAAAATCACAGTTAAGAGGAAAGAAAACAAATTTAGAAGGTCAGACAAAACATTTATCAAGCTGTGTGTGTCTGGTGGGTAAATAGCAGAGGGACAGTAAAGGGCATGACTCTGAAACCAGCAGATCATCACACACAGTCTCAAGATTCACTGCCAAAAACGGATATTTCTCAGAGGGTTGCCTTCAGAGCATTTGCTAATATTCTTTCTCCTGTATTGTATTGCTGTTTTATTTTGAACATAAAACTCAGTTATAACAGCATACACCCATATGACCAAAATGAAAGCTATTATGGAGAAGAAAAGAAAAGTGAGAAAGCCGCCATGGACATCTTTTATTAAATTTAGCAATGGACACAGTGGAAAGTAAGGCATATACCCAACATTAAAGAAGGAACGTTTTTTTTTCCAGAGACTGGACTTAAAATCCTTAAGTGACAAATACTGTGCACTTCTGTCCATGTTGTTGTGGGTTTCTACTTGCACCGCAGACCAAATTAATCATAATTTAAATGATTTGCTGCCATGTTGAAAATGCTGAACTTGAAACAATTCAATTTGTCATGGTGCAAAAGATAAAAAGCTTCGTTAAACTGAGACAAATAACCTACGTCAGACTTCTTATTGTACCTCTCCTTTTTCAGCCATATAGCTATTGTCTTACAGTATAGGCATTAGGGCTGTTTATTAAGACACACTGTCTAAACATCTACAGTAAATGATAACGGCAAATTGTACTTATCTGAAAGAATGTAATTATAAGCAGAAACAATCCTGCTCATGATGTAGTTGAAAATAAGTTGAGCCAAAAACCAGGCTTCTCAGAGAGATGTACAAGAGGGAACTTGACTATTACATTAAATAAATTATCCAGATGTGGTATTTGTGCATGTGTGTATACAGTAGGAGTATGCCTATAGGGAGATTGTCTATGCTATTGATGTCCTTATCCTGCGCAAACACAGTCACACACACACAAACACACACACACACACACACCCTCAGACTGTATGAACCTGTTCTCCAGCTCTAGTAGTAGTCAAACTGACACACACACACACGCAAACACACACACACATTTATGTCCAGGGACCAATAAGTTACTTCCCACAGGCCTCCTCAAGGCCCTGCTACAACCTCAGACTCAGCTTGGCCCGTCCCAACCCTAATTGGTATTTAATGCTCTCACTGAACCTCAGAGGTCAAACAGCAGTGTGTGTTTGTGTTTGTGTGTGTGTGTGTGTGTGTGTGTGTGTGTTAGTGTTTGTATAAGGGTGCTGAGCCAAGTGTGTCACAGGCGGTATTACCTAGAAAGGGCAGAGAGGAAAGCTACAGATTGCACAACTACGAGGGTGTTCTGTGATGACCGCTGGGTAGCCTGAATAGAAGGTGAATGATGATAGATGTCCAGAGAGGAATTATGGAGGATAATAGACCACCATTTTCCTCTATACTGGTTGTTATGATAGCATTTTACCTGATCTTTATGGCCTCAAACATAAAATAAAGGTCAGGGAATTTCCCAGGGATGAAAGTGCCTCAAACCAATCCAAATTTGTCCATACTCCCTCTGCAAAGACGATTTCATGGTTGACAAGCCTGCCTCTTGTTGAATTTGGCGTAACCTCAGAAGTTGGCCCATATTCATCTTCCATATTCATGTGAGTCACTGAAACTGAGGTGGAGGTCGGAGAGAAGATATCGCTGATGAGGAAACATGGTGGGGTGGATTTTCCACTGTTTTGCCGCGTAGTCTCTGCTAATGCTGTTATGAAAGAGTGGGCAGTCTGCCCATGAAACCCTGACGGGGAAGACAGAGGGAGGAAGCCACCTCATGCTCCCTTTGTCTCGTTCCATGCCACTTCCAAAACTCAATTGTCTGCCTGCTGCCAGAGACCACAGTCTGTGGAGGCGCTCCTCGCAGCCGTGTACACTCCGGGAGAGAAAAGAAAAAAAAGTTGCAAATAAAGATGGAGGGGGCTGAAATACATGAAATGGGGACAAATAAGATATTACCCATTTTTGATGTCTCTGGCAGTGTCTCATCTACCAGATCAGTCTGCTGTGAGAAAGACAGCATAGGGTGTGGTTGCCTTTTTTTGGTACTATTCTGTAAATATGTAATTATCAGACTTGATCTGCTCCAAGTTTAACGAGATGAGTCCAGCATCTGGACAAGTCCAGACTGATTGAATATGAAGAGGCATGCCTTGATTGAACATAAAGAAAGTGTGAAATTTAACATCCAGCTTTGTTTACTAAAAATGGTACATGCTCCTGGTTCATCATGAATGATGAGTTTTTTCATTGGATTTACATCCATTACAGAGCTTTGGAACCTAAGCCATTACAAATTGCTATATATGTAAAAAGAGTAAATGTGGTTCTAAAGCAACACAGTTGTCAATAAGCATCAAGCAGGCGCCACTGACGTGCCTGCTGTCTCATCAGTAATCAGGCCAATCTGTTTTAGCAGAAAATGGCCATACACGGCGCAGCATTGATGGAAATGTCTCATTTCAACTTCATGGTTCCTTGAGAAGGCAAAGCAAATCAGCAAATGTTCATGAATTTGACAGCAGAAGCGTGGAAATTCTATGACAACTAGTTAGATTCGGTGAGCTGACTGCCAGCACTTTGCATTAAGTTACACTACGCACTAATTGGATGCTACCTGGCTCTACATCACTAGCAGCTCTGAACAGGATCATGATCTGGCTCTGGCTAACAGCAAGCTCTGTGGTACTGCTGGCTGATTACCCTTAGCAAAGGGAAAACCGAAACGATGATGAGAAAAAAATCCCTTCTTTTCTCTCGCACAAGCCCTTGGCCCTGTTGGCACTGTGCTAGCTTTTTGATTTTTCCTGATGTCCCTGAAATTGATTTTCAGCCATGATTGCATCGCCTCTCTGAGGATAATCAAAGATTTTGAATAATTGCTGCAGTATGACTGTACAATGGGGACTAACAAGAATAGTGGCTACTTCCCCTTGCTGTCATCCTCAGAATAATTTTAGCTGAGCACTACAGTATGACTTCACAACATACCTCTCAAATGGCTCCCAGTTGTAAGCATGACACCATTTGTTTCATTGGACATTCCTAATGAAATCCTGCCTAGATTTGATAATGACAAAACATATCATGATGTCACAGCTTTGGACACCTGTCTGACTGTGTTTTGTCATTGAAAACTATAATTCAGGAAGTTAACATGTAATCATTCATAATTTTTCTTTTGGCTTTGAGAATAAAATTAAAATAATGCCAAACTCTTATAAATAAATAAATATATGACTTCTCTTATCCTAGCTGATTCATACACAGTTGAATCAGCCATGGAAAGAAAAACTTGTCCTCTGAATCCCTGCTACCCAAGCTTGACAGCACATCAGCTCTCAGTAACATTTTCCCTGCTTAATCTTGCTGTCATTGATTTAAAAACATCCTGAGGAAGTCGTTTTGTGCTGTTACTCCTGGCTGCCTTGTATAAGAGAGACATCACCATCCTGGAGCCACCCTTTTGTGCCACAGTGAAAGATGTTCTCTCGTTTAATGCAGGAATGTAACCAGTGTTTGCAAGGGGAGAAACAGATTGATTAGAGGGCGAGGGAAGATTAATAAGCTGCACAGGGCAGTTATGACACCCATTGTTTCACACATGCCCTGCAGAGGTGTGCCTCCCAAAATGCATCATTGTGTAAAATATTGACCTAAAGCATATCATTACTCTTTCTTCTATGTGCTTGCTTTGCTCTCAGAAGGAGGCGTCTAAATACTAATAAACAGTTCCCACCCTTTTATATTTGTTGAGAAACTGCACCGGCTCCTTGAACAAGAAGTATATACACATATTGTATGGTTTGTCGGAACTGACCCAAAATCCTGTTATTTGCCGAGATAGCAGAATCAGGGGCACTAGAAACAGGCGGCGACAATAACCTTGAGTTGTGGCTGACATTACTCAGCATCACAAGTTTAGAATGTTTCCTTATCTACTAGCCTGTTTTTTGGAAAGAAAAACTAAGAATTACTAGGAATAAGAATATTCTATCAGTTAAAAGGGGGTCACAAAGCGTTTTTTATTTATTGTACTTCTTTAAGGTAAATTTCCACTAAAAATGGGAAGTTGTGCTAAATGAAGTACCATACTGGCCAGAGCCAATTTGTTTTATTTATTTACACGTAGACTAGATATTTAGGCATTCACAACAGCAGATGTTCCCTTTTGAATGGAGTGAGCACTGGCTCCTGTGTTACAGAGTGACCCTGTTACTTCAAAGAGTGTTGTATTATAGCTAGGTTTTTCTTGCATTATGTAGCCTTAATGTTGTCAGCAAGTTTCTACGTGTGCGTATGCTGTTTGTCTGCTCAAGCGTACTTTGTTTAAAAGTAGGTGAGCGGAAATAAAGATAAACGGACCATGGATAGAGTATTGGAAACTATTGCTATTGTTGTAATGGATTAGGGATGGGATTTGGGCTTTTAATAGACAAAGGGAAGTCACAGCACAAGAAAATAAAACTGTTACAATCTTTACAAATTACAATACAATTTTAAGGTATTGTAATTATAACAAACAACTGGATTAATCTACCATATTCACCATCAACTGCTTTTGGATGCTGTCATGGATGGGAAAATAATGCTTTGCACAACAAACATCTTTCACGTAAAATGTTTTAACTGCTAATGGCATTTCTGTATGACGAGTGAAGTGTATTCCAATTAGTCAAATGGCAAAGCTTGATGTTATCTGAAATTAGCTTTCATGTGAGATTTTCTGCCCTTGTTTTTGCTGTTACTAGCTGGAGGCATGGCTTTGTTCCCTTTCTATTTAATTTGCTGCCAACCTGTTTTATTTATTTCTGTGGTTGCAGAAATTGCCTTTTGACCTTGATGATTACAATTGAAAAGGTATTGATACCCAGGATTCAGTGGGCTGGTGCACAAGGTTATTCATATTCCTACCTCGGTGCAGTTTCAGTTTTGCAATGGTCAGATTTGAGTTCCCGCTCTGCTGTTTTCATTATCTTAAGAGAGCAGAGAAGAGCTTTTTGCCAGAGACCTTATAAACTTCCATTTCCAATTCAGTACACCAGCACATATGCCACAATAGAGACATGCCCCTTCTCACCACACATCAACACACACTTATACTGAAGGCAACCTCCATAACATGCTAAAAGTAACCATTTTGTACTAGACATTGCATTTTAGCCTCCAATAACTCAACTGTCAATTTGTCATAACTGGATTTTTGGGAGTAATTTATTAAAGTAAAAAAAAATGGGATGTGTGTAGCCTTATCGTTCAGGGGTGGAGTGTTCCAGAGTATGTTATATATTTTTCTGATTTTATTTTTTTTGTTGGCGGGGGGGCTCTAGAAGACAGAATTACTGGATAGATACTTTGGAAAACTAAAAATAACTTCTGTTGTAATGAACACAATGGGACCATAATCAATTGATACTGTAATAAAGTGGCTGTACATGTAATAAATACTAACTCAAAAAAGCATGCAACCCTGCAACAATGCATATGTACCTATGTTGTCTTTTATAGACGTCCACCATACAAATGAATATAAGGACAATAAATTAATGAAAGGATACCAGTTTTGAGATTAGATACGTCTCGTTTTACAGCTCATCTTCCTCTTTCCTCTCTGCCTTACAATCTTGCATTGTCTCGCTCGCTCTCGCTTTGTCACGCACAGACACACACACACACACTCAGTATAGCCATATCACTTTGGACACCTGTAAAATATGGAAGTAATGATGTCTACAGTGGATGAATGGCTGAATGAGTCTGCAATAGGGCTATATAGTACCATGTTCACCTTGGGGTCAGTCATTCGATTCAGGGGCTGCTATAGTGATCAGAAATAATTTCCATCAAATGGTGGAGTAGAAGAGAAGGAACCTGGCATCTCAGCGGTTCCTGGGCTCTTGGTTTCCTTCATAATACAGAATAAACCATTAAACCCACAACTGCTTCCTATACCTGCTGTAGTGAGCACTTCCCGGGCAGTGAATTTAGTGGTGGTGGTAGTCTTTACGTATGAGTAAGTGTGCCTCTAACAAAACTGAGTTTATCTTGTGCTTTTAATCTTGGTGACCTTGGTGAGCATTCAATCATGTGTTCATGGTAGTATTGCACCTCTTTCTTTCTCCATTGTAGTGTTGGCAACCATTTCTGGTTGCTGGAGAAGAGTGTTTTATTATTCCAGCAACTGAGCAGACATGTCAACACTTAAGATGACTTTGCAGTGGACTCATGGCTACCTGTAAAAAAGATTTTGCTGTCATATCACATTCCCCACACTGTGTAGGTTTATGCTCACCATCCCCACAATTCTTGTATAGTTTGTTTCCTATCTGTCACACCACTGTTCATGTTTCACTGGGATCACAGTCCACTCACCCAGCAGTATCAGTTGACAAAAAATATCACATTGTTTTCCTTGAGAAATATAAGTATAATACATATCAGATTTTGAAAATGAAAACACCAAAATTGGATTTGGAAGCTTTTCACAGTGTTGAATATCTTCTTCTTTTCCTTTCGGCTGTTCCCTTTCAGGGGTCGCCACAGCGAATCATGCGCCTCCATCTAACCCTGTCCTCTGCATCCTCTTCATTCACACCAATTAACTTCATGTCCTCTCTCACTACATCCATAAATCTCCTCTTTGGTCTTCCTCTAGACCTCCTGCCTGGCAGCTCCAAACTCAGCATCCTTCTACCGATATATTCACAGTCTCTCCTCTGAACATGTCCCAAAACCACCTCAATCTGACCTCTCTGGCTTTATCTCCGAAACATCTAACATGAGCTGTCCCTCTGATGTACTCATTCCTGATCCTGTCCATCCTCGTCACTCCCAAAGAGAACCTCAACATCTTAAGCTCTGCCACGTCCAGCTCTGCCTCTTGTCTTTTCTTCAGTGCCACGGTCTCTAAGCTGTACAACATCGCTGGTCTCACCACCGTCTTGAACACCTTTCCTTTCATTCTTGCTGATACTCTTTTATCACACAACACACCTGACACTTTTCTCCACCTGTTCCAACCTGCTTGCACTCGCCTCTTCACCTCTTTTCCACAGTCTCCATTGCTCTGAACCGTTGACCCTAAGTACTTAAAGTCCTGCACCTTCTTCACCTCTGCTCCCTGTAACCTCACCGTTCCCCCTGGGTCCCTCTCATTGACACACATGTATTCTGTCTTACTGCGGCTAAGCTTCATTCCTCTGTTTTCCAGAGCAGACCTCCATCTCTCTAGATTCTCCTCCACCTGTTCCCTGCTCTCACTACAAATCACAATGTCATCCGCAAACATCATAGTCAATGGAGATTTCTGTCTAACCTCATCTGTCAGCCTGTCCATCACCAGAGTAAACAAGAAGGGGCTCAGAGCCGATCCTTGATGCAGACCCACCTCCAGCTTGAACTCCTCTGTCACACCTACAGCACACCTCACCATGGTCTTACAGCTCTCATACATGTCCTGCACCACTCTAACATACTTCTCTGCCACTCCAGACTGCCTCATGCAATACCACAGCTCCTCTCTCGGCACCCTGTCATATGCTTTCTCTAGATCCACGAAGACACAATGCAACTCCCTATGACCTTCTCTGTACTTCTCCATCAGCATCCTCAAAGCAAATACTGCATCTGTTGTGCTCTTTCTAGGCATGAAACCATATTGCTGCTCAAAAATGCTCACCTCTGCCCTAAGCCTAGCTTCCACTACTCTTTCCCACAACTTCATTGTATGGCTCATCAGCTTTATTCCTCTGTAGTTGCCACAGCTCTGCACATCTCCCTTGTTCTTAAAAATTGGCACCAGTACACTTCTCCTCCATTCCTCGGGCATCCTCTCACTCTCCAAGATCTTGTTAAACAAACTAGTCAGAAACTCTACTGCCACCTCTCCTAGACACTTCCATACCTCCACAGGTATGTCATCAGGACCAACTGCCTTTCCACTCTTCATCCTCTTCAACGTCCTCCTCACTTCACTCTTGCTAATCTTTGCCACTTCCTGCTCCACACCAGTCACCTCTTCTACTCTTCGTTCCCTTTCATTTTCCTCATTCATCAACTCTTCAAAGTACTCCTTCCATCTTTCTATCACACTCCTGGCACCTGTCAATACATTTCCATCCTTATCTTTAATCACCCTAATCTGCTGCACATTCTTCCCATCTTAATCTCTTTGTCTGGCCAACCTGTACAAATCCACCTCTCCCTCTTTAGTGTCCAACCTAGCATACAAGTCCTCATATTCTCTTTGTTTGGCCTTTGCCACCTCTACCTTCACCTTACGCTGCATCTCTTCCACCACTTCGTCCTCTGCTCTGCCTTTGTCCTCTTCATCTTCCTCACCACCAGAGTCATTTTACACACTAGCATCCTGTGTTGTCTGGCTACACTCTCCCCTACCACTACTTTACAGTCACTGGTCTCTTTCAGATTACTACGTCTACACAAGATGTAGTCCACCTGAGTGCTTCTACCGCCGCTCTTATATGTCACCCTATGTTCCTGCCTCTTCTGGAAGAAAGTGTTCACTACAGCCATTTCCATCCTTTTTTCAAAGTCTACCACCATCTGTCCTTCTGCGTTCCTGTCCTGAAGACCAAACCTGCCCATCACATTCTCATCACCTCTGTTCCCTTCACCTACATGCCCGTTGAAATCTGCACCTATCACCACTCTCTCACCTCTGGGGATGCTCTGCATCACTTCATCTAACTCACTCCAGAATTTCTCCTTCTCTTCTAACTCACATCCTACCTGTGGGGCATAACCACTCACAACATTGAACATCACCCCTTCAATTTCCAGCTTCAGGCTCATCAACCTGTCTTCTTTCAGGATAACTCCTACTCCGTTTCTCTTCCTATCCGACCCATGGTAGAACAACTTGAACCCTGCTCCTAAGCTTCTAGCCTTGCTACCTTTCCACCTGGTCTCCTGGACACACAGTATCTCCACCTTCCTTCTCTGCATCATGTCAATCAACTCTCTAGCCTTCCCTGTCATAGTCCCAACATTCAAAGTCCCTACTGTCAGTCCTACATTCTTAGCTTTCCTCTTCTCTCTCTGCTTACGAACACACCTTCCTCCTCTCCTTCTTCGTCTTCGACCAACAGTAGTCCAATTTCCACCGGTACCCTGTAGGTCAACAGCACCGGTGGCGGTCGTTGTTAACCCGGGCCCCGACCGATCCGGTATGGAAGTCATTGTCGTGATTCGCATTTTTAATTTGGCATGTGTTTTACGTCGGCTGCCCTTCCTGACACAACCCTCTGCATTTATCCAGACTTGGGACTGGCACAAGAAGACACTGGCTTGTGCCCCCCTGCGGTTGCATTACAGTGTTGAATATAAATTGTATAAATATTTTTACATTTTTTAAAATTCATTAATGTTTGTAACTTATAATTCCATATAATCTACCTATTTATGTGATTATGAATCTAGTATAATTTAAAGTACATTTAAAGTAACTTATTTGAAGGAAGAGAGTGAAACATAAAACATTTTCACTTACGTCTGCTGTAAACTGCACTGTGTGAAAAGTAACGGTGTATGAAAAGGAGGTAAGGGGGCTGTAGGCTGAGCTATAAAAGAGAAGCTGATTTGGGCTCTCCAGTGTTTCAGTGTTTTCTCTGCTGCCCTTGCAAGCTTAGAGACACCCGGTGGGGGCTGGAGTGCAGGGAGCACGGGGCACTGTGTAGGCCGAGGCTCAGCATCTGCCAGCCCAGACTGTCCGTGGTTTGTTCCTTTTCCAGCACATTCTTACGTAATTATCTGTGATAAACTCCTCTGCAGTCAAGCCACAAATCCACGTCAGTGGCCTGGCTTACTGAACAACTCTGAGAAAGCCACATGCACACAGGGCCTTGAAGATGCATAGACGCACACACACACACACACACACACACACACACACACACACACACACACACACACACACGTATAGAGACACACAAATGTGCATTCTCACACACCTACTCACACTTAGATTCGCACAAACAAAACTTTGGGCTGCAGTGTCAAGTGGGTTTTGTATTTTGGAGCCAGAAGAGGGAGGGTATAATCCTGGCTGCCACATTGACACTCAGCAGAGTTCACCAGACTTTAGTTCCTGTCGTGCCCAGCACTTTCCCCTCTCAACACTAAGTTCCTCAAAGTCCCCATGACAAAGAACCTGCTGATACACTCTACCATGCCAGAGTGGGCACAACAAGAAGTCCTGCCTCTGCTTCCGGCCTGTGAACAACTTTGACTGCTCAAGGCTCAACAGAGAGACGTGAGGGTTATTTTGTTCAATATTTTTTGACCTTCCTCTTGTGTCTTTCCTATCGCTTACCTTGGAGACATTGTTTATATTATTATAATTAGCCGTCCATGCATGGACATTGTTAAGTTAATCATATTTTGTACCATATTTTGCTACAAATTGGGGCAAAAAAATGAAGAACAATGGCCTGGTTTTGAGTTCAAAGAAATAATAACCATATTATTCTCTTGCCATGTTTTTTTACAAGGGTTCTTGGATCTTCATTTTGCTGTGTATTATCTAGTCTGATGCCAGCAGAACAGGGGCAGGGGATGACAATGGAGTGGTGTACTGCGGAAGACTGAAGGCTGTGCCAGCAGGATAAGAGAGAGTGAAAAACAGAGGAGGGTGGGGGTTTCATTAGCATAACTAGCGGGATGCCCAGAACCTTTCTGGAGTGGCATGTTTACGGCACCAAGCTTGGCAAGAGCACACTCATTTTATAAGGTTTATTAAGGAGACAAGGGGAGGCACAAGCAGGATTTGGGATATTGTCGGTGTGTTTATGTGCTTGTGCTTGCATGCGTGTGTGTGCAAGTGAGCGTCTGCTTTTATGTGTATGTTTGGATGTTTTGTTTGCATGTGTGGGGTCTGAGAGGAGATGTGCCTGGTTTCAGAGGCTGTGTGGCGGCATCTAGCCCAACTGCTTTTACATGTTTGTATTTTGGCTTAAGTGGCCTTTAAAAGCAATGAAATAGAAAGTGCATTCATAAGCCAATCCTCAAGAATGATCCCATTTCAGAGGAGCAGAGAATGGGGCTCTTTGTTGTGCTCTGGATCCTTTCATCTCTCTGAGGTCATTTTCACAGAGCAAACAGGGAGACTCATTATCAACCTGCACCTGAGAGGTCAGAACCTGAACTCGCACCCCCCCCA
>CM022476.1:19023762-19148239 GCA_011952105.1 Coreoperca whiteheadi
CCCCCACCCCCACCAGCCGTGCCTCAGTTCACCGCTACCCCTGGTCCGCACTCGGGTTTATTAGCGCAGAACATCTTTTCCAGTGACTGAGCTTGCCCTTATTGTCTACAACGGTCAGGGTCAAGTCAAGGGCGCTCAGCATAGATTGGAATCATTTGTCACATGGTCCCGGACTGGAGCTGATTTCAGCAGAGGCCAGGGTACACAGCGGTTCCAACACCACCTCTGACACAAGGAGCAGGGGAGAGCAGCCACCGGACTACGCAGATGGCCTCAACGCATTACACAGCCACTGCCTGCCAACAAAAGAGCCCCTCCTTTTCCTTTTTTTTGCTAGCAACTTTAAGGGGAATGAAATGGGAGACTGGATTGAGAACATGAATGGAACACGCTCTCTGGGTTGTCAGGACATATGCCTCCAAGTGTGGAGCCGTTTCTGGGACCTCTGTCTCCCTTTAACAGTCCAAAATTGCCTCGTGAGTGACCATGATAATGACTACACCTTTTAAGTCAGGAAGGAAAAAAACATTTCTACCAGAGGACTTATTCCTTAAATGATGTAAACGGTGCAAAGTGTTGCAATTTGGTCTGGGAAGGGAAGGTTTTTTTTTTCCCCTTTTCACCTCTCTTCATGGTCAGCAGGAGCTTGCATGAACAATGGATCGTGCTGAGGTAGCATGTGGAAAATGACTTTAATACACCATATAGAATGGCTTATTGCTTTTGTCAATAGGACTGCAGTGAAGCTAGTGTATCCTGCCGCTTGGGAAGGTTAGACCTGTCAAAGGGCCACAGTGACTGATACCCAGACCCTGCTTATGAGGTCCGTAATGGGTGTGCACGTGTGTGTTTGTGTGGTGGGGGGGACTGACTGACAAGAAAAGGTTACATAGGACACACACCTTGCCATTAAGCCTCAGATTAGTCCATATTTTTTCTTACTTTTATATCCAAGGCTATTTCATACAGGGCACATTATGATGTTGAGGTGGCACTAAAAGTGCTATGCCATGAAAAACTGTGAAATAAAAAATACTAACAGAACACTGAATCAAATAAACTATGTTTTCAGCAACCTACTGAAAAAAAGTGGAAATAGTGGAAAAACAAGGGGAAATAAAAGATTGAGCATCAGGCTATTTTAGCTTGTTTTCCCTCAGAGAGGGCAAGTGTGGAGGTGAAGGTCACAGAGAGACTAAGCACACAGCTCATAAACAGCACAGCTGGAGGAATCATTGAAATATAGCCCTTTGTTTTCTCTGGGCCGTAATTGGCCCTGGAGCCTTCTTCCCCTTCCCGCTCTGTGTTTCTCTCTCGCTCTCGCTCTCTCTCTCTCTCTATCTCTTTCTCTGCACGTGTTTTTCACCAGCGTGGTGCAGTTTAGAGACCGTAGACCTGCGAAGGCTAATGACTTTGGGGTTAAAGGGCGCACCTACGGTCACAAACACTACACAATACAATAAATACAGAAAAACATAAACGAACATACTTGGAAATAGCCATAGCCGTACAATGCTCCATCCACACATGGTTTTTCGTTAACTGAAACTGTGATTAATACGGTGATAATATTTTATTTGATCGTTCTTTGTATTATAGGTCAAGCAATATTATTTCAGATAATTTTTCCAAATTGAAATTGATTGAAGGTCAGCAGTAGGTTGTGTTTTTACACCACATGAAAGGCAAAGAAAATAGTAATTTCAGGACTGTCAAAGGTCAGCTATATTTCATTTAAATTTTTCTACTTCAACAAAACAACATGACATTGTCCTCATAGTTCACCATATTATGTAGAGCAGCTAAATGTTATTCTTGGTGCCCTTTTCATAATTGGTTCAGACGATGGTTTCACTAGCTAGGGGTCATCTCAACTAAGCCCAGGAAGGCCCATGGAGTCAGTTTCAACAGATGTCGAGGTCACCGAGCACTGTGGCATTCTACAAGCATGTATTCAGATATTCTCACAGGGAAAAGAAGGAGCATGCATAACTTCACGGTTAATAACAGAAATGAACACAGGGCATGCATTTTTCCGACTGACACCACTTTATGCAGTACAGCTTTAAATTAAATCCTCAGTTTGACATCTAATTCAATCAAACAATTATCAACAATAAACTACAGTACTGACAAATCTGTTAATTCAGGACATAGGAAAGGAATTTTGACACTGATTCAAGCCTGTCAATATTGACTCAGTAGATAGGGCCAAAAGAGGGGTAAGACCAAGTTTTGATGCTTATGTATTTTTTGTTCGTGTAATCAAATGCATGCACTCACAGCTTGTTCATTTTCATTACATTGACAGTGGTGGAACACCTCTTGAGGGATTAGCTCTGGAAGACGGCTGTCGCTCCTCCTGACTGGAGGCCTGAGATCTCTGAGTAGAGAGGAGAAAAACAGTATCAGATCCAGCCTGAGATAGCAGGGCTTTGCCGTATAATTACCATGTTAACCCAGATGATTCTCTCTGATCTCTGCAAACATCAGGGCGCAGGCCCCGCCAGGCCGGCTTAGGCACGGATCTGTCACAGCTCACTGTGGGACACTGGATGTATGTTAGCTTGCTAGCAATAGGACTTTTGGTGTGATCTGCATATGCTTTATTTTAAACCCCTTGTGTGTTTTAGTGCACACAGTTAGTAGAGGCACTTGCATTTTCAAACCCTAGAAATGTAAATTCTAAAAAAAAATATGCAAATATTCATATGAAAGGCCTGTATGAATTGTGAAACCTTGCTTCATTGTTCCTGTTTTAAAATTTATTACGCCTTGCATACTTTAAGAAATAATTTTCTGATCTCCGCTGAAAAGTGAGCTGGAGAAAATTTTAAATGTCATTTTTTTTCCTGAAAACCTTTATTGTTTAAAATCTTATTTTTTTCCTGTTTCTGAAGATTTGTTAATTCTGTTATTCTACACCAAAACCTCTTTTTTTTAATCTAAACCACACAAAGTAGGGATATATGAGAACTGAGACCCTTTCCTTCATTGAGTGTTATCCCGCAGAATGTGAGTGGAGATTCTGTCTTTGGTTGCTTGCTTCCTAAGCCTTATTGATCTGTGGGCGTTTTTTTCCCCCCATTCTCCAAAGTCACTAAGCTTGCATCAATTCATCTTAATCTGTTTGCTCCTTAAACCCGGAACAAGGCACGTCTTGTTTCCTGGTTGTAGGAGTCTCTCGGCTGGCTTCCCTCACATCCTTCCTTGCCGGGCTTCTCCTGGGTGGCAACAAGAGGCTTTTCATATCGAATCAAGTGTTATTGAGTTTCCCCACACACCTCTTATATTCCCCCCTCTTCTTCGTTCTCTCCATCTCTTTTTTTTTCCTCTCTTCCATCCACTTTTAACAAAGCATTCCTTTAATGACTGTGGGATTATGGGCCAACCTTTTGCAGCCAGTCTGTGGACTAGCCTGTAATCTGACCTCATTACATCCCCTTTGACAAGCTCCTGGGTCACCACAGAGTGACTACACCTTATCCTTCTGAGAAGCCAAGCTGCACACAAGTCCCCACTCTGAGATGACACTCAGTCAACCAAGTCAGGCATCCAGGCCACCCTTTCCTCACTGCCATACCTGTCCACCAAAGCATAGGATCCCTTGATTCCCTGTTCTCTTCCCTTAACTTCTCCTCCATTACACCACTGCCAAGATGAATGGTCGTTTGTAGGTGCAGATGAAAACACAATTGTGCGGGTCCAGGCATGGTGGTGTCACTGATAAATGTAGCGGGGACATGTTTCACGGGCTCCTAATTTTCTGACAGAGGGAGGTTAGAGCAGCAGGCCTCTTCCTAAAGATCACACAGCCACAATTAGATTTACACACAGATAACACACACCACACTCTGTACTGTATCTCCCCTTCTCTGTCTGGTCTTACATACTGTAATACAAACACAAGTAGATGTTGACAATTAACATTTAGCAAACAGCTCTTTTAAAATCTAAACTAGCATGCGAGAAAACAAAGATTTTTTTTCAGTTGAGCAGTTTTGCGTGCTTCGGCACACACCAGTGGAGTACAGTATACAGTGTGTTTTGAAACACAACTACATTAAAATTATATTAGTGTATGATATCAAGAGAAACAAGCTGGTATTTGGTTATTTCTGTTTAAAATGAACAAATGGTGTATAGATCTCTAAAACAACAATTTCCTTCCCCTTCCTCTATCCCTTTGTGCTCCATTTATCCTTCTTTTCTCTCCTGCCTTCTGTGACTCCAATACTCCTACAGGCCCCCCCACCCCCCCGCACCCGCACCCCACTTCAGTCCATCCCCCTCTCCATCCCTTCACTCCCCCTGCATGTGTCCCTTCATCCCACCAGTGTTTGAGGGGCAGGTGTTGACAGCGAGCTGGCATGTTGTCAGGCCTACTATGCAGGATTGTGCGGTTGCACTGTGCTTCAGAGGACAAGGGAGGCCAAGGCAGGTCCATTACATCACCCCCATCAACACTGATTGGGCTCAGGATGGGGGTCCGTGCATGCTCATGAGCGGTTGGCCCGGCCCGGCCCATATGCCTTTAATACAGGAACAGATGTGGAGCATAGACCCTGAGCTCTTACTCCCCTTATTCCCTCCCCCCGGCCCTACACACTGCCTTAAGCCAGCCATGTTGTCCTGGGCCATGTTTAGTGGGCCGCTAGTTAAACAGGTTTAATGGGAACTAACTGGCATGCTTAGATGGTTGGGTGGAGATGATTTTTTATTTCTGATGGCCTTGCTCCAGAACTGTCTTTGTTTTGTTCTACACAAAGGGGAGAAAAGGGGAGGGCGGCAAAAGTCTAAGAGGAGATGACAGAAAAATGAATTGTTAGCAGATGATACCAAACTCATATATCATCAGGCCTTTTGGGACATGATTTATTTTACAAACACACCAAATGGACCAAAAAAGGTTTAGAGAAATGTGTCAGTTGATATCTCATCACTGATCCACTCTTTTTGGTATATTTTTACAGACAGTAATGATAACTGTAGCTAAAATAAACTGCATTGGCCTTAAGCATGCTGCCTATCCAAATATGTCTAGAACAATAGTGATGGGACACCCTTTACTAGAGAATTATTGATGTTCCCAGCCACTCTTTACTATGGGCACATCCATGTAGGAGTCTGTGTTGGGGAGCAGGTGGAAGAGGCTCTGCCGTATCCATATAGTAATTTGTTGGACCAGTGGCGACTAGGGAGAGGGACTGTGCCATACCCCAGTCAAGTAACCACATATTCAGACCTCATATATGGGATTCAGATGAGCCAGGGCTAAGACTCTAGTGATTTTGGTTTGTCACAAGAATGTTGTACCTCCAGCTGCTGTGTCAGTCAGCTACTTCCCCCTCTGCCTTCCTCTGTGTGGCCAAAGCAAGACTAGGCCTGTTTGGTCTGTCATCTTATTCTAGCCTTTCAGGTCGACTGTGGTAAAGCAAGGATGGGAGGTGTCACGGAGGCATTCGCACATGGATAGAGGGAAGGACAGAAGAAATTGAGAGAGGGTAAGCGGAGAGACAAATAAGGGGTCAGTGGGTGAATGGATGGATGTAAACGCAGGAATAAGATAGAAGAAGAAGGGAAACAAAAAGAGGAATACAAGAGGAGAGTGATATGATGATAGTGGAACAACGGACTGGAAGCATCAGGGGTCGACTCATATCTCCTCAATAGCAACCCTCTACTGTTAGCTGTGCCAGGGCAGCACAGATACAGCCAATCAGGTCCAGAGGTCTCTGGCAGATATTTCCTGGAGAGGGATTACCGACCCCTCCTATTGGGCGGGACAAGGCCTCCTGGTCTGAATTCATCAGCGACACGGCCTACGAGATGTAGGAAGCAGGTTAATAGACACTCATCAGACATCTGCCGCTGGGTTACCGTCCAATAATCTTCTCCCTGGATCTGCTGCCAGCAATTGATGACCACATTTTTCCCCCTAAACCCTTCAACTGCCCCCCCTCCCTCTCTCACTCTCTCCCACCGCTCCTCTCTGTTCCTCCCAACTTCGCTTCTGAGTACACGCTGTTACACACAGACAAATGCACTCTCAGACAGGTCTCTGGCTGGGTAAACGCAAACATACATGCACACGTTTTGAAACTGTATCCCCCCACTCCTACCTCTCACCCCTTATACTCCTCTAATGGCAGCAGACTTTTTCAATTTGGAGGGCCACTTCTGATGGAGTCTGGTGACAGATTTGGGAGGCCAGTGGTGGCTCAGTGTGGCTGTGTGATGAAAAGGCTGCTGTCATACAAGAGCCAAGTGTAATCCTCCCTTCTAAAGAACATGGCCTACATCCTTCTGGCTTGAGACCACTTCCTGCTCACACTGCCAATGAGGAATGACAATCTCTGGCAATATCTGTCTTTCATCTGTATTTTTTATTCTGTATTTTCTTGACGCGCTCATGGCCTCTCACTGTGTCTCTCTTACTCTCACTTTTACGCACTCTTAACAGTTTCAACTAGCAAGTGACAGTGGTACAGCAATAGTTAATGTCACTTGCATATTGTAGTTGTTTTCTTTCTTTTGCTACTGTCTGTGCATGTTTTTCTTCTCAGAGGACACATGCTTGTTGTAGGTTTTGCTTGTCATTAGTTCTCTAATAGAACCCTTTTATAGTACAGCTGTTTTCTTGTTTCTGTAATTTGTTTAAATTGTCATGAATTTGCATCAATTATATACTGTTGATGATTTGATCTTTCATTAGATTATTTATCAACACCCCCACCCCCCCAACCCTCACAGACCTTAAATGTTCCCTGTAGCCCTTATTCCCAAAAATAACTATTTTTTTTCAATTGACTATTTTCAGCATTCATGGTTAGTATTACACTCTGGGGCATATAATGGCTCTGCTAATGATTGCATCCACAAGTCCAGTGAAAATCATGTGGCTCCTCTCTTATTGACTGTTTTCTCAACCAGGTTCAAAAGGCAAGTAGAGAGTGAAGCTCCCTCTCTGCCAGGTTATTTATGACTTTTCTTCCCCAAAGTTATTTTTCTTTCTGTGATTGCGGAGTGGTGTGTTAAATCAGACGTGTCGGGAGATTACTCAGCTGGCCGTCAAGTACACATGGTCAATTTGCCATGATGAGAGGAACTGGATCACACAACCCCTGGAATCTCTCAGTAGAATCTCTGGGGGGAACTCCTCTCACACACACACACACACACACACACACACACACACACACACACACGTTCATGGAGGACGCCAATGTGGTAGTCATTTCGGCCGCCATAATCAAATGGAGGTTCAATCATTTCCACATTTCTTAAGATAACATTATGAGAGGGAGCGGGATCGGAGGGCCAGGGCAATCAAACGTGTTCTGTTTGGTGCTGTTTCTATGGAAGGAGAAATAATGGGGTCATGGGATGAAAGGTGAGACGTGTAGGAGCAGTTCCTGGGTTCAACTATAGGGCAGTGCACTTGTTTCTGACTTCTCCACACAGTTCACTGCTGTCAAAGGCAGCCTGTTACAGATGCCCTATGGCCACTCCTCACAGCAATTAATGCAATTGGACCTAATAACTTTGGGAATTACTAGAAAAACATGAGGGGAGAGTTAGTAACAAAACCTGTGGCGTACCAAGCACATGTTGGAGTATTTAGGTACATATCCTGTGAAAACGTTCTTTATGAATGAATGATGTGAATGTAAATATAAGAAGAGATCACAGTCTGTTGTAGCTTTACTGCTATCTGTTGGTGTGAGCCATTCATTTGCTCCTAAAATTTCCTGAAGTCTCCTGATGCGTGAGAGGGGAGTGGTTACTAGCAAAAGAGTTATTCATAACTGCTGATCCTTTTGTGCGAGGGATCTGTGTCGGATATGGGCGCGTTGAATGCAAGCTGGTACCCGTCTTGGGGTCTCAGATGGAATTTGGGACTTGTAGAATGGTTAAAGGGGCGTTTCCTCTGTTCACACTTGAGCTCTGCCTAGCCATGCTGAACCCTGCGGCCTTCATCTTTTCTCTAGGCCATCGTCTCGTCTCTCCCAGCAAGTAATGAAGTGGGGACCATTACGGTCACTATGGCTAATACTGGGCTAATGGAGTTCAGATAGAGGACCACCTCTACCCATTAAAATAGGCTGGAGCAGTTAAGACACAATTAAGAAGTGGGAAGGCTGATCCTTGGGAGCTATCCTTTTGAAATTCAAATATGCTCTTCATTTTTGTGGGTGACACATCACTCAATCAGACCTTTTATGTTCCGGGGGATTGTGAGCCTTGTTCGCACTTGTGTGCAGACATTCTGGAATCTATGAATATGGTGTATTAGGCTATACTGTATACAGTGCAATGCTATGCAGAGTTAGCAAAGTTCAGAAATAATTTCCGCCTAGGTTCTTGCATGCCTAGATGAATGCATACACTTGCTAACAAACAAGTTTGCTGTAATCTTGGTCACAGTCTGCCTGAGCCCTTAATGAGGGACTTTTTGTCACAATTATATCTCCTTCTGATCCTCGGTGAGAAGTGAAATTCCTGCAGTCAGCAGTCAGCACTTCCCCACACAGTAGCTTGCTGCTGCAGAAATCCATGAGCCAAGAGATTTTTGAGTTCCAATGCCGCCATATTTGAGGCTTCTGTCACATTCCATGTTCAGACTGGCCTCTGCCTTGGCCACATGATTTGCTACACTCCTAACTCCTGATGCCAAGAACTGTCCTTCTCTGACTTCTGACATCAGCCATCTTTAAACACTTTGCACTGCGCTGCATTCTCTCTAATTTCTCTTTTTCCTGTCCCTGTCTTCTCTCTCACATTCTCTCTTTTGCTGTCTCTCTCGCTCTGCTTTTCCCCTTTGTGTTCCTCCTCAGCGATCTGGCTTGCAGCTGAAGCTGATTCAGACATGGAAGGGATCAGATGATTTCAGCTGGAAAAACTGCATTCTTTTTTCATATTGCTTTGAATCCTGCTATTATCCAGTTGCCTGTTTTACAGTAATACCGTTAAACAGAAAGACTGGGATGGAGAAACCTTTACACAGTCTGTGTCTGGTCCAACAGCACTTTATTTCAAAAATATCCACGTACAGTCATTGGGTGACACCAAAAAAGGAGAAAAGAATGGATTTTCTTTGGTATTATCTGGCTCATTTAAAAAAAGGTATTTAAAGGTCTAGTATGTAACATTCAGGAGGAGCTATTGCCAGGAATAGAATATAACGTTTATGTTTGTTTTCATTACTGTATAATCACCAGAAAAAAAAAATCATTGTGTTTTCGTTACCTTAGATTAAGGTAAGGGATTAAGACAGGGAGAGGGTCCCCTTCTATGTAGGCCTCCATGTTGCACCACCATGTTTCTACCGTAGCGCAGAAAGGACAAACCACTCACTGACTCTAGATAGGGTCTTTCGCGTTTTTTGCGAGTTTTGAGGTCACTGTAGTTTCTCCTACACGCTTGGAAGGGGAGGGTGATGCGAGAAGTATTCAAACTGTTGCAAACTTCAATTTCACTACCAGATGGCCCTAAAGCCTGCACACTGGATCTATAAAAAAACTAAATGTATTTTCTTTACTTTGTTTAATGAATTTATTCTATTTTTTAAATGATAATAAAACCCGCCAATATTCTTTAGTAATGATAAAGAGAGTATTGACAAAGAACCAGGTCGATAAGAGTATGGATAAGATAAAGATACAATCCTAAAGATACCCACCCCTACAGCTGGTTAGTGGCTTCACCCTGACTTTGGGTTCTTCATAGATCTAGCCTCTTCATTTTCAAGTGCACCAGATTGATGCATTTAACTTTAAAATGTACAACATTTTCTCACGGAGGAGCATGACCCCGGACCTCCCTAGAGGGTCCAACGTCCACCCACCACAGTCTCACAAAGTCCTGTGGGAAACACTGTATTTGGTGTCTTTTTCTTCATGAAATAGGTTGCGATATGCCACAGCCGTCATACGATTCCATCTGGCTTGCAGCCTACGGCTATGTTTTTAGCATCTTATACCACTGGCGCTACATCCTGCCCGATCATTCCTGGGACTCTCAACAGAGGTGAGAAGGAGGACCCCAAACCCCCAAACACATTTCAAGCAGAGAAATTGTCCTTGCTTTAAGCCTTGCATACATGCCAACGATAGCTCTATCATGATAACATGTGTTGTACATGATGAGGGCAGTTCATATCATGTTTTGCCGTGTGTTGGACAGGGCTGAGGTGAATGCAGGGTGTATCCCTTTGGGGGTCCCCAGAGGTTCCAGGGTGATCCAGAATGGGCGATGGGCGTTTCTCCCCATTCACACTTGATCTCTGCCCAGCCATGCTGAACCCCTCGGCCTTCCTCTCCTCTCAGGGCCATCATCTCCGCTTCTCTCCATGCAGCCGAGTAATGAAGTGGGGAGCATTAGGGTCACAGTGGCTAATACAGGGCTAATGGGGATCAAACAGTCACCCAGCCCACCTCTACCTATTAAGCATGCAAGTAAATGGAAGATTGTTAAAGGACAATAGGCAGGGAGTGTCCAAGCACCAGTGGTTTTACTGCTGTCTGAGCTGCTCATGAAATAGCTTGCGGTTAGTCTTTGCATTAAAAAAATTATTTGAATATAATATTTTGACATTTATAGATAAATTGCTGTTTTAATCCCTAATTTTAAATTTACCGTTTAAGTAATAGCTTCAGCAGCCCGATAGGTTGCTTTTCTCCTCCATCTTAGTTTAGTGGCTATGACTGTGTTTAATTTGTTCTAGACAAACTATTGTAATTTTAGTATTTCAAATAAGTAATGTGTAAGTTTGATCCTCATCATCGGTACATATTTTTCTAAATTTTTGAAACCCCTTTTCCAACCTGTTCCAGCCTGTCTGTATGTCTTCCTGGTCAGTAACTATAGGAGGAAGGTCATTATTCCAGATAGAGGTGTTAGCCGTGCTGGGCCGACCTGTATTGATTGCCTGTGAGAAGATGCTGAGCGGGGGAGAAGTACTATTTGCTTTAAAGTTCAATGGCTCTCCACTGCTGTTAGTGTTGCAGCCACAGGAGCAATCGATATCTGGACAGGGACCCGTGTCACGAGACACGCTCCCCATTTAGAAACATCATAATACTGTGCCGATGCTGTTACCCCACGGCCAGAGCTTGTGTTTGTATATTTTTTTTCTCTACCCCCCCCACACACACACACACACACGTGTCTTGGTTGTCATGTTCCCCCATTGCACCTTACAAGCTGCTTTCTTATTTTATACTGTAGGCTGGGTTTTAGCATGGCAGGCTGGAATCAGTGTGAATTGTAATTATAGATGATACACATGGCTGGAAGGGAGAGATAGAGAGAAAACAGAGCAGAATAAAAGGCAAACAGTCATTTGCAGCAAAGGTAGGTGTCACAAGGTAACTGATTATGTAAAGAACACAGGGAAGGTGTTCAGTAGTGTGTGTTTGTGTGTGTGTGTGTGTTTCTGCACACCCCCTTTTTGCCTATGAAATAAAAAAATATAATAAAATGTGCTCACTGCATTTCTTGGCTGTGGTTCAAGTGCTAAGGGGAAAGAAAGAAAAAGGGCACAATTGTTTCTAGTTCAAGGTGTGTAATGCACAGAGGCGTACATACATAATGGGATATTGTCAGGGGGTTAGTGTGAGGATATTAATGCCCTGGTTTGTCCATGCTATTTGGTGCAGTGTCGCTCCCTGAAGGGAACTGTGAGAGTAGGCTGCTCTAACTACTCTGCCCCCTCCACATACTCTTCCCCCAAGGCCCTGACTAGAGGTCACTCTGTTTAGCACAAGAGGCGAAGCCCATTTTTGCCATGTACCAAAAAAATCTGCTCCTTTCCTCTGCTCTGTTCTCCTCTCCTCCGTTGGTAAACATAAATGCCCCGCCTTGCCTCATTGTGTCCCGAGCATTCACCCTCTTTTTAAACCCTCTCAGTATCCCTGCTCATCCCTCGGTGTAATCCCTCTCTACCCATATGCATATGCATAGCTGCTCTATGGCTGTGCATACATTTGTATCAGACCCCTCTCTTGCCGCCACCCACCCCCCTGCACCCACGTCCTTCGACCAACACTCCTACCTCTGCCAACACACCTCCCCATAGTCTCCCAATGAACCTGTTTTGTGTTTGAACATTTTCACTGGCATTTGAACTCGTCCCATCGATTTCTTTATGGCGAGAGGTTGTGAGGCAGTTCCTTAAAGGGGTTGAAATCGACCATCTAAATATTTGACTAAGAGGTCACTGAGATCGCGCCAGACCCGAGAAAGAAATACAGACAGAGGCGCAATGTGAGAGAGAGGGGAAGTGGCTGGGCATCACTGACAGGAAGAGGCTGGAGGGAAGATCCAGCCAGAGGAAGAGTGCTGCAGCAGGACGCAGAGAGAAGGAAGCAGACAGGCTGCAGTGCTGAACATAGTTTGCATTTTACTTAGGCTCCACAAGAGGGTGCTGCTGGACAATCCAATCCAGATCTTTAAGTGGAAGAGGAAAAAAACTTCCAAAACACCACATATTTTTATATATATTCATATTTAACAACCTTCACTCTTTCAAACAAAGTTATGTACTTATCCTTAAGTTGCAGTCCTGAAAACTAAATTGATTGTCCTTGCACTTCTCTGAGTACTGCTATTGTGCATGTGTGACAGTAATTACATGCTAAGCCGTCAGTGACATCAAGCAAAATTGACTTCACTCTTCCCTTGAATTGTCAATCCATCGTTTTGCTTGAACAAAAATGTGTTTCAGAGATAAATCTGAATGGAGAGGGGTCTTGACCGACACAAGGAAGAAATGTGAAATAATGAATCTAATTGAATGTCTATTAAAATTGTAATTTCTGCCTGATTGGGAAAGTGAGTGGCAGTGTCCAGAGTATTACCTGCCACAGTGTTCCTCACTTCACCAAAGACAAGACTCTCTCCCTCCTTTCTCTCTCTCCTTCTGTCAGTCTGTCGTCTCTCTCCTCCTGTCTTCATCTGCGCATCATTTCAGACCTCTCGTCATGATTCACATAGAGTCCCATCCTAAATTGCAGCATTAGGATATACAGATGACAACATTTGCACTACAATCCCCTTCCATTATGCCCACCATGACAATAGCCCCAGGGCACACAGAGGGGCTCATGTACTATCTCCTCTGGATCCTTTATGCTTAAATGAATAATGCATACAAATATTCACTGTAAAACAAGTGTGTCTTCAGTTATTAGCTTAGCACAAATTTTGTATTTTACTGTACATTTGCCATCACCAGCGCATGTTCCTTGTCAAGACAAAAATGGTTCCTAGATTTTGAAACTTGAAACAAAACAGCATTTGCATCAGAAACATCAGAGTGATGCCTGTCCTCACAATAGCTGGGCTCTACATAATCCACTTGTTATTGGGAGTTGTTTAAATCATGGCAATTACTGATCTCTTTACATTGCATTCTCTCCCATTAGCAAGCTGTGTGTCTCCCCCTCTCTTTCTCACTGTCTGTTTTCTTGCACTACAGTTGTATGCTGCCGTGCTGTCTGTAGTCGTGATGTCTGTTGTCATGGTGTTCAGAGCCCATGCCAGATGTCATAGTTAACTTTGAGGGGGAGAGAGAGAGAATCATGCTAGAGGCTATTTTGTTGTCAGTGATTTAGATGAAACACAGAGATGTTAAAATGTTAGACTTGCCCCACAGAGCCTCCCCCTTTCCTTGCTTTTTTTCAAATTGTTTGAGAGAGATGGTAAATTTACCTTGAGGGTACACAGCCTTTTTCTCTGTTAAATACAAGAGACTCACAAAGCATTATTTGAAATCAGCATTAACAAGTAGTTATCAGAGAAGAACTGAAAGTGGCTGTGATACAAATGTGTTTATGGTCTTTTAATGCAATTCGAAAGAAAATAAACACAAGCTGTAGTCAGGAGTACAAACTGATTTCTGCCTGTGAAATTGCATTGTGTCTGTTTGATTTGACCTGGCATGTTTTAAGTCAGTGTATCAACATTTTCTTTTACACTCAGACTAAGCTGTGTGAGTATGGCATACTGCGAATTACATCATACTGAAAAATAGTTTCTTATAATCAACCAACATCCACATCTCTAACCACTCAGCATGCCTTCTGTTGTTTTGGCAAGATGTTGCACTGATGTAATTTCTTCACTCTGACATTGATGAAAATACAGTACAACTGACTTGGTTTTAACTATTCTTTACTGCAGTAATTGCTAAATATTTAAATGCAAACCAAATTTAAATACATTTTAATGTAAGATGTGAATAAAGGTAATTATTAGATGACATCAAACAGTTAGAAGATGTTGTTCCTAAGAGGAAAGCAAAGCATAAAATAAAATATAAACAAGTCCAAAAAGTTTAAACGATACATTAATTAATTAATAATAAATTATAAATAAATGCATACATATTTACTGTATATATGTGTGCATTCATGTATTACATACATACAGTCCAGTGTCAGTCAGTATACACTATGTACATAGTGTAAGTTGACTGAAACTGTACTTTTGTAAAACATCAAGTTGCACCAGTGAAAACACATGCTGTATCTGAACATGAAGTATATCATCACAACTTTCTTTATTATTTTCTAAGATCAATAAGTTCATAACAAGATATCGCAGAGTTACAGAAACATTGACTCTTAGTGTTTCTCAATTTTTTTTTATCATAATTGAAACAATGAATATTTGAAAATGAAAGAAAAACGAAATATTTTCAGAAAAGTTGTTGGTAAATTTAATTAATTATTATTATGTTTATTATTCTATGAATATGTAGATTTTGTAGATACTGTACTGAGTGGAGCTGCTGTGAATGAATTAGACTGTAACATTTTACATTTAGGCAATAATTCATCAACTAACTTTTATTGGTTTAATTTATGGGAAAGCAATTTTCACTACCAGCACTGTGGTAAACATCGTTAATCAAAATACATTATTATAATGAAGCTGTTTTAAAATGTTTATTAAAGGAAATAAAAAAGGGGTTACCCTTGCTTCGTGCATCTTTCCATTGTCGTGATAATTAATAGCTAAACTGAAATTTTTCTTTGCCAATGCAGATGAGGAGTGAGTGCCAGAGTAAGAAGAATAGTTGGACAATAAATTTAACAATAGGTAGGCTTAACCTTAAGTGATGAACAGTATGTAACATTACAGGAGTAGTCCCATGCAAATGCACCCCACTGCCTTACACAGTGCTGGAGATGACAGCCAATTAAATCCATCGAAGTAAATGCCAAACTAGTTGGCTGATGCTCATTGGACAGTGGGTGGCCTCTGGATTTTTACATTTAGTGTTTGATAGTGTTGTGAAGGAGGACTTGTGTGTGTGCGCACATGTGTGTGTGTGTTTGTGTGTGTGTGTGTGTGTGTGTGTGTGTGTGTGTGTGTGTGTGTGTGTAAGTGTGTATGTAATGCTGTGTTGCTCCAGGTTGAAATTATGATTCTGAACTGTTTTGTTGAACAGAGATGAGTCATCTTTGTATCCTGGGCTTCCTGGGTGGCGGCAACAGTGTTTACATGTTACATTTAAATTGTGCAAACAGAATTTTTTGAATGTCAAGACAGAAAAATGTTCTGGTGCTGCTTTTTGCCTTTGTTACTGTTGCCCACAGTATCTATTCCGACCTGTTGGCCAGTAATTTAGCTGACCCCATGAAACACTTTGACTTTGTACTAAGACTTACGTCACAACGTGAAGTCTTCTCCCTCACCCAGTTCGGTTTGTGTCATATGGTGACAGCCTTCTCTCGCTCTCTCTTTCTCTCTCTCTCTCTTGCGGCAGGGATGAGAAATCACCCACCACCACCCTCTTGAGTGCCATTTGTTAATGAAGGCCAAAGTGTTAGATGATAAATATGGTTGAAGAGAAATGGCACATGTAAGTGATCTCATTTAGGAGCATTACATTTGAATTTATTGGGGTACTTATAGGGGACAGAGGGGCCATGACTCTGAGGGAGAGGGGAAGGGTGCAGATGACTGACTTATAATAGACAGTTGGTAACCCAACTTAGCAACCAAAGATATATATTGCCACCAGAGAAGGATGCAAGCTCTGTGTGTTTATGTGGCAGCGTGTATGTGCTTACATACAGCAGAGTGTATGTACTGTATGTGTGTGGACATATATTTAGGTTTTTGAAGTGTGTGGTGGAAGCTGAGGAGATACAAAGTCTGAATGAACCCAGTTGTAGTGCCTTTTTTACTTTTCTTCTCCACTTTAATAGGCTTCTCTCTTGTAGGATTGTAATATTAGCCTTTTGTTTGAAAATTGAAATACAGTCTTGTAAATAGATAGTACAATATCAAGATAACACAGAACAAGGCATTAAAATATAATAGCACCTTGAATTTTATTCTAAAAATTATTATGATACACCATCCCTATCTACTTTTCAAAGTCATATTTTATGCACTGAATTTGTTGACAACATTTCAACCGTCATTACCATCATAAAACACTGTTTGGGTGTTAAACCGGTAAAACATGAGACTTACAAATAGAAACAACAAAAACATGTTTCTTCAACAGGCATTGATTTGTGTAGGGACTTGTTTGGGGAACAGTTTTCACTTGGTTCGGGACTCCTTTTTCTGTGTATAATCCTCACATCAGAGAAAAAGAGCTTTGCAGGAGTGAGTTGCCTGCTTGCATGGTTCACGGTTAATTTATGTTCGGTTTTGTTACAGTAACTACACCCATATTGTGCAGTCAACTATTCAGAAGAGTCCTACAGTATCTATAAACATTGGCAGAGTGAGACACACAGAATAAAAGGCCTGCAATACCTCCAACTGGTTGACACAATTTGGATTGCAGAAGACGAACAATATATTCAATCCATTTCTTGGCCCCGATGCATTTAGTAAATACAGTGCCTGGTTGGTAAGAGGGATGTTGACAGAAAATCAAAAGCAATGTAGCAGCAGCGTCCTATAATGGAGACTTAGCTCTACTTTACACTCCTCTTACAAAGATCTACGATTTGAAAACAATCAATCCCTTCATGAGAGCTTGTTATTTTCTCCTATAATAAAAAATAACGGCTTTTCATCATTCTTGTACAGCACTGATTGTGTTTGAACTGGAAATGTAAGCATTCATGGCAGGAGTGTGAATAGAAAAAGAGAATATAGAAAAGGTTTTAATTTTTGTGAATCCCACTCTTTCTTTTTTACTTCCTTCACTTCTCTGTTGAATTTGTTTTGGTGATTGTCAGACGTTATTGAGGATTGAAAATATCCACATGGCGTATTGACGGCTCGCCATGAAGGTGGCACTGCATGGCACAGAGCAGTATGCCGTATTTCTCCTCCCTGGCTTTAGTTTGAGGCACACATATACCAGAGAGTATTTCTTCATGTAGACACATGTGGACAGTTTCACAAAATACCCATTACTTTTATGGTGTTGTTCCATCATACCTGCTTTTGCCTCTATTTATTCCTGTATGTTCCTATTACTAATTCTCACGTCCTGTAACATTGTGCTCATTTTCAGCTACATATTTTGGTGTGATGCTGTATCTGTTCCCTGACAAAACGCAGAAACATCTGGAGTCTCTGTTGAAGCAGGTGTTGATATTGCAAATAAGCTTCCTTAGTAAATGGTTCATGTTTTGACTCACTGCAGACCAGTAGACCGGAGGAAATGTTTCTTGTTGAGGCCCAATAACACACTTAAGAGCACATTGTTTGTCTCTTTCTGCAAGACCCTGCCTATGGCACAGCCTGTATTAAGCCCTGTTACGTTTCTTCTCACAAATGACCGTTTAACCGTCTTTTCCGCACCCTGACGCCTCGCCTGTTATTACCACCATTGTCTCTCTTTCTGCTGTATACATGTGTGAGGCTGGGCCCCTTTAATATGCGGAGAGCTTTTCCTAGGCTTTCCTACGGGCACACTGGTCTGTGTTTACTCCTCAGTCAAAATGCCTCCTTTCCACAAGTTTGACATGCCTTTTTGTTGCCATGGTAAGCCCTCCCTTAAAATATATATTTCTGCTTTTGGCCTGGATGGTGTTTTATCTCAGTGGTTTAGAGCCTGTTGCCCCCAGGGCCAGATTTAAATGTGTGTGGGTCTTCAAGGATTTCTCTGCAGAAAAGCCGTTTGGATTGCAGCCTCACCGCCATACAAGTGCGACCGAATTGTGTCATTTTAGGTTTTTGAGCCATCGTTGGAACCAAAGGAAAGTCCAAAAGAGAAGCAAAAAACACAAGACAAAAGCTGATGAAAATGGACCAGATTGGATTATGTCAGACTTGGCATGTGCCTCGTTATGAGGGAAGTCTTCGTTCTGTCTTATCACACTCTGCCTTACAGCTAAATGAATTTTTTTTAAAAGGCAAAGCACAGCTCTGCTCCTTGGAAAACAACAGCCAGATCGTAACTGTAAATACTGGCTTAAAGTGGTGTGGGCTCCGCACGATTTTCAGTCAAAAAACAGGAAGTGAGAGGAGGACAAAAACATACACTGTGTGATTGCACTAACTTTGGGACATGGACCACTTTTTAAGCTGTTATAGATGGGGCAATCTTTTCAACACTTGAGGTGAAATTAGCCCAGAAAACAGTTTTCTCATTGGTGCATGTTGTCAAAAACCTGGATTGCTGAGCATCTTCCCATGGGTCCTTATGTCTAGAGAGCCACTACAGTATGCTCAGGTTTGTTCAACGCTCAGGGTGTATATATGAATATCTATGAAATGGGAAATGGGTGCATTTGTATGGTTTGAATCCCTAAGACAGAAACTGTAAAAATGCTTATCATTGCTTGTCACACCAGATAAGAAGTGAAAGAATAATCTTACAAATTGACAACAATCTAAAGAAATAGATCACAGTGTGGGTATGTTTGGGTATGCGGACAGATTCTACTTTGTTTTGTTTTTGCAATTATATAATCATGTATTTTGTTTAGCTTCTTTCTCTCTCATTTCCGCATCACTTTTAATTAGTGCAACTCAACCTTCAAGAGCCAGGAGGCTGCCTATTTGCAACATTCAACAGGTAATCAAGACTGATTAAGTACTGAACATAGCCTAATTGCATTAGATCTAGAAGCACACTATAACCACCATAACTGCAAACACACATGGTCTCTCAGGGGAAAAAAAGAGGTTTAAAACGCAGAAGATGCTGTAATGCCATAAAATCTACATCAGGGAACGTGAAAACTGACAAACAACATTATGCTAAAGTTGTTATTTGAGTAAAATGCATAGGTTGTGTTTCTATCTTTTTATAGGAATTAATTAATGTACTGTTTATTTAAGCTAAGAAAAAGAACAATTGATCATATAAGTATGCCATGTCTATGTTACTGAGTGAACATCCTCTGTTCACTCCTTCTGTATCACTGTGAAGCCCTTTAAGTGTGCTGTGACATGTCCTGAAGTCCTTGTTTAGCACCTCTCTCTGTGTGTTCAGGGTGTGAACTGATACCTAGTGTCAGCTAGCGTCAGGGACTGAATAGCGAGGGAGAGATAGCTGAGGTCTACATAAACGAAGAGCCTGCAAGGATTAGTCCTGAAAAAGAACTGGGGAGAAAAAAAATGGGGATGGGAAGAAATGAAGAAAGAATGAGAGGAGAGTGAGAGAGAGAGAGAGAGAGAGAGAAGTGGCTTTGGGGGGGCAATTTTCTCCAATTTAGCTCAGGAGGAAGCTATTTTCTTGGAATTAGATAGTTGGATCAATGCAGCTTTCCAGCCATTTATTAGTGCGTGGTGACATCAACTGTTGCTATGTTCATCACAAGGCAGAAAAACCAAAATCAGTGTTTTCGCAGGGCTCAACCTTATCACCACTTGTCAGTTAATTATGCATTTAAAGTGAGGGGCAAGAGTTCAGCAGTGAAACACTTTGATTGAGCACTTTGAACTCAACCAGGAAAGAAATCAGTTCTTTTAATCCTGGCTCCTATGTGATCATCGTAGCCAGGGGATACAGACCGCTGTGTCTCTCATCTCACGGTCAGCCATCTGCAGCACCATTACAAATGCAATCACCCCTGTTATCTGAACTTCAGAACCTAGAACCAAAATAAATAGATAAACATGTCAGAGACAGGGCCCAAAAAAATAGAAGGTGTGAATGAGTCATCCACGAGAGGTTCATCCAGGATGGACCTATAGAACTCTTCTGCTCTTGATAGCCTAAGGTGATGTGAGCTATATGATACATGATCATACAACAAGTAATGCTCCTCTCATTAGCATAGGTCATGCTCTCTGCTTCAAGTAGTTCACATCATCTTACCTAAGATTGGGCTCAAAAGTTAAATGCTATATGCATACTTGGCAAAAGAATGAATAGTATAGCTTAGTATCTGGTGTTAGCACATTTAAAAGAGTGTGGATGTACGGTGTGGATCTCAGGGGTTAAAGGGCATCTTCTGCTGAGCACATCCAAGGCAACATCTGGAACATAGCAGGTTTTGCAGAGATCCATTTCAGAAGTCCCCAAACTCATAAACACTCCAGATCAAGGGCCCAACACACCTATGTTTCTATCCTAAAGAAATCTATTGCCACAATTTATCAACTTTGATTGGTTAACACTTGGACTCTCAAAATGAAACTCTTCATAATTTAGAAGCTGCACTAAATGCAGTTGGCTGGGCTACGTCTAAATGTTTAAAAGTCAAGTGAAGGAAGGATGCAGTTAGACCTGAAGTTATGTCCTCCAAGGGAACTTTACAAAGATCCTCTCACAGATTTATAGCCACTTACCTAGGAGCCTGAGTCGATATTCATAAACGTGGCTTCAAACAAAGGCCCCCATCCACTACCCCTGCTTGTAAATAAATACAGATATGCCTCTTTTACAGACAGCAGCAATCTAAAATATTACCACCAGCATAATTTTACCACACATTAATATTTTACGGCACATTGTATTTTACCGCATTGAATCTTAAACTTTCATGGCCAGCCCCAAGGATTTTATTCCTTAGGAGCCTGTATCATTATTAGCCAAGACGTATAGCAGGTACAGCTGACGATTGCCTTGCTTTTGTTCTCTTCACCATTTCATACATTTTCAGAGTCAACAAGGCTATCCTGTTTGCTTTACTCAGGTTATTTCTTCTAAAGTTGATTGACTTTTTAATTGACTTCTGTATTATCGGTTTTTATGCTAAGACCTTATGAAGACTCAAAACTACTTGAGCTTTTGGTACTAAGTTCTGCCCTTGAGAGGTTAAAAACTGTTAAAACACACGCAATTGTGCGTCTTTACCTAGACCTATGGTGTGCTCTGATGCGCTGCATGACCATCCTTTGCCATTTGTTTTTGTACAAGGTATCAGTTCATTAAATGCACCATCCATAGACAGATTGCTCATGTATGGTAAGACCCTATTAAATCTAGTTTGAAGTGTTTAGTTTTTCATCTAAACAAGTAAAACCCAACCTGTACAGTATCTGCCTCATTATGATAGGAATAAAGTCTTAACATCTGCATGTGTGTATTTGCATCTGTGCATGTGTATATGACTGTGTAGTGATTTAAGTGGTTTTAGTGTCAAAACAAATCTAATGAGCTGGCACAATAATTATCAGCCATTTTGCTCTCACTTTAGCTAATTGAGGCTTTATATTAGAGTTAATACCACTGGCTATACACTGTTTTACAGTTACCAAAATGTTTGGCCAGAAATAGTGCTGCCAATGATTTAGATTTTTAATTTGTGCATGTCATTGTTTTAATATCTCCCTATTAACCATACTTATGAGCTTTGACAAGCCTCCCCAGATGGAGGTAATTGATCAACTCCTGTTTTGTATATTTTTTACTAATACAAACAACTACTGTATACAATAGTAGCAAAGTCAAAAAGTACAAGCAGTTGCCTCGCTTTTAACCTGATTTGCTTTAGCAGTGCATTTAAGAGTCTTGATCTGGAGTTTTTCTTTTTGGCATAAGTAATGATTTGTTTGTTCCAACAAATGAGTCTATGGCATTCATTTAATTGACTGTGTGCTGTACTAGGGCTCATCATATACCGCAGAAGTAATATTAAGGAGGTCCTCTTTTTTAGATTCTCGCTGCATATTTTTCTGAGTTGTCTATCATGTTTTTTCCTCTCTTCCTCCTCTCTCACTTTGCGCCATGTATTTGAAGCGCTTTGTGATATTCCTGTCTTATCCAGGTGAGTATGAGCTGATCCCCAGGCCCTTTGCTCTTGTCATGAATCTCCCGGGCTATCGGGCCCTCCTGGGGCCCTGTTTCACACACCAAATTGATGTCTCCGACTGGAAATGACACTTTCAGCAGGATTTGCCATTCTAAACCACCTCAAACCCATGTGATCTCACCCATTCACTCTCAGAGGGATTGCCTTGAAATGCACCATAGCTTCAAAAGCCAATGAGCATAGCATGCTTGAATGAAAAGCTGATACATATCCTATCAGGGAAAAAAGAAAAGATATTCTAAAATGCTGGCAATGTAGAACAGTATTTTTTGCTCTGAACAAAGACCAACAGTCACATGAATAAGAAGGTATTGCCTGGGGGAATGCAATGGAGGGTAAAAGGGAGTGGAACTAAAAGAAATCAATAACCACATGAATTTTCATGTGTAGGTGCTTGTCCACCATTTGCTTTATCTTGTTAATATCTTTCTCGATCTGTCCGTCCAGGAATACAGACACAGATGGAATTATTATTACATATTATTCAGATCTCGCCATCTTTTTCTAATACTCCATTTTAAGGAAGAGCACAGTGACCATGTTGCTTCGCTTAAGGACTAGTTATGATATAATTTGAGGCTGGAGTAGAAGGAAAAGTGAAAAGGTGTGACCAAGAATCCCTCCCTTGATTTATTTTCATCCCCAAGTCTTTTTAGGGCTGCACGTTTCTCCTAGGGGGCTCTACAGACTAGCATAATGGATAAGGGCAAGGGTGTGAAAGGAGCACCTTAAGGCACCTCATTCAACCCTCCCAATCTCTCCTGCACACACCTCTTGAGCTGTGAAGGCCTTCTTTCTTTCCCCTGCTAGCATGGGAGCCCTGTAATAGGCTCTAATTGATAGGGAGGTGTTGGGGTCTTTCTATATGGGCTGAAGGGATGAGAGTAAGAGAGAGAAAGAGGGAGAGAGAGAGAGGATTACATTCGGGTATGTGGGATGGAGTGGGGGAGGAGGAGAGGCTGTGGAGTGGTCTAGGCCCCGTCCGTAATGAGTCATTAATTTCCTAGCGGTTTTGTGGCGGTTGGCTCATTACTGGTCTGCAGAGGAGCAGGAACAAAGCACTGGGTAGGTAGGAGGTGAGCTTAAATAGTTGGGGCTCAACACTTCCTAACAAAAGGAGGAAGAGGACGATGAATGGCACTTGGAACAGATGCAGTAAAAAGTGGCAGATGCAAATTGCGAGAGAGCAAGTCTTCCTTCAAGCACTTTTCTCTTTTTATTTTGTCAGACTGCAGCCTGAGAGTCTAATTAGTTAGTGAGGTGTTTCACTTCTGATAGGGCTGTGTCTCGTTATTGTCACAAAGAGGATTCGTAGAAATGGGAGGAAACGCATATGTTCCACAGTCCCCAGTGGAAGCAGCTCACTGCAATAGTTTAATTGATTTCATTATTTATTTTGCCCTATAGAATTGGAAAGATGTGCAATATTTTCATGCTATGAAATGGTGTGGTATATAGTTTAAGATGTGATAAAACAGTATGAAGATGATGCCCGCAGGTCATTCATTATGTTTTTAATTATGTGTTTATACTCTTCTCCCTACAGGCAGAATGATTATGGACAAATTGGCAGTGGTTCTAATGAAAATGTGGTCGTCCCTCGCTTTGTGGAGTGTGTGGACCATGTGTCGAAGGTCACCTGTGGCGCAAACCACAATCTTGCACTGACAGGTACCGTAATGCACTGTGCAGGCCTGCCATGATACACAACATTCATGTGACATAGTGCACAAGTGTACAACGCGGTTATGGGCTGTGTGTGATCAGAGACGATTCAGAGCGTCTTTGGTGTGATTTGACAGCGTTCATTACAAATAGTAGGCAGAAAGTGAAAATAGCGAGTGGTTTTTGAGTCCACGAAAACTCTGTGCAGTGTGTCTGTAGTAAAACTGAACTAGCAGACCACAATAGCACGACATCTATGCTTCAGCATCTCAGCAAAAAGCATCCAGTCCACAGAGCCGACACTAGGCATAAGAAGGCTAGTAAAGAATACAGGCTATGTTAATTGTGGCTACATTTAATGGCTAGTTACGTAAATCAATATTGTGGCTAGACCCTAAGATAGCTAGGTTTTGCTCAAGAAAATAACCACAGAAAATAAAATGCTTCTGTCAATTTGTGAAAGCCTGAGCTTCATTCACGTTATTATTATGATAGTCCCAGTTCCTGTCCATTCGTTTTTGCCTCCTACAGATGCCACAAAGAAGACAGTCAAGGCTTAACATTATGCCTGAGCTGTTATTGAGTTGAAACATGTAGTTCTGAAACTTAAGTTTAAATCCCCTATTTTTTAAGCAACAACAAGGTGTTTTGGGGTTTTTTGGATTTCGAAACATGATTCAAATATTTGTCTTTTTTAAAAAACAGCCATTTGTAATTGTCCCCCGTTATAGTATGCATGCCCTGTACCGTTTACCTCTTTTTCTTTAATATGCTTCAACATACACGAAGTGGATCCTATCATTGACCCTTCACCTATTATGCTAGATTTTATATTCTGTAAATGCACTAGCACAAATCAGCTGGACACCACCTTTAAGATGGGAGCTGACGTCACTAGTCATGAGCTGTCACTGTGTGCTTCAAAGTTCACCCATTTTACTCAATTTTATGCGAATATCAGAGCCCTCAAGCCTTCGATCGGCACATCACCTGAGAGAGAGACGAGGAGGGAGAGAGAGAGAGTTAGCGAGAATATGGCCCTGGCTCCTGATCCATAACAGTCATTGCCTGTTACATACATTTCAGAATTCATTCAGGCTATGAAGATAATCGAGGTAGTCGACAGTTTCCCCTGCAGCCCAATGGATTTATGATAGCACTGTCAAGAAAATGAGGCGAAATGACACAGTAGCTGACTTTAGCTGCAAATAATGTGATAGGCCGTACAGTGGTGCAGCAGCAGCTGCTGTCATTGCAGGTAATAGGCTATAAAGAAGCCTGATAGCAATACCTGTCATTTCTTAATGGCTGACTTCACTGAAGAGCTTTTGTGGCCTTTAACATGAAGATAATGGAAGATACAACAAATTTTACAGCTTTTGCGTTGCATCCATAATTTATCACCAGAGGCCCCATGCAGCAGCAGCACAACAAGGACAACATGCTCCTAGAGGCGTGCTCAAGAGAGATGCAAGATGAGCTGCAGGGGGTTAGAGGCCCGTGCTATGCTTTGCAGTTAATGGAAGAACTAAACAGTGTCCAAAACAACTGCTGTCAGTTGATATTATCATATACCTGTCATATTATGTGATGATACCTTTGTGTACTAAATTTGTTTTGGAAATTAGATTTTGCAAAGGACATTGGAACAGTATTCATATCGATTTGCAGAAATAATATTTTAATCACATGATTACTTTTTTGCTCAAAGTGAAAACTTTATTAATTTGCTCATTGATGATATGCAGGTGACGGCAGGTTGTTTCAGTGGGGCTGTGGACGGGCGTGTGGTAACATAAAGGGGAACGTCCTGTTTCCAGAGGAAGTGATGCTACCAAGCTCGGCAGTGAGAGACATCGTTGGAGGAGGTTGGCATAGCCTGCTTCTGACAGGTTAGTCTCGGCTTATGTTTGAAACCTAGGCGTGTAACATGGTGCAGTGCAGCCATTCACATTCTACATTCACTAGATCCAGCACTGCCGCTTGCCTGCTGTTACATGCAGTTTTCTGTTTATAGTGCATGCAGACGGAGAGTATATGCTTGCATGTTTCGTACATGCCGACATGTCCACGACCTCAACATAAAGTCTGCGTAAATCCTTGGTGTGTGTCTTGGCCCTCACACAGACGTGTGAGTGTGTGCTTTTAGCTGTGGTGTCCATCTATCCACATCATTCATTTAGAGCTCTCCCAGGGCTGGTGCGGCTACATAAACACAGAGGTTGAGGCCATGGCTGCTCTTTCACCTAACTGTGGAGAACTTCAAAGTCACTTCTCCTCACACAGCAGATGAATGCTCCCTGTCTGCCTGGCTGATATATTGGCCCCAGTTGCTGTCTTCTTACTGTAGTATGGCTGCGACTGAGGCCCCATCATGGAGCCAGAGCTGGGCCATTTGTTAGTTTTAGCTGTATCTCCAAGACCTGGCTTTAAGTCTGAAGGGAGGACATTAATCCTTTTAATACAACACTTTGTAGAGTCGTTTTCCTATGTTGCTAATGCCGTCTATTATTAACCCCATTAAAAGTGTAATACAATTTAAGTAGAGTGCTAAAAGTGGATCATTTGTTTCTCCGTTCTGTTTGAATTAATTCTCAATTTATGATCTAAAGGATTAAACTATAGGAGTCACAGCACTAAATGAGATTCTTAAACTGCCGGTCATACATTTACACATATTAATACAAACATTTATGAGCATGCATTCACACACACATGTCCAAGTGTACAGATACACACACAAAGCTGCTGTGGGTTGCATTTGCTCTTCCAAATCCTGTAATGTCCCCAGTTTGATCCCTAGCTCCATTCTGTCATGAGGGAACAGAAATATCCATCTTCAATCAGGCCTTAATGAATAGCCTGATGAGTGTCGGGCAGAACTGAATTACCAGATAGATTTGAAGAGCGTGAGAGTCTGTGTGCACTGTATGTGTGTGTGTATGTGATGGGTGGGGGTTGTTAGGGGGTCAGTAGAACAGGACACATGTAGAAATTAATTCTCTCCAAGTTCAAAAAAGAAATTGGCTAATTCTGTCATATGAGCCTGGAATCGCCGTATCTATTGGCATGAGTCTTCATTTATTCGGGTCAAACTGCGGAGGGATACACAAGGGATAGAAGCGAGAGGTTAGCAAGAGCAAGTCGGAGTGATGGAGGGTGAGATTTGAAAATTGGAAAGAAAAGGAGAGAAAGAACGGAAACGAGTAGAAAAATGATAGAGAGATGGGAAAGATAGAGCAAAAAGAGAGCTATAGAGTCAGTGGTATGAGACAGCTTGCCTGGGCCGGAGCATATTGAGGGCAGCAGGTGGAAGAGTGGCACAGTTAATTAAAACGCCTGTCTTAATGTCTCAGCCCGTCACTCCAGGGAGAGAGCGAGACAGAGAGAGAGAGAGAGTTGCCAGGCTCGTGCTGGGCTGCACCCAACCAGCCATCTAGACAGCAAACCAACCATCCCGCCAACCCACCAGGCCACATGTCAGACAAGCCCTGACACTATGCCCTTCAGATCATCCTTTGCAACACACACAAACACACACTCACACATGTGCACAGACATGCACACACGTCTAAACCCCACCCACTATTTCCTTTATCTTATCCTCGTAGCCGTACGCCTATCCAAATGGCCACCTTCTCTAATCTGATGCAGACCTCTTAAAAAAAAAACAAAAAAAAACCTTCTCTAAAATAAGAACAAAAACACACTTCTGATGTTACCGTTTTGCTCAGCAACATCTGTAGCATGCCTCTAGACTTCCAGCCTTGCAGTGTAATCTTTCTGCTTTAAATAATTCATAGAAAGCACAGGCTGCGCACTATGTTCTGAATGCTGAGGGTAATGGGGATGTTGTGATATTTCTATCATGGCCTGTCTGGAGCAGCAAGCGAATCAAACCATTAAAGATCTGATAAGCAGTCTGTTCAGTGTCATAACAGCATTGGCTGTCATCGCTGCCTTAGGTGGACCTTAACAAATCCATTCTGCTCTGTATGCTACAATCTAGTAAATGGTGAATCATGGCAGAGATTCTCCACTATGTTGTCACAAATTTTCAAGTCACACCAAATCATTGATGTATAGGATTGCACAAAGTCCTATGTAATGTTTGACAATCCTGAAAACACTATTATTCTGCACTAAAACTATGCTCAAAATATTGTGTTAGCAGTGTATTTTATTAGACATGAATACAAATGTATTTAAAGAGAAAAAGGGCAAAAACGAAGAGTATGAGCATCCATCCATGCGGTGGATCTAGAGTTGTACGTCGTGTTGTTTGACTAATGTTTTATCAGGCTTTGCTGTATCACGGCGGATTGCTTTGTCAATAACCAGCCTGGTGCCTCAGTGAGCATGAATTTGAGATTGTCAGGATGAGTGACAGGCTGGAGATGGCAGATAATTCAAAGAAATTGGAAGTGTGAAATCTTTAAGGGCCACTTCTTAACACAGCAAATGCCAGGGTATCTTTCCATCAACTGCTGCTCTCACAAGCCACCGCATTGTTAATGGTGGCCTGTCTGTCCATCAAGACCGCTTCAGGAGGGATTTAGACCTGTTTGGCACCTTATCTCTGTGACTGCCTCCCAGTAACCTGACCACTGCACAGGCCTTGAGTGCTGTGTGTGTGTTTCTTGTGGGCAATGAGGGTCATAAATCTACTTACAGCGCAATATATATTTTTGCTTTTCATTCGCTTATTTATTTGATATTGATTTATTTGATTATCTGTCTCATAGTGTAGTGGTATATCTATCCATTGTTACCCAATCAGGAGCCAAATGTAATGGTGCTTGTAGCACTTGTTAATTTAACTGTCAACACTACTGATTGACCTTAGATTGTATCAGTAAGAGCGCTTTGTCCTTGTGAGGGTGTTTCTGTGTCTGCTGCTGGCTTTCTCGATGGGAACGGAGAAGCCAGTGTCTGTTTTCAGGTTTGTGGAAAAACATTGTTCTAAAGCAAGAAACTCAAAATGTCAGTCCCTGATGGGAGATAACCGTTTCCTTATGAGTCCCATCTTTACATGAGGAGAAACGTCTTTAGCACAATAAATAGTACGAAATTCAAATCTAAACTTTTTTTAGGTAATTTAAACATTCAAATTAAAACTGTATGAAATCGTATTAATGTACCCAGCACAAAATTTGCTGTGGTCCACTGAAGTCCACTCAAACATGCAAAGTGTGAAGGGGAGGCAATGGATTCATTGTCTTCTATGAATATATATTTCATTAATAAGTTGAGATCTGGGGCATTTGAATACCCAAAATTAACCTAAAAGTAATTTGAAATACAAGTTAATTATTCGTTTGATAATGAGGTTTATGATTAAGAAGTTAATAAAAGAAACAAAAAGTCCACTTTTGTGCTAGAAAATAAAACCGAGAATTCACACAGGAGTAAAAAAAAAAAACTGGTGTGTGTGTGTGTGTGTGTGTGTGCACGCTGATGTTCATTTGTCTCACCAGAACTGCCACTGCTCCAATGAATGTCAAGAATTATGCTTTTGAATAGTGATGTCCTGACGTAGCTCCTAGCACAGTTACTCACTGAAAACAGTTAAGGGTAAGACGTATAGGAGAAAGGCAGAAGAGGACAAAGAGAAAGAAAAGGAAGAAAGACAACAAGGCAAAAATGGATCTTCCACGTCTGCTAATCCAAAAAAAGCTTAGACTCTGTCCTCTGTTTGTATGTACAGAGAAATAATGAGAGAAAATAGACAGAGAAGGAATGGGGACTACAGAGAAGGACCCAGAGAGAGGAAAAGAAATAAACAAAGAGGAAAAGAAAGAAATATGTCCCCAATTTTCCCCTTGTAATGGTCTCAATTCCCTGCCAGAGCTCCCTGTCACAGGGAGGTAGTTCCCAGGCCGACACATCTCAAGCTGTTCAAACATCCATTAGGATGTTTTGTTTCTTACACTCTACAAATACAGCAAGACGAGACAGAAACGGGCAGATGATGAGAGGGAAATTGAGGAAGAAAGAAAAGAGACAGAACGACCGAGAAGAGAGGGTGAAGAGGGGAGTGAGTTGATGGGAACGGCAGAGAGAGGAAAAGAGGAAATTTATCAAGAAACTCGTGTGATATTTAATGATCCTTGTATGTGGAGAGGGAAGACCACACCAGCTTGTTCTCCTCTGCCAAATACCGATCCCCTAACTTAATTTCCTGCTCAATTGCTGTTCTATAGTGCATAGTACAGTGATACAGGCTGGCAATATAGAAAACAGATTGCCTGTGCGGCGGAGTGGATAAGGCTGAGGCTTGTGCTGCTGGAGACCTGCAGTCTCCAGGGGGGTCTTGTCGGTGGGCTTCACAAAACCAACAAAGCCCATCTTTCCCTGCGACTGGCAGCAGCTGGCAGGTAGATCTTCAAGCACTGGAGGTGGGGAAGTGGATCTGTGGGTGTGGTGTGTGTGTGTGTGTGTGAGCGTGTGTTTCTCTACAATGTGTGTATGTGGTGCAGAGAGTCGTACTGTTCTTTGTAGTGGAGAGTTCCACAGTCTTCCATCTTGTGTTTGCTCATGTGCTATGACTGCGCTCCACTCAAAAATGTAGGCTTGCATGGACAGCAACCATCAATCAGTGCACAGAACAGTGTGCAACTACAGCAACAGTTTTCCCAGACATACACACAGATACGGTACACACACACCTTCCATCAGTAATACATACATAGAGTACACACGCCTGTTACTGTGTGAGATGCTTCGACGAGCCTGATTAGAATTTTTTGCAAATTTTTTCTTCCATACAGACCTACTCTGTTTTTGACATGCAATGTGTTCTCCATGAATTCCCATAGTACGCACAAACACAGATTTGCATGTCCAGTGCGCATACACACATAAACAAGATACTGAACCCCAAAATTGCTCCCGAAGCTGTCCCTTCGGTCTGTGAGTGTGTAGGTCGCTTTGGATAAGCGGGCGGCTGTGGCAGAGTGGTCACCTGCCAATCGGAGAGTCGGCAGTTCGATCCCCCAGCCATGCGTCGAAGTATCCTTGAGCAAGATACTGAACCCCAAAAATGCTCCCGAAGCTGCGCCTTCGCTTTGTGAATGTTCTCATATGTATGTCGCTTTGGATAAAAGCGTCTGCTAAATGACTAAATGTAAACAAATACAAAACACAACCAACTGAAATATATGACAATTGCTAGTTGCTAACAATCTTCAATGTGTTTATATAGATAGGCATTTATTTTTACTGCACTCTGTTGGTAATTGATATCACATAATAGCGATTTAACATTAAGCCAGTTCATGAAACACTTTACTTTTGCTGTTGTAAAGTAGTTTTTCTTGGGAAAAGTTGTTTAAATTTCATCACTTATTCTGGCATATAGGAAGTGATGTAATTTGTTGCATCCGCATCGAGATAAGCTTAGAATTTACAGTCTGAATCAATTAATAAGACAATAATTTGATTGAGTGATTGACATACTGATATACCTTTTCTGTGTGAACCTACATAAAGTCTTAATGGGTTGTCATGATGCTGTTTTGAAGTTCAAAGTAGGCCAGTATAGTGAAGTCTTATCATGTCTGCCTGGAGAACTGTTGTGAATGTTACTTGCATTCCAGTTCTTTCAGAGTTGTTATTTCATGCAGGAAGTGTCACTAACCTAGTTGCCATTGGGTTTTGCGCTAATGTTAGCAGTATGAACCTCCTCTGACCTCACACAGTGACAGGGTTTTGTTGCGTAACAACCTTGTGTAATGAACTTCCTCCCAGGAGATGTCATTAAGGACGGGAATGTTTGTCTTCCGCTTGCACCAAAATGAATATTCAGCTATTATCGCTGCACAGCATTCAGATCTGATATAAGTATTGGGTTTCAGCTTGTACAGAAGAGAGACAGAAACCCATTCCAGATGGGTTTTATTTACTGTCTCTCTGATCAGCCACTAGTTTTGTTAATTTATTTCATCTAACTGGGTTTTGCAGCGTGAAGACAGTTAAGGTAATTTATCTGTCTTCCTAGACATTGTTTTATCTGGCATACTTCATTCAGACTCTCCCCCTAGTCTCTCTCTTACCCAGATTTGCATATTTGTTTTAACTAATGTCCTGTTGTAGGCCACTAAAGATCTTTAATAACACTGCTAGGGTTTCTGCAAGTCGACCACGCCAAGAACCACACAGGCGCGGATGGGATAGAGCTGTCAGAAGGCTTTCCATCACACACAGGGATCACATTTGAGCAAAGGTTTTCCTTGATAAATGAACCCAATTGGTCAGCTTATCGGCTTGATCAAGACTGTATGCCTTTCATGGCTCGTCTACTTTTCCCATGTAGGAGGCCTTGTAGAGGGGGAGTGCACTGTTCATGTGTGTGATATTTGTGAGCGAGAAAGAGAGACAAAGAAACCGAGGGAGAGAGTGAAATATGTCACAGTGATTATTTGAATTCCCTTGTTTATTGAAAATGACTAAAACCAAGGTTGATCCTTTACATTCCAAAAATGTTCACAAGAACAGGAAGGAAGGGAAGGGAGCTCTCTGTCCTTGTGGGGGGACGGCATACACCATGTGCCATGATTAGCAATTCCCTTCTGAGTATCATCATCCTAATAGTAAATATAACTACAGGAAGTAATGATTTGTGCTCCAAATTATGTGGATGTTTATACTGCTCGTTGACTGAGCAATATATTTCTGATCAAAGATAAACTGTACGAAAGAAAAATAAAAGTTGCATTAGTGCAACAGTGGGAAAGAGGAAATGGTGGGTCCCTGCAGGCTGATGTATCTTGTAAAGCAACATCAGTCTGCCGGGACCCCCCCCCCCTTGCACCGAAGGAGTCACTGCCAAGATGGTTGCTTGAGCTCCAGGCCTGCAGGGCTTGACCCTGCGCATGCTGCCAGACACCATTTCTCTAAATCCAACCTCAAAATGAATCTTCAGACCCTGGCATAATTCCTCATCCTCTCTTCCTGTCCTCCTCACACCATCTCTCTCTGTCTCAGTGTTTCAGTTCTTTTATTTTCCCAACGTGGGCCATCGGGAGGATGGTGTGGGATGCCTCATCTTTCAAATTCCTGTGAATTTAAGATGGTAAGTCTTGTTTTTGAGGATGAGTGTTTCATGGAGCTGGGTGTCTGGGGCTCCTCCCTACAGGTTTATCATGTTGGCACATGGATGGCTCCTTTTTTAGGGTTGTCGTGAGTTGTCCTCCCCTGAGTCTGGACCTCTCAAACATAGTGGCATGAATCCTTGGCAAACACTGTGTGCAAACAGAGCCATTAACATAGAATGTCAAGTTTAATTGCAGGGCTTATAGTGAGTGTTTTTATGTACTCCTGACCGCATACTGAACTATGCTGTAAATGAAACAACACATGATCACATCATTTAATGGAAAGCTATGATAAAAGCTGGGCTAGCAGAGAACGCAAGAATTTCGTAAGTTGCACTGTACAAAATGGAAAGTAATATATTATGTTTTCAATGGGTTTGGCACATATCTCAAATGTAAAGCCGTGTTTTATTTAGCTGAAGCATTTTATTGTTTGCATATCTTAAAGCCAAATGTGGGATCAGCTGTATTGCTTGTGTTGAATATATAGCTTATGAGTTTAGAAAGTCATTTCAGTTGACAAGTTCCCATAATAACCACTGATTTATTGTCTTAGAAAAGTGAAATAATAGGTTTTCTGTCTTAGGCCAATCACTGAGAGGTTTTATTGGATTTTTCCACATCTCTAATAACTTTGCATTATTTTGGTTTCACATAACAGTATATACTATTAAGTTTTTCTCGTGGTCTTCATTTCCGTCATTCACAAGGCAAACAAAAAATATTTTCCATTCCTGCGAGTCACATTATACCAACAGATCCCGGGGCCAGGGTAGGCCAGGCCAGTGTTAACAACTGTAGCTTGGATTTCTGAGTTTTAGACGCAGTTTCTCTCTTTCCTCTTGGTCTATGTTAGGAATGATATCTTGTTCTTTCTTTTTTCCTTTAAACCTTTCCTTTCCTTTTCTGTTTTTCCTCCTCCGTGTGGTGTAAGGGCTCACGAGGAGAGTTATAAAATTAAAAGCTGAACTTCAACCACTCGAGGTTATGCTTGTTCTGTTTTTTTTCCTTTCTCCAAGCTCACCCCCCCTGTTTTCTTCACCACTGAGTCAAACCACCCACTAAGTCTAAGGTCACTAGCTAGCCAAGGCGAAGGCTGTTCAGCAGGGCTGCAGCAAACTTGGCAAAGTCCTGGTAAGACTCCCTGCTGCTCCATGGGACATACCAGCTCCTTTGCCAAGTCAAATAACACATTTAGTGTATTGAAAGTAAGATTTAAGTGGGACAGTACAATGCGGCCAAACCTCTCATCTCTGAGCCGGTCCTTCTCTTTGTGTGCTAGAGTGTGAAAACTGCTCCTGTTCTCAGGGACTTAATCTTTTTTTTTCTTGCTGATTATTTGGAAACAGGTCAGTTGGGCGAGGAGGCTGTAACTCCACCCACCAGTTATTTTTCTCATAACTTCACATTCATTGCTTCATCAACTTAATTTCTCCTCACCTCTCAGTCTTTTTTACCAGCACTCTTTTCTCCTCCCTGTGTGTATAAGAACATTTTTCAAAGAATTCAGTGGCCAAGTTCAGGCCCTTGAAGTGATTGGCTTTGATTCAAGACCCTCTTTCCTTCTCCTATTTTTTCTCTTTCTTCTCACAGTGTTGTGCTCCTTATTTCACAGCGAGTGACACTTTTCACCTCTGTTTTTTAACTTTAACATACAAAAACAAACATGCAGGTTTATTTTTTGTTGTACTATTTTTCTCTCATTCACCAACTGGTGGGGAAATACGGTGACAAGAGGAAAAATCTTGCTACAGGTCTATTTGAATTCTATGTCAGACTGATGTATCCATCACAAAATTATGTAATTGCAATATAAACAAATCCATGAATTTCACACTCTTGAAAACACAGTCCTATAAATATTCACAACAGGTTTGTATTGAATTCAGTCATTTGGCAATAGGTTCAATTATGTCTTCCCCACAGATACAGTCTCTATCCAAAGGCTTTTAGAATTCATTTTATTCATAGATTTGGGTGGTTGTTTGGATTTTGATGATACAAAAACAGCTATGTGAAAATGTTAAATTTACTCATTGAGGAGTATACATACGTCTCACTGTCTTTCTTCTTCTGCACATTTCCTGACATGTATGATGCTTTAGAAAGCAAGGCTGGTTGACACTGGTTGTCTTCAGGCAGGATTATATAAACACCCTAAAAAGACCAAGACAAGCTAAATGTTGATCCATGACTGACACACAATGTTCAATAATTACTAAAACTGATACATGTAATTCTACAAACCAGGGATCCCAAGCAAAGCATTTATTGTGGGTAAACACTTCAAGCAAAGTATTTGAAGCTACTGTGATGTATCTCAAGTACAATTAAAGCCAATAAGCCATTTCTGGACTATCAGTATTATGTAATGTTAACCATCTCTATTGTTTGATGCTATTCATTTGTGCAGAAAACACAAATGGACAGTAACAATGGATGGGACCTGAAGTTACATAAATATATTTTATTTTAGATTAGATTTTTATATTGTTGATTTTTAAATTCACATCTTTGAAGAATATGAATTAATATTCACATAAAGTGCAAGCAAATAACAGTATTGAATCACAGCCTATGTTGGCTTCTCATAGGTATATTATTTATATGTGTAGTTGTCTAATGCACAATTCTTGTGATTTAATGTGATCTTTACATGGCTCAATATCAAACATATTGCAGCTTGTGAGTTGGCAGTGCAACAAATTAAAGCCTTACCAATCTTCTTTATTTTATAGTAAAACGAGTGTTTCTATATGGCGAGGCTAGTTGAGCGTGAATTCTCAGAAATTGAGTTCGTGGCATGTTGGCTCATACAAACATGGTTCTTTGGCATCAGCGACAACAGGAAAGCAAAGTAACCCCTGTTGTTAATTGTTAAACTTGGTACTCTGCAACTAATCCCCCTTACTGTGTGCATTTTTCAGAAAGGGTCAGGTACTTAGGGTAAGGTTGGGTTAATGAATAGAAACCACTGCAACAGAAATTGTACACTACATTGTCTGTGAGGCAAACTTCTCCAAAACAGTTATGATTTGATTACACCCTGCTTACTGTGGGTGGACAAGACCAGTTTGTAAACACGCCATTTGTCTGTCATCATTCATTATGCAATTTCATTAATCACATTAGTTGTATATATCAAAGTCACTTAGCTGTGGAGGATTCCTGTGCTTGTGACTGAGTCCTATCGAACCCACAGCCAAGCAACATCTTTTGTGCTGATGATTGTTAAAGGAAAGCCTTAACAAGGGCTAAGAGTGTATAATTTCTCTGCTGTTGTGGAGTGTATGAACAACGACACTGTATGATTGTACAGTAGCTACTAGACAGGCATGGCAAATTGGGGCCATAGGCCAGAGGACTGTTGTAACACATTAGCTGCTGCCACAAGGAGGTCAAACTCAGCTGTGTTTGCTGGGTTATGTGTTTTGTTTGTTTGTGTGTGTGTGTGTGTGTGTGTGTGTGTGTGTCTGGTTGCACCTAGCTGCATGAGTCTGTGCAGGCTAAACAATGGGACAGGGACCAGTGACAGTTCTTGACGTCCCAAGGGTGTAGAGCCAGTACAGCCATGGTTCAGAGTTCACCTGCTAATCTGTGCTAGACCTGGAGGAGAAGCCAGCATGTTCTTCCGTAGGATAAACAGGGGCGAGGATTTAGAGATGGAGTGTGGATGGAAAATAAACCAGTAAAGGTCAAGATTGTTCAAAGTAGGCAGAATTATGATTACTCCATATGCCATAAATTTGCTCTTTGGTTCTGTTTAGTGTACAAGGGATGAGCAGTAATGTTACAACCAAATACAACTGTAAACATTTTTGACTGAAATCAGAATCAAAGGAGAATCCTCCCTATCCTCTCATGCTAAATACTGTAATTTAATGTTTAGTGTAGAGTTTTCTTGTCAGTTTAAGTGTTCAACCTAAATGTTGTGGTGTATCCTCCTTCCCTACACCTGCTACATCTATGTCTACTTTAGTCAGTCATTTCTTACTTTTTTTTTCACAACAGTTCAATATTCAGGCAGTTACTGAACAGCTGGGTATGTCTATGGTATTGATTGGGCCTTTTAAATTGAGGACAGTGTGTATTGTGTCTGCAGTGTATCATGATGTAGCAAGGATATTTGTTCGTGTGCTGCAACTGTTGAGGCTCTGCAACAAAATACACTCTTTAACAAACATAATTTCAAGATGCCAAGTCAGGAACAGAGCTTTTGCTCGTCCAGTTTGAGGAACTGATACTAAAATATGACATTGGCTATTGATATTTTAGACAGCTATTTTCCTCAAACTCTACTGTAGCTTCAGTAGAAACATCTTGGCATCATGTCCAGAAATTCACGGCATTTTCCTGTGGTTGTTTTATTAAAGTGGTTTTAGATGGGTAATTTCATGCGATTCAGAAAGAAGGAGACGAAGGAAAAGAACAAGGATTGAAAGAGGAAGCGGAAAGGAGGGGTTATGTGGAAAGGAGGTAAGGGATAGCGGGATGGGGAGGGCAGGCAGAATCAGCAGGCATACTCAAAGTCCAGCTGGTCCCTGGCTCTCAGGGTCTACTTCAAGGACCTCTCTCTCTGTTTCTCTCTCTCTCATTCATACACATACACACACACACCTACTACACCCACCCAACCGCACACATACACATGGTAACACTCTCCACGGATGCTCATTGTCTGGCTCCAATCTCTCTGTATCATCACTCCCCACATCATCTCTACCCACCTTCCCCTTCTTTACTTTTGCTGTATCTGTCATTTTCACCCCCTCTCCATTTTTGATCCACTGGCTGACAATGATGAATTTCCCTCAGCTGTACAGGAGTTGGCAGAAAAAGTTTGCTCAGCAAAGTTTTGGCAGTAAAGCGAAGAGAGTTATGATATTAGTGCAAGTTCAACATGATACTCTGTAAGACAAACTAATTTTTCTTGTCTTTTGCAAAAATAAGCTTTTAAAGGAAACCTATTGTTGTTGTTTCTTCTTACTACTTTCATCACACTGCTATTTTAGGTAATCCGTAGGCCATTTTAAATGGCCTGGCTTTGTGGTTATGATTTTAGCCAAGGTTCTTTTAATTTGAAAGGTCATCTGCTGATGTTTCTTAGTCAGCAGAAACTAAAAATAATAGAAGCTTGAGGTCAAGTTTAGTGGTTTTAAACTTATATAAAATATACATAAATCACAGTGACAATGTTTTTTGATACTTTGATTCAGATGTTTCTCATCTGGTAATTACCTGTGGTTCATTACAAACATCTAAAAATAATCATGTATTTTACCCACACATAAGAGACATGTTTAACCCATGTTTTACTATGCATTTACACATTGTTGGTATCTGCACATTACCCTAAAGGGACTACCTGGTTTGGCAACTGTTTTATAATGTGATTACAGAATATTTATAGTTAATAATAATAACAATAATATGATAATAAAATCCACCGTTATGTGTAAACCAGGGACGATCTGCAATAAGGTCTCAGATCACCATAAGAATATAGTTTCTAAATGCTTCTGTGTGTAGGCCAGACACCAATGGAAATATCTACATTCTACTTTGCTCCTCTGATCACTGAAGGGAATACACTTTAGACAAATAAGATGGTGTGCTGGTCCTCTGGCTCATTCACCTGTTCTATGTGTTCTGTATCTATAATGCAACAGGTAGCTGGAGGCGGAGTTCATCAGTTTAGTTCCTTTTTTGGCCTTCAACCTGCATCTCCCTCTTTTTTCTTTTCATGGCTGTAGAGCCAGGTCATGACAGAAGGGTAATCTTGACCTATCAAGAGAAAGAGAAATTATCAAAAGAAATGGTATTTGTTGTTGAAAGAGCTAGAGGTGGCTGCGGGTCTACTACAATTATATTGTTGTAATCATAAGTTTACTGTAGTAGTTCTTTTATAACCATCTAGTAATTGTTCATATGAAAACGCTGAGCAGTTTAATGCTCGCTAACTTGTCCGATAATTAATGTTTAGTCATTTATACCAATGGCAACCAAGGCTGGTTTGTTTTTTTGTTGTGGTTTCATCTTAGATTTTTAGGTTCCTTTGTTTCTGGCGATCAAGAGTGTATTGTATTGAGTGTAGCCGTGGCCCTATGCTGCATGTCATCCCCTCTCGCTCTCCCACATTTGCTGTCTCTCCTCAGCTGATCAAATAAAGGCAAACAGCCCCCCACAAAAAATCTAATAATAAATATATATATATATATAATATATATATAATTTTATTTTTTAGGGTGTTTCAAGGATAATGTGTGTGTGTAAACCATATTTACTACTTATGAGTGTTTTTGCTCAGACCTAAACCAGCATCACTCAGGTATTTTCTCACTCACATGTCATATGCTTCTCTGCTTTATTAAACTGCCTACATCATTGAGCCCTATACAGGGGATGCAAAAAGAAATACCACCACCCAATCTTATAAATGCAAGCTACAACAGGGTAGAGATTTGAAACACCTGGTTAATTGGCCTAAAGCTTGTACATGCAGTAATTCAATCCCAAAGCCTCTATTGGTCCTCCTCTTCCCTTTTCTCCTCTCTCTTCCTCTCAGCCTCGCTCCTTCTCACTATGATTATGTGCAGGTTACAGAGCTAGCACAGTGTGGATTAGCAGGGTTGTTCCTCCATGCTTGGTGCCTCTCTAAATGTGATTATGCATCATCAGGCTTGTTTACTGTTAGCTATTTCATTGTTGAGAACTGACAAAAGTTCAGCCCCCTTCAACCCACTTACTGGTGCCCCCGCCCACACACTCATACAGTGCTTAAGCTGTCAACCCCCCAGCTCATACTCTGACACACAAACAAACAAACTACACATAGGTCTAATATTCACATCAACGAAGTATAGCCTGCCTTTTGAAAGGCAGTAAAATGTTTCTCTTTTGATGATAGAATTACATGTACCAGTTGGGTGAAATATATAATGCTATAAAGATTTGAACTGTTACTGTTATAAAAGGGCATGTTTTTCATCTTAAGGATACCATTAGACAGTTAACTAGAGATCAGGTGTCTGTATGTGTTCCCTTTAGCAAGAGTCCACTATAACCATCTTTAAGCGTCAAGCACCGCCTTTAATTAGCCTAATGAAGCCATCAAGACAGCTTGTTTGTACAGAGCATGGTCTAGCTCTGTCAGACTTCCCAGCTATGCACTCCATCAGTGGTGAATGAGCCTCTGTGTGGCCTGAGGGGGGTGTGACTTAGACTCGGTGTGTCATTAGCCATTGATGTTATTGGCTCATTATCTCCCAATTAGGCTGCTATCAGAGCTAGCTGGCGTTTTCATTACAACGTAGACCTCCATGATCTAACAAAGACCAATGCCGCTGATTAAAGATGGTTTCAGCAATAACATGTAGTGTGAGGTCTTTGAACTCTCTGTGATATAGTTAGAGCGGAGGTGATATAACACAATGAAGCTGATTAGAGAGGGCATGTCTCTTATTGTGCCACTTACTGAGGTTAAGGCAGAGTAATACTGATTAATGCGTTCTTGGTGGCGCGTTTTGTTAATAATGTACAGTCAATTATGGAACAGAATAATTGAGGATGGTTACAATTAAGCTTTTAAAAATACAATGGACATCAATTCTGATTTTATTTTAGGACCCTCCATCTATACGTGTAAGCACCCACTGGCCCCTTCACTCACGTCATTATGTGCACATTTATTGTATGTGCGCCCACATTGTACACATACAGTGTATGACCGCTGAAGGACAAGTAGAAGAAGTCTGGGTGTGTGTGTGTGCTTCTGTGTGTGCGTTGAAAGACTAATCAGCTCTGTTAATCACCCAGGGTGGGTCAGCCTGTAAGGCAGGGACAAAAATCGCCTCTCCTCAGGTAAAGCAGAACATGGAAATAAAGTCCTCCAAATTAGAGGCCTAGAAAAAGATTATAGTCGCCATGTTTGTCCTTCACTTTGACCATGGAATTAGTGCCAGCTGGGCAATACTTCTCCCTCATGTTGTATTACTTTTTTAATTAATCTACCACAGACTCCTTAGAGTGATGAGATACATTAGAGTTGTCTGTTAAATGCAATCAATTATCTAGCTTTGTTCCTACAGAATATGGGAGATAATTGACATGTCTTTTGACTGACTACAAGTGCATTTTGATTTTGCATTTTAATTTCAGGTTCATGTCTTTTAATAATGTGATCCTAACAAAACATTCTCCTATAGGTGTGGTCTTTTAAGCTTAAAAGGATATTTATTTTAATATTGTTTCAGCCAATTAATTGAGGAAAGAAACAACACAATACACTAACTGGTAGCATGTGTGTGGGTTCTTGGTGGCCTTGCCAGAGAGCTGTGTTTCTGCCTGTTTACCCGTTAGAGGGGTTAGTTCCTTGATCCGTGAGAATTCTGTAAGTGTCTGCCTGGTGATTAACTCCACATCGCAGCACAACGTCTTCCCCCTCACTTCATAAATGGGCTTTAATTGAGGGTGCTGGCTCCTTAGCAGGGAACCTCTTTCACTCTGTGTCGATTAAAACGTCATTTTACAGCCAAAAAAGAAACACGTTCCCAATCACTGCCCTTGAATTATTGTTCTGTAGCTTGAGGCTTGTATTTTAAAGTCACTGAATAATTGCAATCAGATTATTCTAATCAAGTGCTGGAACAGTAATTACAGGTTGCAGTCATTTAAGCTGCCCTGGAAGTCCCATACACACTGCTGGTGTGCATATTAAAAGTTTATGTCACAAGAGATAAATTTAATGAAGAGGATTGTAATCTTTCAGCTACTTTTAGATAGGTTTCACACGTGTATGAGGAGAGCACAATTAAAATCACAGCCATCGGAGTAGCTACGCCAAAGGCAGTTATGGTGGATATTTTTCGTACCCTGCGCCATTCTCCTCCTGCCCCCTCAGTCCCCACAGTCAACCAAGCCCAGGCATTATTACCAAACAGTTCTCCCAATAGGACTAGACGCATTTCCTCCCACTCATCTCCCCCCACTGATAACCTCATCTGTGCACAGGTCTGGATTTCATGTCAAGGCAAACGTTAGGTGACTTAGTGCTGTGCCAAGCTGTCAGAGAGGCATGAGAATTACAATCTGGAGGTCTGTGTGACAGTGGAACCGTCTCTCCTAATCCTGTTTACGCACATCCGCATCACCCCGTTCCAAAACAGAAACCTAAGTGTGTGTTTTTTGTCTATGTGCGTGTGTGTGTGTGCGCTTGTGTGTGCATTCATATATGTGTGCTTGTTTTCATCACTGTGTGAGTTTGTGTATTTTTTTCTGACTACAGTATGTCTGTGGCTCCGTGTGTGTATGTGTGTGTGTGTGTGTGTGCGAGCGTGCATGCGAGTGAGTCTCTCTATGTATTGTGTTGATGTGGAAGGTGTCGTACATGCTCTGAATGTATAATTCAATATGACTAATCATGGTGGTGGCTGCCAACCCAGTAGCACTGGCTGACAGACTGGGCCCAAAGCTAATTTGATAAGGTTACAATGCTCTTGAGCTGAGATTCAGATTCAGCAGCAGTAGCAACACAGCAGTGGTAGTACAGCATCTTCCGCAACTACCTGAGATACAGTCCCAATTGACTATTTTGGGCTTCCGTCCACACCCAGCTATTCCACACCTAATCCCTATTCAGTTAGCTTGGCTGTGCTCTGTCTCAGACTCTAATCGCTTAAAGCGTAAGAAATTCCAGGGGTGGAATAATAATCATCCACAAAATGCAGTACCTGTGCCTTATGAAACACACAGGGGCTTACGGAAATCGATCACAATGGCATTGATCGCCATAAAACAGAGCTTGGTGGCGCATTGCATCAATGTATTGTGGTAAAACAGGTCGCATTTTAATCTCTTTACTGCCTGTATTTTGGTGTAATTCTCTAGCAAGTCAGTAAATGTAGTATCTGTTCAAGTGGTTAAAGGAGATTGCATATGGGCCGTCTATGTTGTGAAGATACTTTATGATAATTCAACATCTGAGATAACAAGCTAGAAGCCCACCTTCACAAACAGTTTTTACCATTCCTAGCATTGTGATAATTGAAGTTTATGTAGTTTGTCTGAAATTGAGCAATTGATGTTAGTGAATAAGTCAGGAACTTTTCTATGAGCTTCCTTAATTCTGTTGCTTTATCTGTAGTCATATGCATCATATGCCAAGCAATTATTCAATATTCAACAATTCAAAAATTAAGTTCTATCAAATTGGGAGGTTCTCTTAGCTTGCTGTTCCTCGTTACATATTCATCTCTTTCCTCAGTTGTTTTTCCTCCTCATACTGTAATGGTGTGTGACAAAGTTTTGTGTGACAGAATGAAGTTGGTAGGGATGTCACAATAACTACTTTTGTTGGGCAATGATATTGTCCCAGAAAAAATTGCGATAAACGATATTATTGTCGTTTTAAGACCATTTTATGCCGCTGATATAATGATAATATAATAGCTTAATAATGCAAGTACACCCTTTCAAAGAGCAATATATTTTTAAGCTGCCTGAGCCCCGCCCACGGCGTAACTTAGACACACAGAGAGACGGCGAGAGGACAGAAGCAGCACGACCAGAAATGTCTCAGACCCCTCATTTTCCTGTTTCTCTCGGCGTAGTCGCTCTGAAAATGTAGGAAACACCCTGCTGTTCATTCTGGCATCATGTTGGTTAAAATGTTGGTGACATTCCTATCCAAATTAACATGCATGTAAACACAACAGGCAGTATCTTATAATTTTTGCTGACCTCGATTAGTCGATAAAGTAATTATCGTGACAGTCCTAGAAGTTGGTAGCCTCACTAGGGAGAGGCTACAGTTGGGATATAAGTAGGGCAATGTAGGTCGCTTGGGCAGATCAAACCACTTTGGCCTGAATGGGTTTGAGGCACGGCCTCTAGGGGCATGTTAACGTCTTGTTAAAATCTTAATGAAGTTGACCAAAGGGCGTTTTTGGGGTGAGCAACACATTAGTTCATTTTATATTGCAGTATTTGTAATTTGTAATGAAGACGATCAGGTTTTCTACATTTTGATTTATTGCCCTGCCTTTGTATTCTGTGCATAGGCAGTGCAATGAGGGCTTGTATGCAAAAGTGCAAGGAAATACAATAAGAAAAAAAGTAAACATTGTAGCTCCTTCAAAAGATTGAGGGTTTTCATTTTAATTTCATAAAGAAGGCTGGAAATTGCTTTTAGGAGCATTTACCCCAGGGTTTCATGATATACAGCCCGATTTTGTGTGTTTAACATGTATAGGACAGGTGTTGACGAATTTAGATAGAAGTTACTATGAACAGCCTGCTGTTTCAAATACCTGTCTCTCAATAGAATTTCAGCCAAAAATGATCCAGAATGCTAGATCAGTATCTTTACATTAGATATATCATCATTAGGTGACGATACTTGAGCAGGAAATACTCTGTCAGACGATTTGAACATACAAATCAGTTAGCTGCTAAAGTCAAATAAAAGGTAGAAGAAATGGCAAGAGAGCAAGAGGCAAGGGGTGTCAGCAAATGGTTAAGATAAAACTGGCAGGTTATTACAGTTTTTTCCATTTCAAAGTCCAATATAAAATTTCTATTATAAGGACAATTAATTACCCCTGCAAAATGGCAAATGTGCATCCTTGTCAGGTGGAGTGTACTCTGATGGCCTTTCCTCAAACAGAGAATGTGAAGATTTGATCTCTTCTAATGGTTCTGCAGGAAAGGGTAATTACGGCATGGTCAAAGCTAATTTGCTTTCTGCCAGATGAACTGTTGTATTTTATTGCAGGCTGACATTTTAAAGTAATTATGGCACTGTTGACCCCAGACAATTTCAGTTGTAGCGTGGTCTTGGGTGATCCTCGCTCTCTGTCTTTCTCTCTCTCTCTCTCTCTCTCTCTCTCTCTCTCTCTCTCTCTCTCTGAATGGAAGTCAGAGGCGTAACAAGGTAATGACACGGACGGAGAGAGCCATATGGGGCTTCTCCATCCACCTCTCAGCCTCAAACCTTCACATCATCATTACCCACCATGCATTTCACATTGACTTTGCATCCATATAGAAATATATGCCACTGCCATGATGATGTTTGTGTGGGCATGTGTTTTCTTACAAGTGTGTGCATGTAGGTCAGAGTACATGCTTTTGTGTGTGTGTGTGTGTGTGTGTGTGTGTGTGTGTATGTGTGAGGGTAATGTGTATTGTCCTTTCATCCCTGGGTTGCATTCATTGCCCATCCCATAGATCCATGTATCGATGAGGGTGTAATTATGTGCCTCAGTGATCATCTCGCTGTTTCTTTACTGCACAGGAATTAAGTAGGCAAAGGTCAGTGTGTGCTCCCTGAAAAATTGCCTGCAGAAAATCATATGGCGAGAGCTATTATGGATTTTTCTCCCCCTCTCAGGACCCCTCTTTCTCCCTCGTACTCTTTTTCTCAGTGTTTCTCCTTTTGTCGATGAACATTTGAGCAGATGTCAATCGATGTGTGCTTCTAGCAACCTACGTATGTGTACTGCAGCAACTCACTAAATTATCTCTCCTGTATTCTCTAGTTATTTTGGAAATGCATGCAGACACGGGAATGCACACGCACACATACAGTGAAAATGTTACGAATCAGTGAGAAAGTATGCTAATGAAAACAATAGTAAGGCGATGCTTCATTACCTCAGAAGATTATGTGATGGCAGAAAATTAAGCAGAGATTTAGCCACAATGTTGGACATTAGATAGTGTGACATTCCCCAAATATCAAAACCCCTGTAACGGTAGAATCCCAGGTAGCCTTTGCCAGGTTTTCAGAATTTGCCAGGGTATTCAATTTTCAGAGAAAATGGCACAAGAGGGACGTTCTCTATATATCGTTCCCCTTCTTTGACTAACCATACTCCTCCATTCCCTAATATCATTCTGACTCTAATAAAGACTGACACTTGTGACACTTCAAACATGTCACCACCAACAGCTCCTGCCTAACAAAAGAGCCCCCAGCGCTACACGTTTTAATGGCGGAGCAGAACAGGCCGGTGCAGCCCGGCCCAGCAGGTGTCTCCCACACATCCTGGTACTGAGAAACACTCCCTCTCATTCAGCCTGTCACTGAGCACAATGGCACAAAACCCCCTCGCCTGACGTGCGCACAATGGCCACCGTGCAGACGGGGACTATAGCTTTGTGATGCCCAGTGTCTCAGAAAAAATGTATGTGTAAACATGGAATGGAGGCACTTTAGAATTGGCAGTATCTATGATATAGAGGAGATGATATGGATTAAGAGAAGTTTCGGTTATTAGTAATAAAATGTTCATGCTTATAATGTGTAAATGTGTAAACTTTGATAAAATATATTAAGTTTAATTTATTGACTTTAGTTTTAGATATTTTGCTGTATTTTAGTGCACAACAGTGACAGAGTGAAGGGTAAACCTACTTAAATCAAATTGAGCCAGTTTGTCACCTTTCAAGGAAAAATCTAACTTTATGACTTGAAGTTCATGTTAGTATTTATATGTAGTCACACACTAATTAAAGATAAATACAGATAAATTAAGTCACATGTATCCCTGTGCCATCCTGGTGACCTGTCCAGGGTGTAACTTCGTTAATGTATGTAATGTACTGCAATGGGCCTCAGTTCCCTGAGACCCTGAACAGAAAAACTGGGTATAGCAAAAAACAAAGAACTAAAAAGGAAGAACAAAAAATCAAAAAGTCAGTCTTGGGAGTTCTTTGCCGTTTTAGAATCAACTTTTGGACATATTTATATAAACAAACCCTGTACCTGTACACCTGCTATACAGATTATACTGAGGAACTTCACGCCAAATAAATTGTTTTATAAGAAGCCAAGCGTCCTGGATATTTTGCTACCATTTTCCCTTAACAGCTCGGTTCAGCAATTGAATTTATGCCTAATACAAAAGGTTTAGGGGACCTCTACAACCTCTATAAACAATTGGGTGGAAGGATCAAAGGCAACAAGGCTGTTCTCTGCTGCCTGTAGGGTTGTAAGTGAATATATAGCCTGCTGTGCATTGTGTGCCAGAGATTTCTTCTTCGTCTCTCAAAGAACAGCATGCCTAATTATAAAAACCTTGTCAATTGCGTGATACAACTTTGATAATGTGAGCCTCCAGCTTAATGCGCAGTACAATTATGTTTTCAAGAAGCAAAGCTATAGTTCTTGCTAATCACATTCACCTTAGTAATCTAATAATAACTCCATCACACTCATTAGTATGTATTGAAGTCTTTGCAAGGTGATGGCCTTGTTACGATGTAAAAAAAGGTACTGTAACTGTAAAATTGGCATATAGTCAGGATATATTCAGGAGATTAATTCCTGTTGAGCTCAGCAATGTTTTAATCACATTATGAATGGCCTTTTCAGCTGAGGACTTAAATATTCTGGATACCCAGACCCATTGATGGCCATGTATTCATATGCTCATGTGTATGTTTGATTACATGGAGCATTTATTTATTTGCTTTAACATATGATTTAGAATCCAGAATGTGTTGGGCTGCTGCTTCTTTTGGGTGCACACATGACAAAGATGTGAATATTCTCTCACAAACCCAGGTTCTAAAATGAGATTAAACAGACTCATTTTGGTCTATGGGTTTGTAATGTCTTGATTTACTGTCATGGAGTGCTCAGTACCTGCAGTATGTAGCTGACCACCAATTCCATAGGGTGACTAACTTTCTCTCAACATGTTTAGTTTGTAATCTTCCCTCTGTGTGTTTACTTAGGAGTGAGTGAGAGAAAGGGAAAGAGCGAGTCTATGCATGTGTACTGAAGGTGTGAGTGTGTACATGTGGTGGTATTAAAATGCAATGACGTCTCTTCAGTCTTCTCTCTCTCTCTGCCAGATAGCATGTTGTGATTACTGTTTAAGTTCTCAAACTGACTCTAAGTAAATTAATGAAGATACAATGCATCCGCACAAACTGCATCCGACTTTCTTTGAGAAAATCATGCATTCATTTTGACTGCATGGCAATACATGAAAGCTCAAGTTAGCTCAACTGAACAGTTTCTGTGGTTTGTATCTTATCTTATTGTGTGCCTCTCACACATTACAAATCTAGACACATATTTATCATGGATGTCAGTGTTTATAATGTTGCCCTGAGACTTAAACAGACTAAGGTTTCTATTGTTCATGGGACTGGGTCTTTGTCAGCCTAATCATTCATGTGATTCAGAAAGGCAAACTTGTGGCCAACTGTTAGCTGGAGGTGTCACATTTCAGCAGACGTGATTAAAACAACTTAAGAAAATTGAGTATAGCTTCAAAATGTAACATCTGGTTGCATTATTATGGTGTTAATGTAATGATATATTCCTTAAGCACTTGTGGCTCAGGCTGAGGTTACAGGTTGGATTAAGTCCCTGGAGGGGATGAAAATAATAATATGACTTCTATAATAGGTTAGACTTGTTCCGGCCTGTCTGGTCTTGAATGTGCCTTAGAGCCCCATCCTGATCACTGTTGGATGAGGTTCTTAGTAAGAAAAAAATGACTCTTTAATTCATCATGCAATCAACCAACCATATAATTTAAATACTTCTATGGGAATTAGTGTAATGTTATGATAATTGCTATACAATTCAGTATAATAATTTTTCCTCTGGTTGAAATTACTCGATTGTTCACCGTAAAGGTGGGTAATGTGAGGATTCTAATTGGTTTATAAATTATTTGAAAATAATATAAATAGTCAGAGGGAGGTTGTTGGTGTAGCATATTGTAAATGCTAAAATCTATCTGTTCCACTTTAACCGGAGTATACCACAAATGTGGAAAAAATCTATTTTCTGGATCTTCTTTTTCAAAGATGGAGAAAAACAGAATGATGGGCAAATATGCGCATGCCTCATTTCTGCCGTATTGCAGATTATTTAATAGTGCTGCGGTTTGAATAGATGAGGCTGTAGAGAAACACATGTTGGAGTCAAAGTTGGAGTTGAAGGAAGTCTAGATTTCCATTTTCTGTTTTCTTTTGTTTGTGTGTTTTACATCCAGGTCATCACCCTGTTTGCAACACAGCCTCTTGCTTTGTCTCAGGTCAGGGCTGAGTGGCTAAGAGTATTGTGTGTGAGATTGCATATACACACACACACACACACGCATGGACGATATCCATGTATTTGTGTGTCTGGCTGCCTTCGTGTATATGTCCGCAGTGTGTATAGTGGGGGCAGGGGCATTGCTTTCACAGCCCATCACCTTCACTTCCACACCCAATTTGTCATGAGTGTCACGCGTCAGGGTGAAAGCTGAGGAAGTCACCACAAGAAAATGGCTGCTTCCACATCACAAATGGGGGAAGTGAAGGGGCAATGGCTCGGGAAAGGTGGCAGTGGTGTTGCACTGTGGCCAAAGCAAGACAGTGATAATGACAACAACTAATAAATAAATAAACACGCAGCTGCCCTCCCCTCTGATTGCGTGAAAGCACATGGCGACCGCTCAACATCCTCCATCAGTAACCTGAAAGGAACTGCTGCTCTCGAGTTTTCCCCAGTGCTGTGTGGTGGCAATGCTAAGTGAGTGGGTGTGGTAGGTGACACGGCTGCCAAGGCTCTGACTCTGACTGATGAGCTGTGCGGTTGGTACTGGGCATCTATAAACATCTGCCCCACTCTTGAGTGACAAGTCATTAGCAGTTTAATCAGATTCTAGCGTCAGTGCTGGTTGTGATTATTGGTTCATACTAGCCCCTCCCTGACTCTGCATGCAATTATTGCTTTTGATGGCATCTCTTGTGTTTTGGTGTTTTCTTTGAGTTCAGCCAGGCGACATGCTCCATTTACATCAGTGCAAAGTCTGAAACATGCTGTGCATGTGCATTCTCAACATTTTTATAATTTAAGGTAGTAAAGGAAAGTGAAAATACAGCGCCGTAAGGACTTACTTCTAATAATACAACAACAAATAAAATACATGCACAAAGTGCTTCACTTAAAAAACAACAGAATGAACGTAGACCTGAGGTAAAAACGCACCACAAAGACCCACATGATAGTGCTTCGAAATTCGAGGTGTCTTTGTACCACCATGTACACATTTCCATGACTTTTGTGTTGGCCTAAGCCGAGTGGTCAGAAAAGCCATTACAGAGGGGTAAGGCTTGTAGCTGGAGGATTATGGACTATTGAAGTCTATGTTCGTCTCATGCTGGAAACGATCAGTGACATCTTCACCCGGTCAAATCCCACCGCATTAGTCCCTCAACTGACTGACCTGCCTGTACAATAAGGGCACTAGCTCAGACACAGATGCCACAAAGCTAGATGCTTCACAACTAAACATAAAGCTCTCTGTTATGGCTACAATTACCATGAGGCGAATGATAACGTTTTTGTTTATTTTTGAGCATTTTACATTTTTCTAATTTCTATGAATCTTAATATTCATTACATTATGTAATTATTTACGTTGGTTAATTTTATAATGTTCATGTGTATAATATTATCATTTCTCTAAAGGTGGTACTCATTGATATACAACTGATAGGTTTTGCCTGTACAAGGAGTCATTGCATCAAATCATGATCACCATATTCCACGCTGAGCACTCATGTATAGCTACTGGAAAGAGATTGAAATACTCATCAAACTGTGTTAACATTTGGAGAATGTGTAGGGACGTAGCAGCTGAATGCTGACTGGCTGACGTGAATATTTGGCTCTTGATTGACACATGTTTTATTTTGGTATAATGTTCTCATTGAGGGGTCCGGTGTGAAGCAGGGCTTGGGGGTTGGACAGCAGGGATTTCAGCCTGATTAATGCACCCTCTCTGAGAGATGGCTTCACAAAGGCAGGCACAGACAAACTACAACAGCTAGAAGCAGGGACCCAGAAAAACCCCCACTTAAAACGGAAACCAAAACAATCTTAGGTACAATAGATTGTGAGGGCATATACCATCATATGAGAATATCTTTCTCTTAAAGTGCTGGATTAGTGGGATCCACATTATGTGTACCACTGGCAAAGAGTAAAACAGGTTGAAATCTAGAAACGTCTGCTATGTAAAAACCCAGTGGTTGAATAACAAATGAAGTATGATGGAATGAAAGCTCCAAGTGCTTTTTTTTTTACCTTCTTTTTTCAGCAGATGACTTAATTTGCACAGGAAAGGCAGGGCTCCCTCTGAAGGGCTACCTCCCTCTCTCTCTCTTTCTTTCTCTCCCTCCCTCCCTCATTCCCTATTTCTCTTCTTCTCTCCTCTTTGGACTGTACCGTGACCTTCATTGGCGTTCCACCTGCAGGAAGCCATGTTTGATTTTCTGTCCGCCGAGACGCCTGCTTGACAGCAGAATGGTGTCATAGGACCGAGTGGAGGAATTTCTCTTTCTCTGTCATCATTAAGGGGCTTCCCCCTATGGTGAGGGGGATGAAAAGTACGATTTAATGTTCTCTGGAGAGTGGCAGCAGAAGAAAAGCTCAAAGCCCTGCATGCTGGTTTCTGAGTGGGTCACTCCAGCCCTTGCAGCGAATGGGATGTCCCTTAGGAATTTGCCATAGACCAGCCTGAAAGGCTGGGGATTAAGACCCTTTTAAGGATGGAAATGTAACAAAAGGAGCACTTTTATGATGTAGCAGCATAAAATGAGGGGGTCCATTGTGTAACTGATTGCAAAAGATCTTTGAAACAGGCGGCTCTGCACTGCATGCTCGCCTGGCCCAGTGGGCTTTAACGGCTTGTACAAAATGACTTGTCTACATTGGGGACAGAGTGGCTCTCGTTTAGGAGGCAATGTAGAAGATTATTGGTTTGTTTCTATTTTCACCCTTTGCACCTCCCTCCCTTTCCTTGCCCCTCACTCACTCCCTCCTCTCCTTCTGCTATCAATGCTGGATTGACGGTGGCGTCAGAGAAGGTTGGTTAATTTAGAACGAGAGAGAAGGTAATTAGCATGCCCTGAGGCGTGGCTAAACTAGAATAGGAGGTACAAGTATAGCTTAGATGTGAATGGGAAACACCATGCTCGGTTTAGAGGCAATAGTGACCAGATGCTGTGACTGTCCTCCCTGCAAAAGCCAATCCTGTGAGAGAAAGACGCTGCCAAGGCAACGTCACCACACAGACAAATATTAAAATAAATTGGAACTGGATGCTAATTGTATGCTGAGAGTGTGGTGTCAAATGTCAGAAATGAATTCATCGGTGGTTTTCTTATTGCTTGTTAGTTATTCTGAGGTTACATAATAATTCCTTATGATACCTTTAGTTACACAAAAAAGCATGGTGGAGGAGGAGGAGAATTTGATTAAGGATAGTGACAATAAAAATTGTATTGTCTGCTAAAAATTATGCTGAGTTTTATAGAAAATTTAATTTTTATTTCTGTTGATTTTGTTTGGAAGATTATAAAACGTTCTAGCTTTGTTTGAAAAATGATGCATTGTATGTGGAACATAGCAACTTAACTTTGGCTGTATTAGACTTGAGCCGTACTCAACTCAAGTGTACTCTAGTGATGCACAGTGGAGCATCTAATAGGCACTGGTAGCACATGACATTTGAAAAAAAGCTGATCTTTTGTAACAGGCATCTCGATTTGAATTTACAATGGGTTTCTGTGTTTAAATTAACAACACATTTGGGCAATGAATGAAAACTTGTCTTTCTGTGGGAGTAAGAAAACACACAAGAGAGGCCAGTGAACACTAGAGGGGGAGCTTACCCATGGTGCAGCCTCAGCTGCTCTGACAGAGGGAGCTGTTCTCAGGGCCCCACCATATCCACGCCTTTTATCACCCCTCAATCTCTCCGTCTCTCTCTCCTCCACCTCCAGCCAGGCAGTGGGAGACCTCCAGGGATCAGAGGTCAAGGGTCGAGAAGAGCGGCGGGCCTTTTTATTGTCATTCTCCCAGAAACGAAAGGGGAAGTGTTTGTGTGTGTGTATGTGCGTGCACATGTGCACAAGGGAGCATTCATATGTGTGTGTGTGTGTGTGTGTGTGTGTGTGTTAGAGAGAAAAAAAGAGGATAAAAAAAGTCCATATGTGTTTTTTGTATATTTTATATGATTGCGTCCAAAGACATCACTGTTGAATCTTTTCAAATGTTGTGTTAAAACCAGACAATTTCGAATACATATGTATATGTCATGTTATGATATAATTACTATGCACATGGGGTCAGCAATAGATGTGTTTGCATAGTATGTGTAAGGCGAATAAGTTGTGAACAGAGGTGTTTGGAGAGAGGGGGGTGGACTGGCTGCTGAGTTTCTAAGTAGGGGGAGAGAAGTTTAGGAGGCCTCACACTGTGATATGGAGCCCTTAAAAGGCCTCTGGAGGGAGTGTAATATCAAGAGCAGGATTATTCCCCAATCCCTCTTCTCCTCCCCCCTCCTTCACTCCCCCTCTTCTTCTCCTTCTCTTCTCTCTTCAACTGACCCTCGTCACCCCCTCCCTCACCCCCCACATCATTTAAATGTCTAAAGAGTAATTGAATGAATTATCATAAAATTTTGACAAATTCATTGACTCGGCAGGCTGAGTGAGCCAAACGTTTCCTTCCATTTTCGTCTAATAAGACATGACATTTGAGATTAGTTTATGTGCTGGTTAGACCTTTTGCTTTTTCCCTTGGTTCCTGAAACAAAAGGCCAATAAGTGTATAAGGGGGGAAATCTTAAATGCAACACAGACTGCAGACTTTTAAATCGGAATGGGGTGACTTCAGCCTGAAACATGGCATTTATCCATTCTGCACTCCTACATGTTCAGACTGTGCTAAATTCTTTTTCTTAAACTTGTTTTGAAGACAGGCTTCACAAACCAAAGCCAGTAGCAAAGTGAAAAGGGAACTGTTGTGGGGGATGGAATTTAGCGCTGCACAGACTGTTCTCTCTGACCTCGGTGTTCCCACATCAAAGGGCCTCCCCAGCCCACTTCCCTCGACGCGAGCTGAAAAGAGGTCTTTAGTGCGGAGGCTTGTGCTTGTGTGTATATGTGTGTTGTGTGTGAATGTGTTGAAACCTTCAGGCTGCCTTGTATGCTGCCAATATGTGGTGCTAGATGGCAATACCAGGTTGTTGGGCTTCGACTGAAACCCTCTGTGCTTAGAAAGGGAGTGGAGAGGGTAATCATTTTCCCTTAGAAATATGCTTTTTCACATGTGTATTTTTCTTCATATCTGTATCACTCCCTATTTTTCTCTATTAGGGAATAAAATATTAGGTTTTTGAAAATAGCACCGGCTCACTGAAGTTCATTAAACACACACAGGAAGTTAATTGAAGTGAGAGGTCGGAGGTTATAAAGAAACGTGGCATATTTGGAAGAGTTCCATGTTTTTCTCTTGTTGGCCACAGCTGTGTGTCCTCTTGTCTTTTGATGAGGCGAACAGAGTTAAATCTGCTGAGTGTGTGGGTCACATGCACCAAAGAAATTCCGGACACACACAGCAGCCCACACAAATGCACACATTGACACACACTCAGGCCACACACATGGCAAAGTGTAATGACTCTTGTTAGAGCCACTTGTTCCTCGTGTGGAATTGTTTGTTAGAGGCTTGGGCGTTTGGCAAGACGAGATGGAACGGCCAGCTTCCATGCCTCCGTGTGATGCAAAGCTGTGGCTGCAATGGGCTGCTCTCCCCTCCCCCCAAATCCCAGTCAACACATATACACACATATACTATACATGAACATTCATAGTATACAATCACACCAAATGCAAAGTAAACATCGCTAGTATGTTCTCCAATAAAAGGCTCTTCTTGTACAAACACATGCACACACCCACCACCCAAACTGCCACTACTCCTGCTGGGTGAAAAATAAGTATTTGCTGACAGGCAGAGAGAGGGCCGCCACCGTGTGCCCCATCCGGCTGGCAAACGGCTCGATACATCATGGTGCTCTCCTCTCCTCCAGCCGCGGCTCCACTCCCAGGCCAAATCGAGCATGCTATTCTCTGCTCACATCTGATTTCCCCCAACCACCCAGTGACTGAGGAGTCTCTTCTCCTACAATGGAGAGAGAGAGAGAGACAGAGAGTAGGAGAGCGACTCTGGACACACGTTCCTGCACACACACCCACGTGTACGCGCACAATCCAGACAGTAAAACCGACAAAGAAAGCCACATGCCCTAATAAGCAAGCATGAACACACACGTGCACACACGCACACACACACACACACACACACACACACTGACCTCTGCGCTTGCCACCACAAGGCTGCCACTGATCTTCAAATACAGCAGAGCATCAATCAGTTCGTGACTGCCTTTTAGTGTCATTTTTCTTCCTTCCCCTGGCTTTTTGTCCTCATCCTCTCAACCTTTCCTCTGCTCCTTGAGTATTCTTACAGGCGTCTGCTCTTTCTGGCTGAGCCTGCAGAGCATAGGTCATATTTAGTTTATCTCTCAGCTCCCCCTCGCATATCGGGACGGTAAAATATCCCAAAGAGATAGAGCTGGATAATGTATGTAAATCCAAATTGTTGTATCTCAGGCACTTATTTATTCCACTTTTTTATGGAAATCTTTTTTGATTTTTCTCTCTCTCTTATCCTAACCCTCCCCCGTCCTGCCTCAAAGTCTCCCTGCATCATAAACTTGAATGATACACAAATGTTTCATCCCAGGACTGTAACCCGTGATAGTATACTTCCAAGAGAGAAAACCTTTTGAATCGTCTCATAAAACAAACTTCACAACGACATCTTAGTTTTTCCACATGACAAATCAACAGATATGAACACTGTTAATGTTTAAAGAATGTTATATTTATCTGCTATTAGTTATTGAGCAAACAATATACTCAGTGTACTGCACTACAGAATTGTATCTTCACGATCAACTGTTAAATTAATAGTTTTTGCTTTCTCATAGATATTGGAAATTAATCACAATGTTTAAAGCCTCATTATTATTTCTGTGCAGTATTTATAGCTCTATCTCCCCTTTTTATAATAACTAATAATAGCCTACTCAGAAAATTGAAATCCATGTGCTCAACACAGTGTTTCAGCTGTTTAAATGTTGGTCCTTGGTTCTAATTTGTGGTTTTGCTTTTTTTCAACAACTCAATAATGCTCACATTCAGAGCCCAATTAAGTGTGACTGTGTTTATTTTTAGCTTTATGGCAAATGAATTAAACTTCTCAGTGGAAGACTATTAGACATTCCCTGGCAGCAGCAGCCTGCCAGCCAGCCAGCTCGCTGCTTTGGGAACGTCAGCGCACTGAACACTCACCCCGCAGAGCACATAATCGTGTTTACTTGGTTGAGGTCCCAAAATAAGTGTTATCTTAATTAATAAACAAATTACAAAATAATATTATAAAAAAACTCGTCAGCATAGAAGTTCATCAATTACCAGGATTAGCCGGGCAAGAAGCATGTAATCTACACAGAGACATTTATAGGGCAACGATTGTGCCACCTTCCCCATAAGCCTTTATTGTGATGAAATTTGGAGCAATAAAGCACCTTCCCTTTTCCCCTGACAAATCCTGTACTCCTCCTCAAAATCAAAAGGTGAAGCATTTAGCAGTCCGCCTCTAATGGATAAAGCCGTGTGACGAATGAATTGCCCTACACACATCCAGTGGTGTGCTAAAGAGGGTGGAAAGTCAAGAAAACAGAATGAAAGGAAATTAGAGACAGACTGGGAGAGTAAGAGAGATTAAGCTATTACATGTGGTGATATACTTATAATGAAAATTCATAGATTTATCCTATAATCATATATTTTAGTGTTTTAATCTTTATGTAGGTTCCATACTGGATGCAAGGGATATTTATGACATATTGCAACATAAATTACTTATTACTATATCCTTCTGGGTAGATTTAAACTGTTCCCCTCCACAATTTTGTGTCTTTGCTCTAGCTGAACACAAGCTGTTAATTATGTACACTGCAGTGAAGTGCAGACTGAAACCAGCATTGTCTCATCTGGCATACTGATTCCTGCTTTATGTCTCTCCCAACACTTTATTTCTAGTAATCTGCTGATAGAACCTATGGATTATGAACAGCAGAGCATCATAAGTAGGTTTCTGGCTCTCTTACCTGAGAATTTGTAACAGACCCCTCTTAGCTCACTCACCGAGTGTGTGTGGGGGGGGGGGATACATGGATAGGATGCACAGGCAAAGGAAATCTCCATGTCTTTCCTTTGATATGTATATTTCCAACCACTTTCTAAATCGGATATTTTTCCCCTCCCCTCACCAAATGCCCCCCTCTTTTTTTTTTTTACTCGCTACAGTAGTCCTTTTTATTGAGGATCAGTTTGTTTTTTCACATATTCCTTCTACACGAGAGTCGACACATCTGATATAGATTTGATATGCATTAGACTGGCATTTTCATCTTTACTTGTCGTTGTGTTAGTCTTTCAAGTCTTTCATATTATAAATATATACAAGGTGATTCATTGCCAGTTTACTTAGAACATGCACTACAATCTTTTTTTTATTTTATTCAATGACGATGGCTGTATCCATGGCGGCATCTGCCTGAAAGTGGACTTTTTTCATTCTATCTGTCACTGAAGGTACTCTCTAGGTCTAGTTATTATCACACCCATTCTACAACTTTAAACCACTTCTTTTCATGTCTCAATGTTCGGATGTCAGCGGGTCTAAATGTACCTGCTTTATAAGATAGTGCTCGCTATTGTGTTCTCAATTACCTGGCATTAATATTTCCATCCCTGCTGGGGTTGATTAACGGTGTTGTCTGCCTGCCATCCATCATTGCTTCCGGGGCAGCCTGGAGTCGCAGCAGAGCGATGGGCAAACCTTTTGAGGAACTTGTTGTAAATGTCAACAAAACATCACCGTGGGGGTGTCCAGGTTTCTCTTTGTTGTCAACACTTGTGTTCTTTATGAAGACATTTATGTTTTAACTCCACATATGAAAAGATTTACATGAGCTGATCAGTCTGTGATTCTTGGGAACTCGCTTGAAGTGCATTTAGTGTTTTAGTTGTCTTGAGCCAATACAGTGTGTGATAGCACTTATATGGTTTACTTTGCACCTATTTAACATTTTGAATATACCCAGTGGCATATTCCTCCATAATGTATATACAGTACAATGTAAGCTTTTGCATTGTGTTAGATATATAGTCGCTCACATATTGAGCAACTAATACGAGCGACCATCCCCATGTGTTCAAAGAAATTAACTATAATAACTAAAATATTCAAAGGTTAAGATATCTCTTCCCAAGGTGTAATGAGCACCTCTGCTCGATTGTTACCATAGGTGTTTCAATCCTGGGACTGCATTAGGGACTACACTCAGATAATTTATGATTCCCGTAGTCCCCCTCAGCGGGGATTAATTTTGAATTATTTATGCTCTTATACGCACATTGAGCTGAAACATTTTAGTAGGTGTCAGACGCTCACTCACAGACGAGGCTAATGTGCGGACTAGCAGGGGAACTGATGGCAGTCTCTTGTTATTTAAAGTCTAGCTTTTTATATTCCACTCATTCCCTTAGGGAGTAGAGGGGCAAAAGATGAAAACAGTATGTCTCTTTAAATAGAAATATACAATTCAGACTGTGGTCGGGGTGATTCAGAACGAGCACTGTAAGAGGAAGAAAAGAAGAAGAAAGTTTGAAGTTGGGGGGAAGTGCGTGCTTTAGGTGGTTTGTTTTGTTGGGGTAAACTTCTCTCCGGCTCACATGGAAGTGGCTGTTCTATAGGGCGACTTTGACGTATTGCTGACAACACTGGGTGCATGACCCTCTTTTATTAAGCAAAGAGAAAGTGGAGTGTTTTATTTGTGGAATCCATGTCAGGAGTCAAATCTTTAATCATGTTTTTGTTTTTCCACAAATGAAAATGGATGGACGTTTTGAACCCCTGAAATGAAAGGTGTTCCAGGTTAATAGTCGCGTATATTTTGCACAATTTGTACAGTTAGTCATTTCTAATATCATTAGGGAAATTAGGTGTGAGGTGATTTATTTGTTTATTATTTAATAAATCATTTAAACCCGTTCTGAATCTTAAGCATGCTAGGCGGAAGACGAATAGCCAGCTCACTGTGCCCTTATAAACGGGAAGCCACATAAATCAGGTAATAAACTTACAACATGTTTTGCATAGCTCTAATTACTAGTGTTTTTAATTTGTCCGGTTCAGGCAGGGGTCTGTTGCCATGTGTCACATCTCATTGCTCTCTGGTGAATAATGAATGATGTGATTCAGCCTAATTCATGTTATGGATATTCCCCTGCTTTGTTCTCTTCATATGTACTAATTAAATTTCCTGCACTGGAATGCGTTTGCTTTACGTATGCTTAAAATATGCAGACATTTCTGTAAATTATTTTTGTGTATACATTTTCACTGTGCTTATTGCAGATCAGGTCAACATAAACAAACTGTAGTTTTAATGTACCACATGCTGGTTGGATTTATCATTATACTGTAAATGCACAGAGGAAGAGACACACATACACACCACAGTGTCAGTCCTACAACCCTTATAACTCATGCCAGCCTCTGTAATTGTGTTGGCAGCAGTATTGTCCTTGCCATAGGATCACTGCTACTATTGCACAGAAAAGGTCCCCTTTCTCGCTGCTCAACAATGTCTAATAAATCCTGGGGTGGGGAACATTGATGCTGGGCTCTGACTGTGACACAAAAGAGGGGAATTTGGGAAGAGGTTGCAGAGGATAATGAACAGTATTTTAACTCGGCAGTTTAACCTCCGAGCCTGTCAGGACTGACCTTTCGCCAACCCCGGCGAGAGTCTGATTTCTCCCGTTTTGGTGTTTTTTTTTCTTTCTCCCTCCTCCTTCACTCCCTTCGCACTCTCTCCTCCTGCCCCTTCCCTCGCCTTCCCCTCTCTTTTATTCTTCTGCTGACAGAGAGTATACTAGAGTAAAAGAGATGGAGAGAGGGAGTGTGTGTGTGTGTGCGCATGTGTGTGTGTGTGCGTGGGGGGAAGAGGCGTAGGGGCTGGGATGTGTAAGAAGTGTCAGTCCAAGACATTTACATGAAAAGCAGTTAGTAGTTGAAAGGCGAGCTGTTTCACAATCTGCCTGTACATTTTCTTTTTTCTCACCCTTTCTCTCTGGCTAAGTCTCTCTCCATCTCTTTTATTGCCATGGTCCATGCCTAGCGAATTGATGTGAGAGCAGGGGCGACCCCCACACAGCTACAGCAGACTGGGAGGTGTTATTGACTCTCATTGAGGCCTACATGACCCTCATCCAGTGTGACCTCTATACAACCCTTTGCTTCACCTGAGGTTGACCTTGAAGGAATGTGGCTCTCCGCATTTATATGTCTGCTATTATTAGTGCCCTCCAACTCATATTTTTGCCCCCCCTTTATTTTCCCACTTGTCCTTTTTAGTCGCTTTTCCTTGCATCCTCTTTCTCTTTCAGTTTTTTTCTCCCTTTCTGTCCCTCTCAGTTAAACAGCAGAGGGTAGTAAGTGTAAATCAAGCAGGACCATTTTCTTTAGCAGGGCCCTGATTAGTGCTGATGATGTTTCCAAAGAGGTGAAGGGGACAACTCAGAGGCCACCGCAGCTGCTCTCCCCTATTCACTGCATGCAGATTTATGTCTCCCTCTCTCTTTTTCTCTCTTTCTCCCCCACTCTCGCTCTCTTTCCTACCACATTTTCAACATTATCAATATCGATCGGGCTCTGCACTTAGAACCTCTCTAACAATTGGCTCCTACGGTTGGTATAGGCATTAATGGTGAGTGCTTGTGGATAGAGAGAAGGAGGGAGGGTGAGATTTAAAACAGTTTGAAAGATTTATGTAATTTCTCATGAATAACCCACAGATGTCAGCGTAGGGGATTCTCTCTCACACAAACAGCTTCATGAACGTAATAGGTATCCACATATGTCGGAGTATACGTCATCATATCATCTTATCTTTGCCTAAATGTTTGCTTTTTATGGACATTTCATGGGGAGCTGAGATGAGGTCATGGTTGCGATGCTTTGGCTTATGCTGCTGGACCTGTCCTGATGTCCTGACCCTCCCTGTTTTAGATTTATGATCCTAGGAGTCCTCCAAGGCTGGATGGGCTTCAGTCCATTCAGCTCAATCACGTAATGAACTTGACAGTGGTCAGAACAAGTGGAGCAATACAGCTTTGGCTTTAAATGCTTATAAGTAAACTTTGGCAATCTTTCTTTCTGATTAGAACTATTTACTGCAGCATCTACAGAGCTATCTCGTAGTTAAGAAAATGTAAGAGGTCAGTTTCTAACACAGTTGCATATTTGATAATAATAATGATAACTGTGATTGGTTAATCTCATTATTGGCCAATGCTAATCCAGTCTGAATACAGATTTTGTCTCGACCTAAAGATCCACCCATAGCTTCTCTTTACCCCATGAAATCAGTAAGGGAACACTTTTGTCTCATAATGGTACATTATCCCAAACGAATAATGCAAGGTGTGAAAACAAGAGGCTGATCTGATTGAAAAATAATAGATTTTAATTTTCACAGGGAGTAAGTAGAATTAGTTGTTCCACTGCACTCCCCTGCACAGCATGAATAATTATGCATGGGTGACTAATTTGAAGACACTGCATGCTAAGTATACAAATCCCCCTTTCTTCCCCCTGCTCCAGGGTTCAGGAAGAATAACACATGACCGCGAAACAAAGGCAACATCAAGCTCATAAAATTAACATAGCAAATGACCTGAAGAAGAGGCTCGATAAATATTCTGATCTTATCACCTCTAAGTACTGCAAGACAACTAGAGAGCAGCCAATGAAAACACCCTCGTTAATCTTCCATACCCTCTGATAAACTTTTTACAGGAAACCATCTTTCCAGCAACTCTGCAGGGGTCGGGACAAGGGCGCCTTCTCCCTAAGTTGATAGATATTTTTTTGGGAGATCTCCGACTTTTGTTCAGACAGCTTCACACCGACCTTGGACTCAAACTCAATTTAGCTTCTCCTTTCTTTTTGTGTTGCCTCCCTCTTTGTGATGTAGAAAGTACTGTCTGAGAGACACCATTTTAAAACCGTCTTGTTTTGATTCTGTATTCAATCAGATCTACAAAGGCGTGTGTGGAGGTATGGGGTTTGTGTTTGTACATGTCCGTGTGCGCTTGCATGCATAGTTTGTGTCACAATCCTAACACCTTTTCTTGTCCCTTCTTTACCATTAAAGCTGTTTATGCCAGGTGAGGAGACAGAGATTTGTACAAGTTTGAATGTTGTCCCCTACGAATGTTGTCAGAGGAAAACAGTCATTTTAGAGATGAAGAGAGGATCAATCAGCCTTACCCTCCTCACCTGCCATATGTGTCATGTGTCTTTTGGCCTGTCGTTCTTATGTGGTGCAGGTAGATAAAATGCATAATCCCCCTCATTTGATTCAGGTGCACGTTTTGTCATGCTAGCATGTGGATAAAAGTGATGGCTTTCAGCATCTCAGTTTTCCAAGTGTAAACATTGTGCTGTGAATCAACTCCACTGTAGGTTAGGCTTTGTTTGAATTTGTGTATTTTGCAATATACCTACTTACAGAAATACCACTTTCATTTTTAACATTATTCCCTCATCAAAAAGCAAAGGAAAGAAAAATATTTTTATATTAGTATTAATATGACAACATAACTCGACTGATCACATTTTTTCTGATGTTTTTTAAGGTTTGGAAACTCAGTCAAGGTAAAATAGGCTTATTTTTTCAATAGTGTTCAGTTGAGAAACATACAAACTTAATTATTAGATCAAACCCCTCAAATATATCTGAATATATATACCTGTAGTTTATGTTGTCAAAACTAAATAAATAAGGCCATTAACTGATATTATATTATGTCAAGTCAATAATAACTGATCACATTTGAGTAGAGACAGTATAACAGTAAATATACAAATAAAGATACAGCACATCATAAGATCGAGTTCTTAACAGGTTCTCCAAGAGCTCATCTTAGTTCATATGCATTATTATATGTTACAGCCCACACTGTCCATTTTAAGATTTACCATTATTCTAGATTAGACGATTTCATATTAAATGGCTTCAGATTGCCATTTTGGAAATAATGGCAATCTGATTTATTCTAATCTAATTTTGCACTGGGCATTTTATTCCAATATTACAATGTCTAAGTTGTCTATCGTTGCTCTTCCCCAAAACTGTGAGCATTATGTACCACACAAAGTACAACACAGTGGGTTTTTAAAAATTCCAAATATATTCTACTATGTGTCCAGGTCGCTCCCCTGTTTCCACGCTCCTGGTCATTAGACTCAGTGTTCTACTCGCGGCCCATAGGTTTAGACTTGCTAAAATTGTCCTCCTCTGAGAATACAATACTCTTATCCAAGGCATCCTGCAGCAAGGACAAAATCAACACAGGGAAAAAAAATGTAGTGTCACCACTGGCTGTATCAAAGAACAGGGGCATCGTTTGTCCTAGTTTCTCTTTTGAGGTGTACTTCTACATTCGAGTTGATATAAGCTTTCATCTCTGCCTTCTTGCTCTCAGAAGTGTGTGTGATATCTCACTTTGCCTTACACATTGGCAAATTCAGAGACATGCGTATCTGTGTGTTTGCTGAGTTAGTGTGTGTGTGTGAGAGACATCTGCAGATGAGCGGGGAGGGACCAGAATGTCTATGTGTCGTGGACAGGTCAGGTCACTCGGAGCACACAAAATATATGTCACTCGTCTATGTAGCGCGAGGACTCACACACACGTGCTACTGAAGGCTGGGACATAAATCACAATTATTGAAGCCAGAGACACTGACTGGTCTGACCGCACAGTGCAACACAGCACAGCATAGGGAACTTCTCCAAATAAGCTTCTCTCCCCTTTCTACCCTTGCTGAATGACACTCCCAGAATAGAGATTCGTGTGGGTCCCTTGTAGCCAAACGAGACAGGACAGGAACACAAAAAAAGTAAGTGTATTTTCAGGGCACAGCCAGGAGCCTCAGTGTCAGCACAGAGAAGAGAAAAAGGCAGGTTGGTGTGTGTTCTTGCACTGAGCCAGTGACCTGGGTAATTAGGAGAATGTGTGTGTGTGGGCGTATATGTGTGTTCAACCGTGTGTTCCACTGCCAGTCCCAGCAACCGCCTCACGTCCCCACCCCCTTCCCGTTGGGTGACAGGGACAGGTATTTGCCGTTACTATTAATGAGCGATTAGGTAGCCGTCTCCTTTCGTGTTTTTAACACGTCATGAGCTGTTGGATTAAAGAATTAACATGTGACTGTCAAGGTGGAGAAGAGACAGACAGGTAGAAGTATAATATGATAAGTAGGGGAGAGTTACAGAGCATGCAGCTGCTCAGATAGTACATACTGTACAAACAATTACAACACAGTTCTGTGGACACACACACATTGTTTCTTTCCTGTCTGCGTCTAAAAGATGATTTGGACTGACATTGGCTCCAGACTTCCTTGCACAACTCTGATGAGTAGGCTGACCTTGTCTCAGTCTGACCCTGTGTGACCTCCTGTCCTCCAAGCCCCCTCAAAGACAAAGCCTCATTAAGAAGGAAAATGGCCTGCGAGCGGTCACTGTGGTATTGTGTGTGCGTGTGTGTGCACTTGCACACACATTTGACTGTCGACTGCTGTAATGCTGTCTCCACCTCAAAACACCCCTAGTGGCTTCACAAGGGTATTATATACTGGAGAGGATAGATTGAATGTAGCGTAAGTGAGCTGAGCAGTATACATATGATTGGTGATGTTTTAATTGTCAAGTTTGAAATTCAAACTTCAGGTTTAATTGTTTTTATAGAAATCTCTAAGAGGAAGTTGCTACTCACTAGATCCCTGTTGGTTGGATAAATGGTAGACGTAAATATTGCAGATAAAAGGGCTTTACTCTGATCATTTTACTACTTTTAACACTTCCCTTGCATGTGCTTTTCTAAAATTGGAAGTCATCCCAGAAATCAAAAGAAAATCTGACTTAAAGTGAATTGAGGTTCATATTTTATTTGAATTTTTTCAGGCGTTCCTCTGTTTCCACATTGAAAGAGTTACAGTAGGTTTTCAAACAGCTATATGCATTGTAAAGTGCAAGGCTTGTCGACAGGCACTATTGTCCCCCAAAGCTTTGGCTAATAGGCTGTAAGATGTTGATTTAAGGACAAGAAGGGAATGTCAGCAGGGTAATAATGGGGGTGCACCACATGGAAACGACGAATAAAAGAATACTTGTTACCTGGATTTGCATTTCTAATGTTGATAACTTAGCTTAGCAAGCATTTGGGGGTAGTTTTAAAGGGGAGGATTAGTGCTGCAGAACATGCACACACTGCACTCACTAATAATGTCTCCTGTGAATTTTTCTGTGGCATATGACCAGTGTTTTGCATAGACATGCTCAAAGAGCGCCATGCATTGAAGATGCTCATGTTTTTGGTGAACTGACTGTATCCGTTTGCAACTAACAAACGAAGTGAGTGTCGCTCACTCCCGCGATAGTTAACTTTTGCATGTTTTACGGCATCCGGCATCCCATGGTTTTGGGTCACAGATTTTTGAAACAACACATCGAGCTGAAGCATCCGACCATTCTTGTATCTGCGAAATATCTACGAGTGAATGATGATCACAAGAAATCACTAAAAGTTAACACCACGAGACGAGCCACAAAGTTCCTCCACACAAGTCAAACTCACAGCATTTTGTTAAGGAAAAAGCTGTAGAAATTAACGTGACCTAGTTCATTTTTTAGTGAAAGTTCAAAATTGTGACCTACGAACGTGCAGTAGTTCTTTCGAATCTATGTGAACTGAACTTTGAGCTAGCGCTTGTGAAGTGTGAACTTACACAACACTGTATATATATTTATCCAGTTTATACCTTTACATGTATACTTTTACCCTTTCAGAGGGACAAACATGTAATTGTTATATAACCATAATTGCTACATTTGAATTAACATAGGAACCTGAAAGAACATGTATTTTGTACTTATCAGTTCACTATACAAAAACAATAAACACTGCATTAGTAGACACACATTAGAGTGATTTTCCTCCCTATAGTATAAAATAAACAGTAAATGCCAATTTTACACCACCGTGGCTTTAATTATTTGCTTATTTTGTCTGATCAACACTCAGAATCCCTAAAGTATTCAGTTTTCCTAGATATTTTCATAGCATCCGAGTTCTCATTTCGACTGCTGATTTACATTTTGGACATGAAATTCTAATAATTTTATTATTCAATCTGGGGAGGAAAGTGACAAGGAGTCATTGTTCTCAAGAGTTTTCTATCTTATAGTTTTCTTCTATATTTTTAATATGCACTCATTTCTTTTACCCACTATCCTAAAAGTCATGAAAAGATTGTGCTCTTGTACACTGCATGCACGTATTGCAACAGCACTTTTATGACGATAATGATTTCTTGCCTTCTTTTCCTATATTGACACCTGCCTCCCAGATCAATGGCAGACAGTCCAACAGGTAGACAGAATGCAGGAAATATTGTGCTGTTAGTTCTCTAGACATAATAAGTTCCCGGGGGTACATCCCAAGACTTTATTACTGCTGCTTTCCTCCCACTGAGAAACTCTGAGGAGATAAGGAAAGGAAAGAACAGAGGAGAGGAAAAGAGAGGACGATGACAGAGGGGGAAAATTGGGAAACGCTGCACGTCAGTATTAATGATGAGAACTCAGTAGATGAAGAATTTCAAGTAAATGAAATAAAAGGAACCTTTTTTCACTAAGCTGTCGTTACATTTCAGGTATTTGTCTTATCTCAGTAGGGCAGTTGTTGGAGGCTTGCAGAGCACATTCCAAACAATAACATCAGTCAGTCCTTGTTGAAAATTCACTTCAACATCTGTTTTATACACTTTCTTTCGTCTTCTCTGCTGTCAGACAATAGAACAAACAGCAACTGAAACTTAGACTTCAAGGTCATGAACTGACTGTATGAGGTGTTTTGAAAGCAGATACAGTATATTGCTGTACAAAACTGAGTGGTACATGTGATGTGAAATTGGTACACTTGTGTTGTATGCTTGTAGCGAGTTTTTCAAGTTATTTACAATTACGTGGCTTAAATCGGTCAGATGAATGAATACGGAATAAAACCTGTCAATGTAGTGAATTGGCTGATCTGTTAGGGTTTATCTAAGTAACACATTAACCATACATTTTACCTTTCAAGTTTTCAAGTCTTCATTAGCAAATATAATTACTAAATAGATACAATTGAATGTTATAAATGAATCAATGTATTACTTGAATAAATTGGTTATATCACCTTTTGAGAAGTTAAATAGTCCATTAGATGTTACTGTGCTCATACGCTCTAGAAATGTACATGTGATAACCCCAATTTTGATCCGCTGTGGCAAGATATTTGACCGCTTCTGAAACATTGCCATAAGAAATGAAAGAAAGGATGATGTACTTGACAAAAGAAGGAATGATATTTGGAGTAATGGGACGCACCGCAGGTGTAGCCTACCTTCTGCTTGTAATAAATGACGTCCGGCCCCTTAAAGACAATTCTATTACCTCCCCAGTCATGTGCAATCAGTCTCTGTCAGGAAAATGGATATGCACACGTGTTACCAAATCTGTAGCCAAGGCCCTATCAATACAGGCTGATCTCAAGATTTATGCCACTGCTTTGGTGGCTGGTACACATTTCACAAGTCTTTCACTCAGGATCTAAGTATAACCAGCTAAATCTAATAGATATGGATGACTTCCAAGGGAATGTAGTGTTGTTCATATTCATTGTAAATATATTTTTACACTAAACTGTTTGTTTCATGACTTTTTCAAGCCTGTTTTCATCAAAAAACAAGAAGAAAGTTTGCCACAATATTTTTAGCACCGTGGACTTGTGATGGACCATTGGGACTCATTATTTTCTCTTGGAGCCAGTATAACTTCCCCTAAATGCTCTAGTCTCCAGTTCCTCACAGAGGTAGGAACATTTACAGACACTTGCAGGATTAAAACACTGGGATGCCTCTTTTTTTCAACCAGGACTGCTTGTTGTTTACTGGCAAGAGAACCACATGGCTTGAATGTTTCTGTATTATCCTCTGTTTTATGTTTATTTTCTTTTTCTCTGTTTTTTTTCCTCATCTTTTTTCTATTGCCTTTTTGCGTTTGCCCTGTGAGCATGAAACCAAAGTCAATGAGAACCAGGGGTGTACGGGTCCCAGCAGGGGTGAGGGGATCAGACCCTCTTTGAGTGTCACATGTGGGGCTTGTTAAATCGGGGGCAGACTTAAACGTGCACAAGCACACACAAACGAATGCACGCACGCTCGCACTGTTTCATAGAAGGGGGCCTCTGAATAGTGGTGTCATTTTGTAACCTCATATCAACCATCCAATACTTCCATTATTAGAGCATGGTGGTCATAATGAGAAGTACGCTCTGGAAATACTCAACAATGTGCTAATGATGTCATGATGCTATTAGTTTACAAAGCGCGATCGGGGAATCAATCATTTGCTGTCTAGATGTAGGAACATATGTACTGTAGGCATCTTACATGAGTGTTTCTTTGTGTTTGTCTATGTGTGTGCGCTGACACACTGTACTGACATACTTTATGTGCATGTCCAAAACTTTCCTGCAAATCTGCACACCCACCTAGCACTAGCATCTTTCTTTTTTGCTAGTTGCACCTGATACATTTCTCTCCTCTTGTGACTGTCCAAATATTTGAGTGGGAGAGACATTTAAGAGAGACCTTGAGAGGAACACAATAACCCTCCACTTATGTCTCTGTTGGAAGGGAAGAAATAAAAGTGAAAAAAGCTTTAGCAGGCAGGGGCCAGAACATCTGGAGTGCAGGAAAACACCTAAAGCTACCCTGATTAAAATCACACTTTTCCTCCTGAGCTGTGACAAAATGGCACTTAAAAACAGCCAGCCTTAGAATAACACACTCATGCATTAGAATAATACAACCTAAGTCTCACTTTTATTAGATAAAGGTAAGCACCGATATAACTCGAATCAGGTTCAGCTGAGGCTGTGATGTCTGTTTAGCCTGTGCGTTACACGCCACCTCAATAACTGAGCAAGTTTTGTTTTCTTCTCCCCTCTTTAGCTAATTTGTTTGTGGACGTTTTCAGTTCTCATAATTTCGTCTCAATCTTTCCTCTTAAACCTTGACCTCCTGAGTTATTGTCTAGTCCTGTGGGCTGGAGTGCCGGCTGGGTGGCCGGGCCAGAGAGGCAGGAAAAAGGAAAAGCTATGCAGACTCTTTGGGATCTGTTTACACAAACGGGAAGCTTTTTTGGTGGGAGATAAAAGTTAGCAACAGCATTGAAGTGCTTTTCCCATCGTCTCTGGAATCCTCGTCACATCGACCCTTCTCCTGTCACTTTAACAGATGTTTGGTTTAGGAAACCGTATACGATGTCTGCATTTCAATTTCTGTTATCATCTTATTACTATAACTCTCTGAGCGTCATATTAAAGACTTGGCATGGACTTTAATATCTGCTGACAAGCCAAGCACAAAACTTTGTAGTGTGTGTAACAACCAATAGCACATGCTGACCTCAGAGTACGCATGATGATGTAGGAGCAGTTTTGTCATCAAATCACGTTAAATAAGATAGACTGCTGCTGTACATTGAAACATATAGTCAACACAAACTATGTGGTTGACCACCTGATTCCAACGAGGCATGTAAAAATCAATCCCTCTATCTATGACCCACTGTTTGTCTGCATAAACCTCTACACTGTAATCCCTTTAGTGTTCAATTAATCCACTCACTGCTGTTCCAACTTTGTATTACACACCGATTTGTATAACCCCTCTCACATAAGCTGTCTGTATCTATGTTAGCTCAGCCTTTGGTTTTTGCAGCCTTTACCACCACCTCCACCACCAAACCGGCAGACAGGCAGAGGGAGAGAGGGAAGCAGGGAGGGAGGGAGGGTCAACATCAAATGTGATGAATGCCTTTCTACGGAAAAGCTGTACGGAATGTCCTTGACTTTAATCAAAACTATTTGTTTTTGGGGCAGCTCGTCTGTTGTCTCATGCGCTCATGTCCACTGATAGCCTGACATTAATGACACCATAAATCAGGCCAAGTGACGCTGGGGTTTTTGGTAATGTTTCAGGGCCGCTACAGAGATGGCGGTCATTGAGGAGGATGAGGAGGAGAGTGAAGAATCTGTTGGAATGCCAGATTATGTGGGGGTTAACTTGCCCCTTGATAAAAAAAAAACGAGGTCTGAAGCTGAGCTATGCCAGAGCCAAAGCTACGCTGTTTTTAATATGCATGAGATATTACTTTAGAGACGAGCGCTACATGATCATATTTTGTCCAGAATGTTTTGCACATAGCGAACATGGAAAAAAGGAAACAATTAAACAGAAAAACATTGCCATTTTTCTTTAAAAAAAAGTAGTAGTGGAAATGCAGGATGGAAATGCACGATTCTTTTCTTTCTATATACTCAACAGCCACATGGTAAAATTTGTACTTCAGCAGCATCAAAGACTTGGGCCTGATAAGCTGCTCTCTGTGGATATGTGAGTGCCATGATTCTCTGCTGCACATCCCTCATCCCTGGCTGTGATAGTCCGCTCACATAAACACACAAGCTCTCTCTGGGCCAGGATCTAAACAAATCTTACATGATTGATTTGACAGAGGCTATTAGATAACTGTTCATTGGCCAATACACTATGAATAGAAAGGCCCTGAAATCTTCATACAGTAGGGATTGGCCAAGATAACATTGTTGCCCATTTGTATTTTTGAATAGAGGGGAAAAGTCTGAACAGATGTTAAGTATTTCTAAGGGTCAGTTAGTGTAATTCTACCTCCATTAGCTAGGGTTTCAGGTATTAAGATGTTCTGTTTTGGGTCAATGTGACCTTTCACACACAGAAATCGTTAAGATATGACACAACGTTGTAACTGAAGTAGGCTGTAGTAGAGCTGTTGTTACTGTGGTCAAGTGCTTATAATTTCTCTTGCGTGGAAATATTTTGAGCTCAAATATGCTTCAAACATATAATTTGCTAATGAGCATGTAGTTTAAAAGGGAATTATTTCACAATGAAAACATACTACTCCTGTAAAAAGAAAAGAAAAAAAATTTTTCTCGCTCATTCTTCTAATTGGAAATGCATACAGCTTTGTAGAACAGCACAGTAAGTGGTGTGTGGCTTTTTTCCTGTCACAGTCAATGCAAAACTAAGAAGCAGTACATAGATCACAATCACAAGCGCTGTTTGGTTGAATCTCACATTGCCAAGAGAAAGATATCTAGACAGTGCCTGCCAAAAGGAGTGTACATTTCTAATCCCTAGATGGCTCATAGGCGCAACAAATCTTATCTATCTACATGCTGTCAAAAAATGTCACTGCCATATCAAATAGAGAAGGCGATACCTGAAGGAGAGGTGCTGGAGGGAGGAAAAATACAACAATGTGCATTTTCACCAGTGCACACAAATACACACACCTACACAAATACACTGGAGAGACATGGAGCTGTCGTCAGTTGACAAACAAATGACAGACAAATGACATGTTGGAACACCTCCACCAGACCTGATAGTAATCGCCCTGTGAGATTGTGCCAATGGCATCTCTTATGGAGAGAGGAAGAGAGAGGGGGGAGAGAGAGCGGGGCCTGTGTGTCATTTTACACAAACAAAACCTCTGCCAAACACCGGATGTGATTGCTTCCACTGCTGTCAACTGTGTCCAATCTAATCTGTCTGTCAATCTGGGTTGCAGGGAGTGAGGACATGGTTAAAGGAGGGCTGATGGAGAGGTGGAATGGTAAAGAGGGAGAGAAAAGGTGGATTGGTTGTATCGACAGAGGATTTGATACTAAATCTGCGGCAGTAGGTTAGCATGTATGCTCCCGATTAAACTTGCTTTTTCCTCCTCCATGGTTTTAATCAGTTATGGACACATGTGTATAGCTAAACAAGTTTTCTTAGATCATTAACTGCTTTACTGAGGTGCATGCCCCATGTTTAAGTGCTTTAAATATTCTCTAGTGTGTTTTTCTCTGCTTGTCACTTTGTTATATCGGCATTCGCATACATGTGCATGTATTTGTGGAGTGTCCGTATATGTTTGTGTGTGCAAATTTGTGTAGGAGCTGTATTGCACTGTGCAGGGTGGGTGTCGTGTATCCAGCAGTGAAGCTGGTGGATAATTGGCATCATGGTCAGACTCTCAGCAGTCTGAGCTGACCCGGGAACTGCAACAAAGTGAGAGAGAGAGGGAGAGAGACAGAGGGACTGAGTGTAACCTAATGACAGAAAGACTGAGTACATATATAATACAGCGAAAGGGGCGGTTTTTTATTTATTTATGAGTCTATGAGTGGGGATATGAATATGGTGAATTGTGTGTGTGTGTCTGTGTTGTCGCGTGTATGTGTGTGAGTGAGTGTGCACTTGTGTGCAAGTGTTGCAGGCACCTGTACAATTAGTGGCAGCACATGTTCACACATGAGAGTGTCCATGCACATATGTACGTCTTTGACTGCTGCAAGAAAAAAAGTAACTTGCAATTATATTTTACTTTGTTACTTAAACCCCAGTAATCAATGCATTTATCTACAGAGTCATCAGTTCTAATGAGGCCAAATTATACTTTTATGCATGATGCACTTAATACTCATCAAAGTGTCATGGTGGGCCGTGCTCTCCGACCTTTATGTTTGTATGTGTATGTTAGCGTCAGGCTCAAGACCCTGCTGGCGGATACAGTATAATGTGTGCTTTTGCTTCTCCCTTAATTCAATCAAGTCCCTCCCATTGCTGTGGCCTCTTTATTCCAATTCGATTAGTGGGCTAAAGCCATCAAGATTTCCTGGACAAAATGAATGCTTGTATTAATCCCCGCAATTTCCATTTAAAACGTAAGGGCATTGACTTGATTAATAAGGGCTGATGCTGAATAATTACACAGCAAACACAGGGAGGGTTATAGGAAAAGCACAGCTGGGTCTGCCCCCAAACACCCTCTGGGAAACCACAGAAGGGGGGTCAAAGTAAAGCAATGGCAATGACTGAGGTGATGAATCGCTTAGCTGGCCCCTTATGCAATTAACAAGCAACGCTTCTATTAATTTGGTTCCCCCAGAGTGGTGACTGGTCAGATGTCTCAGGGTCAAGGGTCAGGGGTTAAGAGCAGAGGTCAAGCCAACAACAGCACAGAATAAGAGTAAAAATAAGAAGAAAGAGGGAGACAGAAGGAGACAGAGGAGACCAAAATGACACCAAGGCAATTTTAAATTGCCTTTAGTTTCTAACATCATCACATATTGGTCCAATATGTCCAAAAGGTATACATGAGTATGAGGTATTCAGGGATGTAGGTATGAAAGGAAACATCCAGTGCACATTTAATTGGGAGTGATCAATCGTTGCACACTGTGTTTGAGCATTCAATAAAGGCCCAATCAATTGTGGGGTTGGGCTGGAGGGAGAGAAGATAAACAATGGCAGTGTTCTTGAAGGAACAGATTACAAGTTAACATTTATTCGTTGGAGATATCGTAAGGCCAGCCCCGCCACGATGCAATATTAAACTAGTGATCCATCGTCATCCATTACAAATGTCGCATTGATCTCACCCACATTGACTTTCCCCTCTGGTTCTGGGTGGTGGAGAATGCTTTATCCTGCTCTGTGTACTCCTGTCCATGTCCCAGACTTTATTTATTTTCAAAGAGCATGTGAAGAAAGGTGTGGCAAAACATCAGCGACCTTAGTACATATTTTCCTTTAGGTTGTATTATATTATATAGAGTTGTTTGTATGTTTTTTGGTCTGTGCCATACATGTCTAATTCGAGCTCTAACTTTTAACTCCCTACTGGGCTCAGATTTCTCTCAGGTTTGTCAGTTTTGGCTGTCTCAAAGTCATAGTTAAAATCAGAGGGTGACTTAACTTTTGCGGTGCTGGCACCCAGGCTCTAGAACAATCTTCCAGTTATGATTAGGTCTTCTGGCACTGGCTGTTTTAAAATCTTGCCCCAAAACCCATATTTATTGAATCACTTTCCTGAGCAATAATAAACTTGTTTTGCTTACAAGTTAGTGCTCTTAGTGTCATACTTACCCATATGTTCTGTATATTGAACTGTTAAAAACCTTAGGGTCATAACTCAAAGTCAGAGCCCACTATCCATTAATAACTTTTAATAACAGTCTTACTGACCTCACTCTGGATATACTCATGCTAGGCAGCAAGCACTTCAAAAGAGGTCCAGCGGCCCCAAGGTTAATGCCGTACCAAATAAAGGGAGAAGTTGTTAAAATTAACACTGTGCCAAGGCAGCTCTGTTTCCCTTTAGAATATAGGGAGTCTTGATCCTTTTATGTTTGCAAGAAAGCATTCCCACATGTTTTCAAATATGGGGAAAATGCTCCAGGGATGGACTGTCATGGCTGCCTCCTGTACGGCTTCAAAATGCAGCAGTGGCAGCGCAGGAGGAAATTAAGCCTGACACTATTTTGATTCTGAAAACACCATCCGGACTCGCCCTGCCCTAACGATTGTCATAGCTCTTAAAAGTGTTGCATGCATTGACGGAAACTCTGCGATGGGGCGGACGATAGTTCATACCCAAGGTGCAAGTTTACTGCCTTCCTCCAGTTACAGCACCCCTAATTTCTTCCTCACGTCCCCTATTTCTTCATGTCGGTCTCTCTCTCTTGCTGGCTCTCTAAAAAGGAGTGTGTGTGTTTCTTTCTAATTAAAAATAATTTTGTTATTGTGGGATTCTACTCTTGTATAAAAAGCATTGGTTAACATTGTAGCTTAAGCAATGTTAAAATGTATTGCTTTTGAGAGTATTTGTGTTTTCTCTGCTTTGTGCCACAAGTGGATAATTACATGAGCATATTTGTGTCTCTATATAAGCTGTTTTAGTGCACAGTGTTTAATTTGCAGATATTGCATTTATTTCTACATGCCTTTATATTTACTAGTAGATAAGAACCACAATGGGATTTGCCCTTAGCTAATTTTGCCATCTGTTGACAGAAAAGCTCCCCCTCAGAGTCTCGCAGCAGTTGAAGTAGAGCAACACAGTGAAAGAAGACTAACCCTAATCAAAAAGACAAAACAACATATGCTGAAACTCTTAAAATTTGAGCAGAAGTTTCTCTCTAATATGCGGTGCCACAGTTGACTGACATTGTTTTGTTCCAGCTGCACTTTTCCCATCTGCCAGCAAATAGGCTGGATTCATTACATGAGGACAAGACGATCCGGTGCGTGTGCATGTGCTTGAATGTGTGTTTTTATGTTTGGACATGTGTGGTGAACATGGATGTGGGCTTGTACGTCATGCTTTTGGGAAGTACACATGACTAAAGTTTCAAGTTTAAGTTCAGTTTATTGTCATTCAACCATGTTAGAACATGAAGGAACAAAATTTGTTTCCCAGGTCCAGAAGCGTACTAAATAAATAACATTTTAAAATAAACCTATAATGTAGGTAATTAAATAACCCAAAACTGTGATAAAAGAACACGTAGTTAAAAACCATGCAGCATCAATAAAGTGCATCATAGCCTTATGCAGTCGCAGCAGTCCACAGTTTCAAAGAACAGACTTTAATGTAAGTCAGAGAGTTCATAAACCTCACAGCCTCTGTGCTGCTCTACAGAGGTTAAAGAAGCTGCTCTTTAGTCTTGTTGTTCTAGCTTTTAGGCTATACCAGCCTTCTGCCTGAGGGGAGGGGGGTGAACACATTGTGTGCTGGGTGGGTGGAGTCCTTCATGATGCCCGATGCTTTGCTTCTGCACCTGCTGACATAAATGTCATCCAAGGAAGGAAAGCTGCTGTTGGTTATTTTTTGATAAGATATGACCACTTGTTGCAGCGTCTTCCTGTCAGCTGCAGAGCAATTCCCATATCAAACAGTAATGGAGGATGTCAGTATGCTCTCCACCACACATCAGTAGAAAGAGGTCAGGACAGCAGGGCTGAGGCCGGCCCGCTTCAACCTCCTCAGAAAGTACAGGGGTTGGTGGCCCTTCTTAATAGTGCTGGTTGTGATACAGAGATTGTTTTTTCTGCACCAGTCCACAACTTCTTCCATCTCCCACCTGTACGCCGACTCGTCGTCGTTAGAGATCAAACCAACCACAGCCGTGTCATCTGCAAACTTCACTATGTGATTGCTCGAATACTTTGCAGAGCAATCATATGTGAGGAGCGTGTACAGCAGGGGGTTCAGGACACATCTCTGTGAGGGGCCGTGTTAAGAGTGATAGTGCAAGATGAGACACCATGGAACTTAACCAACTGAAGCTTGTTTGTCAAGAAGTCCAGGGCCCAATTGCAGAGAGATGGTTTTAGTCCCAACAGCTGCAGTTTGTTGACCAAGGACTGCGGAATTATCGTATTAAAGGCAGAGGAAGAGCAGCCTGACATAGGAATCCCTGCACTCCAGGTGAGTGAAAGCAGGGTGGATGACAGCTGACACTGCATTGGACACCGACCGATTCCTCCTATAAACATAGTGTTGGGGGTCCACGTTCATGTTGATAGACCCTATAGACTTTTATGTGGGCCAAAACCAGCCATTCAAAGCATTTCATGATCAACGGAGTGAGGGCCACGGGACGATAGCCATTTATGCTTTTCACAGCTGAGTTTTTGGGCACCGGAACAATATTGGACATCTTGAGACAAAGAGGTACCCCAGCTTGGGAGAGTGAGATGTTGAAAATGTGCGCCGCCATCTTAATAAATTATGGGGGCCAGGCAGAGAGACAGTAGCACCATCATCAACCTCGTCAGTGTTGAATCCCCTCTTAGGAGGGCAGAGACAGAGGGCAGTCGAGGAAGAAAAAACAAGGCTCCCATCCAATCTCCCCCTGGCCCCACGTTCATTGCATAGGTAACTATTGTTCACAGACACAGATCAAGTACCAAGTGGAACTGCGGAGCCAAGGGACTTGGATGGGAGGGGGGCTGAAAAGGGAAGTGGGGGTTTTCCTGGTGAAGGAGAAAGATGGAAGGAAAGTGGGATAGAGGAGCTAGTCTCTATCTGCCTCCTTCCTCTTGAAGGCTGACCCAACAGGGTCCTAAGCCTGGCTCAAGGGGCTTATGTAGATTCAATGACCTTTTTCCCAAGGACCAGATTTTACACTTAAATTACCAATAGAGCGATGGTCTCCCTTGAGGGGGGCGCGGACCAACCAAACCACCCAGCAGGGGTTAAAAGTCATGGTGGCCCTCTGCCTGGGCTGTATGCTAAACGATGTGGAACACATGTAAACTACAGAGCGGCCACGCCGTTAGCATTGAGTCACAAACTGAAGGTGAGGTCGCAGGGAAAGACTGGCCATGTATTACACATCTAGCATAAATGCCAAAGGAATTGGGTGATTTTAAGATTAATGTGATGAAAAAATAGGACAAGGCTTGTCACGGTCCATTGGTGCCTGTATCATACTGAATTTGAGGAATCTTTTATTAGTAGAACGTGAACTGAAGCAAATTCCTTTTCCTCTAAGAATTTTATTCAGGATAGTTCCACTTACATGTAGTGCTTCGAAAGCTCAATAAAACCCATTAAAATGATACAGACATTTTGCTCCACTGTTAGGCTGCACATTTTGTCATTTGCCAACCCTATTTCTTTTAAATCATACACAGACAAAAGGCACTTGAGACTCATGGGAGTAGTTTTACAGCACCGATCATGCTAGCGAAGGACATGAGAGGAAATGGAAAAACAGCAGAGTTCTGCCCTTATTACGCCTCTCAAACATAAGAGAATGATGGCATCCCCCCTGCTCAAACTGTAACTCTACTACAGGGACGAAAGGACATACACAGTGAACACACGCACACACAATTTCACCTCCTCTTCCTATGGCTGCAGGTTTGTTTGTCTTTAATTCCCTGCTGCGTGGGGGGGTAATGGGGACTCTGTGACAGCTGTCATTCTGCCGTGACCTCAACGGACTGCAGATCAGTAGTGGCACGATGATTGTCAGGATCAGGTGTGTGCGCACGTCTATGTGTGTGAAAGCGTGCATGTGTTTGCACATGATGGTGTGTGTGTGTATGTGTGTGCGCGCGTGAGAGAGAGACGGGATGAGGACAGATGGGGGAGGGTGCATTTGATGTGAAAATAGTGGTTAAATACTGAAAGGGACTTCCTTTACTCCAAGCCCCCCCAGGCCTAACAATATGCCACTACAAATATGTCTATTCAGTAGGAGACTCGTTCTGACAGCAGGCCAAAACAAGACTCACACACTCATAGGCGTATGTGACACAGGGCATTAGGAGCTGGAAAGGCAAACTCTAAGTAGAGACAGGATGGAGTTTGAAACATTTCCTCCACATATTAAAAACTTTGATGTAGTGAAATACGTAATTAGGGATGCAGTATTACATTTCAGGCCACAACAATGAAAACTAACTCTATAGTTACACCCCTGATTTTTATCATTTTCTTCTATTTGTTTTGCATGAAGAGACATTTTTACTCTGTATTCCATATTCAACTATTCCCCTTTCCTCTCCACATTCTCTCCAGTTTGTTACCTACTGTAGAGGAGCTGTCAGAGAATGTGGCAATAGAAGGAAAAGGTACGCATGAAAGCGGGAGCAGAGCACGGTCGAGTGCTGCTTTAGGGGTGTGTGGGGTGGATAGCTGAGGTGGGCAGGAGAGTGCGGAGGGGGGCAAAGAGTTAGAGAGCAAGAGGGTTCATAGTTAGTGGTGATTCTGCTTCTTGACACATCAGATCAGGCTGCGAGGTTGGTGCTCAGTTCAGCGGTCCCACTGGGAGTGGGTGTCTGCGGTTGAAGCCTTGTGATAGACCACAGAAACAGCCACGTGCTAAAATAAATGTGGGGGGAAAGCGAAGGTGGGGCGGGTGGATGGGTAGCATGGAGCAACGTCTCCCATCATACTCTGCCTTTCTTCAACTAACCCTCTCTCAAACATCCCCTCCTTATCATCACACTCTGAGCTGCCCAGGCCATGCTCACCTCCGATACGACAGGCTGTCGCCCAGAGTGAGGGCCAAGGTGTGTGTGTCGGTAGGGTCCTGCCTTTGTGCATGACTCATCCTAATTGGGAAGGTCTCTGCTCGGCAGCAGATTCTTCTCCTGCTGTTTCAGCCTGTTTAAAGTGATGAACCCGGGATGAGATCAACAGTCGGACACCACAGCTTTTATTGCCTCTGTGTTTGACCTCGTTCTGTCTTCCTCACCTCTGTGTGTGTGTGAGGGTGTGTGTGTTCTCGTGTGTGTACGTATCACTTCATGAGTGTGTATGTGTATGCATTACATGTGGTGTGTGTGTGTGTGTGTGTGTGGGAATTTGATGAACAGCACAATTTGTATTGGGGCTGCTTTCCCTCTCTCGCACATATACACACAGACTCTCACCCTTCTAAAACGATTAAATGTCAGCAATCCCCACAATTGGGTTCCTGCTAAAGCTACTGTGAACTCATCGCACCCATCTAGGGAATTATGCAAGCTGTAATGCAGGTCTCACCTGCCAACGCACAGCGCAAGGCCGGGGGACTGGCCGTCATGTGATAAGTCTTCCCTGACCAGTTCAAAGCTGATTTGGCCAGGGGCTGATTGCTGGCAGCTAATCATTTTAGCAATACCTAGTAGCAAGGAAGTTCAGGGGAGGTGGAAGAAGAGAATGAGAGGAGCCAGGGAGGAAAGAGGGTACAGGGAAAGACAGGGAAGAGAACAAGAATTTGAACTTAATTTTTCTCGGGTTGTACTGATGAACTTATGATGAACTCTGAGATCTTTTTCATCAGTGTTTTTTGTTCAACTGAAGGTTTTCAGTGAATTTACAATGCAGTCCGTTATTTGGACAGTGACATATTTTTGGTTGTTTTGGCTCTGTACTCCAGCTTTTTGGATTTGATATGAAACAATGACAGTGAGGTTAGATCATAAACATTTTATTTTTAATTTTAGGGTGTTTGCATCCACATCAGATGAACCGTGCAGGAATTGGTGATTTCTGTGTCTCATAGACTTCAGACATTGATCCCCACAGAGTGCATCTGATGTTGATGTAAACATCCTCAAATTACAGCTGCAAGTCAGCACTTTAACCTCAAAATCATTGCTCCATTTCAAAACCAGTGTGCTAGTGCACCAAGCCAAAACAACAACAAAAAAGTTAACTGTCCAAATACTTACAGACTGCACCGTATTTTCATCCTGTTTTATTGTTGTCATCTGTTTTGTTATGCTATGCTATTCTCTCCAGCAGAGGCTACATATGCCAAACTTTTCTAACAACCTTGGAGAATACGGTTTGACCATCTCTGTGACTAACTGAATTTGATGCTCCACAAAAGATATATTCATGGAAAAAGATAATAATAAATGTTCAGTTTCCTTACAAATACTGAAGGCCACACAGCCAAAATGGACAGGACTTGTCACACACAAAATGGAGTAGTTTCACATTGGTACCTGAAGAAAACCCCGAACCTTGACTAAACTATTGTATTTGTTTTGATCAACTTCTGCCAAACTTATTGTTTGGATTTGATTTTCACCTGTGTTTTTGTGTGTGCCATTGTGTGTGTTGGCCTCTCTGATTGAGACGTCTTTGTGTGCACAGGCTCTCTGGCTCAATGTAAGCAGTGGTCTTGGCAGAAGCCCTCCATCTTCTTATCCCAGTGGGGAGCAGGCTGCAGCCAAACCCAACCTGGGCTTCACAGCCTATGATAAGCCCTCAAATGGCACAGGCCAAAGGGCCAGAGAGAGAGAGAGAGAGATAGAGAGAGAGTGAGAGAGACACACACAGAGAGTGAGAAAGAAGGAGAGAGAGAAGCAGTTAAGATAAAAAAATATCACATTGGTATGGCATATCAGGGTGGTCTGCTTGTGTATTTTGCTGCTGCCTCAGGATTCAAAAATGGGATTTGGTCCATTCAGGGGTTCTTTTGTGCTAATGTATATGCACTAAAAAGCTCCTCTTTTTCCTATCAATACTTTATTTCTGGCTCGCTCATATATCATACACTAGGCCTTGCTTATCCATGTGGATTTTTTTTCTTTGTCCCCCATCATCAGTCGACATAAATACTCAGTATGTCACAGCAGGCTATGCTCCGAACGCCCCCTCAGTGCTTATCTCTACAAAATGTGAATCTGTTATTCTACTGTAATGGAAACCATGTTGGTAACATCTTAACATATTACATTCACTCAAACACACTGTGAAACTCTATCTTACCGCTGTGTCAAAGCCCTTTTTATACTGCGGGAATGTGGGGGGGATGTGGTGAAACACAACGTTTTGCCCAAAGCGCAAACTCTACGTGAATGCACACACAGACTACAAGGTTCCTTTTTTATTCTTTATTTATTTCTTTTTTTAAGCGGACAATTCAAAAAAGACTGAAAACACAGGAGTATTGTGTGCTTTAATGTTTTGAAGCTCTTGTATGTCTCTCTCTTTACGTTTGCAGACTAGCAGCGGTTCAGATTTCTTGAGGCAATTTGTTTCAGGTAACTGGAGCTTTCAACTGCAGTTGAGTGTACCCTGGGAACTATTAGGGAAAAAAAGAGATTGTTCAAGCTTTTCAAAATGTTGATGGATCCAACATAATGAGCATGTAACTGATCACAAAGATAGACAGATATGATTTTTTTTTTTTTCCTTAGGAACAGTGTACTGCGACGCAGGAGAGAAGGGAGCCAAACACAATGCTAGATGTGATGCTAAAGAGGCTGTCAGTAGCACATTGTTATTCACTTACTGCTCCTGTTGGGATAGCTACAGGCTGTATAAGTCTTTTTTTATGCCAGAAATCTTTGAATTGAATCAGTGCACAGTCAGCATACTGTAAGCTCCAAGCAAGAACAGCTAAACATTCAGTTTTGTAAGGATCCTCTTTAAACTGCCGACAAGTTTATGTCTATGCATACATGTATGTTCATTGTCTGCATTTTAAATCTGTTTAATTTGACTGCTGTGAATTGGACTTCAAGTCTATATGAAGTCTATGTGATCACCCCCTCACCTAGGTATTTTAAACACTTTCTGTTGCCTATTGGGATACCGGTACGGTGGTAGAAGAGGGAGGACGAGGCCCCAGGTAAAACATCAGTATTTAGGGCATGGATTCCATGGAGGGCATCGGAGAGACAAGAGGTTGGAACATGTTTTTCTAAAGCAGACAGCTCTCATTTAGCCCCCAGTCTTCTGGTCGACTGAGACAGTCATCACACTGATGTCTCAGGTTTAGAGGACATATGATAATGAGTTTAGACTGACTGACATGTGACTAAAACTGTTGGGGGGCCTACAGCTCGGACAGGAGGGTAGGTTTAAAACAGACATTGCCAGCAGTCATGGTAGGAATAGATCAGAATTTTGGTCCCAGGAGGCTAGGTCTGTCATTGAGGTAATTACGGCCATGGTTATGGTATCTGTAGGAAAGGCTGATCTCAGACCTGTGGCTCCGTCAGTAGCCTCATGTCACTAGAATGTCCTTGAAGTTTTCTGACATTGATAAATTGTGGTAAAGTTGAGAAGAAATCAAACATGTAAAAGTGATACAAATTCTTCAAAATCTGATCATTTGAACATTATAATTTGAAACAAAACATATTGAATTGTCCCTTTATAGGTCACTTCTGTCACGTCTGTTATGTCTTTATCCAGTATCTTTCCCCAAGGGGAAAGTTTGTTTTTAAAGTTTTAGTAGGTGCTAACGAACCCTGCACAGCTCCGCAGTACTTCACACAATATTACCCCCACCCCCCATTAAACCTGCCTAATTCTCGTGGAAAATAAAACATTCCACCAAGGTTGGTGCTCTAACAAACTCAACCTCCATCATCTTTGCAGTGTCTGTTAGCTAACTAGCTTCCTTTTACCCCTCATCAGAGACTAAACAGAACTTTATCTGACCCCTCAGTTTTACATATGTCATTTACAATTTGCCACTCACAGGTTGTCCTGAAGTACGCTGCCAAAACAGACAGATCTCTCTCTTATTCCCTCCCTCTCTTTTCCCCCTCTGAAGTCAAGGGCATGCTTTGAACTCAAACAGATTCACTTTTTTCTGCCGTATCGTCCTTTTTTCATTTATTTCTCTCCCACTGCCCTCATCATTTATAGCCTCATCCCTGTATCCTGCTAATGATACAGATTTCACAGGGTGTCAAAGGCATGTCGAAATTAGACCTCTACACTAATAGTTTGGCCGCTGGCACGATCACATTTATATCTACCTGGACAGGTGGATACAGCTGTTGAACTCATGTATACTGTATATAGAAAGAGACAGGGAGATGTCCAGAAATGGAAGAGATGAGAATGACACCGCTGACACACCAAATCTCTCCATGAGGACTACATTTGAAATGGTGTGACTGAGTGGCGCTTGTTGAAGACAACATCATTCCCACATCCCCATCCCCACCACATACGACATCCCAAATCACCCCACCTCGCTCCACCGTGATTGATTCTCTGCCCAGGGGCTGTAATCCCTGAACCCTACCCCTACTGGACCCCGTCTCTCCTCTCCTCTTTCCTCTCTCCACCATACCTTCCCCCAGCATCTGCCAGTTTCCCACTCTCTGTATGGCATCATCAGCTATGACAAGAGAATAAATCTGTGAGCGGCAACCATCGCCTAGCATCTGAGGGACGCCCATGACAGCTCTCAATAAACTCCCCAAGATTGTTTTTTTTTTCTCCCTCCTTCCTTTTTTAATCTCCGACGGCAGACGTTGGAATCCTGCTGTCAGCATAACGGGGGCATATTAGCAGGGCTGGCCCCACCTGGACCCACCGCTCCCCGACCTGTCCCCTCTCTGTAATTATCCCCAAGCCCCTTTCCCATTAACCTACTCCCTTTGATCCCCACACATGCTGATATTATGCAAAACTGCTGAATAGAGAGACTAGGATAGTGCAAAACAGCATGCAGTTACCCATGGTTCTGATTTCCTCACTTATTCTCCTCTTCTTTTACTCTATCTCTCCCTATTTATCAGCCTCTTTGTCATGGATTAAATTAATTTCAAAGGAGTCTGTGAGGACAGAAAAGGGAGGAAGAAGAGGAGAAGGATAGAGTCGTGGGGAAAGAGAAAATACTAGTATTGGACATTTTTACAAGCCATCTAGGATGAATAAGGGAACTTGAAAAAAAGTGCCACAAAAGAACTATTTCTTTTAGTCCCTCCTTGCATGTATCAAGTAAAACGTCTTCATTAGGTCTGGGGCCTAAAAGCAAATATCAGGGTCTGCACAATGCTGAAGGTCCGCGACTGACCTTTCTTTGGTTTTAATCATGGCGACTCTTGACAGCTTAATAAGTTGAAGGTGCTGGGTTGCAGCCTAACTTAATAAGGCCCACACCAGAGCCTTGGCCACCTATGATTGCTCCCATAAGTCTTAGCACATCTGGCGCTGTGTCCTTGGGTGAGAGATATTTTCCATAACTTTCCTTATGCGCAGAAAGCAATACCTTTTATTAAGAATGGGGATGATACAATGCACAGTGTCTCCACGTGCCAGAGCATGTCCACAAGGCGTCATACGTTCATAATGCCATACCATAGTCGCTATTATCCTTTCAAATGATAACCACAGTGCACTAAAGCTCCAGTGCATCACACTGTGCAATGTTTAACTCGTTAAATATATTCCGATAATTTATGGGTTTACTTTGTACTGTAAATCACACTACCATATTTACTTCCTCCCTGCTGAAGTATATTGTTAGGTAGAAAATATGTCATCCATATTCCATGGTTTATTACTTCTATAGATGAATTACCCACCATTTATGATGCACATAAGGTGTATAATTCTATATGCAGTAAAGTTGGATTTTTATGGAGCTGTAGCTTTTCGTCCTCCACTCTTCCTCGCCTTTCTTGGTCCACAGAGAAAGAAATTAATTCATACTTATATGAGAACTATTGTTGTTGCATTAAATTGAGTTGCTAATCCTTGATCATTTGCATTCTTTGAGTAAAGCATTAACATTTGTTTAGCAGATTAGACAATGTGTGATGAAATAACCATTGAAAAAATATTGTAAACAATAATCATCGCTGTACATTGTATTACAGCGGTTTCATGGGCACAGTGTGCTCCAAACAGATACTTTACATAATAGCAAAGGAAAAGTATTTTTTTAGTGTATTTCTGTTGACCTTTTACATGAACTCGCTATTTAAACTCTAGAATTTGGACAAGCTAGTTAGCCACACTGTCATCTGCCACAACTATTTTTGTCACCTTGACATCTCATCATCTTATAGCCCTATGATGACAGATTTTTCACACAACTGACAGCCATACCTTTACACTGCACATGGCCTTTCAACATGCTGGTACTGAGCAATACCCCAGTGTTCATTTGAAAGGCCACAGACTGAGGTGAGCTGCTATCATTAGCAGTCATATTAATAAAGGGGACTGGGAACTGTTTGATTGGACTGTGACACAGGGAGCCATCAAAGACCACATCTGGCCACCCACTCATTGTTCTGAACAGATGCTCATCCACTTTACCTAACATCTTCATTAGTGTTCTGACCCAAAAGACCAGTCTGTCTAGCCGCTGAATGTAGAGGCCCTGTGAGCCTTGACAGTCTCCTTGCTGGAGTCCTCAGGTTTTTAGAATAAGGCACCAATATCTCTCTGTTGAATGCCTGTGGTTTGATCTCTGCTGTGTGTTAGCAGAGAGGCTAATGTAGTAGTGTGAACTCCTGAGCTTTCTGCTGGAGATATTTTAATGAACGGCCTTTGTTTGGGGGTTCAGGTTGCCTCTGTGCGATCGCCATAGAGGCTATGCCGAGCCCGCAGTTGATTGGGTACCCTTAAAGGTGAGGATGAAAGCCCTTGTGGGAGACACAGGGGTTGGAAAAGGGGTGATGTAGAAGGGGAGGAGATGAAGAGGTGTATGGAGACAGCATGGAGGCATTAAAAGCAGGCTCTTGCTCTTTTAAATCCACCCATAACAGAGACAGTAGAAATTGAAATGTAAATTGCCTATTAGATTTTCATGTAAGGCATCTCTATCCTCCTTTGTGGCTGCGTTTGGGCGACGCCTGTTCACTTTTAATGAATATAACAATGAGTTATGTGCAATGGAGCCAATTTACAATTTTTCTGAATTTAGTTGTTCATTTGAGATATATGGATAAAGAGTGCCACACGATAACGACATTTTAAATATATGGACCACATATGTCATATATTGACATACATCTCGTGATCATGAGCAGAAGAAATCACTAGACAACTCCTAAGTATAATTACATATTAAAACATTTATTTCAAGGCATGCTATTATTCCTATTACGCCTCGTATTTGTCTTGCAGTTAAATAAGCCGAGTGCAATAGTTGTTCTCGTTTTCTCAGCTGTGTATCTTATTCACTTATTGCTATTTTAAAATACTATTCTTTTAGTAGTAACATACTATTCATGTAATTGTCTATACAATTTGTATGAAGCAGCCCACGCAGTTCATTGACACTAACAGAGATTTTTTTTTTTATAGCCCACATATATAAATGATATACATTGTGATTGCCATGATGTAGTCTTTTTACATACTTTTTGCTCATTTCACCCTTTGATCCTCATTTATCATGACAACTTAACTTAAGAATACATTTTTGTATTTGTTCTACACTCCCCCTTGTTCTCTCTGTCTTGCTTTTTTCTTTGTGGGGAGGACCAAATTGAAAGAGTGAGGCGCCAGTTTAAAGGGCAGACCCAGGTCCCTGCCTCCAGGGCTTTTACATCAGCGCTGACAGAAAGCCGTGTGAACCATTGGGAAATGTTTCATCGGTCACGACACATTATGCAGCCGAGTGAGAGCCACATTAAACTTTTCACTTGCTCCATCATTGCTTCACTTTTATTGTCCAGCACGCCTGCTGACAAATCTGCAACCCTGGGTCCACCGGAGAGTTTAACAACTCAGAATGTTTCCTTCAATTAATGTATGTTTCAGGTCTTTGAAATATGAAAATAAATGTTGCTGTGTTCCTGTGGTTGAGACACGTACACGAGTAGTTTATGCAGCCTCTGGGACTGTTACCCCTTATTGCATTTGATTAGAAAAAACAAATAACTCATTGATTAAGACACTTTTTTATCAAACTAAACATTATGTCAACAGTTCATACGAAGTGCGCATTCAAACCCCTGTTGTACTGATTTGGTGACAGATACCTTTACAACCCATTTCCAATGAGATGTGAATGCAAGATATGCAGAGAAAAGCAAAAAGTTTTGACTCATACAGTAAGTCTTTGCCTTCTTTGAAACAATGTGAAAAAGATGAGCCAGTTGTACCCTATGTTATGAATTGCTTTATGATTATTTAAACATCCCTGTCCTGTTCGCTTTCTTCTTTGTAACTGTCACTCCATCCTTTAGAGGCTTATGAGAAGCGACCGCTTTTCCTTCAGTCCTTTAGTTTCAAAAGCTGAATGGTGACGCAAGCTACTTTCATTATGCATATCCAATCAGTTCATCCATTAGCCAACGACTGATTTGATGTTGTCGTAAAAGCTTGTTGAAGATATATCCAAGGAGTGGTGAGATCCCCATTGTTCCACACTGTTTGCTGGGAGGAATGGAGAGGATGTCGTGAACGAATTGCAAGGCCTTTGGGAATCTGCTAGTTTGGGATTGAATCATTTGGATTTGGCTATGGAACTGATGGATTTAATACAGACTAGGGGATGTAGGTCTGACTACAGAGGGGGAGCATCTCCTGTGCCCACTGCATTGGTCACCCCATGAGGATGGCAGTGCTGTGCTGCTCACGCTCATGTATTGAGCCACCATAGGCCTACTGAATCTCCTGAGTAAAGACACAGGCGGACAAAAGGATAAACACTGTTCATACATGTCTGCTTCAAATAATTTAAACAAATTTGTATCAAGAATTTTAATTTGAGCTATTTGAATGTTTTATTTTATTTCTTTTTTTTTTCAAAACAGGGCACAGACAGAATTTCAGAAACAGGATCCTGGCAGGACTGCGTGACCGTTTTTTTTTTTTTTTTTCATTTTTCATTGGTGTACCTGCGCTATACTTTCAGTACTTCAGAAGCAGTTGTACGCCATCATGATGACCGTGGCAGCGTGTGGCACGCATGCATCATGGTAGAGGGATACCTCCCACACCAAGTGAAGATGGCTGGCTTGGTCAGTCAGCCTAAACCACCCTTGATCATGCCATCAACCACCTTGTTATGTGTGAAACCCACAATGGGAATTATATTTGGTATCAATCTGAATTTCTCTCAGCCTTGCAAGGGGAAAATGTTCACAGGGGTCAGCCAAGGGACATAGAGAGAGAGATAGCAAGTGTGAGAGAGGGAGAAAGAGAGAGAGCAGAGAAAAGTGGAAGAGAAGGAGATTAAGGGGAAAATAAATGTAACACGGACAAGAAAGCTTTATTAATAGGATTATGGGCTCATAGATTTCGATATGTCATTGGTTCGAAAAGGGAGTGAAAATGTCAGGGAATACAGAAAAGAAGGGGAGAGGAGAACAAGAATTTGTTAACAGTAATTTGTTGAATCTGTATCACTAGGAGGTGAGAAGGTGATTTGGCCCAAAATATATGTTTTCGTATGGCAGAACTGGGTTGTCTTGAGGCAGTTCACTTTTTAGAAAAGACATACAGGAAGGATGGTAACCACAACACATCATTAAACCTGGCATTTCATCCTTTTATTTTTTTTTACAATATTTATTAGTGATATTTTGGTTTTATATTGTCGTGTTATAGACAAAATCACTTTAATCGCTGAGCCTGCTATTGCTTATATGCTACTTCATAAAATTATGTTTATTGAAGCTATATAGCCATTGCCAAGCTGTGACGATTCACTAAAGCTAGACAATAAAAAAGGCCGCCACCTTTAATGGGAGGAGCAGCATTTGCTTGTTACTAAACACAGCAGTTAACCTCTTTTGCTCACATTAGCAGGACCCAGTGTTAAATCTTATTTCTATTACTTTCCCACTCACTTTATGATAGCTATTGCACTCTCAAAAAAATTGATATTGCTATTTTGTAATGACCTTTTACTTGGTTCATTAAGCACAAACGTAGAGTCAGTGTTGAGAAGCTCTATGTCATTACCCAGTGACAGACTACTCTACAAAATAATGCAACGGCAACTATTTCTTTCTTTTCAATAATTTTTTCACTTATATTTACACAATTTCAGAGCCACCGCCTACACATTTGCAGTACAATATTTAAATTTTTGGCTGGAAATAGAGAAAGAAAACAGAGTGTTAGTGATTATCACTACATGAAACTGGCAAGTTCAGATAAAGTAGTCAGAAAAAATAGGTATTGCATAAATGATGGTTATAAACAGATCCTGTGCATACACAATATGTCAAACAAACCAGGAGGTGGGACACAAGCTGTTATTCCCAGTGTCTACAGTTGTCTCATTTTGTTTTTAGCTCGTGGAGGTTGACTATCTGTTACTGAAGTTAGTTGATGTCTGGTTCTGTTTTTGCTTCCAGAATTGTAGCATGCCAAGAATCCTTAAACATCAATAATCCCGCAGTAGCTGCCACGGCTATGTGTTGTCACTGGTTTTTCTCTAGCTCACATGGCAAAGCCTTTATGTTCCTTCATATAAGAATTTAGTTACAGTTGTCTGCTGTCATTTATTATCTCAGTGTCATATTATATTTCCCACAGTGGAGACCAGTGGATATGTGTTCCACAGCTTCCTTGCCCTCTCTTGTGTTATTTGGAGTAGCTCCAAAGGCTCTTAACATAGTAGAGTACAACTTTCTGAGGTTGCTGTTAAGACGGATTGCTTTCTAAATCATTTCAAACACGAGGAATCACTCTAAAATGTTTCACTGTATCCGACTTGAGTTCTAATAGCAGGGCAAAATCTATTTTAAGCACAAAGACGGGAAATCAGCTATCGTTTAGTGCACATCTTTTTTAGTGGGTAAGGGGGTGGAGAAAGGTTGAGGTTTTAAATGCCTCATTTTGATGAGCTTTGACAGTAATGCAGCCACATTGGCAAATGTAGCAGATTTCTATGACACCCATGTCATAGGGCTGTGGTTATGCTTCTGCTCGATCATTAGAGGAGACTTCTAAGAGAGACAAGTGAGAATGAGTAATGGTGCTGAAGAGAGCTTGTATAAACATGTCAGGGAGCAGAAAAGTTCTCATGTCATCTAGGTATTTTACTCTCAAAGAGTGACAAACTAAATAGCTAAAATCCCCTGGGCTAAAATCTCCATGCTCTACCATATTACAGTATTGGCTTCTAATGCCTTAAGAATGTGACAATCGCATTTTGAAGCATTTTACATATCCTTTCTAAAACAGCTACCTTGTTAGCCAACTATGTTTGTTTTTCCTCCTTCTTCCCCCACTGTATTTCTCTGCAGGCATGGCTTTGGAAGTGTTGATGAATGAGTGGAAGTTGACTCATTATTAAAGGTGGGAGATGATTAATAAGGACCATGTGTGTTTTCCTCTATAGTGTAAATAAAATATATCATTCACGTAATGCAGGGCTGGGCTCTGAGAGTGATTTATGGTGTGTTAAAATGCACAGAGAGCCAAAGGCTGAAGCCCTCTCAGACACACAGCCATGACAGTGCCCTACCCCACCGCTTTAACATGGCTTAGAGATCTCACACTCCTGCTCTTGCTATCGCTCTCTATTTCCTTATCTCGATTTCCGCCATGCTGGATTTATTTGTCTCAGACTTTCAGGAGTGTTCCCAAGATTGTTCTGAGGTCATTCAGAACTAATGATATGAAATGAGACCACCAAAACCTTATGTTTCGGAGCCTAGCCAAATTACATTTGTGTATTTTTTTGTTATCTGCCTTCAATTGCCAAACTGATTGGTAAGAAAAGAGTAACAGAATAGTATGTGTTCTTAATGTTTACAAAAATAAAGGACAGGGTAACGTGGCCCAGATTTAGAGGGCATGTACTATGAGGAACCCTCTCCTTTGAAGGGGACTCACTACTCATTCTTGATGTCCAGAAGAAGACACATTGGATGTGCCAGTCTCTTTGGCAGGTGGCCACCACTCCAAAGCCAAGGTATTGATTCACTTTAGACCTCACCTCATTTCTCAACTTCAAATCCTGATGGAGTGTCTCTGTTTAAGTGTTCGAGGGTAGACTTCCAACAAGGCACATCTTACATGGATTATCTCCTCATCAATCTTAGTGTCTATCTGTGAAGTGCACAATTAGGAAAAATAGGTTTACACCTCACTTTGTTTGGCAGTAACAGCAAATACTGTAATGTACATGTATGAAATTCAACATATGAGCATGTCAACTGTTCGGTACACCACAATCGTGCAGCCTTTGTTTTGACCAATGTATCACCATGAGGGAGAATGAAATCTGAACAAAGCAGTCATTCAGTCTGTTTTTTTTCCCTCTCTCCAGAGAAGACCGATGTAAAAACCGCTGTGTAGTCAACCACTCTTTTTCTCTTGTTCTGATAACTCTGGTTTCACTTAGCATTTTGGTATTTCTGGTTTATAATATTTCTCCAGCTTTTAGGCAGTAACATTGTCCTCTACTTCAACCGTGTTACTGAGCAGCGTCCATCGTTTTGCCTGTAACAACACAGAAAAGCAGATGGCTATATGCTAGTTTTACAGCTGTGAATAATCCTCCCACAAAGTCATGGAGTGAAAAAGGAGCTTGCAGAGATGCGTTGGTTTTACCTCATGTCTATTTCCCTAATACATTTCCTGTATATTTCTTCAGAGGATATCACTGTTTGCTTTCTTTCTTCAGCCATTTCCAAAATGTACAATGAAAGTGGAAGAATTGTGTGTATTTGATTATAAATTAAAAAACTATTTCTGCCAGAGGCAGGAAGCCTTACACTACATCAGCTGTACAACAATCGACTGCAACCTAAGATATCTGGAAATTCTATTCCGTAAATGTCCGTATGCGTGTGTCTGTCTGAGGGAACATAAACACAGAACATGTGTATGAAAATGTGTGTTTTTGACATCAAAAAAGGCTGACAATGGAACCTTGAGTAGCCCCATGATTCAGTATCCTGCCCATTCCCCATGGTTTCTGACCTGGGGGAAGGATCTGTCTGTCTTTTGGCAGGCTCCATAGCCGCTGCCCTCCCTCACTGTAGTTATCATCACTTCATCTCTATTAAGAAAATAGGGGCACCGATGGAGGCTTGCAGCTCACTGAGGCTGTTTTTGGGTTACAGCTATTTCTCCAAATTTCTTTTTAAGTCAGGCCCTTCCAGGCCCACTGGTGGCAGCTGCCTATTCCACTGTTCACTGGGGGCATGCCCTGGTTTCATGTGTGCTGTTGTGGCGGGAGAGAGAGGAAGCGGGAGAGAAAGATGGAGGAGGGGAACAGAAACACTCCCGTTGTGCCACTGTGCCCCATCCTCAGCCAGGGTGACACACTTACCAGCCAACATTCTGCCACCTTGCCCTGATGCCGGAGGAAAGCCGCGCTCTGCCTCTGAATGGGGGCACTGAGTGCAGAGGAAACCTGTTGGAGAGACTCCTAAATCAGGCTGCTGGGGAGACGGATGTTAATGTGCTGTCTCGAGGTCTTAAAGTACATAGTTGGAGCCACAGACTCTTGCTGAGTGAGGCTACAAGGCAGCGGCTCCCTCATATCCTTTGTTTACACAGCCAGTGAAGTGGGACTACTTTACCTGGACCCACTGAGTTCGCTCACACAAATCCTCCAATATGTACAAGTGAACATAAGGAGCTTAGCCCAGAGAAGGCAATTCAGTCTGCTCTCCCGACCGTCCCCTTGGAAATGACAAATTAGAGATGTTAAACAGCCTGGTGTGGGTATTACAACTAAAGAAGAATTTTGGGGAGAGTTATGTACAAAGAGTTATTACTTCAAGCAGCCATGCTATAAGCCCAGGCTTAGGCTTAAGTTCAAGTATTAACTACATCTAATATGCTCAAGTGGAACTGATAACATACAAAAACATACATTGGTTGCCAGTCTTTAGAAATATATGTAACATATATTTTCTAGACTTAATTTGGTCATGTATGAGATGAGTGACAGTAATATATTTGTATTTTAGACTAGATCAAACAGCTCTGTACTCACCCGATGGTAGTCGTCCCCCTGCCCAAAAGTCAGCCCTCCTTTTACCAAAACTGGTACCCAAATAACACAGAGGCACAGTAAGAGCCATGTTTAAGCTAATATGCAACATTTCCATGGAATGGGTGTAACTGACACCAATCCCGGTGGGGCAATTACAGGAAATTAATTACCAGCCATTCCTGTATTAATGGTTTATTCCAAAATAAAGCAAGCTAATTTATTCATTTTGACACAGAAAATTGATTCAATGAGGATTATAAAAAGCTATTTGCTAAACAAAACGGAAGGGAGGAAGGGGAAATGAAGTAGGGGTTAAAAAAAGAAAACGTCAAAAATACTTCTAAATGTGGTAATTAGTGTATGATAATGCCAGGGCTTGCAGTGTGCTTCCCCAACACACACTGTAGGTATTTGACTGGGGTTCTACAGCCATTTCCCAGTGTCTGCTCAGGTTTCCCTTCCTGTTTACCCTATACTGGAATCTCCTACCGCCAGAAAAGGAGTGGAATCTCTGCAGAGAGAGAGGATGATGAGGAGGGGTGAAGTCGTGGGGGCCTAAGGGTGAGAAGAGAAAATGGGTGGGGTTGTCAGGGAGCAAAAGAGTGGGGGAGACATGGGGTGAGAACACAAGTTGAGTTAGGGAGTGAAGTGGGGTGGTGGGAAGTAAAGGGACAGAGAGAGAGAGAGTGCGCTCTTGACAGCCTGAGAAACCTTGAGGTGCCATCTGGCGTGAAGGGGCCAAAGGACAGGGCTCACCGACCTTTGACCCAGATCCCCCTTTTAGCAAACATCCCAGTGCTGCAGATTTATGGGCTGCTGAGGAACAATAACTGTCAGAGAACAGAGGCGAAGGCAGCCAGTTTTCCACTCTTCAGGTGACTAGAGACTGGAAATGAGTCCAAACACGGATGTCCAGGATGTGGTGTCTCACTTGTGAGTTTGACCTCACAGCAGCACAGACAACACAGAGCAACAGAGGAGCAGCATATTTCACATTCCACCTGTGTAATTATACAGGAGTTATTATTTTTTAGTTGTTTTTTTCTGTTCCCTTGCTTAACAGAGGGCTCATTAAGTAAACACGTAAGTGATGATGTTAAGACAGTCTCAGTTTTGTTCCTGTTGGCTACTCTAATTTTAATGTGAACAAATTCATTACCAGGGGACAGAGGTGAGGGTTATGTCAAAGGCCATGAGTTAGGGGGCACAGTTGAGCCTAGTTTGTTTATAGAGAGAGAGAGAGAAAAAAACAAGGTGCTGTGTAGAGCGGGGGGCTGTGATTGACTGAGTTTTACCCGAAAGGGGGGAAAAAAAGGGAAAAATATATATGGTTGTGTGATATTTGTAGAAAAAGTCTGTTTTCAACTGATTAGTTTGTCTGTTTGAACATTCAGGGTTGTTTTTGTCTCTGTGAAACTTTTCAGTTTCCGCTCAACTCAGCAGCAGTACCACAGCAATAATGGCAACTGCTCGGGGACCACTGTGACGAGGATCAATACTGCGTGCGGAGCCTATCAGGACACCCCGTGGCAGAGAAACCCCAAACAACTATTGTACCAACCCACCCAATCACACATCCATCGCACACATGCACACGCATACACACACCTTTTTTACTCAGCTACAGAGAAATAAAAACTACCTTAGAACAAAAGATGGAAAAGAACAATACAACACTCATGACAGCCAGCTGTCATTCACCATCCCATTTGATTTGCGCAATGGAGACCAATAAATCCTCTCTCTTGCTTTTCTTCCATTCATTTCATTACTCACTCAATTTTGTTCCCCTTCTTTTACCCTCTTTTTTTAATCTTAAGAGGGGGATGGGCAAGTCTATACATGGGCCCGGGCCTGAATAGACTTTTGTCTTGCTCATTTTTCTGGGTTCTGACTGTCAGTTGCAGGGTTCCCCTAGTGAAGGCTCTCTCGGCCTCAGACGCAGGCAGGCTGTCTAGTAGCTAGTTAGCATTCAGAGCAGCCAAGCTAGCACCCAGCAGACAAGTCTGCCATGGGGGGGGGCCGGTACAGGACTGGCTTTCTTAGACAAGCTCCATTAGTGTGGCCAAACAGGCTTGAGCTAATCTACCGAATGATGGTTGAGTCAAAGTTTATTTTTTGTTAATTCCCTGTCCCAAGGTCTCTCCTTTTCTTCTCTTAATTTACCTTTCTCACGCACATTAAAACTAAATAATTAGGTTTTAGCAATATCCACCTGTTGTGAAAAATTGATCTGCTCAGATCATCATTCATCTCAGTTCTTTCTTCATTTACATGCAAAAAGACATATTAAGGAGCAAGAGCCCTTTTTTCAATTGTGCCGATTTTACAGTATAAAAGTATGCATGTAGTCTTGTGTATGCTTGAACATTTATCTAATACTATAAATATGCAGAGATTCCTCTCCGCGTTGTTTTTGGGTTAATTTATAACTTGATTATGCTTTGCTTAATTAACTCTGTGTGGCCCTGACATATCCAGGATTCCTATAGATAACCCAAATAACTGTCCAGAGTCCTGCTCTTGTTCACCCTATCTCTTCCTTTCTTTGTGCAGCGTGGTGACATCACAGATTCTATTATCTGCTGGCTAGCGTGGCATCCCTTAGTAGGCGGCCGGAATTCCAGACATTTACTCCTATCGGGAAGTGGCAGGATCAGTAATGCTAACTATGTGGATCATTCTGAGAAGATTGGACCACAGCCGGCATGCCCTCATAATAATGCTGTGCGTTTCAGCAGTACGTCTCAATTGAGGGCTGCAACAACCCAATGCGTCCATTGTTCCTGCCCTTCTTTGAGATGCAGTCAGGAAAAAAAAAAATAGCAAGCGAGCCTTCAGCTTTAATTTCTTTTCTAATTGCATGAAAAGATTCCATTGAAGTGCAGATTGAGTGTGTGCCGCTGCGGGTTGTGGAGCGAGGCCAAAAGCTCAGTGCCTGCGAAAATGCCCTGGCTGGGCAGCATCATTCCAGCAACACACTGATGTTCTTCATTGAGACTGGGCAGCGTCATAGCAACCCAGAGAGATGCATAAAAGATGACAGCAGAGACACCACTTTTACATGCACTTCCACAACAACACACGATGGGATGGTTCCAACCTTACTGAGGTCAAATGAGGCTGTTCTAACCAAGCCATAGATGCTGTGTCATTCTGTCTTTGTCAAAATAAAACATGAGTTCATTCAAAAGATGTATCCATGGTTCTGCAGACTGGATCACATTTGCGTGAAATGTAACAAGTATACATTCTCATTCTCCTCACACGTCTTTGTAAATGCATGGATTGTAGTGCAGTGGGGCTGTCAGTCTGCCTAATTGCTGTCTACTCTGTACATGCACACATACCAGAGAAGATATGCTCTGCTCTAGTAATTCTTCTTGGGAGCATATGCTCATGTAAAGCACAGACGATCGCCTACCAGTCCATCATCGCATGTATCCCTTTGACCAGAAGACCCATTTCTCTGTGAGGTAGAGGGGCATTGAAAGACAGACTGCTCTTTAACCTGACTACCCTCTTCAGCATTTCTCCCCATTTCTCCCACTTGGGTCATTTTATTTCTTAAGGCTTCATCCTCTGCAGGAGAACTTGTTGTGGGCTGCAATGGTGAGAAGGACAGACAGCTCCCCTTGCCAAAGTGCTGGGTAATAATGGTGAAAATTGCTTGATGTGTTTAGCTGGCGATCCAGCACTAGTCCAAATAGAGATGGACTATTTCGAAACCTCACACACACATCTCTTTGGAATTTCCTTCTCCTGCTCTCCTTGGCTTTCTCTGCCTCCAGTACACTCTAACCTCCTCTGTGTAAAAAAATAAATAAATAAAAGTGAGAAATGTGTATCACTACATAAATTCAGAAAGAAAAGAGGGCGAGCTTGTGGGTATGTGAGTATCTACAGGAAAATGTGTTTACAGTATGTACGGTAAATGTGTGTATCAGTGTGAGACGACAATCCGGTGAGAATGGGATGGGTGAAAGAAACAGCAATATTGTCCTGTAGGGCTCAGACAGTCATGAAATTAATCTATTATCTTCCTGTGCAGCTGCCATGTACGATACAAGGTGCTTGACAATTCCCTGTGCCATTGTGACTCCGTGACATTTGCCCATTCACCAAGCTCGCTGACACCAACACGATCTGGCCTTGCCGCCAAATTAAGGCAACGAGTGGGGAAATGAGAGCTGTGGCATCGGCCAGGAAGAGCCCGAGAGGCAGGATAGATTTCCCCTTGTGTTTAAAGACCTGACCTAAGCACCTTGCCCAGGGGCTTTTTATCAGCTGGAGCTGAAAAACACCTTCAGGAGGGAGACGGCGATATAACCACAGCCGGTTGTAATGGTGTGACAAGGCTGAGCTGTCCTTGCACACCTCTTGACTCCCCTCCCTCCTCCCTTCACTACTCTCCCTACTCTTCTTTCCCTTCCTCTCTACCAGACTGGGTCCTCTATCTAAAGCTCTATCCAGTTGGGAACGGGCAGGCTTTAAATGCCTGTCGCCCAGTGTCATAGAAGCGGCTACACACAGGGTGTCCAGTGTCACAACACAGGCTGGGCTCTGTCAAGGGCAAAATGAATTTGTTGGAGGGAGAAAGGTAGAGGGGGAGAGAAGGCGAGCAGAGAAGGGATATATTACGGAGAATGATGAATAACCCGAAGGTGCACAGATACTCCACACAAACGATGAAGAGAGGTGAGGTGATGGGAGGAAGCAAAAGAAGAGTAGTAGAGGGGGGGTCTGGCCTGGCTGTAACTGGGTCAGGCTTACGGATAGCGGCTGTCAAAGGAGCATGGTTTTATTTATTTATTGTTTGTCTGCTTAAGAGAAGGTGAAGGTCAGGCTATGTGTCTGCTTCCCAACTTTGTTATGTAAGCTGGATCAATTCATGAAATATGTCTTTTAACAAAGCTGCCAATGTAATCTCTCTCTCTTTCCCGTCTTTCACACTCCCTTCTCCTTTTCTACTATTTCTACTCCTATAGTGACCATGGTAACCTCATCTTTATAGTGGCTGCCGTTGCAACAGTGTTGTAGGATGAAGAGGTCACCATAGTATTTCCTTGAACAAGTAAACTCACCAAATGTAATTCTCTTCAAGTGAGGCTCTATCAGCTATGATTGCAGTATCAATGTGTTTAAGGGTTTATGTCTGTGAAGCAGAACATTATTTATTGTTTAATAGCACAAAGAGAGGTGAGTGTCTTTTGTAACTCAATTGAAAGTGGTGCATTGTATTTCAATCACAGGTTTAGCCATTATATTCATTCTATATTGCTGTACTGCAGCATGTACTGTGATTGACTACCACCTTTTAAACTAATGTGTTACCATGCATACACTACTGCGCATTGTATTTATCCAATATGCTTATTGGATTATTCACATAATTTATGTGCCCCCTATTTGTGTGTTTGCTTTTAGCATGACAGGTCATTGGTTTAGAGTCAATTTCACATAACATGATGAACCAAATGGCAGTTTATACATGTAAAGGGCCCTCATAATTTGATGGATCAGTTAGCCAGTCTGCAGTGTGATGCATTATGTGTACCAACACGGTTTATGGTACTTACAGTGAAAATAGCCACAGTGTTTTCTTTTCTTCTTAGTTTGTCATCAGTCTTCTGTCAGCATTTTCTACCTCGACTGTCTCTGGCAGCTCTTCAGACAACCCTGCACCATAACCAACATAACCACACCACCCTGTCACACTGTCAATTTGTGTATGTTAAATCTGCCGTGAGCTGGAGCCTAATTCATGCTTAAATATACTCTTCAGTTTATAAATATACTCAACAATATATGATCTCTGCTGTACATTACATGCTTTCCATAGACGACGCTTGCGGTGTTTGTGCTTGTTGCTCAGCCTCATCTCATTCTGACTGTCTGGCAGGCCAGACTGACTGTGGCCTGGATCACTGCTGCGCCACCAGGCCCTGCGGCCCTTTCCTTGGTCAGCAAACCAGAGCAGGATCAGTGGGCCATCTATCTCTATATCCATCTCTCCATCCGCCTGTTGGAAAGCTCCGTGTTCACACAGCTTAGGTCAAACCCCAAAGCAGTGATCTGATCAGTCTGAAGATACCATAGTGTTTGAGTGGATCCCTTTTTTACCCCGTGGTTCAACCAGAGCGAAAGAGGATAAGAGCATGTTGTTTGGAAAGCGGTCGCACATCTGAGTTTAATAAGGAGTTTTGGTGGAGATGGGTCACATTGTGTGTCTTCCCTTAAGTGAACTGAAGGTAATCTGGGACAACCAGGGCTCAGGGGCAGCTGGTTTGTGTACGCATTTGTGTGTGTGTGTGTGTGTGTGTGTGTGTGTGTGTTTATGTTTTTATACGTGGTGTTGTGAAGGGGTTTGGGGGGGAGTAAGAGGGTGACAGGGGGTGAGTAAACAGTTTGCGAAAGAGCAGCTAGGGGAAATGCAGGGCGGCCGGTTTGTTTTGGATTGCTCGGGGCCCAACAATTTATAGACATAAATATAAACAGAGAGCGGGAACAACTAATCCCCCCAAATGCAAGATTAAGAAATGAAATGATTCCAAGATGACCCTTGATTACAGAGTGAGGGTGAGTTTGATGGGAAGGGCATATGACATGAGTACTTAGCAGTGGGCACGGGAAACCAAACGCGGAGAGGAAAAACTGGGCCATGGAAGGTCCAACTGTGAATTAGCATTTTGTGAGTGACGTAAATAAGGGCTTTGGAGTTTTCTAGCCAAAGAGCCATGACCATGTAATTATCACAACTTAAGGATCAATATCCGCTCATTTGCAGAACAAAGCTGCAATCTAACCATCAGTCCTCCTCGCTCTCTTTACTTGCATGTGACTGAGTGACTTTGACAACTAAACTGTATGTGTGCCCAGTTTTTAAAATAGCTTGTCTTTCTTTCTCTCATGTAGCAGCATATTGAGCTCTCCCACGCACACATTATTTTTACGAAATAGTTAAGTGTTGAGCATGTGCTCCTTGGCCCTGGATATCAAGAAACTGACACTGATAGAGAATTTATTTGATCCATACAGTGGTATCGCCTTCACCCTTATTCAAACTGTGGATTCATCTAAATTCTATGGAATCTACAGCAACACATTTCTCTTTTTCTCTTTCGCTCTTTCTTCGCCCTGAGAGTTCAGAAGCTTGTAGGTCTTTAATTATGTATAATATTCTTTTGCCCTGTTTTATGGAAACTCCAGACTGGATTCGCTCAAGTCATCGACTTGAAAGTTTGAAAACCTCCAGTGACAAGAATATTAATGTGCCAGCAGTGTCATATCTGTTTCAGCTCATGCATATTCAATGTCCCCCCAGCTCTCCAAGATTTATGTCAGACTTTGCCGGAGTGTAGTTTTCCACCATTGGAGATAATAGCATGCTAAATTGATGTTATCGAGGGCAGGTTTTTTCTTCTCTACTCCTCGCCAGGTCGGGGGTTGGGAGAGAAGAGCAACCCACTCGCCTGGCTGCTATTCAGACTGTTGGCGGCTTTAGAGCTCACCTCCACCCACCGGCCTGTTATGTAGTAGCAGCGGACTGAAAACCTCCTTCATGGGGGGAGAGGAGAGCATATTTTGGAAGGAGATTAGGGGGCGATCCTGTGGATTATCTTTTAATTAAGGACGGTTGAGTTGTGCCCACTCTGGTGGAGCAAACGCCCAGCTGCTAATGAAGTTTAAACAGACATACTTTATTTAATTACTGCTAATCGCTGGGGCCCAAAGTCCGGCCCTCTTTGATCTGCCTGTCGCACTGTAATCTTCCTGGCAGATACCATCTCCCGTTCTATCCGGATCCCTTTTAGAAGTTGCTACGGGAGGTCCAAGATTAACCATGGGTTAATTGAGACAGCCAGGGTGGAAGTGTGTGTGTGTCTGTCTGTGTGTGAGTGTGAGTGTGTTTGTGACAGAGAGAGAGGACCAGAGAGGGAGAGTGGTGGAGGATGGACAGTAGGTTGATTGATGTTTGTGGCCTTAGAAGTCATGCTGTTTTCTGAGCCTCTGTTCTCTCTCTCTCTCTTTCTCTGTGTCTCTCTCTCGTTCGTGGTCAGTTGCCACACCAGGATGCCTTGGACACACATAGCCTTGCTGTTTGACTTTAGGGACACTAGGGGGCCATGATTGTACCTGACCTATGTAACCTATGACCTATGCTTTTTTTTCCTTTCACACTCTTTACAAATATTTCTGGACAGTTATCAAAAGTGTCCTTTAAGTAGAATTTTATATTTAGTGAATTTGCTTTATTTATATATATTGTTTTTTTTAAAGTTGAAGAATTTCTGTTGAGTTACATAAGCAGACCTAAATCATAAAAGCCATTCAAACCTCTCTCAGATAGATTTCCTTCTTTGTGTTTTTCAGGCAGGTCACAATGTGTACCTCCTCATACCCTTATCACCCAGTTATCGTTTACTATTGTTTTACTGAGACCATTGTTGTCATTGGTCATATCAATGTAAGTGGATGGTGAGCAGCTGTTATCTTTGTAAGCTTCAGAGAGGTCAGCAGGGGCAGCAGAGAGCACAGTGAGGGAGTTTGTGTGGTTGTGTGTGTGTGTGCATGTGTGTGTGAGGAGAGTAGGGGGTGTCTTTATCTGACCTGGGGGAGCCATGGGCTTCCTGTTAATTGGGTTAGTGCAGCGACCAGGAGCAAACCCTGTGACTGGGGACAAATACTGTGAGAAAAACCCTAAGAGGCACTTTTGTCTCAGCTGAGACATATGGCAGAGGAGCTGTGAGCACACTGAGTGTTCATCTGGAGGGAGCGAATGAAGAGGGTGTGAGAAAGAGAGAGGCAGAGAGAGATACATGTTTCCCCAAATTAATGCGGTATCCCCAAATCGAGTGAAAAAGAGCCAGAGGACACACTTGCTGTGGTAAACTGATCTCCCTATCCGTATCTCTATCTAACATGCGTGCTCACACACACACACACACACACACACAAACTCAACATCCTTTGTCTTTCCAACTCTCTAACACCCACCATCTCCAACATCTCTCTTCAATCCTTACCCTTTCAATATGTTTCTGTTTCTTCCCTTCACCCCGTATTCTTGCCCGCCCGTTCTCATCCTCCACAGCTGAAAGATTGCCAATAAATGAGTGATTTATATTCCGATAAGAGATGTTAACTAAACCGCTGCATGCATATTTATACCTGAAGCTGTTGATTAATGCTTGCTTCACCGTAACAGAAAATGTGTATTGTTTTCCTTTTCATTGTAACATGAACCATAGAGCCAGTAAAGGCCGTTACATGCCTCGCAAAGAGATTTACTGCTTTAATTATCCAAAGTAAAATGGCAAAAATTATTCACAGCCCTGCTTAAAACATGGTTGATGGAATTATGCATTGCAATTTGTGAATAATTGAATCTTTCCTTCAGATTGTGACAGAATAGTTAATTTATTAATAGACGTACACAAAGTCGAGTCAAAGCCTTGGTTGGTCCTGCGGGTAGAACTGCTTTCAAGAGAATGAACCCTTGTTAAATAAGTTACAGAACACAGTCCTGCGCAGACGTCTGAGTTACAAACAAACCCAAAAGACACAAAGGGGGAGAGGGAGAGACAGAAAGAGAGAGAAAGTGCAAGTAGTTTCTCAGACACCGGGTGTTAAACACAGTGACGTCTCAGAGGCCCATCGGTAGAGGAGATGAAATATTAAATGCTTTAGTGTTTATTAACGGGATGAAACAAAGGGCTGCTTCCCTTTGACTTGTGCACATTGACACTTGGCACAGAACAAACAAAATCAAATATGGTATTGATCCATAATGGATGAAAAAGGCAACTTTGAATGAGCAGCATTATTTAAGAATTTGGAAAGGGAAGAAACGCAGAACAGGGAGACACACTGTTAGTCAACATCAAGATTTTGTCAGCTGCCTCACTGACACACAAGTCTGGTTTAATCTACATAACTATGTCATATATGAGTTTAACAAATACAGCCTTCTCTAATTGTACGTCATGACCAAAATATCATGAAATCAGCATCTTCTGTCATAAACCAATATATTTTATTCACTATATGATATAACAAATCATATTTTCTGAAAAATGTACCTATTTAAATGCAAATGCACTGAATGTGAACAACTGTACAAGGGGAATAAATGCAGAGGTATTGGGGGGAGTTGAGTAAGGAAGTGTTATATATCCCATAACCTTGGTGACAGTGCTTGATGTAAGCCACTTTGCATTTCTTTCATAGTAAAGCAGGGCGAGGGTGACATTTAATGTTGTTCGCAGTTTAACCCCTAGCCCCTGTCCTTGGGGCCCAGTCATGTCCAAGTGGCACCCCAAATAAGCACTTTTGACACGGGGGCTCCAGGCTTGCGGCCCCTGCCTCCGTTGACAGTTCCTAACAAAGGGCCCCTCTTCCATTGATTGCCCTTTGCTGTTATGCAAATTCAGGAATCTCACTGCTCCCCAACCCGTGGAGGGAGCTATGGGGGTTACAGCGAGTAGCTGTAGTAGTTTTTTTTGTCAAACGTCTCTGTGTTGTGTCGCAGAAGTTAAGTCCTCTCCCTGCTATTCCAGACCCCCTTCGTCGATTCTTTTTCATCTGCGCTTCCCAGAACTGTGTCTCCCCTCTCGCTAATGTTTCATGAGACAGAACAAAGCAGACTGACCGTGTATACAGAGATAAATTTACAGATGAGTACTTGGAGGAGCACACACACATTCACGTGTACATACCTACACCCAAACACCACTATTCACTCACTTCTGCTCTCTCACGCACCCACATATTTAGTCTCACTAGCACACACTTGACACGCCAGAGAAAATCCCCTGCACCCTATGCCCTCTGGTTGTGGTTCATATTCTGTGCCCTAACGCCTTCCCCAGCTGTGTGTTTGTGTGTCCCTGGGGAGTCCAGGCATAGCTGCTGGAGTGACCTGATAACATCTGGGAGTAACTGATGGTTTTGCCCACATGCGCTGGAGCCTCAGGACCCCACGGGCGTCCTCGCAAAGGCCCGTCTCCCTTGGACCCTTTCAGCACCTCCTCGACACCCGCTTAATACAAATTCCACCAGTCCAAACATACCATGTTTTATTAAAAAGTATGCCTCTAGGACTATTTTTCATGATCTTTGAAGTGGAAGTTCTTGTCACTGTGTATGAAAGACAGAGAAGCCGAGGTGAAAAGTGATGAACCTAGAAGACCATTTTCCATGTTGATGTGTTTGATCTGCATCATCCCTCATCAAGCTACTTGGAAATGGACTAAAAGCTTGCTTAAAACATTTCCCACAGCTTTCACTTGAGTTTTGCAATTTAATTAGGGGATATGGTGACATTTGAACACATTCGTTAAATGAGAACTTGTGTCAACATTAAATGAATTACATACCTAGTTATTTCATAAAATGTTACTTCTCATCCTGGCTTTAAAGGGGGGGGGGGGGTGGCACTGCAAAAACACAACATTCGACGCTGTTGCTCTTGACATATTTTATGACTGCTTGACCTCCAAATGACTTAAGGTTATCAAGGCACCAGATCAGCCTGTCCTGGGATATTCCAAGAGACCACATAAAACTTTGAGAACATGTTTATCCAAGACTGATGTGGTGATGAAGTTTTCTCTTCCCCACAAATTCACAGGATCCTCCTTTGCAGAACATTTACATATTGTTATATAAACTGAGAGAGTTGCAGTAAGAGGGGGCAAGGTAGGACATTTGAAGTTTAACAGTGCGTCTGTTTTATTGCATGGATGGTGTTATTGCAGCATGTTTGTATTGGCAAATCAGCCTTTAACATTTAATTTGTATTATTCAACCCCCTGGAACCATATGCCCGTACCAGTGTGTATGTAGTTTGTCAGCTCCTTCACATTTCACACGGAACATAATGTTGTATTTGTGTGAGTATGTTTTGCATGATGGCCAGCGAGGGGATGTATATGACCACTCCGTAGGAGGAAAAATAAACAAAAACGGAATGAAGAGGAGGAGGAAGAACAGAGGAGCCGGAGGAATAATAAAAACAGAAAAGAAGTGTTTCCATTCTTTCTCCAGCTGTTTTCCCATGGAAAAGGCAACGGTTATCCTACACAGCTTGTTACAATAGAGTGAACGAGCCTGGTGGGATCTGGAATTGACAACTTGTGTCTGCTTAGTTACACTAGTTAATGACCCTAATTATCTTCCTCCTTGCTGTGAACAGTCAATAAACAATTAGCGTGGCATATGGACCCCCTAAACTCTGTGTTTTCTATCTCTAAGACAATGGGGTGTCCTTCTCTGGCAGTGGTAGAGTGTCAGTACAGGCTGATTAAGGTACGTGGGAAACAGTAATCAATGCCTTATCCTAAGACCCTTGAACACTATCCTTTCCCTGTAGCCTTTGCCTCTCAGCCTCACTGCTGAGAGCACTGACTAATGGAAAGACACCGTCCATAGAGTTCATCCATGTTACCTTTATCTCCTATCCTGTTACAGAAGTATTTAAGTATGAAAGGAGACAAGTTGCTGATTAATTTGATTTCACCAGGGCTGCAGAGCCTTCAGGCCTGTGGCTAGCTTGTCCAGTGTAAGCCTGCTTTACTACCCATCTTCCAGGCAGCCAAGAACTTGTACAGCTCTGTCATGTGTTTATGAGTTCTACTTTGGAATAGAGCTTTCTGTCCTCAGTAGAAACAGCTAAACAGGAAAAGCTAGCTAGAGGGAGAAAGAGAAGAAGCAATACCCTTTGAATATGGATGGAGTTCAGGTGAACTACACCTGAACCCTGCCTGTGATGTCTTTATAGAGAGGTGTTTCTGACTTTCTTTTGCTTTTCAGCCACCATCAAAAGTTCAAGAGGCAGTAGTGTTTTGTATTCAGGGAGAAGAGAACCTTTGAAACCTTTGGGATAAAAGAGCTGCACGGTGTCAGTCTGGAAGGAGAAGGAGGGCTAAGAGGGTGCAGGGGAGGGGAAGAAAAGGGTGCACTTTGTTGTGCCGTTTCACAAGGCTAATCTGAAATAAGCACTAACCTCCATGGGGAGGAATAACTGATAAATGTTAAGGATGGTCAAAGTTGTACACTTGCTGATGACCTTTAAATTGATGTTTAAGGTTTTTGAGAGCTCTGTCCAACCAAATATGAGCTGAGAGTAATGTCAGAATTCAGGCCATCCAATCATTTGTGTCAGTGTTTTAGTTTTTTAATAATGTGTGCCATATTGAATGAAAAAACCTTAAAGGAAATGGCCGTTTTTTTTTTTTGTTGAGATAGTATTTTAACATTTCAAATTAATTACACGATTTATGCATTTTATACCATGAAGACATGGTTCTGCCTTCTCAAGAGTGTGAAAGATCTTCATGTGTTTAACAGGAAACTACAGCGTAAAAGTAACTGCCTTTCAGTCTAATAGTATGCTTCTAGTCTTGATCCTTTCCCTTCCTTTTCGTTTCAATATTATTTCGTTGAGAGTCTGAAGTGGTCGCTGATGTGTGTGTGGTTGGGGTTGGAGTGGGGTGGGGGGGGGATTATAGGAATGTGACACAGTTGTTTTTGGAATGGGGAGGTGCTAGCATTGAAAGATATATATTTCATTGTGATGATTTCCTTGCAAAGTAAGTTCAGACCACACTTGAGTTTCAGGACATTTCTGCAGTAATTGTAGCCTTCTTTAAAACTTAAAAAAGCCCAGTAGCACTGTTTTGAATATTTCCCTTTGGCTAGAGAAGAAGAGTTCTGATCTCTTGGTACGAACTATATCCCTGCTGGCAGAGGTTCTGACGCCTCATAATGGCCCTCCATGGATTTGATAAGTTTATTGCCTTTCTAACTGTAATGTTTTTTTCCTTACTTTTCTCTTCCTATGTATACTGTTTCTGTATTCAGGATAGAGTACTGGAGCTAAATTTGTACTGAAAATATTGTGTCATTATTATGTATGAGCCTGTAGTGGCACAGGTACCTAAACTAAAATCCCTGCTCTCTAGCCGGCAACTTTCTGTAGATTGGAAATACATTTTCTCAGATTATTTTTTTAAAATATGTTGTTAATACAGTAAATTAATTTTGGTTTTGCATGCACATTTTACTGTATGTTTTTGCCAATTAAAAAATAGTATTTCCAGATACTGTATTCGCTGTAAATTCCACACTATACCAGTATGTTAGAAGTTAGTTATAGACCCGTATGCCCGTGGGTCAATATACACCAGGTGTGCATTTTTGAAAAGCCTTCATTTTGTATTGTATACCTTGCAAGGAACCATGGGTCTTGCTTAAAAATAGTTTGCCTGTTTTTCTCATGAGGAACTTCTCCCTGGAGTAACTTTACAATTACAAATCACAGCGGTAACAACATTGTCCTTAAGTGTCGCTCGACTACTGGTTGGCTGCTACTTGAAACATGCCTTTTTCTTTGTATGCAATTAGGCTAACTCAGTGCTTCAGTATTAATGGTAAGCCTGTCGGCTCAGGGGATTAACTAACGTGTTGGAAGGTTAGTGAAGGGGTCTGCTTGTGAGAGGGCCTATTGTCCTACCAGGTCACTGATCTAGGGGTTCATACCCACTCAAGGCCAGGACTTTACCCTCCTTCTCTCTCCACTTCAGCAGGCAAAAGAATTGTATGCATTGTGTGATATGAGGTGGAAAAGAGTCTACTGCCCCACCCATCCACTTGGGTCTTGGAGTGTGTTTTGAACAGTGTTCATCACAACACTGGTTGTGCACATGCGCACACACGCGCACACACACACACACACACACACACAGCGCAGTAGCGTCCGATCCACACTCAGTAACCAAAGGGAAACTCGAGCTGGGAGAGCCATTGATGCCTTCGTAACAAGCTGATTGTTTCCTTTAGGAAAGGGAGGAGCGGGGAGGGGAGAGTGGGCAGGTCACTAACTCCACCCCTAGGCTTTGAGTGGGGCCTAGCAGGTGTAAACATCCAGTACTTCTCTCTTTATGAGTGGGCAGTGGGAGAGGGACCCCCAGGTAGTCACGGAGGGCTGCCCTGGAGGAATTGAGAAATTAAAAGGGAAGAGAAAAGGGGCAGAGATCCAAGAACGCTCACAGGCCAGGCTGGATACGTGTTAGACTCGGGCCAGGTGTTCTGCTGTTATGATATGAGCCTTAGCCCTGCTGTGAGAGGCAGATAACCTCTCCATTGACCACTAAGTCTGAGAACACTTTCCTGAACGGCTATAACACAACACAACTTAAAGCAGCAGCTGAAATAGGGATAAATAATGGCATTTTCTGGCTCTGGCAACACTTGTCAGGATACGGAAGCTCCTGTGGTGATTCTAGGGCCCATTCAGATGATGGAAATTCAGCCCTCAATGATTCATCTCCATTTACTTAGCTATGAGTATCCTATCCCTGCCAGTTTGGAAAGCGATATAGCACAGGAGCTTAGCTTGTCCCTGAATGGGGCTCTGTGAGAGAAGTTAGTATATGTTTGAGACGCTTCTGATGCTTATAATGCACACTCTTTGGGTAACGCTGTTGGGATTATAGAGTAGAAGGAGGCAAATATATCGACTAGCATGCTGTTTATCCACTGGCTCCACACCCTCCAAACAGAACCCCATTACACAGGCCAGTTTGGAGAGGCTTAACACCTGTTTTTTTCCCCCAGCCCGTATAAACTCATTCTCTCCCTCCCTCTCGCTTACTTTTTGTCTTCCAATGCAAAGAGGATGAAACCAGGGGAATGAGAAGAGCTCCATTATTGCTGTATTTTCTTTCCAGAGAAACGTTATTTACTAGAAAGATATCATCCTAGCTTTTAATCCTCTTAGCGGTGGATTGCGGTTGTACTTACAGCGCCATGCACCTGCTAAACTGCCTTCTCTTAAAGCTGTATAAACACAGCCGCAGGAGCCATTGCCTTCCCAAGCTGAACCCATCAGCTTTTTTATGAGAGTTAGAGAGAGGGAGAGAGCTCACAAGAAGTTTAGAGGACACTGTATTGATGGGATGATGCTCGAGGCCCCTCTCGCTCCCCCGTCGGATGTGGTCAGACCCCACCTGAAGCCTGTGGATGCTGGTAGGCTGCCTGGAGAGGAGCCTCAAGACCACTAAATGGCCTGTGTGTAGTAATGTTTACACAAGGGCTGTGAGCATGCTCACATATCCTCACAGTTATGTAAGTTCAGAGAAGCAGGCTACTTCACTTTGTCTGTTTTACAGAGATCTCAAGGAGTCCCCGTCTTTGTTTCTTTTTCTTTTAACAATGTTAATGCCTTTTGTATATTAACGACATCTGCATGATTACATAGAAAAAATGTGTTTTTAAGCATATGTTTGGTTTAAATTCTCTTCCATATTAAGGTTGTTGAAAATGAAATAACTTTTACTCTGAGCTTGTGTTTACATTTAGAAAGTTGAGCTTGAGCAGTGTTTTTTTTTCCTTTTCTGTGAATATCCTCTCTTCCTGCTCCTTAGAAAAGGACATTATGTCTAGCTGGCATGACAGCGGCACTGCACTGTGTTAACATTACCTCCTCCTTTCTAACGGGGTTATAGACACCACTCATCCTCACACTCCCTCATGGGAGAGGCAGACATAGCGATAGAGACGGCGAGAGGGAGAGAGTGGTAGAGACAGAAAAAGACATAAATAGAGAAACTGCCCTTTACGTGTGTGTGTGTGTGTGTGTGTGTGTGTGTGTGTGTGTGTGTGTGTGTGAGGGGGGTGGGGGGTGCATAGGCTGGAGGGAGGGAACTTCTACCGCAGGCAAACAATATGGAATTTGAAATATTAGCTGGCGTAGTGATTGAACATGGCTCCCTTATCACTGGGTTGCCAGGTTGGCCAGCTATAACGATGACTTATCACAAGGCTGAGGAACATGGAGTATATAACAAGATTCTCCGACATGACAAACACTGCCCTGAGGAGACACACACCACCACCATCTGCCCCAAACCAGGCCGTCCAGGGCTGGAAATGGAAGATTCTCCCAGGACTGTAACACAGGTGGAGGTGCATCTGAGAATAAAGACGGTGCATACTTTCTTCTTGTCATGAGATGAGATGCCAAGTAGAATGCACACTGATAAATGTTAGAAGTGCAACGACATTTTACTGTCCAATAGTTAACAGGAGCATAATATATCATCAAAGTTTTGATAGGGTTGTTTGTCACTGTCAGTGCATCTACAATTACTTTGCCAGGTGCTGACATTTCTGGCTTTCATACGTACTTGGTGACCTATACTCTCTCTTTTGGAACAATACCCAAACACCTCACTTTCTGCATTTTCACCTGCTTCAAAATGAGGATGGCGCTATGTGGAGTGAAACATAGCATTCCCAAGCCACAGAGTCAAATGCCAAAGCAGTAATATTTTACATGTTACAGTTATATTATAACTGCTTAGCTGCTTTCTGTTTTGAATTGTGATTTTAATATTTTGCCTCCATGTGAAGGTTATGTGTCATGTTTTGAATATCTTAGATTTAAAAAAGCAAAAGCAATATTATTGGTACACATTAACTCTGATGCAGAATACAAGAATGAGAAAATCATTTGCAGAAAAAAATTGTCTTTCCAGGGGATTCCTTGACTGTTCTTGGTTTTAATAATTGTTTTTCCCTCACTTGCAAGATTGTGCTGCAGGTCAAAGATGAGCTGTGGACAGCATTATCTGCCTTACGACCCTTTTGTTAGATGCTGACTCTTCTTTTTGCCTCCCTCAGTAGGTGATAGAAAAAGGGTTAAGGTCAAGCCTAAAGGGATGAGGGCAAACTTTGAGATACAGAAGGGTAGTGGTCAGCTGTAGATATAGGAGTAGAATTAATAGTAGGTCTCATTGTTAACTCCCTAATGAGATTAGTCAGATACATTTTGGCTCTGGTGAGTTCCTCATTGTGTCCTCTTTAGCCCAACACTATGGTGGCACAGATCGAGACTGAGTATATTCTCTATAGTTTTGAGTAAAATCTATGTGCAGATATATCAATGATGTAAAAGCCATTAAGGCCATGCAAGGTATTAAAACAGATTTAGGCCCTTGTTAGATAGTCAGAGTTGTACTGTATAACATTAAAGCTGATAAGGTTTCTTGGTGTGGTGGGTGAAAGCCTGGCTGCTCAGAACCTAAGAGCCATGATCTTTGACCTTTGGGCTAAAACAAAAACAGATGCCAGGTGAAGTGACTCACATCCGCCTTTAAATACACTGGTGAGGAATTTTCACCCTGTTCTCTGCAGTGTTATTGCTTCATCCTCCTGCATTTCTCCACCAGTCATACTCCCTAGCCATATGAAGACCATCCCCTCTTTATCTTCAATTTTTTCCCACTGTCTGTATCCTTCTAATTTTTTTCCTTTTGCTTTCTCCCTTTGGAGTTTTCATTAATTATGTTCCTTTGCCAGGAACTTGTTTGCTTTCTCTCTGTGTGTATGTATCACTGGCATTGGAATGGATTTGTTTATAGTTGTGACCCTTGCTGCTTGAAGTCTTAAAGCAGCTCTGCTGTCAAGAGCCCAAACTCTGGCAAGGTCAGCTCATTTCTGTTTACTTTTAGAGCACTATTTACCCTCTGGGGCTTTTAAAAGCACTTCTGCAAAACATCACTTCCAGGAGAGAGAGAGAGAGTGAGAGAGAAAGGGAGCAAGAGAGAAGACAGGAAGGTTGGAGAGAGAAAATATTATATATAATATTATATATTGGTGACACTGTCAGGTTATATTGAACCAAAAAATGTGTTATCCTTCTTAAATTGTATTGAAATGTGCTGATTCCGCTTCAGGTAACTGCACTAATGCATTGATATGAATATGGTGCATTTACCATAATGGGCCTAATTTTCCCACTGCAGCATTACTACTCTGCATATTACCAACATATCCTAATGCCTTAATACAAAAGCGATAAAAATGTTTAGCATTGATAGACCCTGAGGCTGTTTCCTGAATGCAAAGCCATGGAGTTGGGATTAACCCATCAATAATCACTATCTGCCGTGCCATGCATTTGCCCCTGCAGAGCTAATGATTAATCTCCCCTATATGGGACTGATCACTATCAGATTGATGAATGCACCAACCAATCATGTTCCAGCAAACCCCCGGCATGTACATACACCAATAAGTGATGATGAACAGCCTGTGTTGTTGGTTATTTATGCTGGCTGTACGGGGGAGTCCCTGCAGTTTCCTATAAGGATGTGGTCGTATAGTTCTTGTATAATGTTCATGTGTATGTGTACGTTTTGGCCTGTGTATATGGGTAATGGTTTTGGTTTGTGTAGCATGAAGTGTACTGATCTATCCCCTGTAGACCAGAAAGAAGTAATGTCTGGTTAACCTCTTATTATGGCTCAGATCTCAGGAACATGCAGAAGGATCTGGATACCTCATGCACTGAAATCCCAGGGCAAACATCCTTTCTCCAATGTGTGAGGGTGAGTGAGTGAAAGTTATTATGTGAGTGTGTGCGTGAAAATGTGTGTGAATGCAAACCTATATGGACAAATTGTGTTCCTCCATGAAAGATGTACTGTATCTGCCCTTGAATGATGGATGTAGATTTTGTCCTTGTTGCTTGTTGTTGTTACTCAGGCTGGGCCTCCGTGTGTTCCATCCTGATGTCCTTGTATAGTCAGGCTTGGGTTTATTTTCTCTGGATCGACAGAGACACCTCCTCTTGAACTTTTATAGCTCCTCTTAGTGATGTGTATCTGAGAGAGTTGACCCTGGTCACCAGGCTTTACGGGCTTCCGCCTGCTTCTTATCCTCACTGTTTGTTTTTCCTTCGCGTTGCTTTTTCATATCATTGCTTTTCACACGTTTACACATGAGCAGAATGACAATGACAGAACAAAAATGAGAAAGACTCCAAGATTTCTCAATCTGGCTACAGAAGCATAGGAAAACAATCCCCACCTTCAACCTTAATCCATGGTCCAGTATGAACTCAAAGGGACCCTCCCTCAGCCATGCAGATAATTAAATGACCTCCATACAGTGCATGCCCCAGTATGTAAGTGTTTTTGTTATTGTTTGTTTTGTTTCTTTTTTCTTCTTCCTGGGATACAATAGCAAATGGGTATTTTTTTTTAAATTTCTTATTTTTATTTCATTATATCATTATACCCCATATGCAAATATAATTTTCACTGAATAAACAGTAGAGCGTTGTTGGTAGGTAAAAGAGCAAGGGAACAGTATTCTGTTTCCCAGGGCTGATATTCAGTCTGGGTCAGTTCAGAGTGTAAATCCCAATAAAGATTAAGTACACAGCATAAAGTCTAATAAATGCCAAAAACAGTAAAGAGAGCTGGAAAAAGCTGAGGTACGTGAGACCCCCCGAACCTAACCCACCCTTTACCTGGCCCCAAAAACCCAGAGCGACTCTTAGGATACCTCATACTCCCAATCTTATAGACCTCTTACCTCCCCCTCACATTCACAGAGGTGCCTCTCAGAGACCCTGTGCGGGGCTCTTAGGGGACCTGTTCACAGTCAGAGCACCGGACCAGGTCTGGGAAGATTTTATCCATCTCGCAAAACAGTATTTTAATACAGACGTCTCCCTCTACAAATTACTGACCAGACACAGGGAGCTGAGAGTTTGTGGGCCTAAACTAAAGTGACAGTTATTGGCCCCTCTAGCCCAGAAGAAAAATCTGTTCAGCCATTTCCTGTTGTGTCACGTTTCTTGGTAGGGAATGTATTTCCATGCATTTGATATGGCCACATTTAACCATGCACTCATGAGCCCAGTCCATAATTTTTTTCTGGCTGAAATTTATAGCACAGAGCTGCATTATGAGATACTTATGTATACAAGCCACAGAGTACTCCCTTCTCAGTTTTTCACATGCCATAAACTCGGACACAAACCCTAAAGAGTTGTCCTTTATATTGTTTATGTCATTGCCTTCTTTGTGCCCAGAGAAGGGTAAAAGAGACAAATCTCTTTCTCTCTTTATGACCAATGGAGTGTGGCTTGGATAAAACAAAAACTCCAAGTTAAAAGCAGTGTTGTCATATACAAACAGCAGAATTTATTAGATTGTAGATTTTAACATGTGTACATACAATGTGTTTATTCGTTTGATGGGTGTTTCCGTTTTGAGTGGTCGGGTGCCTGCTGAGCCTCATGAGGAGCATCCCACTTCTTGGCCGGGGCCTCATCTGGTCAGAGCCCACTACGTTCCTTTTTGCAACTGACGCCTCCTTCACTCCTAACACATTCACAGGGTTCCCACAAGTCCTTGAAATCCTTTACAGTTTGTGATTTTGAGGGGGGAAAAAACATCAAGGCCTTGAAAGCTTTTAAAAAAAAAATAGATAGACATGGGTTATTCAAAGTGCTTGAATTTATATATTTTGTGCAAGAATAGAAATTGAAGTTGATACATTTTGTTTTGTTTAAAGTGACATCACTGTAACAGAGGACCCACTGAGCCACGTTCACACATTCAAGCCTCTCTTTTTAATTGTTGTCTGTGAGCTTCTGTTAAGCCTGCTAGTTCTCATTTAGACATTTCTCAGTGTTGAAACAATAATTAACATTGATTCTTGCCTTAAACTATGCTGTGTTGGGTCCTTGAATTTGAGAGCCTGGAAAGTCATTGAAAAGTCTTTGACTTTAATGTTTAAACAGGTGTAGGAACCATGCGCTCAGAATTCCCTGTTCAGTCCAAAAGCTTCACCTCAGTTCTGCAAAAAACATCTTATTTTACTTCAGTGCACATCCCAGGTCTCAACACATCTAACCGTCGCTGATCTTCGCCAGATGCCCATGGACCAGGTCCATTGTCCGTTCATGCACAGTCTAGTTTAGTCTAAACTTTTTCATCAAATTAAATGAACAGACTGGCCAGTCTGGAATAGAACAAGTTTAAGTAGCAAGTTGTATTGTTAGGCAGGCAATCACATGTTTGTGATCTCATCGTTTCTTCTTTGTTTTTCTTTTTTAAGATGTGTGTGATACATAACTGAGCAACCTTTTTTTATAAGCAGATGGGAATCATCCTCAGTCAGTATGCAAACATAATGTGATACGCAAACACAGACACACCACATTGATGCCAAAGCAGGCATGCACTTTACAAAACAAATACAACAACTATAGTAACACATCAAATCTGTAATAGAAAACACGTGATTTTAAAATATTTCATAATTTTGAGCTGAACATTGTTCAAGCATTGTTTACCCTGTTTAATATTTAGTCTGTTTGGTCCATTCTATCATACTTGGTTGTTTACCTTATGAGGGATTTATTTGTCCTTTTGGTTTCGTGTTTAGGTTTTAATGCATTGCAGCTTCACTGGCACCGCGATGTGTAAACTTATTATGGATCCAACTAATCTCGTGAAACAAATCCAACAAAAACAGCTAATTGTGTTTAGCTTCTCTGTGACTCAATGAGGAGTATTTGTTTTATTAATTCTGCCTGTGTGGATGAGAGGCCCTGTTTGGATCGCGGAGAGAGGGAGTTTTGTGAGGGGTACTTGGTGTGAGAAAGATGCACAGGAAAGTGGAAAAAGGTTAGGGTGACATACTGAATATATGTGATTTTGTAGACTGTTTTGTTGGACATACAAAGAAACCATTAAAGTCAGTAACATTTATATGTGGATATATTCAGCCATTTATTTAACTTTATATGTGTGGGCTGGTATGCTATGGTATATGTAGTTCAAAGAAGTTGGTGAACTACTGGATTGTTAGTTTGCTGTTTCAGTATAAGCAAGCAGATTTTGCACACCTTGTCTTTTGGTTTATTTCATTAAATGAGAAATATATTTTCTCTGGTAAAGCAATAAAGCAATTTTTTTCATGTGTGGCACAGTGTGAGTTTGTGGATAAAGCACTCTCGATTTACTGTTAGATCCTTGCTGAGTATTCCCAATTTGACTGCTGGACTTCAGTGTTGTTGCCCCAGCAGGCACCGACAGATAAAGATATGTGAATGAGGGTGGTTAATGTCAACATGTTTTGATGTGTTTTGTGAATAAAAGGAACAGACAAATAGCAAATCTGCAAGTTTTTTAGAGGAAGGAGGAAACTAACATCAGTTGATGAGTCAAACAATTTCAGAGGTTGCGTTGCAGTCCTAAATATTAGTTTATCGTGATGTTTTCTTTAACTTTCCAACAAACTTTCGCTATTAATTTCCTCTAATTTGTTAAAATTAAAATTTTATGTCGTAATTTCTGTTCAGAGTCAAAGAGTACTATGGGAGAAGCCTCAATAGGAACCACACCAGACATATTTTATTAATTACATTTATTTATTTATTATTTCTTATTACACTACATATTTTGAATTTATTGATTTTAAATTCTTGGATTCCAAACACTTCTATGCCATACAGACATTTAAGAAGATTTAAGTGTTTTTAAAATTCTATATATTGCTTAAAGTCTAATATTTGTACTGACCTGTGCAAATCTGGTTAGTAGCTGGTTTGTGTAAATTGTTATTTTGATTGGGAAATACTTTTGCGATGCCATTTCAAGAAAAATTTAAATACACAAGATCATTAAAGACTTGAAGAATTTCATAATATTTTTTCTATAGCCCATCCGTACTGTGTATGCATTGCAGTGTTCGACCCTTATCACCTCTTTACTGGTTTGTACACATTAGTGCCTGTCGGTGCATAACCCACTACTTGCTAAACAGGGAACAAGCATACACACACAGCCACAGACTGCAATTAGATCACATCTGAGGAGCATTACCCGTTCCTCCAGTATTTACACAAGGTCAATCCTTTCGACAAGAGAAAGTGGGGAGGTTCAGATATTATTCTGACACTCCCTGTAATGCCTTTCTCTTCACATTGGCCAGCCATGTGTTTTCCCTGGGGTTAAGTGTGGTATTACTTAATGTTTAGTTTAATGAATGTCAGTGCTAACTGACAGCTCATGCAAATCACAGATGGATGGAAATGCTGGTTAGAATTTGGTTGTACTTACAAGTTGCTTATTTGGTCATAGTTGTACCTTAGCAGTGGCATGTGAAATCACCTTGTCCACTTACAGATAGTATATGCTGCTGCATGGAGAAATGTTTCTTCGAATGGACCTGTTGTGTAATTCCATGTGTCCCTATGCTCATTAACATGGACACACACTCCGGACAGGAATGCCTGGCAATGTCTGTCATAGCCATTGAAAGCGTACTATTCACTGGTTAAATGCTATGTGTGATTTTGTAGACACAGGTGTCGCCGTCGCCGTTACCCGTCTGTCTCTGCGTCTTGTTATCTCACACCACCGGGGATGACTCTTTTTCAATGACAAGTTAAGGGTGAAAATAATGTGCTTGCTTTTTTTTTTCTTGTGGATAATACCTGACCTGTATTTTGTAATGAGACATGGTGAAGGCAGAAGAAGGGTGAGAAGAATTGACAAAGTGTAAAAACTGCATTGATAGAACATTAAAGCTGTTGGGAATCTATATCATAAACTTTCATAATCTTGAGGCATTTTGAAATAGACACAAACAATGACCATTCTCCGGTGACCATTGTTTTCTTGTTTTTTATGGTGTTGTCTGTTTGCAGTATTTGGTCCATTATTTCAGAAATCATGTTTTCAACACATTTCTATGGTGGTATGATGACCGATTATGCTTATTGCAAGTCAGAAAGTCATAGCGTGTGAGACCTGGATTATACTTACAGATTAGCGAAACATAATTGTTGTGTAGGGGGTTCCAACTCAGACTACTTTACATCCCCCAACCATTTTCTGCCTTTGTGCCTGACACCCCCCCACCCCCCACACTTCTCTCCCCTCGCGTCTCTCCCCATCAACCTATCCTCGACCTGGTTCTTGATCCTTACACTCGGAGCAGATACTTCTGGTAGGATTAATATTTCTGCCACTTTGATTCAAGCACTGTGTTTCACAAAGACAGAGTTAGGATGAGGGGGCGATGGGCAGAGAAAGGATAAGACAGAGGGAATGAAAGAAGGAGAGGGATAAAGACACAGAGAAAAGGAAAGTGAAAAGGTGGCAGAGATGTGAGGGATCCTCACTTGGCAGCCAGATGTATAATCTCATAGAGTGTGTGTGTGTGTGTGTGTGTGTGAACAATTGTGTGTGATTTTGCACGTGACTGGTTGTACATCAATGCGTGTGTGTATGTGTGTGTGGGGGACCCCTGTTGGCAGCTACCCAGCGCTCCCACCCCAGGCTGTGTTTGCAGAGGCGTGTCATGGTTGCTGTGGGCTAGCGGAGGTCAACAAGGGGGTACAGGCCAGGCTGCTGTTCCTTATTGGCTCCCAGGCACAGGCTCTGGCCTTGCCCATTAAGCCAATCCCTCACAGGCAGCTGACCCCTGACAGCCTATCAGCTTACTTGGCCTGGAGGCTGAGAGCAAATAGACAAAGGCAGAGGCGTCGGGGAGGGTTATGTTATTGGAAGAGAGCTTGGAAAGAGAAGGAGTGAGAGAGAGAGAGAGAGAGAGAGGCAGAATGAGTGAGACTGTTTAGCATGGTTTCAGCTGAGGAGCCAAAGGTGAGAGCAAGTGGTGGGTGAGAGCGCCCTTAATCTGTGGCTGGCTAGGGCACCAGGAGCCTCCGTACAATAATTACATTAGAGTCAAATGGATCCCTGTATCTGAAAGCAACACATTTATGCCCTGCAGGAGAATCCCTGGCTAATTGTAATCCACCAAGACGGTGCAAGCGCAAGAAGTGCCTACCTTTTAAAGTGAAAAGGTTTACGAGAATGCTTTAATGCTTTTGTGTGAATTATTGTGTGTATTAAGTGTGTGTGTGTGTGTGTCTTGTTTTCTGAACTATATATATCTAATGGTTACACAAATAAAAAGAAGCATCTGAAAGGAAAATATGAGTATTGTTTCCGTGTGAATGAATTCATCCTGAGTGTGGATATCTGTACACATCAGTATGCGTTCTTGTATTTACATGCTTTATGGCTCTTGGCTGCGCTGTATGTTGGCAGCATTGCTTTTAGCATCGCTTGAGGGATGGGTGGATGGTGGAATGGCAGGATGGAGAGATAGACTACAGAAGGAATGGATGGATGGAAGAAGAGGAGGGGGGTTAGTCTATCTAGTGAGCAGAGCCAGGCGCAGCCGGAGGGGAGGAGAGGTTGATCTGTTTAGTGTCCGTCTCCTGCCAGCTTTCACTGGTCATTAAAAGTAGGCCGTTATCAGACAGTGCAGGGAGGACTACCCAACCAGCCAGCACAGTGCTGCGTCTTCAGGTAACAGCTCCTTATCTGTTCGCTGATTGCCTTCACGCTCCCAATCCGTCTGACGTTGGCGTCTCAATCAGTCTTTAAATAATCTGCCTCCTCACGGAGCAGCAGCGCAAAGAGGTCCGCCTCCATACCTCCATCTCTCACTCTTTCTTTCTCTCCCCTACTCTATCTATTCCTTTCCTTGTTGTGTATGAGTTGATGCTGAATATTAATGCGGGAAAGCATTCTGTCTCGCACACTTAGAGGAAATAAACAAACAAGACTCTAAATCTGCCTGGGTGTGCTGTGCTCCCTCGGAGCATGTGTACCGTGCACAGCCCAATCCCACAGATCTGAACGCTCGGCTTTGAGCTAAAGAGCCAGCGATTCGCACAGCAATGCTGACATTACATTCTGGGCCTTGCCTTCTGAGAGGTTACTAACAAATGCAGAATAACAATCTGAATAAAAAGACTTATTTGAAACTATTTGTGTAACAAGTTTTTTAGCTTGCTTGTTCTCATTGTTTAGAAAAGACGGATGTGATTTTTTTGCTATTAATTTTCGAATGACTCATTTGCAGTATGTTCCTTACACTAATCATTCTAATATTGATATCATTGAAAAATGAACGAACCAGAATGGAAAAAGTACATTTCAGGGAGTCATTGTTGGCTTGGAGCCACTGTATGACTGAAGACAGAAAATCAACTTTTACCTCAAAGTTATTGGAGTTGTTTAGCGTAACTCTAGGGCAGCGTTAAGTTGAGCTGGCATATCCCGCTGCCAACGGAATGGCTGACATGCTACACCATGCCTCCCACTCACCTCCCACCCCAGGCCCACAGTACAGGACCACTACCGCTGTCAACTCCACAGTAGTTATCTCTCCTACACTCATAGAGGGAGGAGAGTAAAGACAGGAAGAGATACAGTGAGGGATAAGTTATTCAGTAACTAAAACAATTGTAAAGAAGGAATGAAGGGAAAAGTGAGATAATGAGGGAGCGAGTGAGCGAGTGGGTGAGTGAGCAACAAGCAAGAAATCACATTCGACTCTTCTTTATTTTGACTTTATGAATGGAAATGAATTTCTGGACTTATTACAGCATATTGATGAATCTGTCAATTTTTGCATTATCCTGTTTGACACCCAACCACTGTAACACATGTCATCCTTCTTTCTTCTCAGAATGTTTGTTATGGGAGCTCGTCAATTTAAGGCTGTGGAGAAAAAGTAATATGAAAGCTGACTCGGAGAGACTGACTGAAAGAAAGCGCTCCTTTGTTTCTCAACCAGCACAGAGATGTCTCCTTCTGCCTCTACAATTCTCCCATCATTATGAGCTGACTCTTTGAGGCAAGACTTAGGTTGACTAGGAAAATAAGGCAATATGATTTCCATAACATTCAAATCTGAACCATTAAGAACATGAACGAATTCAAAATAGATGCTTTTCCTATTTTGCCTACTTTAAAAAAATAAGTAAAGTCTATATCATGTTTTAACAGTAAACGTACACATAATTCCAGTATCAACCAGTACAAAAACAGAAAGAAGATCCTTCTTGCACTGCCGTCTAGCATAATGGAATTTCTACTGCCTACTTCGGTCCCACCTCTACTTGTGACGCTACCAGGTGCTGTTGTGTCAAGAAATGAGAGTGAGTGATCAAAGAGTGTGCCCAGTTGTGTCTCCCAGAGGATACAGGGAGAAAAGTGTTGTGTGATGGTTACGTCAGAGGCCTGCATTGCTTGTGACTCTAGGTTTAAGTTCTGGTACAGTAGGTCATCTTCATATATATATACAGATTTATGCTAGAGGTGGTAATGTTTATGTAGAAGGACAGAACTGTGTGTGTAAGCATGTGTAAGTGTGTCAAGTAATATTGAAAATAACAGTTTGTTACATCTCTACTCAACAGTATGAACCCTGGAGTATGGTTAGCTGCTGAGAATTTGGTTACCTTTTGTCATGTGACTTTCATCGGATTTCTGCCAGTAGTTTCCCCTGCTTACTGATTACACCTCTTTCACGTCACCTCAGCTCATCTTAAACAGTCGTAATTATTATCAGTATGTGTAATTATACTTTAAATTCTAACAACTGATAATGCATATTCCATTATATTTACATATGAATTGTATATTATGTACTCACTTGGTTTGTTTCAGATTAGGGTATCTATGATTGACAAATATGACCTGAAATTAAAAATGTAAAAGCCAGCATTAAACTCACAGATGTGTTATTCTTAATTTTTACGTTCAGGCCTGACCAATGCTATACCTATGTTTTTGGTTATAGTATGTTGGTCAGTGGGCAGTGATGGGAAGGTATTTGTTTCAGCAGCTGGTAGCAGCTCCAGTAGATGGTGTAATAGTGACTGTACTTATTGACTGTACTCATACCTCAGAGTGAGTCAGATAAATGAACGTTCCACCTCTGTCACCACTTCACTGCTGATGTCATATGGGATTTTAGACTGTAGGTGACAACCAAGTAATAACTCCTCTATCTCTCCACCTCGATCTCTCTCTTTTCTTTTGCTCGCTTGCTCGCTCCCTTCCACCTCTACCTAGAAAGCATACTTCCATTCCTGAGTTATCTGTCTCTCTCTGTCTGCCTCTCCAGTCCCTCTCTGTCTCTCCTTCCTCGCCCCTGCTCTCATCCATGTGATGTGTGATATGTATCATTGGTTAAGACTACTCCAGGCCGGCATGTTGACATTCCCCCGTGCCTCTTCATCTCTCCCCGCAGAGCTGAGTGCTGTTGAGTTGTGTTGATTAATGATATTGATCGCTCCACACACGGCTTGACTTTCAGTGAACGAGGGAGGGAGAGAGAGACAGAAAGCGAGAGCAGAATAGTGAGAGAGAGAAATTGGAAGAAAAAAATAACTCGCTCACTCTCGATACAGTATTTTTTTCCCCACAACCTCTGTTTCCATGGAAACCATACCATAGGGAAAGAGATGGAGAGAGTATAGATGCATAGAAAATGAGAAAAAAACCCAAAACACAACAGGTCTAGTTTACAGGTGGTGTGGGTGCATGTCAGTTCACTCATCTATGGCTGTCTGCTGCCAAGTTGTGGTGAACAATGAGGAAAAATGTGCAGGTGTCATCAGCATATGTGAGAACGCATCAATGGGACTAAAAGCAGGATGTCAATATCCTCTCAGGATGGTCTCCTTGACGCCTGATAAGTTGTGTCAATAGCAATGAGGGAGTGTCAATACCTTTTTAGGAGTGGAAGATATGTATTACTAGTCAGCAGTAATAGATTGTCACTTTGTGGTACTGATGTTATAATCTTTTAATGTTTTTAGTCATCATTAATAGATCATTAATGGCATCATCCATGTGGCCTGTTAAAGGTTATTTGTGATGAAACGATATGGCATTCGATGCTACCAAGGGGAATTTCCCCTGTGATGCTAACTAATGGAGCTTCCTCTCTCCCAGGCCTGAGAGGACACATGGGGAGAATCAGACCACAACTATGGTGGGGTTTTCAGGCTCCCATGAAAGCTTAAATCCCAGGGAAATGTATTAAAGTATTGGTATGAAGTCTCTGTGTGTATGTGTGTGTGTGCTCGCGTTTGTGATGGTGTGTCAGTGCAGGACAGGATACAGAGTGTGTGAACCAGGGTCTGTCCCACTGAATCAGCTTGCGTACAGGAAGAGGGGAAACATAATAAGTGCGAGAGGATATTTGAGTATGCTACATTTCGTAAGCGTTCTGTGTGACTAAGTTTTTCTGTGTGTGTGTGTTTGGGGGGGGGGGGTTGTGGTAATCTGAGGTGTAAATTTTTCCTCAAATACCCCCTGGCAGTCCCACGCACCCCATACGCAAACAAACTTAAGAAAGCGCCCATGTTCGTTCTGCTGAGTTGAGTGTAATGGAGCAGGGCATAACCTTCCTAAGGTGTGTCACCAGAGCCATTATGCCTTCGACACCACTCTTAAACTGAAGCAGGAAAATGCGACAGAGAAGCCACACCATCACATGCCAACACAAACACTTATTGAGTGTCTTAACGAGGCTTTGAATATTCACGAAACTGAAATTGCTCATTTATTTCAGTATGTACACCTAAATGTGTGTGTGTGTGTGTGTGTGTGATAGATTAATTCTGCCAGTACATGTTTATGTTTGTGCATGTTTTTACTCATGTGTGCAAGTGCATGTTCCCTGTGTGTGGGGGGTTTTGGGTGTGCATATGCTGGCCAGTCTATGTGCCCTCATGCTCTCTACTGTCTGGCCTGCTCTTGTTCTCCCAGCTGTCCTAACACTGGTCTGTGTTGACAGTAAACACAGCTGCAGGTCACAGAGGCCCCTCTCTGGTCGGACACGGGGCTCTGAAGGCCAATGGGGGAGAGAGCATACAGGGAGCATGAAGGCAGGAAAGGGAAGGCAGAACTAGAGGGAAAGAGTCTTCTTTGGTCAGGCATAGAGCACTGAAGAGGAAGGAGAAATGGTTAGGAAGGAGAGGAGACTCCTTTTGGTCCAGGATGTACCCCTGTGTTCTTGTTAATGATGACACTAGAAGGCAAACTGGAGGAGGAGGTGGTGATAAGTTTCTGTGGTCAAACATGTTACTCCAAAGGCCAAGAAAGGGATGAAGAGAAAGGTGGAGAAAAGCAGAAAAGGGTGAGAGAGAAGAGGTCTTTGATTTCAGCCATCTTTTTCCATCTCTGATTAGAAAAGGGAGGTGCAACCGAAAATTGAGCAGGAGATAAAGAAGGATAAGGACTTAGACATTAGACATCGAAATGCTGTATACAACCTTGAGGTCAGAATCAGCTAATAACCGCAGACACTAAGTGACCTGTACCCATGAGTCTTATTAAATCTCAATACCATCAGACATCTACATTTCTGAGACTTTTTCCATAATTGTGGATTGGATGTATCTTTACGGATCAATACATTGCGATAAAGCATCTATGACTATAAGTTTTTAACAGATGACATTAGCATTGCTTACAGACATGCCGCCATTAGGGGTCCATGACCTTTGTACACATGATTGATAGATTGCATGACCCTGTCTACATGTCGTGGCCCTGGCTGTAAGAGACACGTTGTTTTGGTAACCCACCTATCTCTATGTATACACTCCCCTGTGAGCGTCATTGCAGAGGAAAGAGGCAAAGATATGTGAGGAAATACAGACATAAGCACAGTGTCCCCCCCCCCCCCCCCCCCCCCCCCCCCCCCCCCCCCCCCCCC
>CM022476.1:19148264-19174092 GCA_011952105.1 Coreoperca whiteheadi
TGGTTAAAAAAAAAGGATTTAACCCCCCCCCGGGGGGGGGATTTGGAAGGAAAAAGGGCAAAAATTGGGGGGAAAAACAAAAAAAAACACAGGGTCCCCCCCCCCCCCCCCCCCCTCCCAACACACACACATACACACACCACACACACACACCCCACTCGCATCCATACACATCAGCACACACATGCACTCCCATACACACTTGCACCAAAAAACCCCCATTTGACGTGTTCCTTTTCCGGCCCCTAAGGACAGATCAGGCACAGCTGTGACTTGGAAGGTCATGACGCTCGGAGGGGTCAGACTGAGCAGACTCTGAGAGAGCCCAACGCAGGGTCACAGGTCACTCCCAGCAGCCCTGGCGGTGTGAAAGGTCATGGGTCATAGTCTCACCACGATGCGTCGGCAGGGTAGGGTTTCAAAAGGCGGCTGGGGCCAGTGAGAGGCACAGATTTATAGATACTGAGCCGAGCCCCGGCCCTCAGCCTGAGGTAATTACACAGAATATGAGCATGCCCGTTGAGGCTTGGCCGCCATATTTCATTTCCACCCTGAGCCCCTGTAGACTGAAATAATACATGAGATAGCCATGGAGAGACGAGAGGCGAGACCATGGGGCAGAAAGGCAAAAAAAGGAAGATCCATCGGTGCACGGGAAGAAGAGATAGAAAGTGACAGATAGAAAGAGAAAGGGAGAGAACATTTGAGGGAAACAGTGTGAGAGTGAATAAGCAAGTTATAAAGTCAGAGTGAGAGAGAGTGAGCGCAAGACTGAGTAGAAGCAAAAGCAAAGGGTCATATTTGTTACTAAACAAAACTCCATTCTTAGCAACAAGACCTTTGACGTCAAATTCCAGTAAGACAGGGAGAAGGTCACAGGGATCATCCCCGGGGAACACCGGGAGTCAGAATGACACGAAGCATGGACAGCAGGGAGTGACAGCCTCGCGAGAGGAGAGGAACAGAGGAACAGATGGAGCGAGGGAGGGGAGTGAAAGAAAAGAAGAGCCCAGAAATTAGATTAGTTTAGAAAGTGAAGTTGTGATGCAGCAGGCATGATATCCTGCTCTGAGCTGTTTCCCGTGAGAACCTGATCGGGCCACCACGGGCTCAGCGAGACAGTTCAAACATATTTACCCCTCGTTGGAAGGTACAAATTAAATTAGGCTCTTCCACAAAGAGGAGATGCTTTCCCCTTCTGTTCTGATGTCATGGTAGTGGGGCGGTATAGAGTGGGGGTCGGCCCGCTCTGGTCGGCATGCATTTATCTTAGAGGCCATTCATCTTCCAATAACCCCCCACCCCCCTGCTTCTTTTCTAGATCCTTCTGTCCCTTTTGCTAAACACTGTATCAAAGTCCTTCTCTGTCTAGTTACCCACACATATACACAAACACAGACCAGAACGGACGAAATTGAAAATTCAAGACCAGGTCACAGCGCTGTCCACTTCTCATGACTAACTCTCTCGTCCCCTAATCGCTTTCTCTCATCTTGCTCCCCCCTGCCTCCTCCTTTCTCTTATGCTGTGTAATTTGAAAAGAGTACATTCTGTGCAACAATTGGGAATGCCCATCCTTTTGTTCCTGCCTTAACAATGCCATAGCAGGTTTCATTGGAGATCATTACAGTAATTGCTTCATAATTGCATCGACTTTAGCCTTGGCTGCAGCCCATTCTCTGAGTACATCCAGGCGCTGTCACTGACTCTGTGCAGCACAGCAGAGTGTGACCTTAGACCAGGAACAGGGAGGGTCGCTGTCACTTAGCCTTTGGCCAACCTGACAGCACTACAGCATTCCTGAACTGGAGAGAAAAAAATATTTCCCCTTTTCTCTGCCTCCGTTTTGTACAGCTTGTGTACTGTTCTGTCTTTTTCTCTCATGTTCTTTCTCTCTAATTTTCTCTTCCTGCTCATTACTCATTTCTTACATTCTTCTATTCTTTTATGCTCCCTCGCTTGCTCTGAGTCTATCTTGTGTTGGGGGATCATAAATGTTTCCAGATAGTATTCTGAAGGACAGTACGAGGAGGCCTTCACCCTCCACCCTCTTGTCCTGTATTTACAGAAAGCAGCATCTGCTTCCAATGCTGCTGATTTTTCAGAAAGGGAAAAAAAGTTGTATGACTCAACAGAGCATTTCGATGAACGTGCTTCAGGAGTTAGAAAACTTGTTGACTTCATGGATCAACTCATCAGGTTTCTTTAACATGTAGGCCTATGCGTGTATGCACACACTATGTACACAGCCCATGCCCTTTCTCTGAGCGCTTATCTAGCCCCAACTTAACTCTCCCTTAGAGACAAACTAAACCATCGCTGTGACACTTGGCAGAAAAAAAAAAGTTGTACAGACACACAATAAATCAATCCATTATTTACGAGTGAACTCATTCAGAAAGCTAGCATATGTAATCTACTCATCCATGCTGAGAGGATGCTGAGAGGAGAGGAAGCGAAGGAGAAGTCGGGTGTGTTCAGGGACAAGGCAGGCGGCCAGCTGAGAACGAATTCTGTTTTTGTTCCTAACTCCCCAAAGAGAGGTGGGAACCAGTAAACAAACAAACCGAGTGAGAAAGTGTTTCTTTCTTTAATGACAAAGGGAGAGGCTGAGAGAGAAAGGCAAGGAGGGAAGCATGGCTGGCCCAGTGTGTCAGCTGTTAGCCTGTGTGTTTTTGTGCCCTCTGCCCTGTTGGTATGCAGGCCAGGGGCACACACACAGATGGGTAAACAAAGGCATTGTTTACTATTTTGTTTTTTATTATGTTGGGAGAGATTAGTAGTTATTGATTTTTCTCAGTCAGGGCCAGGAAGAGTGGAGGCAACTGGTAAACGTTCCCATCACTTGCCATATCTTCACACACACTCACACTGGGTCTCACCCCTCCACTGTACCCCACTACCATTGAGTCTGTCACGCCCCTGTCAGTTACTATCACAGTGTGTCTACCTGAAGTATGCAGATGAGGCCTTTGTGGTCCCCTGTCCCAGCCTGGATGCCCATTCTTTTGGACTCAGGTCTTTTATGGCTGAGCCCAGGGGCGGGTCTCCAGCACTCCACGCATACACACAAAAACACACACACAGCACTCCTGGGGTCATAGCCTTTCAACCTCAGGGGCTCGACTTCTGCCACCACAGCCTGACAAATCACCCCGCGACACACACAAAAAAGCGCCAGGGCCCCAGCGTGAGAGGGGCCCGGTTCCAAGCAGCTCCTCCAATCTCCGCTCTGTTACAAGCAATGCCAGCGAGCTGCTATTACCCTACTCCCACTGGACTTGGACAAAGGGGAGGAAAGTAGATGAGGGGAAGGAGAGTGGAAAAAAAAGAGAAGGCCGAAAGGGAGAGATTGGACGAGAGAAAGAGATGGGAGGAAGAAAGAGACATTTAGGTTCTTTCATTTGGTGGACTATGATAAATGGCCTGGCCTTTAGCTGGTCTGTGCTCCCCCAGCGCTCTCCCTGGGCCTCCCCTGACAAGAGGGTCTTTGAGGGAGAACGGACCCCACAAATATAGCTCTTTGTCCCAGACAGAGCATAGCCAAGACCCCAATGCTCCGACTTTAATCAAGTAAAACCAGCAAAGCAAGGGTCTGCTTTTATGTGTGAGAGTCAATCACTTTGTGTGTGTGCATATGTACTACCAAGTACTGTGTGTGTGAGAAGAGGAGACAGCGAAGAGACAGGAGGGGGAGAAGTCTAGGAGGACTGAAGAAAAGTCGGGAAAATAGATTACACTGGCACGTCTCCCCATTACTCCTTTAAAGACATTCAGAGCTTTGCCTTAGGGGTATGTGGGTAGATTTGGGGGAAGGCTGAATCCAGATACACCCCAAAGGCACATTACAAACTGACTCAGCGATCAAAACAACTTGTGAAGTTCACCTCTAACAAGAGGAGGTCTTAGCAAGACAAAAATGTCTGAAAAAAGGCATTTTTTCATACATAATGTTAAATTAACAAGTGTACATCTGTTTCACATAGCTACACTCTTGTTAATTATCGATCTCAGTATAGAGTATTCAGCTATACAGTAGTTATAGTGCAGATGTAAGCTCACAAAGGCAAATTATACAATTCAGAGCATTACAATAAAGTTAATGAATTGCAAAAGCTGATTAGCAAAGTTGACAGAAAATATCTAAAAGGCGAGAGTACATGCCCTTAGTGTCATAGTTGGAAGTTTATGGTGGATTAATTGTTTATGTGGAAGGCCTACTGGCAGCGAGGGTGTACAGGGTAGAATTACACTCTCTGTAAAATGAACGCTCAGGTCTTGTGGTGCTGTTGGGGCTGGGGGGGGGTTCTTGGGTAACACTGTTCTGAAGAGCTACCCTGCTGTATTATCCTCATTCTCACAGCAGGAGAGTGATACTACTGTATGGGTTTGTAACTGTGTGTGTAATGGTGTGTTTGGAAGATTGTGTAAAACAGAGTTTGTGTGTCAAATTGGGTGTTTTTGGGGTTGTATGGAGTCGTGGGTGTAGAGTGGAGGTTATGGAGTGTTTTTGCCTTTTGTCAATCCGTAACATTCATTTCTAAGCCCTCCTTTGCCTTTTACTCTTCCTCTTCCTTCAATGTCACAGTCGCCTAGTGTCTTCCTTTTGCCTTTGGCCCTTCTTGAGAGATAGATCAGGGTTTAAACTTAGATCAACTCCTCGGTTATTGATTCACAGTATCATACGCTGTAAATGTATATGTGTGTGGATGTTTGTGTGCAGACATGCATTTCAGCTTGCAGATGAATAGGTTCAATGTGTGCATTTTCATGCACACATCCACGTGTTTATGGCGAGGGCAAACCTCAGTGCCACACAGTGCCACCGTGCCATAATCCCCGCCCTTGCCCAGTGGCCCAGATTAAATCCAGGCTTTGATCCACCCCCTAATCTGAGTTTACAGGCTCTGGGTTGAGGGTGGGTGCTCTACTCTGCCTGCCAGCTAGATTCTGCTTGCTTCTTTCCTTCCTCCCTTGTCTGTCTGCTTCCTTGCTGCCCCCCCACTGAGGAGCTGGCAATTGAAATCAGCTTTAGAGTTGCTTAATACAGAAGCAGGCAGAATTAGGCCCTTTAATGCCTGTCATGGTCGAAGATTATATCAATGGCTCTTTTTGTCACAGCTACATTGGTGTCAATGGAGAAGCAGCAAGACTTCCAGAACGAGACAAAGGATACATTTTTAGATTCAGTTGTAGTTCATCACGTCTCTCCCTGCACTCAAAACGTGCACGCACACACGTACACATACATCTGTATGGGCGCACACACATACGACACACGCACAAACATTTGTACAAATAAAGAACCTAAACATATGTTGCTTGTTTGAGATAAACTTCTTCTCCAGGGTATCGAGTGATGTACATTTTGTGATTTCAAAATCAACTTCAGTGGCAACCTCTTTTGAAGTGGAGTGTGGTTCATTCGTTCAGGGTCAAACGCATACATAGTCTCAATTGGAAACAAAAGTCAGTCTTGGCTGCGCTTTAATGCTACAGTGAGTTTGATTTACTGCCCATCTGCAACTACACAAACACTCTTTGACTAGGCCTGGACAAAATGAATAAGAGAGCAAGAGACTCGCTGTCGTTAACCAATTTACCGGTTTATATAAACAAGCACATGGGTGATTAGAACAGGGTCTTCCTAAAGTAATAGTTTACGGCATAGCACATTAAAAATAATTAGCCCTAACACAATAAAGTTGGAGGAATTTCGGAGCCACAAGACTGGATGTATTAGGACTCATGCTTGATGTGCTGCTCCATGTTAGCTGCTAACATTTGGGGTTAACCAAGCTCAGAAAATATCCACACTTACAGAGATAATTGACAGTATGACAGTATTACATGCATTGTTACACAGTGTGGCGCAATTACATGTTGTGGCATCTGAGGAAGCAAATAAAAAATGTGGCAATATGCAATATATTAGCTGATGATATACTTTTAAATTAGCATGGCACACTTACCCACTCACACATACTGTTGCACAGTTTATCTCAGCAGAGTAAAGAGGGTCACATTTCCTCACCTGGCCTGAAAGTAGTTCTCCTTATGTTAAATGTAATGAAAATTTACACAGCAGAGAGAGGGGGGCAAGCTGAGGGAGGTGGAAAACAACATGTGGAAACAAGTTAGGGTTTATTACAGAAAATCTCTTTTGCACTTGTACAAACCAAAGTAAGTCCACTGCTCGGTGAAAAGAACACTGCACACCATAGTGTATCTGTAGTGTCACTATGACACACTCATCATGTCAGTGCTGAGCTTTAAACACCACTGCTACTTTCCCTGCTTTTGCTTCTCTGAATACAACCACATCCCACACATGTACACCTCAATGTGGAACACAGACAGGTGCAGGAACACGCTGACTGACCAAAAGACACACACACACACACTCTCTGCTCTACTCTCCTCAGTCAGATGTGAGTCTAATTCAGCCCCAGGGAAGAGAAGCATGGCATTGGTAATACCTGAGACACTCCACTTCTCATTTCCTGGTAGTTTGGAAATCTCCCCCACCTGCCGGCTTGAGTGTGTTCACATTCAAGTACACACAAGTAATACGCAAACACTGGTATACACAATGTTTGAAAATGAGGGATGTCAGTACCTCTGGAAAGCCCAGGCAGTCATGAGGTATTTGTCTTGCTTATTGGCAGAGGTTGACCAATTAACGCCGCAGTGCTAGGTCCAGATCACTGGCTCTCTGCATGGTGGTAGAGTGTGAAATGTGCCATAAATCCAGGGCACGGCCCACGGCACATAAGGGTGGCAGAAAGGTCTGGCAGAGGGTTCCTCTCACTTGGGAGGATGGCAAAGCAAGGGTTCACAGGGCCTGAATGGCTGATCCAATTAAGTGCTGCCTCCCGATAGTCATTGCTTTCTGGTAAATTATGAACAGCACTGTTGTTACTGTGTGATGTAATGTGATAAATGTGATTTCATATAGGTAGTAATACCTTCAAGTCCTCAGAACAGAGCAGTGTGATTCCTGAGGGTGGTTCTACCCCTATTTCATCTCCTTAGAGTGATGAGACTAAGATCCTTGAATGTATTCTCTGACAAGTGTCGTCAAACAATCACTTACTAGGTATCAGAGGCAGGTCAAGGGGTCACTGGCCCCTCTTGTTGCTCCCTGATAAGATAATCATTAGTTTAGGATTATCTACAGGTAGGTGCAGAATGGAGAGTTCAAAAGGTTAAAGTGGAGTGAAAGGTCACTTGGACAAAATGTACACAGACTTTGGTACTGACATCAATTTGGTGTTATGTTGCTCTCTGTTGATACATTTTTTTTTTTTTGGTGAGTTTTGGTGTAATCTTGGCCTGTATTGAATGAATTGTTGAAAATGAAATGGGACATAATATTGATATTGTACCTCAGTACAGTTAGTGTGGTCATCCACCGATTGACATATCAGCTGCTCACCCTTGACCTAGATCACAACAGTTATATGACCTCCAAGCCTGTTTAAGAACAGATAGATCATGGTCTAATAAGCCGGGCATTTCCCCAACTTACATGGCAGTAAAAATAGACTCTAGACTCTCCTCGCTAACACCTCTAAGCATCCCATCATTGACACTTAGTAATATGACTCAGAATGTGAGTATGTCAGTCGGCCCAAAAGGACTCTGAGGGGTGTGAAGGTTGTCTATAATGCCAACGGCACCTCATTCTAAGCCACGCCTCTAAACTTGGCTGACTGGTTGAGGTCTTTTAGAAATGGTTGACCTGAGGTTCCCTCCTCTTCCTCCTCCTTTTCACTGGAATAAGAATTGTGTCTAAATGACTTGGCATGGAAAGGATGTAAATGAACGCTGGGGGTTGTTGTGCTCAAATCCAGCCAAGGTCAGGCATCCAGCTGTCAGCTCATGTTTGGGACTAATCGTTTATGTGCCTACACCACTCTGCGCCCGTTCCCTCATTCTCTCTGTGTCTGTCACACACCTCTCCCTCTCTCTTTAACTCAATGTCCTGCCTTTTATCACCCCACTCTTTTTTGCAGCTGTCCTATGCATCCTTCATCTGTTTCATCCTTCACATTTCACGTGCTTTCATTCAGTCCTTTCACCAACGACAGCAACCTACTGTCATTACCTCTGTTATCCCATGGCTAATGACTTGTGCTACTAGAGGGAGGTGTTTCAAAGTATGATGTTGTGGTCACCTTGGAATGACTCCAGACATGTTAACATGCAGTAGGGAGAAGCTTACAAATAGTTTTTTTGCTGTTTACATTGTAAGCATTAGTACATCACTAGGTTACATTAGTAGTTTTTTAAGTAGTTTTTCATTAATAACGCAGCAACAAAATAATATAAATGTATAATTGTTGGGTTAAAAATGAACAAAAATCTAATGTCCCTGTAGTTTCGACGTTGTCACAACACTCACTGTCTCGTATTTCTCTATTAGCTGGGAAATTATCTCTGTAATGTATGTGTGCCTAAGGGGGACATGCCAAGAAACACATTTACATGCTGTAATACAGAGTAATTTTGTCTGTGTTTTCATGAAAGATGAATTTACAAACATTTCCTTTAAATAATTATAGGAAACTTTAGACTAATTAAAACAAAAAACAACTCAAAATAGTATTTGTGAATTGGCTTTTCGTGATTGGGGAAAAAAAAGTCAAACACACAGAACACTCCTCATATACATTTTATCATATCTCAGAGATCATTTCCATGACCCCCCTACTCTCCCATCTTGGCCTTAGACCACCACTACCATGGTCATGGCCACAGCCTTTCCACGTAAAAATGTGGCAGGTTGCAGAGTTCAAGTCCTTCGAAATGTGAATCGAAACAGCTGCCCCTAATCACTAGCACAAGCTGGGCTTAAGGGCCTCTCAGTTTCACCCCTCATCTGCCTGGAATTTTGAATTTCCTGAGCGGAGATCAAATGGCACCCCTAGTCAGTGAGACCTTTGATATATGGACACCCATCTCGCGAGGGCCTTCTGCAATGGGATTTACGCTTGACAACACACTTGGTGTCACCTCCGCTCCCGGCGGACGCTCTGCGACCCCTGGAAACATTGGGCCCCTTTGACAGGACAGCAGACCCCCCCCCCTCCCAAACCTCCCTGGAGTGCCCAGCAGTTATTTATTAAATTTGTTGTGCCCACCGTGGTATGGTTTCAGAAGGCCACTTAGTTTTGGATTGCACTCTGGATTTTTCAATTATGTGGTTCATTTCACCTGCTTGTGTTCCTTTACCCCCCAGGATCAAGGGCACGAGAGATCACATTTAATTATTTCAAAACAAGAAGTCTCTATCGGACCCCACAGATCTATAACATCATGCTTCCCTATCTTTTGCTCCATCACCACTACTTTAAATAAGAAGTATTTGGTCTGTTAAAAAAAAGAAACTGATAATAACCTTCCTCTGCCTCCGATCACCACATTACTCATGTCAATAAGGAAATTTGTCTACCTATCAGGAGGGTAAATAAAAGGGCAGAATATGGGATTTCCAGAATTTCTTGCTTGTTGGGTCCCATATGGAGCACATTAGTGGTCACTTTGATTGACAGGTGCTCCTGTGTGTAGCCAGAGGGAGAAGCAAAGAGAAATGGGAGATGATTATAGCCCAGGTAATAAGTGTGGGCTGTCCACAGCAGGCATGGAGATGCTATCTCAAGTGGCTGTGGCGTATGGAGTAGAGGATGTTAGTGGGTCCACTGAACAATGTGTACACGTTTGCATCTGTGCGCACATTCATACATACTTATCTTTGTGTGTGTGGACATACAGTATGCATCAATGCATGAGTGGGGCAGAGATACTTTGGATTTTCATTCTGTCTTTCTAAAATTACATTTTTAAATGTAAGCATTAACAGCCCTGAATGTTCCCACCTTTGTCAACATCCAGTTTGTAGACATTTCCATAGGAAATGACATCCATAAACTATCAAAGAAACACCCATTATGGCTGTATCCAACAAAATATGACTGGGTGTGTTTGACCACCAAGAGATAGTAAAACATTCCAGTGAAACCGTCTGTTTGATTTTTTTAATGTTGGCTGGGGATTATTTGCCTGGCTGAAGTGCCAGACTCTTCTTACTCACACAGGTGCAATGTTGAATCCTATCTTTGTGAAGTGTGTAATGCCTAGTTTTTGTTGAGACTGTATCATTGGAGTGTTGATTTAGCTATGGGAATTTTTACTTTACGGAGGTGTGGCATTGGACTGCATTATATAGAAAGGTGTCTTCAATGTTTTGCTTCTGATTTAAAGTAGTTCAATCATCACCTTTCTGTCAAAAAAATGGCATTTAAAGTTTAAAAATTTTTTAATCCAAGGGTTGCACAATTGCACAGAACGTGATAAATTGCATGCGCTGGACTGAAGTACATGTGAAAAGCGGAAAAATAAAGTCCGCACACTAGATAAAAGTCACATGGTGGTATTATAATAAATGTTCATGGGAGCATTATCTAGTGTGTGGTTGCAATTTTCTAAACATACAATCTTAAATTTGTATAAACTTACAAAAATATAATCCGCTGTAATTGCTGGCTTTTAAAAAGTGGCTAATAACTCAAAATCTGTTGGTTCTACAACAAAAGCTTTTGCAGTGGTTATAGTTTCTATTTTCTTTTGTCTATGTCGGTTTGGTTCATGGGAGCCAAATGGTGCATTTGGACAGGATGAAAATGGCCCTTCACAATGTCTTGAGTAGCTTTGTGTTTTAAGAGCTTTGTTTTTGTAAGAGTCTCCTGTCATTAAAATAATTCATTACCAATGAATGTTGGAGGCTCCACAATGAATCAGCTGGCTTTTTTGCATTCTTCTAAAGACCAAAAGAGGTGTGGGGTTGAATGAGAAATGTGTGTGATGGGGGGGTTAAGAGACTTTATTTTCCCCACCACTAAAAAGTCATAATTACTTCATGGTTGAAACCCCAGGGGAGACAGGAATGCTGGGACCCCACTGGACAATCAGAATTTATTCTCTGCAGCATACTGGGAGTATGTTTGTGTTCTCAGGGTGTGGTAGCAGTGATAGAGATGGCATAGAAAAAACAAAACTAGGGAGAAAGCCAGGCTGTGTTTTGCCATCACAGCTTCTTTTTAAACTTCAGTTTTTCTCAACCTGCTAATTACATAAATCAGGGTAATAAAGAGGATTGGTATTGAGACAAAACTGCCCGGGGGGTGCACAATGACCACTCCCTGACCCTGGAGTGTGGGACACCCCACCTGACCTCAAGACTAGGGTTCAAACCGTCAATTGCAGGTCACTGGCAGAATTGGGGGAGGGGGGCTTAGCAGTGTGAGGGTGTGCCAGAGGGTGTAAAGCTTGTGTGCGTATGTGTGAAGGCGGGACGTAGCCTCTGATCCCTAATTAATACTCAGAATGAATGACCTACAGGTTACCCATTGGCAAACTCTGCTCTTACCGCACAACTCTGCAACACACACATACTGTATACACACCTTCCCTGTCAGAAAGAAAATCCCGCCCCCCTTTATCTCTGTTATCATCTGATCTTTCTTGCCATTCATCTGTCTCTCCTGTCCTAGCCACCTGGCTGGCTATCTATCCTTTTAACGAGCTCCACGGATTCTTCTAAACAGTTGTCAAACAATCCTCACACAGTCATCACTTTTACTGGGCTCAAGCTAAGGCATAAACAGCAGCACCCTTGTGGCAAGCTGCTGGTAGAGGGAGAGCAAGAGAAACTGTGGCTTAACACACTTGGTGCTAAAATGCGTATTGTGACCAGATCAGTGGGATACAGGTGCTATTGAATCCAAAAGTAACTGAGAAGGCACTGGGTTCCAGCCAGTCAAGCCACAAGTACTTCCTTTATTGTCCCAAACTAAGTCAACTTTAGTCCAAAAGTCCACTGAAATAGCCACAGTAATCCTCTTTTGTGGCTGATCTGCCAGGTAAGAATATACATTTTCTGTGCAACAATGGTCTCCCATGGATAAAATCAAATGTTAGCAGAGAAGCTAAATGTAATCATGTGGTCACCCAAGATGCATTTGAGATGCATACTAATGACATGTATGAACTGTAATTTTAATTACAAATGGTGGGTGAGAAGCTATGGAGAGCTTTTCCTTGCACTACCACCTCCCCCTAATTTCCCCAACCTCATCTTTCTTGAGGCCAACATGTGAACATCACTCACAGTGTCTGTACAAGCCAAGCACCCAGTTCATCAGAAACACCTTCTCTGGCCCCAAACCTGACCCGTCCTCTCCTGGGGTCATGATAACAGGCTGCAGGGCTAACACAGTGGATGAGAAATGGACCAGAGACTGTGGCGTATGTGTGAGTCTGCGTGTGTGTGCACGGGTGCCTGCTCAGCTGCATTCGGAATATATGTTTTAGTGTGTATAATGTGTATCACTAGCCTGTCTGAGGGAGCCTGTGGAGGTTACACAAACACAGAGGAGGGTTATTTATACTTCCAGGAAATTATGGTGGTTTCTGTCAGATGTGGCCCACTCTAGCCTGATCTGGCTTGATCTTGGTCTAGTCTTAACCTATTCCCAGCCCACATAGAGCCAGTGATACAGAGAGAAGCAGAATTGTGCTAATATGACAACCCCAGTGGCCAAACTCTGTCAGTCTAAGGCGCTGAGCCCACCTCCACAGATGGTCCAGCAGTACTTAAGAATTCACCCCCAGGGTTTTACTGCTCTGTTGTATGGAGGACTGTCACAGCACAAGGAGCATGTGGTTTAGATATGGGAACAGCATCCTCTGAGAGCTCTCATGGCCTGGCACAATGAGGTGTCTCCACCCCCAGTAAACTGGGCATGCCCTCTTTTATGATAGGCCACAGCCTATCAGCTATATGGCAGTTTAAGTTGCTGATACACGCAAAACATTACATTTTGCATAAAATGATTGAATAATGCCCATTTAAGCTTTTCATTTCTTTTAAATCAGAACTTTAATTCACTTTGTCTTACTGGCTCTGTGGGTGTATAACATGCTAATGAGACTTCAGTTTCCATGTACTTAGTCAGTCAGCTAGTCAACCTGTCAGGCAACCAGCCAGTCAGAGGATGGTGATTTACTGTCCTGCATCCAGAGAAAGGAAAACCTGCTGTTACCTCTCGTTCAGCCGGCCACCCTTTTACTCTAAATGAGGCAAAAAAGCCACAAATCAGCATTTACTAATTTGTTTATTATCCTTGTTCAGACTGCTGCTCCTCCTCTCTCACCCACCCTCTTACCACCCCTCCATACGCTCTCTCTCTCTCTGTCTCTTATTGATCTCCAAGCTGAGAAGTGGAAGTACAGGGTGTGTTAGGGCTTCAGACAGGCTGTCATGTGCGTTAATGCATATATAAGGAGTGGGCATAATAAGTCCCTGAGGCATGGCGTCCTGAGAAAATTTAACACATCCAGTGACAGTCTTGTTTTGCCTTATTTTACACTGGTGACGCAGAAGCAACAACAGTTGAGTTGTACTAGTCCTTGAGGTCAAAGCACATGCTCACTGTGCACACATGTCCTGTATGCGTTGGTTGTCTGGTAGTATGTCTCACATATCTCGCTGTGTGCATATGTGTAATTAATGTATATTGGTGCAGTAAATGATGAACTTGGGCTGATGGCATCTGGATAGGTGCCAGGGTGAGTCATAAATAAGCAGGGGGTTGAATTTAGGGGTGAGGGGGCGAAGGGAGGGGAGGGAGGGGAAGGAGGGGTGCACCACTGAGTGTGTCTCTCCTGGCAGGTTCCCTGCTCAAATTCCACTGATATGACTTTAATCAGGCCTAATCTGCTTATTGGCCTCCTGGGGCACTAATCAGCCTGAAGTGCATAACGGAATGCAGGGACCATAAGATGCTGCCACTCGAAAAGCATAAAGTGGGTTGTTGCTGGGTTTTTTTAACTTATTAACTGATTAATTAGAACAAACTATACTAAAAGGAGTTTCTGTGCCTTTACCTGACTCCTTCACCGTCCTGCAAATTTCTTCTTTTCTGTCCCACTAGCTTGAGACCAATTCCAGGACTTTATGTGACACACACCTCATGGGGTTTTGTATTGTAAATATTTAGTATTGTTTTTTCTTAATATGTGGTTATTTCGTACTGTTTAAGCCAGTAAACTCCCATTTCACCTATTCTCTGCTTATAATTGGTCATCTGTCTGCATTGTTATAACTTCCACATATCCAGAACACTGGAAAACTTTACACTTGTATAAAATAGTCCCTAAAACCTAAGAAGGAGAAAGCTCATCACACCAGACTGCAGAAGTTATCTCTGCCGAACATTTGAGAGACAAGACAGGCCAATCCTGTTGTTTTCTGTCATTGTGAAGACTAATAGAATAATTGACTTGATCTTGTAATGGGGGTTAAGAGACATAACCCCCGCTAATGAGAGACGGAGACAAATTTGTTTGCGATAATGAATTTTGTTCAACCAAAGCATGTAAGGGAGCATTGTCTGTGCCGTGAAATAAAGGGAATAAAGAAATTGTGTGTGTGGTTTCTGTTCAGTCTGTATCTTATTCTCCTTAATACACCTGACACTGTGTGACAAGGTGAATGCGATGCTAGATGAGTTCACAGGCCGTGTCAGGGCACTTGTCACCTGTGCCACCTTGTGATCATAGATTATCAGATTAATGCTGATGCTTCACGTTGGCTATCCTCAATTTCATTTGATTCGAAAGATCAGTGAGGTCACTGCCTTGGTGGAAGAGCTGACCTCCACAATGTTTGATTCATTTACACACAATAAAACTAGATTGGCTCTGGCTGCTGCCATTTTCTCTGTGTTCATATTTTCCTGTACCACTGCAACCCACTCGGTTTCTGTTGTTGTCTCGCCTTGTCCCAGTGTGTCCTCTGCCACTCTATTTCCTGCTCCCATTGACCTTTCATTCCCCTCATACATGTCTCCTCTCAGAGGACAGGCCCTTGCGTGGAAGTCCTCCTCATGTTCAATGTGATCAATACAAAGGGCAGGGACCTTGCACACAAACTCCCCCGCTGACTAAACGAGAAGGATTAAAGGCTGGAGAGACTGTGTGGAGGGTGCAAGTACGTGTTTGTGCATTTTTGTGAGCGTTCGTGCATGCTCTTGTCCTTGTGTGTCTACTGCACGTGTGTATGTCTGTGGGTAAGTGCTTGAGAGAGAACATCACATTCTAAAACTTGTAACTAAATGGTGTTGCGATGTTTGCGGGGTGAGCTGAGTAAGCTCAGAGTTCATGACCCCAGTGTGTGTCACGGCAAAAGGTCCCTGTGGGTCACACAAACGCACACACACGGACACACTAACTGCCATTTAACCTAAGGACAGGAGAGGTAGGAACTGAGTGGAAAAGGGAGAGAGAGGGATTAACAAAGATTGGCAGCGCTAGCAGCTGGTTGGCCATTTAGAGATTCCTATTATCCGGATGGTGAGTTATTAATAGGAACTTGTACTCACCCAGCACTCTCCTCCAAAATAGACGCTTATTTCCCTGACCCTGCCTCTGATGGGTGGGTGGAGGTTCAACTCAGGAGGGCAAAGTGGTAGACAAAGGTTAACAGGTGAAAATCAAATCCAAGAACAAAGGCCTTGTGCAATTTTTGTTGATCTCCTGTTGTTGAGGTGTAGGCGACCACTGTCTCCTCTTCTGCTCTTCAACTGAATACTAAAGACACACTCACGAACATGTAAAGTGACATTTTTGATTTTACTCATTATGAGCCCGTTTAGACATATGGAAATAAATGTGTTTTCAATCAAATCAATCAAATCGACTTAAGTTGATGCATTTGCAGCAATAACTTATCCAATCTTAAATGAGTCTTTATCTAGTCACTTAACACACTTAACTTAACTTGATTCTACTTTTTTGTTCTTTGAAGGTCTTAGAATGGGCAACACATTGTTATAAGGTTGGGTTATAGGGTTAATGTGGTGTTTTAGTTTCTAGTGTTATATTTATTCTGTCTATTTTTTTCTTTTGCCTTTTCCCATTGTTTAAATTTCACTTGTTCTCTTATGCGTGTACTCCTAACTGCTTCAGCATTCTCTCGTTGCTGCATTTTGTACGGACATTTTGAACAGAATAAAGGGCCTATCTAATCCAGTGCTCACAGAAAATAAAATGCAATACTTTTGTTATGCAAACACAAAGAAAAGCTTGGTATTTTTGAAATTCTGTAGTTGACCAGCTCCCAGTCAGACACTGGTTGGCCTGTCCTCACACAGAAACATCCAGGTAAGATTTTTTGGCACACCTTGTATATCCCGCTTAACTTTTTCTATGAATGGAAACGAGGTGGCTACCTTACAGTTGCACAGTAGCAGACCTTTAAATCTTATCAAAACACTACAATAATATGATTTATTCTTCTCCACTTCCACCACGTCTTCCCAAGCGCTGTCACCTCAAGGCCCATTAAGGGGCAGTGAATTGGCCCCCTCTGCCTGCCCTCTCTGGTTGTCACTGACTGGGGATCCAGCCCTCTCCACTGGGCTTATCACAGGTCAACGTGCTGCAAGGGCACACACTTTACACACACGTGGACCACAAGCTGAACACTTTTTAGCATAACTCCTCAGTTCTATAGCACAGACCTTGCCACAGGGGGTCTAGTGTGTCACTGTGTGCATTTACAAACAGATAAAGCGCAAATACACTGAAGCACACAAACTGACAAACATTCTTTTCCCTATCTCCCCTCAACACAAACACAAATACACATTTCCCCTTTCCCTTGCCCTCTGTAACCCAACATACACCCTCCCAACTCCCACCTCTCTTGTCACCCCCCATCTCCCAGACCAAGGTCAGCTGTCCAGGCCCGCGGCTCTTGATGTAGAGGCTTTGACCCAACACGGCCACCTCTGTCTCTCCAGAGAGATTAACACAAGGCAGGGACAGAGAAACTGAGCTTTGCGTGACTCCATGTTATCCCAGCCGCTCTCTCTGTCTCTACTCTCACTTCTCATTCTGTCTCAGATAACTCCTCACGTCTGCAGACTGGGGACCAGGAAGAGCTGCAAATTGAATATGTCTGGCAGGCAGATCTGTGAAGACTCATGGGGGATGTTAGCGAGAGAAAGCAGACTGTAAGTGTCCATGTTGTGTCACTCAGGCAACATACATAAAGAAATGTGTAGAGGAAGATAAGAGGGGTTTATTATCCTGCTTGTGGCTTTTGTTTCCATCATGCCTTTTATTTATTACATTTTTTTTTGGACATTTTTTGAAAGATAGTGTATCAAAGGAACACTGCTGCATCTTTCAACAAGCCGAATACAACATCCAGTGACATCAATAAGAAGGTGTTAGTTGGAGTAGTACTTGAGGATATTAAATGCTTCTATGTTGTCTTTGTTTACCCGTTGCCCATCCCAATCCTCTGCTTGATTCCCCCTCATTATTCCTTCTGCTGGACGAGGCTTAGGGGTGGCTGCCCCGGCAGTCAAAAGGTTAAACAAAGTGCTGCGACTGTCAGGCTGAGTGAAACCAACTGGCGCTCGGCTATCAGAAGATAATCAAGGCTAATAGGTACATAATAGCTAACAGTGGGGCCGCACTCGCTGGCAGATGCATCATGGGGGACGGAACGCAGACAGCGTGACCTCGCATTCCCACCGCAGCTCTCACTGCTCAGAGTCATCAAGCGGAAAGAGCCAGACACCAGGAATTTTACCCCTCCTTTGCCCTGGGATTACTCACAGCAGAGTCGCATTGATTGTAATATGCTCGTAGTTCACTGTTTTTCTTTTTTCCCTTTTTCTGTTGATCCTTTTTATTGTGGACTTGAAGTTTTAACTTTACAGAGTCTATCAATTAATGGACCGTGACGTGAACTGCCATTGGGAATGATGTCAGCACACTGGACTGAAGCATTTGAAGCATTATTCGGCATTAGTTTATTCAGCAGGGGCTTGTGTGGATCTTAGTGAGTTATAGTCCCTGTAGCATATGCTTTCACTTTTGTCTAAACCAACAAACAGAATGTTTGTGTAACTGATGGTCAAAGTGCCCAAGGTCCTAAAGGACACTTTGTTCTGAACATTGAAGATTTATGAGCCTGTGAAACAAAGAGGATGAGAGCAACATTGTGAGCCAGTATACTGTGGTAATGTCAATATAAGATAGAAGAAATCCATCCACTGTTTTCAGCTACAAATTAGAAACCACATCTAGAGACAGCATTTTGAATTCAGTGTAGATTTAGCAAATATGAATAACAATACAGCCCTCCAAACCTCCACATGTTGACCGCACATTTTCCATGAATACATTACATAAAAAAGACATTTATACAAGTGTGATACTTTGACCTACCTAGCAAAGAGTTAACTGTTCTAAATTGATGCAATTGAGCAGAAAGGGTCACAGGATCATGTGTTAACGAATATACACATGTTTTGTTCTCAGCGCTCTGTGAAGCATCCAGCCAACACTTCCCTTCTGACAGCACTCGGCTGCCCTGTACTCCACCAAAGACTCTCTCTGTAAACAAAGCCTGCTTTTGTTGAGGCCCAGTGCATCAGAACCATCATCTCCAGAGGGAAAGAGGAATACGGAGGAGAGATGTAGGGGTGGGTGGAGAGAGTTAGAGACAGAGAAGGAAGGCGTTTAGGTGGGGGTGAAGGGCAGGGGAACTGAGACAGAGGTCTGGGTAATTGCAGCACAATGGAGATTGTGTTTGATCTCTGAGGTGTCCAGGCCTATTTAGTGGGGAATGTGCCAGGCTGAGGAATGTTGTAGCTCTGAAAGGCTGAGTTTATCAGGAGTTCAGCAAGTGAGAACAAGAGGGGAGTAAGGGGGCTAGTTGTTTGAGAGAGATAGAAGCAGAAGAGAGAGAGGGCCAGAGTTTAGCCAGGCTGCCTTTTAATTATTGGCTAATTATGTCTTTAAAGCCTCTGAGAGCGTCACTGTACACACTCTTCACACATGTTGTATGTATTCTATCATGCGTCTCTCTCTGTATTTGAACTGAAGTGAGAAAGGCCAGTCTGGTCTGTGGTGCAGTGCAGCAGCAGCAGCAACAGCAGCAGCCTCCTGATAGCAGGGCTAAACTGCTGGAGAGCAGAGAGTGCCCGCACAGAGCAGAAGGCTCTTTGAACTCTGTCTGTACTCTCTGCAGCAGAGCTTGAACTGGGTTAATCGCTATTAATATTTAACATGCTGCCAAAGTTCCAGCCCAGAAACTATATCAAAGCCAAGAGCTCCATCCAGCAGAGCCCTTTCAGTACTCTTCTGTAGCAAGCTGGCATAAACACACTGAAGCCGCCAACATGAGACTTGATAAAGTTATTTAATTATTTTTAAATAAAGGAAGGGATTCTTTGCAAAGGTAATTCATTTTTCATTTAGCTTGATGCTGTATTTTTTAAATTATTAGCTTTCTCTCTGTATGGAGCATCAAATTAGAATCAAGATTCGACTCATATACCTTTTTTCATTTCTTTTTTCTATCTCGCAATTTGGAGGTGTTCATTTGAGTGCTGGCAAATATCTAACAATTTTAGCCATAGACATGTAACATTCTGAAGTACATTATGTTGATACATCAGATACAATATCATTGGCGAGCAGCTAGAGAGGTTTACTTTGTAATCAAAAAGTGTAAGGAGGATGGGGTCGGTTATGAAACAACTTCAGGTCGCCAGGGGGCTGCTGTTCTGATGCTGCTGCTCATCTCTCTTTCTGTTCTGTCAGCTCACAAACTGGATTATTTCATCAGAGTTCAAGCCTCTATTGCCTCTGCCACTGCAGTCTTTTTCACTCTCTGCCCTCCTCTTTATGTCTATCTCTCTATCTCTGTCTCTCTCTCACCCCTTCCCTCTTTCTCTCTGCTCCCAGCGCCAGGACCTCAAACAGCATGGTTAAATACCCAGGCCAATGTGTCGCTCTTCAAAGAGACTCAGGTAGTAGATATGCTGGCAATGGGCCAGGATCAAAATGAAGAGTTATTGTAGAGCATTGTGGCTGCACTTCACGTGGACCTCAGTTGAACCATATTAAGGGGCCCCACCTGGGCCAAAACCTTCCCACAAGGCAGCTGAAATATGGGCCCTAAGTCCTACTTCGTCCCCTCTGAAAAACCCACTAATACCACGCAGGGACCCATTTTTATTTCACTTCATAAATCAGAGCAGCAGGACGAGAAAGTTCATTTGGCGTAGAAGAGCTTATGTTAGCTTTAGGCCCTGTCGTAAAGTTTCTTCTTTTGGTACGCCTCCCTATGTTGTTCACCTACAGCAAAAACAGCAGAAACCAAGTGCACTTTTAAATGGTCCGAATTAGCTTTGATTACTTAAGATTTAGAAAATGAGTGGCTGTTTGCTGCCACAACTCCTGCCTGATAAAATATTAAAGCACAGCTGAAGTGGGAGCTTTGTAGAAGACAAAAGCTGGAAGCAATTTGTGTAGCTACCAAATTAAAGTTATTCAGCACCAAGGGTAATTTAATTACCATTCTTTAAATGTTTGAATGACTTTGACCTTTGGAGTACTCTGAGGTCGTGCAGGTGTATTTACTTAAGCTAATTCAGAATCAGTAACGTGAAACAAGGTCCCAAATCAAACAGGCCTCCTCTCTGAATATCTGGTTACCAAGTACCAGCTTGTGTTTGGAAATTAAATTAATATCTGTCCACCATGTCATTAGGCGTGTTTTCTCAAAAGCTTGAAATCTCTCTTAGGCCCTACTTATCCCCCAGAGCAAACATTGATGAGCTTGACAAGAGAAAGACAAAAAAGAAAAAAGAAGAAATCTAGACAATGAAAAGCAGTGAGAAAGACATGAACAACAGATGAAAAAAGCTGACAGTGTTTCCCAGGATGCACCTCTCCCAGCAAGGCTCATGAATGGAAACAGGTGTGTGTGATTGTGCGGTGGGTCTTGAAGATTCTGGCCTATGTGGCATGTCTACTGCCTAGGTGATCTGGGTCAATGGAGCACATCTGGTACTAGTCACAACAGAGTGCACACGTCCACGGCCCCTCAGACACCCCACCAGGCGAGTAGGGAGAGAAAGAGAGAGAGGCAAGGGCAAGGAAACATCTGGGTTCTCTCTTTCTCTTTCTCTCTCACACACACATACACTCCATTTTGGGATTCTGTGCTTTTTGGAGTTGCTTGGATTCCTCCAGGTGCATCTGGACTCGGATAGGGAAGAACAGGAGTGTATGTATGTGTGTGCTTCAGCGGGGGGGGGGCAAGTTTGACTGACAGCCTTGAACCAGAATGTTCCCTGTGCCGGATGAGTAACTCTCCCATTATGCCAACTCTCTATCTCCTCTCTTTGTTTCTTCCAAGGGTTCTTCCTCCACTTTGTCTCCATAATCTTCCCTTATTTGCTGGTGTTCTGGTACAGTCTCATTCCTGTATTGGGGGAAAAAAAATAAAAAATTTCTGGTGAACTAAACAAGAAAGGGCATTTTTTGTTTGCTTTGCACTTTAATTAAAATAACAACCCACTACATTTGTTGTGTCAAATGCTGGAACCTCATGAGTCATGCAGCAATGCAGAGCAGGAGATATGCCAATGGACAGAAAGGACACATGCGCCTACACATACTCACACATACACACAGTCAGACATCAAGTCTATTTTTTGTCAGAACTCCAAAACTGAAGTGGACTTGATACACAGTGGAAATGATAGGGTAAAACTGTATATGAGACACCATATCAAATACTGATGCTGAGATTTTTCAGCACTGACAACTCTCTCAGTCTCTCTCTCTCTCTCTTTCTCTAGCCCACTTACCTCACTTCACCCACTACCTCTCCACATGCCCAAGGCAACAACAATAAATATGATTGGCCCTTCACACAAAAGAAGGCGGGCCATCATGTGGACAGGCATGACAAGGGGCAAGTGAAATTGATTTCAAGTGTATCATCTGTGTGGGTATATGTTTGTGCGTCTTAGAGCACTTGTGTGTGTGTGTGTGTGTGTGTGTGTGTGTGTTAACATAGGGTTCGGATTCTTTCACTAAGTTTGAGCAGTGTGACAAATATGGGAAGTGATGGCATGTAGGACAGAGTGTTTCCTTCATTAACATTTAACAGTGGCTAAGGAAACAAATACAGGTTCCCCTCTTTTGCTCACACAATCCAATCAAAGAGCCATGTGTCATAGATGTAAATGTGTTTGCCAGTGACTGTGTGTGCCTTCATGATAGCCTCAGTGTCTGTTATAAAGCACAGAACATTACATTTGACACTTGGACAGCATAATAAGAGCGAAATGTCTAAAAACCCAACCATACTATTCAAACCACTTGATACAGATAAAACAAAAACTGAATTCAATTTTAATCTTGTAAAGACTGTAAACTGGTAATCCGCATGGTAACATATTTGTTTCTCTGTAGCTAGGTGATTGATTTCCCAAGTCAAGGTAGTGAATATTTTTAGTTGGTATTTCCTTCATAGTGCCCAGCAAAGATCTGACATACAGTACAGTGACATAGAGGTCACCAATCTCAAATCTAGGGTTGCAACTAACGTCTATTTTCATTATGGATAATTTTACTGATCATTTTCTCAATTAACTGATTAATTGTTTGGCCTGCAAAATGTCAAAAAACAATGAAAAATGCCCATCATAATTTTCATCTTGGTATTTTCAAATGTCTTTTTTTGTCTAACCCAATATCCATGATATTTTATGTGGCTTTTAACACTATTGTTTTTGTTTTAAAGTTAGTGGAGGTTGCCAATATACCAGCACCTATTCAACATCAAAATAGTTCATGAGTATGTTGGAAACAAACAAATGCATTCTTATGGGATGTAAAGTGCCTTTGGGGTCCTTCCTTTTGATTGAAGTGATGGCAGAGATTGTTGTCTGTTTGTTCATGTGAATACATGTGAGACAGAGAGACAATGATACAGACAGAGGGGAGGGAGATTAAGAGAGTGTCCTCAGGTGCCTATCTGGCATGTGTGTGTTTTTGTGTGTGTGTGATAGTTTCATGCTGTAGTGTCCCTGGGTGAAGTGAGGCAACAACATATGACCCAGGGTTCTTAATCTGGTTAACTAGAGCTGAATGGGTCAGAGTAATGGCTGTAATCCTCACATCTAAGCACATAAACCAGACCAAACTAAAAACCAGTCTTTTAGTGCCCTAAATGTACAGTTAACAGCCATCTGCACCAATTTAAATGGTCATTGACAGACTTGCATAAAACTACGATTTAAAGCCTTCATCCCCTATTCTAGACTTAATCCTAATTCTTGCAAACTATAACCGGAACCATTCCAAAAAAGTTTTAAGGCTATAATTCCTATAATTCCTCTAATGGTTTGCTTCTTGTTGTTTTTCTATTTTCAATCATCTAGCAGTGTTCCTAGGTTAGGGTGATCTAACTGTGTGTGTGGTTGCTGTGTGTAGGGGTAGCCTTGTGAGTTATATTGTTCATCCACAGCTATGGACTCTGGCCCAGAAAGAAAGCCCACACACAGTCAGCAAGCTATGATCCCACTTGGATATGAACCAAATAATTTTAAATACAAGTCAGCCTGATTTGTGCTGCAATACCATCCACGCTTGTGAATTCCTACATCCTAAAGGGCCGCTCAGTTTGTTCAAATGAGCCATAGACATGCAAAAGACTACCATGGTGAACAAATAACAAAATGCAAAATTGATAAACATGTTTCTATAGTTCTACAGCCTCTTTAATTCATAGTTTAAAATGTGCCTTTTTCACGATGCATACTTCAAATGCTTCTTTTTGTCCCTCAGTCATCTGAGGGGATTGCGTGCAGTCACAGATGATGCTGCTGTTGTGAGTTGTTGATTTCTCTGGGAAGCCATTAGTGTTGTTTGTCTACTCAGAGCAGTGCTGGGTTACTGGACCCCTTCTTCCTAACAGTTGGCTCATATTGGCACTTTTCTATAAACAAGAAAATGACTTGCCCTCCATGGATTCCATACAAATTACAGAACATATTTAGCTTTTACTTTTTCACTTTTGTAAAACTTTGCAATTACATTTGTCTTTAGAGACTCAATTTGTCTCAACATGATTCATTCTTCCATTCAGCCTCGCATCTCTTTTAGTTTAGTCTTTCCATCATTTGACCCTGTAAAGTCAGTTCTGTACCTCTATAAATGACAGCTAAAAAATGACCTAGTATCCTGATTACATATGTTGAGAATGTTAAATATCCCTGTTTAGCTCCATTTCTATATAGGAAGAGTTGGATATTTCCTGAGAGTGATGGCAAACTCGCTACAACAAACAAATAGAAAAATCCTGTTGAGATAAACAAAGAGAAGGTGGAGGATTGTGAGGAATTTTGGATGTCCGGGTTCACCCTTGCTGTGCCAACTCTGGAGCAATGAAATCTTGGGATTGGGAGTGGAAGCGGGCAGAAAAAGAGGGAGGTGCATAAATCCTCCTTTTCCTCACAGCTGCTGGAAAAGGGTCCTAATATAGGTGTCGTCCAAACACAACACATTCCATAATCCTCAGACACTTGAGCAGATCTAAAAGGGAGTGAACAGTTTAAACATCATGCACTGTTCTGCTGTTTTAAATCAGAGGCCTTTTTATGCCTTTGGCAAATGCTTATACTGTACTTAATATATTTTCTATCTCTGCTTCTTCTTTTTTTTTACCGCAGACATGTTAGGGTTATATTTGGATCACAACACACTTTTTCCTGGCTCAAGCAGATCTTTGTGACTATGGTCAACTGTATTTGCTTTCTCACACTTCTTATAGTTCTCAAGCAAAATATGTGTTTTTGCATCACACAGCATTTTATAGTGATGCTATATGCAATAATACATACTTACAATAGACATAAATATTGCTACAAATCCATGGATATATGTATACGGCACAATATCCAAATGATAGTGTAAACTTGAGAATGGAAATGCAATTCCACAATAGCATTATAATTTTCCACATATTTATGTGTTATTTGAGTAAAAATGAAAATGCAATAATCCAAATTTCATTTTCGTTTTCACATACTTGGGCTTTCTATGACGATATTAAAATGAAAATGGAAAAGCTGTTTGAAATTTAATTTTCATTTCTGGGGGGCCGAGAAAAACACACAACTTTTATAACTTTATTCACTGATTTTGTTGAAACTGAATGATGATGATGATGATGATACTCAGACCAGTGCTCTGCACTCCCACTCCGAGCAGAGTTAGCGGTTACTTAGCAACAAGTAAAGCTATCTGTCCATCAGGAAACTCTGTAAATCACCGTGAGTTGAGGCAGAGCAGCCGGAGAACATCAGAGGGAAAACCAGAAAATATTTTCTCCAGAAAATATGATTCTTGTGATGTTGCAAATGGAGCTGCTGTGATGCAAGAAACATTTCAGACTCGATCTGACAATAAAGTATCATCATCATCACCATCCAGTTTCACCAAAATCAGTGAATGAAGTTCTAAAAGTTGTGTGTTTGTTACGAGTTTCCAACAGTGTAACTGTTGAAACAAAGGATTTTGACTGGGGTTCACTACTCTCAGCTCTCCTAGATGACAGCCCTGGAAAACAGAATCATAGAATCAGAGAGTGAAAGAGCGAACCGCCATCTTCATCTCCAAATCTTTGTATGTGTATTACAAATTTCTCAAATCATGGTATAAAACAATAACATTCTCTTAGTGTAAACACCTTTCAGTTTCAGGGTCCATTTGTTAATTTCAATTTAAACACCTCTTTTCCTCTTTACTTTCCACATATCAGTGGGTGACATCTTTCACACTCACATTCACAAAATAATCATGTCTTTGCAAAAATCAGCACCACTCTTTCTTAAAGGTGCAGTAATGTCATTTTACTGCTATATATTTATATATATATATA
>CM022476.1:19174172-19275491 GCA_011952105.1 Coreoperca whiteheadi
ATACATATCTATGTGTATATGAGAGAGACTATATATATATATATATATATATATATATATATATATATATATATATATATATATAACTATTTGTTTTCATATTAACTCCAGAAAATCCACCATAATACTAATGAAATAATGTGAATCATAAACCCTCTTTGGCAGTAAATGAATATTTAAATGACTTTAGAGTCAAAATATGAATCATATACATAGGGAAAGCTGTTCAACCTATAACACAATGTTAAACACAGACCAGACACCTAACTGCTTCTGTATAACTTTAGTAATAACTCCCCTTTAAGTTTTAAACAACATACCCCTCTTCTCTTAACATTTTCAATAATTTATAACCTGTCAGGATGCCCTAAAAACACGAAATAAAGCATTACCAGGGAGTGAGGCCACCAGTACACAGATTCACACATTCAGCCACAATACACATCTGTTATTCAACCGCTAACGCCATTGTTACCAAAAACTTTTCCCCGTGATTATAAACGCGGCTCTTTTAATTGGCCTCACACATCAAAAATTCCATAAACAACTCATCACAGTTTCAATACACCACATACACTTCAGGAGGAAACAGTTCTTGTCATTGTTTTTCCAGAGTACGAACCTGGATAACAGAATCATAGAATCAGAGAGTGAAAGAGCGAACCATCATCTTCATCTCCAAATCTCTGTATGAGAGAAGAAGAAGGCGTCCGTCACCTTGGCACCGCAGTGCAACAATACCTGCACTTTGGTTCCCCCCTACATTAATATTGTCCTACACAATGAAAGTTGCAATTCTAATAAACGCAGCGTGTTATCACATAAACGCATATCATATAAACATTAAATTGTGTTATCACATAAGGGTGTATGACATGTAGTCAATGAGGCCCGGCTGACTTCTCACCTTTCTGCCACAAGCGGACTACGCACATGAGCAAAGCAGCAGATGTTGAAGCAAGCGACATCCTAACTGAAGACCCGCCTTGGTGAGAGCACTGACAGATTTCATTTTCAAGTTGACCCCAAAAGAGCGTGATGACATGTAAATGTAAATACAAAGCCGGGGGGTTCTGTTTTGCTTATTGCATTTGAATATTGTCCATTGTATAGCAGGTTAAGATTGTGAAAATGAAAAAAATGTCAAATGCAGTTTTCATTTTCACATTGTTAGAAAATTGCATTTTCATTTTCATTTTGCCTTTAAAATTGCTTGCATAAATGGAAAATCCGGTTATGTTCTTTATATTTCATTTTCAAATTTGAATTAACATTTGAATATTGTCCACTTTACAGCAGGGTATGACTTAATATAGTCATAGAAAGCCCATACAAGTATGTGAAAACGAAACACTGAACAATGAATGACAAATACCTATTTGGAAGTTTACAATGCTATTGTAGAAATGCATTTTCATTTTCAAGTTTATATTATCATTTGGATATAGTCCCCCTTACGCTTCCATACGAATCCCTTTAAAGTGTGTTTTCATTAGTTGCCAGTCTTGATTATCCCATAAGAAGTTAGAATAGAATGTCTGCTCCCTGCATATTTTTTCACACCTAAATGAGACTGAAGTAATCTACAGATTGGTGTGTGGCACTTAATCTTCTTTAATCACAGGTTTGTGTGTGTTTGTATGTGTCTGAAGATTGACTCTCTGTGTGTAAATGTACGTGTAAGTGTTAGTGCTGCCACGTGTGTGTGTGTGTGTGTGGGGGGGGGGGGGGGGGGGTATGTATTTGTCCTTGTTCAGAATGTGTGAGCAAACCCTGACCTTAGAGGTAAGGAAACAGATAGTGTCCCAGAATGTTCTACCCCGCCAAGGTCCACCTCACCTCACAGTAATCTGCCTTGCTCTCAAAGCACGCTCACCATTTAAAAAACACACACACACATAGTTAAAATATGCACACAAATCCACTCAACAAACACACACACACACATGCACACATGCATGCCTACACCAATATTTGCCCACCATCCCTCCTACTGTAATTATTAGTACAGGAAGGTTATTGGACTCCTCTGACATGTTTACTAACTGTTGTCACTGTACAACATGGTATTGGCCAGAAGGACCTCACTGTGACTTTTTGAACCCCTCCCATAAAAACAGCAATACTACTTTGCTATAATGCTTTTCAATGTTACCTTTTAAGCCCTCAGTAAGTGGGATTTTAGAAAATAATGCCCTTATGCAGGCTGTTTACACAAGATCCCTGCCACACCAGCCACACTCTTGCCGCCTCAGCCCCCCTCCTGCCTCAAATCACATTTAATAGGGCTAGTTTGATCCCACGCCAGCATAAGCATACACTTGCTTTGACCTTGGTGGAATTTAATGGGGGTTAAAGAAGTTTTCACATTGGCAGTGTGCACATTAATAGTTTGTCTGGCGGATTTGGTAAATTGAAAGAGACGGAAGTGCAGTCAAAGTGTCCAATTAATTGGGTCTACAGCTCCCCACCACCCCCTCCATTGCTTGCACAACCTTGTTCCTATCCTTAGCATCCTGTCCAGGTTCACCTTGGTGTACTCTGTGACATTCTGTTTAGGTCAGTACTTTTGTGTTCTTTATGTGTGCACTTCTGTGTGCGTGTGTACATGTATGCATGCACATGTATGTATACTGGATGTCTTCCATGTGCGGGGGAAAATATGCAGAGACTGAGGGGGAATTAAAGCATGGAGTGGGAGGTGGACGAGAGGTTGGTGGAACATTGGTGGAATGAGGGGGCGTACAGAAAGTGTGAAGTAACTAAAAGTGCACTGAATCAATAAATGTCTGTAAAGTTAGAGTGAACTGCAAAAAGTTTGGATCTGTAAAAATGTGGGAACGAGTAGGATGTTCATGAAACTACTCTTAGCATGTTCTGCTGGGGTAAAAATTTCATTTGATATTTCTCAATATAATTCCTGCATGTGCTGATTTATATTTATGCATATTTTTGTCCTTTTTTCCCCCCTGTCATTTATTTATGATTCTATTGTTTTGTTCCACATTTTACTGGATTTTGTTGGATTAACATTGCTCATAGTCATTAAACATTTTCCAGATATGGCAATGCCAGCCTCTATAATGTTATTTTTCTTAAGTGTCTTTATAGCCACCAGACTGTAATATATGTGATAATAGCATGGGTTGTAGCATCATAGTGTGAGCCAAACAAGTCTCGTAATCCACTGTAATTGGTTGGATTTTTGCAGTGAGTCAACCTCTCTGTCTGCCTGCCTCTGTGCCTTTGATAATCCAATTTACATTTCTTTAATCTTTACCCTCTGCGTTTAGCAAATTAATTAAATATTGACAAGGAATCCAGCTAAACCACAGAAAAACAGAATGTCACAGCTAAACTGATTACTTCCATGACAGAGGTAAGAGAGAGACAGAGGAAGATGGTATGGTCCATCTCATGCACTATAAATGATTAAAGACCATAGACAATTCTGAATCCTGCAACCAGCTGAACAAGTGTGCAGATTGAATGCTTTCTTGTCTTTCATCCACAATCAGTCTGTGGGCACTTGTCAATCTTTCCCCCACTAACCCAACATGAAAATGATAACAATGTCTCTCTGAGTGTTTTCCTCCAAGAGAGAATCCGAATTTCCCTTAGTTAAAGCCAACGCACCATCTGTCAGCAGGGCGCTGATAATGAAACACTAAGAAAAACACTCATAGGATCCTACACACACAGGAAAACCAAACATGTTGTAGGAGATGATTTAAGCAGAGTTCATGAAAGCTGATGATGTTTCATCCCCTATGGTAACCTTACTTTGACCCTTGTCCTTTTCTCCACAAGGGTAATTGGCCAATCTGGCAGACATGCACATAGTACATTGTGGAAAAGAGCCAAAAGTATTCTGGATCGTGTGTGTGTGTTTTTGATGGCAATGCATGTATATTCACTTATAGTATTTACATCTATACCAGCCCATTTGGTGTTTGTATGTGTGCTCGAGCATGCTTGTGTCTGTGTACAAGCATGCCTGGGATTGTGTTTATATCTGTGTATTTGGGAGAATCAACAGACACAGTGACGATGGAGTTGATTTTATTAGGGATGAGATTAGGGTCATGTTGCAGTACGCTTGCTGTAGTCTTATTATTCTGATCTGTCCCTTGGACTTTACTACTTCAGAGAGGCAGCTGGCCCAGTAACATGATCCAGACCACCAACTACCCTCTTACTACTTCACAGCCAAGTCAGAGCCCGGGCCAAGGACTATAGCTGATTTAGATTTACTGTAGACACACACACAAAAACACATTTCTCCTTACTTACAGTAAGTATAAGCAATAATAATGAAAAACCTAAACTACCCAAACCACATAAGCTAATCTGCAGATCTTCCTTCAATGGAGAGCAAAAGAAACAGTTTTTTTTCCCAAAACGATGAAGAAAGAAAGGAATGGATAGCTGAGAATGAGTGTGGAGGTGTTAGGAAAAGCCCTCTGGCTGGGAGAGGTAGGAGAGCTGTGAGTGGTGGGGAGCGAGGAGGCTGATTCTCACTAACATCATGTGGCTGAACCAAATCCCTTCTCTCCTCTCCTCTCCTCTCCAGCTCTGTGTGAGGAGTGAGTTTGGCCTGGGGCACATGTTCAGATATGGGTGCTAGTGATTGGTTTGCTGCCAATGGTGGCAAAGGTCAAGCTGCTCTGTGCTCTTTGTTGTTGTTTCCTCAGAGTCACTGTTCTGTTCTCCACTGCAATCCCATGTTTCATTATTACAGTTGGAGGTGGGAACGGTGGTGTGAGTTGCATCTGGTAGATGGTTGTTTATTTCCATTGTTAAGCTTGTTTTTAGTTGCTTTATTGCATTTGTTCAGCTTATATAACATTCTACTTTCCTTACCCTTCTCTTCTATCTTAATAGCTATATTCAGAAATAACATAATTTTACAGCAGGTGTGTTCAGATAAAGCCGTTATCAGTTTGCTGCCAAAACATAGCTTTGCTGATTAAAAATTAGGGGAACTAATTAGTCTTAAGGAAAGTCCCAAGTGAAACAATGAGCAGTAAAAAGATATTATTAGGCGTATGTCATCAATTATTAACTTTATGGAAAAAGAAGACAAAGGAAAAATTCCCCAAAGTTGCTTTCTTCAGAGAGAGAATAAATGTTCACCCCAATGGATCACAAGCACAAAAGTGTTCAGTAGCTTGACCTAATTCAGTCCTTGATGTCATGTGACTGTAAAATATTCATGTTGCGATGCCAAGTAAGGTAGCTTGTTTTCATCAAGAATAATTGCGTAAATTATAATATCTCATTTAATCCCAGAATGACAAAATGGGCTTTTTGGTGTGTTTGGGCCTTGCTTCCGTGGCACCCCAATTCTCTATACAATTACATTGTGTGTCATAGCCTTAGTGGAAACAGAGAACCATGAAATAGATTATATAACTTAATGTAAAGCATCCATATAGAGTATATACAGTATACTGTATATATACACAGTGTATATGCACATATGTCTGTTTGTGTGTGTATATATATATATATATATATATATATATATTATGAATATTCTCATGAGACCACCTTATGCCCTATTCCAACTTCCAACTTCTGTGGTCAGTCACGACCAGTGTTAGGAAATTTTAAGCAAAAGAAGCAATTCTTGTGTATTACATAAGATGCAGTTGCAGAAAATATGGTGTATTAAGTAGCACACTAAAAGAATTATAAATGTCAGTGGAGTCTTAATTCATCCGGAAGCAGAGGTGCCGACTGTGGAAGGTATTGCTTCTGTTTTGACAGTGGCTAATATTCTGTAAGTGTAACAAGTATTCCCAACACTAACAAACTGGTGCTGTCTCTGTTTTTTATGTTAATGCACCAGTAATCCAAAAAGTTATCACTATTCATTGTGAACCTGTATATTATACCAGTGGTGTTATATGCAGAATAATTATGCCTTACTTAGCCATGTTATCAAATTTACAGACTTAACATAATTGCTTATTAGTATGTGGTCTTGGTCCCTTTTTATTAATCATTAACTTATCCCTTTATAGAGCTTTCAAATGTTTACATTTAGGTATTTCCTATGTGAGGGCTATTTATTTTAATGTGGGTGATGATTCACCACATCATACCATGTCACACCCAGGTCAACTGCTTGTAGATGTTTAGTTTTAAACCATGTTGGTTTAAAACTGCAATAGACTGACTAGATGTCCCCCTCCTCTTGCCTGAACTGGATCAGTGTTATATAAAATAAATGGGTGGACTGTTGGTTTGACCATGTTTAGTTGGTCACTCCAGCTTTGTCCAAGTTGTTTTACAGTCTCTGCCACTATTTGTGTAACTCTTCTGCAGTGTGTATGTGCTTATTTTAACCCCTGAGGTGTGTGCGTTTCATCCCCTGCCCTCTTTCTCCTGAGACGTGAACCGAGCACTCTTAAGACTGATGTGTGTAAAGAGCATAGACAGAGAGACTCTAGCCTGCAGGACTTTTCATTTCCCATCATGTTTTCCACAACACAATTGTGTGCGCGTGTGTGTGTCAATGTATAGTTTGGCTATAAGATGGTGGTTAAAATAAGAAAAGTAATGAGGTGTACAGAATGACCATAGTAACAATTATTTATTAGTGTAACAGTTATTCCATTATAATTACTAGTTTTGAATGCTCTTGAAAAGCAGATCATTAGACTAATTTCAATTCAGGTATTTGACTTGGCGTATAAATGTGCATGAAATATAATTTTACCAGGGTGTGAAATGGTGGTATCAAGGCTGTCCTGAATCACATTTCTTTGATGAAACTTCGTAGTTCTTCGTGTCTTCTTCATCATCGAGATATTTTCTCTGCTCAGCTGAAATTAAGTTTTCCTAAAATCCTTATTTCCCCTGTCTCCTGCCATTCCTCCACCCTGCTATACTTTTCCCTGTACCCCCGCTCCTCCCCTCTTTCCATCCCCATTCTATTATCGCTTTCCCATCCTCCCCATTTTCCATATTGGCCTTTTTGGGTCTCACAACCCAGTTGCTTTTCTTCATAGAGTCTGGAAAGGCGCTTGAGCAGTGAATAATTCTGAACATGATAAATCCCACCTTAAATCCAGCCATGAGACTCCAACAGGGTTCCACATGTAATTCTAAGCCCTATTATAGGGCCACTAATGCCGGTTGAGGATGGCGAATCACGGCACAGCCTGCAGCCATGTAAGAATTAGAAATAAATATGCATCGGTACCAGATAAATATAGCAAGCTGCAAATCTGCAGTGAGACTGTGTGTGTGTGTGTGAGAGAGAGAGAGAAGCCACAATTTGCAGGCTATGAGATGAATTCGCAACAGCTCTCTGGGTAATTGATGGATTAAATTCAGTGGCTAAGGGGTTGGAGTTAATGTGCGCCATAATTTAGGAAAAAGAAAGCTCAATAAAATGTTTTGGTCCGTATTCAAGGGAATGTGTTTCGCTGTCATGTTTGAACACCTCATTTCAGGGCTTGTATTAGGTGTCTCAAGGGTGGCAGTTGAGGTCTCTATCGCTGGTGTTTATCTATCTGTTTATTGACTGCTGAATTACTTGAGGACTAAATGATGGGTGTGTAAGCTAGCCTCGGTAGAGCTCCGGTTGGATTTTTTGTGCACATGGCCCCTTTGAAGTCATAAGTATAAGTGTAATATTATTTTATTCAGCCCCGACCAGACAAATTCTTTATTCCTGTTTCCAAGAGCTGCACTAGCTGCTTATAGCCGGGGTCCAGGAGCTGATCTCCTCTCACTCTAAGGCAAATAGCAGAGTTACTCAAATTCACTACTTTCCCTGTATAAAGTCTCCCTGTAAATCAGGTAGCCATCCAATCAGAATGCAGGATTAGGAAAGTAGATTCATGATATGAACCCAGTGCTCATTCAGTCCAACATAATTGACATGGCTAACACGCTGTTGTCTGCCTGTTACACACATTTGGTGATAGCTTCGTCAAAATCTTTGCACCTCCCATTTTGCAATTTGGAAGGCTAGGATATGAGCTAAATGGGACTTACAAGACATCTACTGTAAAGCAGTTGTGTTATCAAAATGTAGAATTCTGTTAGGATATTACCAGGGGAAGTCTGTGTGTCCGTCACAGTAGGGCTAAGCAAGACAAAATATCAGCATGTCATATAATCTGATGTAGGAGCAGAGTTACGTAGTAAGGTAATACTTTAAAAAACTATTAAAGATTGTAATGTCATTGCTCACTCTTACATTATTCGGTTACATTACACTAAAATGATTCTACACTGATTATAAATGCCTGGTTTTGAAAAGTTAGAAGAATATGTAGGACTACTAAACACACTGGGAGAGGCTTTGGGCTGATGTATTTGAATGTTGGGATTTTTTTGTTGGGGCCTCTCCCAGTGACTTTGGGCCTTAGGCTGGGTACACCCTGAACAGTGGCCAACTCGTCGCAGGGCTGACACATAGACAGAGAACCATTCACATTATTCAGTGTTTTTGGCAATATTTTTGTTCCATTTTGTGTTGATGCACTGATGCTTCATTTACAAGAACAATGATTACTAGGTTCTGTGGTACGCTAGAGTGGCATCACAGTGTGCAACACGCAAATTGTGATGGTGTTTTCATGTTTGAATGTTTGGATGCTCTATTGTGAGAAGCCAAACCAACACTCACTGTTCTTGTTGGTCAAAAATTTATTTTTTTCTCTCTATTTCCCCACCTATCCAAAACATTTCTTATAAATCCAGTCAGAACTTTTTGAGACAACCTACTTGCAGAAAAAACAGATGGAATCGTTAGCAGAGATAACAAATATATATAATCAGGTATAAGACACAGAGATAGCTCAACTTGTACTGTAAGTTGTCAGATCTCAGGCGTTTCATGATATGTCTATTTGCAGCCATTCTCCCTCTGAAAAACTTGTGCCTTTTTGTGCAGAGGTACAAACTTTACTTTTTAGTATTTTCAACTTCTTCTTGTCAGTAAAACGCTGACTGTAAGAAGTCGATACATCAAATCAAGGTCAAAGTGTGTTACTATAAAAATGTTGTTTTTTTTTAATTGAAAACAAGAGAAAGGTATAGAGTGCAAAATAAATAATGAAATGAGAGATAAACAAAAGGCTTTATTGATAGCCAGCCTGTCTTGTTCATGTCAGTGGTCATACCCCTCCAGTGTAACACCCTGTAGACTCATAACTTGTTGCAGTTAGTTAACCTGCAGGTGCTTATTACCCCCTACTGGGTGCCATCCCCACCACAGCAGTTACATTTTAATTAAGTATTTTGTTGTATTAGAGGCATCAGTTTAAACTTCAAATGTCTTATTAGATCGTTCACCCCTCTGTGTTTTGACATGAAGAGCGAATGCTGCAGTGTTTTATTTATTTTTTCCTTTATCTGAAGGCATATGTTAGCTTTTGTTCTCTTACACTGGAGTGTGGTCGCTATGACATGGTATTTGAAAAGCCCCAATTTTGTTGACTTATTAATTTCTTGTGTCTTTCTAACTGAGTAGTGAGGAGATGACATGGCATGCTGGGATATTCTCTTTAGATGGTGATAGTGGTTGCGATGGGGGGGGTGGGAGGTGGTGGGTGGGAGGTGGTGGGTGGAAGGCTTCTTCTTCACTCATTCTCTGTCTCTTCCTTCACACTCCTCCCTCAGCTCATCAGTTCATCAGGCTTCTCCGTGGAACACTTAGCCCTGAGGAGAAGCCGTGGGTGGGGGTCTGTAACTTTTGATGAATGAATACATCTCTGACTCACTCGTCTTTTATCTTACTGTTTAATCTTGACTCTCTCTCTCTCTATTTCTTTCTCCATCCCCCGTTTGCTCCCACTCTGAACCTCTTTCTCTCTCTTTCTGGCCTCTGCTCCTCGCTCAAGACAGCGGTTGCTGATTTAATTGGATTGTGCTGAACTCTGGCTCTCTGTTGCATCTCTTATGATCATCTCGGAGACTCTTTGACTCAGACTTCCTGTGAAGTTTGGGTTTGTAACATTGTATGAACTTTGCTTTGTGTCAGAAAAGCATCTCTACTCCAGGTATATTGTGTAGATGAGTTTATCAATTATCTATAAAGTTTGCTGTTACACAAATCTAAAGTTGGTTAGAGTATAGGCAGTCCTGAACGTAAAATCAGGACTGATGCGAATGTGTTTACAACATGACCAGAGTTTACCTGAGGTTCAGGGTCTACAGAGCCAACTGAGACTTAGCCATCCAGATGCAAACAGAGGCTGCCTCTTGGATCCTCTACCCACGCAGGGCTCACATCCTTGGGCTTGCCCCCATGCCTCCCTCCACACCCTCTCGCCTCTCCTCTCCCCTTTCCTCCCCTCTGCTCTCCTTTCCCCAACCTCCCTGAGCTCGATTGAGGGAGATGATTAAGACATCAAAAGCTGAGCCTCGCTGTAGATCAAAACTCAGGGCTGCCGGGCGAGAGCCTGATCCCACATAGACTTCCGCTGCATCCCCACAGCCGGAGATTTGCCATTCCCAGCAGCTCTCCTGCTCCACTCCATTAGTATCTCCATGCCAATCGGAGGCTCCCCGGGGTTCGACATGTAGCCTAGGATGAGTCAGGGCTGTGCAATCAACCCTATCCATGGAGAGGCAGGTGCTTTCAGATGGTGAGACACAGTGGCGTGTGTTTGTGTGTATGTGTGTGTGTGTTGATGTGTGCATGTGTTTATCATAGCTCAAGGCCCTTATTCACCCCCACTGTTTTATCATCCCCAACACTGAACAGCAGCAGCCCATCACACTGCCTCTATCTCTTTTTCTCTCCTTTCTCTTTTTCTTTCACTTTCACTCTCTCCCTCGAGGGGCTTTAGTTCATGTGATTCCACGCTCCAGCTTTAGCTCAACTTTGCCACTTGGCAGTCTCAGAAGATTTTTTCTGCTTGTCTCTCGTTTTACTCCTGCTGTTAAAGTGGTGATAAAGAGAACAGAAAATACATACAGGATCATGAGGAGAGACTTTTCCCTGCTTGTAAAATGAAGTGCTTCATGTTCCATCTGAGCAACGTCAGTGGAAAAGGGTTAGAGCCAGTCAGACTCGGTGAGGACAAATTGTGGAAAAAAATTAATAAACGTGGTTCCCATCCAGGCATGGAAATAATAGAAGGAAATAATTTGAGTTTTTCTAGCCAAGGGGCGTTGTTAATAATAATCTAAATACAAAAAAAGATTTTTGGTATTTTTTTTTTAGCAAAAAAGAGATAAAACTGAGCTGAGAACACACTGCACAACTAGTGTTATTATTCCCCTGTAACCTGCCTATTCTAGGAATTTTTTTCCATGGTCACTGTAATTTGGTGCTGATGTCATGGTTAGTACAGGCAGCAGCACAATCATTAATGTTGCTGGAAACACAACCTATGAATAGTCTTTATATCCCTGAGAGACACAGAAGAATGCGCACCACACCAAACACACATGTACACACAGTCAAACATTCACACAGAGACACTACACACTAAAGATACAAGGCAAAACATAAATTCACAAATGACAATGTTGGAATCATTCTTAATTAATCTCCACTTATCAGCTCATCAAGGACTGTGCCACTCTTCCCACTGGTGGTGGAGTTACAGTCATCTGAGCAGCCACTCGGTCATTCAGTTTTAGCCAGTCAACCAGTGAGTCAGGCCCTGGGGCTAAGCTCATTAAGGCAGGAGAGTCCCCTACTATCCATCCCTCCCGCTATGCACCTAAGGGCCAGCCCCCTCCCTGTCAACTCCCTGCCTTTAATTGAGTTCTCACTTCTCTTTATTTTACTGTCAGCATTATACCCCTCTCATTGTTATCCCCCTCGCCATCCCCTTTCTTGAGCCCATACCCTCCCTTTGCTTTACTGCTGCTACCACCAACACTTTTTTTGGTATTTCAGAGAGTAAGCACTTTCTCCATATTAAGATGTGAAATTCATTTTGACACTGGGCAAGAAATAGAGTGGAACCAGCAATATGCCCCTATCTGTTCCTCTATTCCCTCCTTCTCTCTCCCTCTCCCTCTTCTCCTCTCTCTCGCTCTCTCTCTTCCCCAGTCCTTACTTTTTTGTTTTTTTCTTCTTCAATCCATGGATCTTCTCTCCCTTCTCACTTTCTTATATCACCTAATATCCCGCAAGCCCACATTCTATTTTCACGAGGATGGCATAGAAGAAAGTACATAATCCTTTGCACCTCTTTTTTAGGATTTGGATCTATTAAGAGGGCAAGAGAAATCAAATAAGGGATGCAGAAAGAGAAAAGAACAGATCAACAAATAGAATACAGTATACAATAAAAAAATAAATGAAAGCTAAAGATGAGAAATGTTTTCAAATGTCAGAAGTGTACAGCTCACCTATGCAGCACAAGTCTTTTTTTTCTGTGAATCTGCTGATAATGGAACCTAATGTACTAGTGGAGGGAAGAGATACAGCAGATATGTGGATTGCATGAAAACCATTGTAATAACCATATCCTTGAGCCAGCAATTGTCCACAACTGCAGCACATAAAGTGTAACAGGGGTAGCAGAGACACAAAGATGATTAGACTGACTGTTACAGCTGGCCACTAGCCCAGAGTTAATTCACATAGTTGAATAACTGTGTGATCGCATGGCTGGATTGCCTAGACTGTCACACTCTCCCTGAGATGATATGATGCAACCGGATCAAGAGTAGAGCGAGGCTGTATGAATATACATAAATGCACTTTAGCCAAGCAGTGGCTTTTCTTGCATGATTTTTCATCATGGCTAAACGTTTGTTTTTCCCCCGAGGGACATTAGCATCAAGGGATCATGACTATAGCCATGTGACAGAGGTGGTTTGAGCGTTTAGAGGTGTCTTAGCCTTAAAATCACTTCTGTACACACAACAGATAAAGTGAATGCACATGCATACAGATGCAGACATGCACTTTATACAATATGAAATGGTGCATACAGATTCAAGCTTTCACATATGTTTGAATAGACAGAGGATACACATACAGTATAGCCTTACCTTGCATACACATTTCATTACTGGATCCTAGACATGGATGTGTTCCATTGTAAAACATTGTAAATGGCCATGAATGTGCAGTCTTGAGCTCATGAACGTGCATCCATGTAATATGCAGGCCAAAGGTGAACCGACATGTATTTGTTTGTGGGTGTGGTTGTAAGGTCTTGTTTGTTTCTGCTGTTTGTGTCTTTTTCTCTTTGCTGCCTGAGATGTCAGTAATAATGTGTAAAAGCAGCAGTGTGTATTCCTTTATACCTGTATATCCAGCTCTCTGCCTTAGAGCAACTGTCATTAAGGCTCCTGACATACACACACACACACAATCACACACACAAAAAAACATATACACTGATAAGGTCTAATGAGAAACTCATGTCTGTCTGACATAGCTGAATCTGGACATGTCATCCTCAGTACACTGCAAAGCGGAAGGCTGACTCACCTCGGGAGGAATGTGGACTACACAGACTTACACATATATCACCTCCCCCCCAAGAAAATTGTTCATACATGTAATAACTGATACAAATAGTTACAACCATGCATACAGTCTCACACACGCACATTTTCACACATAGAAAGCCTCCTGACTTCCAGCACCGCACGCCAAGTCCTCCAATTTAATTTGTAATCTAATAAATCTAAAAAGGCAATCAGCGACATCCAATGGCTATTCAACTTAACCCCCTTGCCCTGTCTGACTAGACTGAGATAATTGTCCTGTAATGTGGTCGAGAGGGCAAGGGGGAGAGGGAGCGAGATAGAGAGTATAGGGTCAGGGCCCATCTCCTCAACGAAAATAGCCTCTAAATGTGCAAGGCAAGGCTCCCATTATTAGGCCTTCCAAGTTGACAGGGTGGTGGCCAAGGCCTGTTTACATTTGCTGGTGGTATTTGGAATGAGGGACCATAGAGAGAGCGGGGAGAAGGAGAGGAAGGCATGGAGGGAGGGGGAGAGGAAATAAATTACCAGTATGGTCCAGGAAGTGCAAGGCAGGTAATTGCAGTTGACAGTCCAGTCTGCCACACAGTTAATTTGAGCCTGAGCCCAGGTCCCTTCCACTATAGCACACCATACTTATACACAGCACAATCTGTCTGCATAGGTACATGCCCAGGCATCATCTCTGTCTGTCTCTCTCTCTCTCTCTCTCTCTCTCTCTCTCTCTCTCTTTCTCTCTCTTTCTCAGTCTCTCTGGCAGTAGAAATATGTTGTTAGCAAGATATGAGCAGCCATGTCTCTCCTGGTAGGTGCACACTCCATGTCCTTATTTTCCTTATAGTAAAATTTTCCACTGACAAATATTGAATTTTGGGCAGGGTGATAGTGTACCTGTCAGTGATAGGGCGTCATCTCTAACTCCCTCTGACAGGTGGACCATTATATCTGCGAGGGAAAATAATCCCTCTCTACTTTAAGACCAGAAAATTTCCATCCTTTGGTTGGTGATTGCAGAAGAGCATGAAAGAAAGGCCTCTTACCTAAATCTGCTCTGATCGGTTAATGAAATGCATTATTTAGAAAGCTGATTGCTTTTTCAAAGGGCACATATGGTGTTTACCTTCAGCAATTTTAAGAATCCATTTTGGTGAACCTGACCGTGGGTATACATGTACATGTACATAATACACATACATGCATCACTATCAGTATTCATTTATTACGTGGAAATTTTGATCTACCTGAGTATTGAAATACAGAAATGGTGACAATGACAAGCCTACTTTTTCTTTTTTGTGTGCTGTGTTTTTATGGACTGCAAACCAGAAAACAAAGCCTTACCTTCAAACTATTTTCTCCTTAACTTTTCAAGGTATACATTCATTTCCTAATTCATAAGATAAATAAAACCTAATACCTATAAGATTAAGTTAAAGTATTTCTCAAAATCAGTGTAACTCACTAAGTTTAACATAACTTGTCATCAGACCTAAATTTGGTGTTGATTTAGACACAAAATGTTTTTTGTAAACGAACCAATGACAGACTCTTTTCTACTCAAACATGCGCTGCAGTTGAGGATCTAGCTCAAACCAATCCTGATTTCACTCCGCTGTCCTCAGTGCTAAGGTTGGGAATACCCAGTGGCCCCTCAGTCTACTGTACCATGGATGACATCAACCCCTCTGGTCCCACATCCCCGCAACCACTTGACATTTCTATCGACATTTCCCACACTGCTCTCACATTAAAGGGCGTGACATTTCATTTGCACACGATGTTGATTAAAATACACCCTTATGGTCTCAAGAAAAAAGGGAGTGTCAGCCATTTTTGTACCCTCTACTTTAGGAAATTGAGAAGAGATGAGGGAATAAATAGAAGATCGGCCGATTGAAGGGATTATGAAAGATTAAGATAAAAGTGAGACAAAATTTCAATTTTCCATTATGAAATCTAACCAGTTTTTATTTGATTACCACTAATAGCTCATTTTATGTGAAGAGAATGGAATCAACAATGAAAACAAATATTTATATATTTTTAATTTCATTGAGACACACTGATTTCAGCAGTTTCTTTCACGGCCCATGAGCATTTGAAAACACTCTTCCTCGCAATGCTTCTTAATGCAAATTAAACCTGATTTGAATCACGCCGTATTCAGTCAGAGTACATCAGTGGCAGGTCACATTTACGTCTGTGTCAGGCCACCTGCAAGGTGCTGCTGTCTGCTGATGTGTTAGCCCCAGCTGGACTTGTATGATCTGACTCCAGGCCAGGTCTCACCTGCCAGCTCCTATCGGGTTCTCCTCTTGTACACTGGCCCGGGGCCTGTCACTGATGGGCAGCCTGCCGTCCAGTCTAAACGGCTAGCTTCCAAAGACATTCGTTGATGTCTATTCTCCTCTGCCTGAAACAGCTTCTGACAGGACATTGAGATGTTTTTATTCTCAGTTTGTGTTTCTACTTTGTCTGTTGCAGAGCTTGGCTTCAACTTTTTCAAGTTTTTTTTTTTTTATTATTTGATGTTAATTGCATGAAAATGTGTGATAAAATATCAATTTGAATGATGACGTATTAGAATGAAATTCATATTAGAACATTCATATATTACATTTTCCTCATCAGTTCCTCTCCAGCTGAGTGAGACTAGTGCTGACCTGTGTTTCAATTCATTCTCACTGCACAGCGGTTAAAGCGTCATTATACCTATAGCTCACTCATATTAAATTAGCACAAAGGGAAATGTATAGCCATTAAAAGGCATTTATGGTATAGTTTTGTCCCCAAGCAGCCAATAGGAATCCAGAAAATAGTAACATAGTAACCTAATTAAAAACAGTTGATATAATACCCAATGACCCCTTAGTTGTTAAAATGGGAGAGGTGCATAGGTTAATCATAGCCTGTGAGCAGCTTCATGTAATAGAATCATAATATGATAATTAGTTCACTTTTCCTCAAACCTATCTGTGTCAATAAAAAATATAGCCATGCATACGCACACAGCTTGCGTTGGCCTGATCCAATATATCATTCTAGACAAAACATTCACTATTCATGTTCCATGCTGCCCTGGTTAGCACCAGGAACATGTAAAGGCATTGCAATAATGAGTGTCTACTATTGCTACAAGGTGTTTGATCAGTATTATGCCTTACAGATAAGCTAATTTAGCAACCATTATAAGCAGGTTGCCCTTCCACCTTGGTAGTATTTCTGTAATTACTGTAGTGACAGCATTGTCCCACATGGTTACACTACTATAGCCCAAGAGGTTTAAAGAGTGATGCCGTTATTAGCATACCTTTTTGTCATAAGAAAATGCAGTAACCTACAAAATGGCTTTATTTTCTCATGGTTAAACTAATGACGTGACTGATTTGAAAGTAAGTAGGAGTTCTAAATATTCTAAAAATTACCAGAATGTATCTTTCTACAAATAACCTTTTTCAGTCTTTATCTGCTTTTTTAAAGGCTTTAAGTAAAGAAGTTGATCCCAATTTCTTATATTCTCCCCCTCTAATGAACTGCCCCATTTTCACACACAATTGCATCATTTTCAGAAAAGTATGTGCTCCAGCAGCAATTCTACCAGCAGCTGGCTACAGTTACAGTGCTGATATCATAGACTGCTATCAAGTTATGGAGATGACAGTTATATCATCAACTCCATAAGCCCTCCTCAGTGAAACAATTTGCAGTGTCTACCGGGGCAGACACAAACAAACCATTTTCCTGATATTCCTTTTCCAAGCAGTCAGGCTGCCAGGGTCTGTCCCAGCTAGAGGGGAGGACAGCAGGCCTGCAGAGAAATAGATAGAGAGAGAGAGAATAGGAATACATGGAAGGAGGTGAGAGAGAGAGAGAGAGAGAAATAAAGCAAAAGAGAGAGACAGAAAGACAAAAGGGGGAGAGAAAGGAGAAGTGAGCCTAAATTGGGAATCTATTACTGAGGCATGGGTATAGCAGCCCCTCTCTGTCTCCCGTAAACACACAGAAATGTGTTCAAGTGCAGGGGCTTTATAAGTTTCCCCTTCTCCAGAGTAATGTGCTTTGAATGGCTGGTAAAATGGGACTGGGAGAATTTCATTCCCGCTGCCTCCCCAGGCGACTCACCTTTGGCCCACCGATGATATGAGCCCTTTTCTATTTTTTCCACTTTTACTCTCCCTCGTTCCCTCTTTCCATCTACCCGACTGATGGAGAGGAGGAGAAATAAATGGAGAGCTGTGCCGCAGCAGGGGATGGAGGGATAGGAGGGTAGAGGGAGAGGCACAGGGGGAAGAGGATTGGGGTACTGGGCTTATTTATTTAGTGGAATGAGGCAGGTGCGTTATCCACAGCTCAGATTAGCTCATCTGTTTATGCTAAATGCCACACCATGGGAAGCACGGGTGTGTCACAGGAAGTACAGAAACCCATTTTTCTCACTGTCTGCTGCTCCCACCGATTGCTGGATCTGTTCTTTTCACCTGTCAGACCTTTACAAGGATCCACATATCAGCACATTAGTCAACACATTATTGGCTTTGCTTTTCACGCACCTTCTGAAGATCTAGTTACCTAATAATTTAGCTTGCTGATAGGTTTGTTTCTTATTTTGCTTGATTCACTTACATGTTAGGACATTGTTTTGTTTTTTTTCTCTCATTTGATTTACAGAATACAGTTGAGGTAGTGATTTTTTAGGCACTCAAATTTGTTGACTCAGAGATGAAAGCATGTTTAAGTCCTACCCTGGCCACTATACTAACATAAAGTCTTGAAGCCCAGGGTGTTGGGTCTCTCTGCACCCACTTAGACATGACTGATGGACTATAAGGCACAGTAACACTAGTTGCTAAAAACATTATAGGAACAGAAAAACATTGGTTCAGTTCTATATTTCTTGTTAAGCACACATACAGTATATGATGAAAGTCATAGCTTGGGGATATGCTGGATGTGTATGCTTTGTGCTGCTTACAATGGTAAAAATGCAGTTTAGAGAATAAGTATACTGTTACATGCTGGGTACTAGATCATGTTCACATCATATTTGACACATCACCCTCACTCAGCATACACTGTGAATGATGTCTGTCATTGTGATTTCTGTGAAAGAGAAATATGTTGGAAGTTTTATATAAAGCAAAATGAACACTAAAGTTACAATTTATTCATTTCACTCTTTAATGAAAATTGTTTATGTGACTAAGTGATTTATTATGAGGATTTTTTTCATCAAAATGTATGTCATACATTATAGGTTCGTAGAAATTGTTTATTTATAATTTCTGTGACCTTTGGCTTTCATCATCGTCTTTTCATCTACTTTCAATTTCCCCACAGGCATAAGCACAAACACGTCACTGCATCTGTGCCATTTACACTATTTGCTAAGAACCAGTCTAATTTATATTTCAGTAGCTCTTTGCAAAATGAAATAAAAAGTGGCAGTGAAAGAAATATTACACCTGGTCTCCAAGTTGTGTATTCAATGGAACAAGGAGGTCATATTCTCCTTTATTAGCCCTGAACCTGTTCATTACCGCATGATGATCCGCTGCTCCAAACTATGAGGAGAGCGTGGCCAAGCCGCAACCTTTCACCTCTTTGTCCTCATGCGGAAAATCCTCTTGATAAGACATGTAATAGCTGAAACGTTATTGCGTATGTGTGTGTCTTTGTGCATCCACCTTGTGCATAGCATGGGAGAGGGTCACAACCTCGCTGCATGTGTGGTTCCCACCTACATCTTTTTTCCCCCCTCACCTTTTTTCGATTCATTGAGCTGTGAGACTGATGCTGGGTGTGGTGTTTTTCTGCCATTAGAAGATGCTCGGTAATGCCTCCATGATGGCACCATTCACTTCTCCAGTGGCGAGAGTAAATGGAGCAGCCTTTCACAAACAATAAATCCCTGACGGTCCTTTTCTTTCCTTCTCCCCCTCACCTCTGAGCACTGGCTTTTCATTTGTTTTATTTACATAACCGCCTTTATGAGCTTTCATCAGCAGGTCTGCTTATATAGGAAACTAATGGCTTTTCAGAGCTGTAATTCGAAAGTGCATGCTTGTGTGCTTGTTTGTGTGCATGTGTGCATTCATCCATATATTTTATGTTGGTATATCCACCCATGGATATGCATCTGAGCGGGTAGGGGGGCTGCTATCCTCTATCTTGAGAGAGAAAATCAACATTTTCATCAAGGCTTGTGTTTTTTGTCCAATATAACCCTCCACTTCCCTTTTCACTTTCTACTTCCCCTTCCCTCCCTTATTCCCCACCCTTTCTCTCTCTCCCCATACCTCCATTTTTCATACATATTGCCCATTGATTATCCATCATCACTACAGCACCACTACAAGATATGTTGAAAAAATACCAAACATGAGTCCTAACTTCCAGATTCTGCATCTTTTTGTTTTTGTTTTTGTTGTTGGAGATGCTTTCTGGTAAATACGTTAATGCAAAAACTCTTTGTGCATGCATCTTGGTTTGTCTGTGACTAAATACAAGTGTGTACTAATCTGTTTTAATCAGTAGGCGATTTGTACATTTTTAACAGGGTGGATGGGCCCTGATGGTGTTTCCATTTTAACCGGCGCAGCTTTTCTAGCCTTTACCGCACTGGTTCAGCGGCCCACGAGTCGAGTCAGTGAGAGGGGTAAACAGACAGGGAGAGTCGAGAGGTGACGAATCAAGGAGAAATAATTTCACATGGCATGCTCTAAAAAAAGGAAAGAAGACAGCGGAAACAGAGCTTTTAATCCATCTTTTAATCCAGAATGTACAGACTCTTGCATGTTCAATCTTCCCACAGGCAGTTCAAAACCAGTATGTCTCATATGTTCCGAGATCGTGGCAATTGTTAAGGGGCAATGTGAAATGCTGCTACAAGACAAAGCATAGAGCATCTTTTGAGCAGGTTAAAAAGGGGGATGGATTTTGGTCATTTTGCTAACAAGAGGGATGGCCTTCCCCCTCATCCCCACTCAAATTGCCTACTGGTTTTAATATTGTGCATAACATATGGCAAATTTCTTGAGAATCACAACAACCACAATGGTCATCCTTATACAGGAAATTTTGTTGCGACAACAAGTGAAAGTGTTCTTTGCAGTTTTCGTTAGACAATGTACGTGTAAGAGGAAAAGCAAAGAGAAAGTAGGATGAAACTCAAACTGTCCCTGTTCCTCTGTGTTTTCATTAGACATTGTACATGTGAAAGGTGGATTAAGAAGACCACAGTAACAGTGACTTTCAATGACTGTGAATGAATGCATGTTGGTTTGTGTAAGTGGAGTCGACATTGGTTCCCCAACAGTTTGTATCTAATTAACCATGAAGATGCAACAGAGCTGATACAGAAAGAGATGTCATATCAGTCGTGTGGACACACTAGCCAACACGTGTCAGATCGAAACAAAGCTAAACGTAAATATTGTGGGAAAATTGCTCCTGTTGGAGCGTACAATGCGTTGTGTGTGTGTGTGTGTGTGTGTGTGTGTGTGTGTGTGTGGTGATGAGTGAGAGGGACACAAAGTGCCTCTGCAGACCATGAATGTTCATTACGAGCTGCAGTGGGTCAGAAAATAAATGCTACAGCTCCTTGAGTGCCAAGAAAAGCTTCTGTGTTTTGTTTACCAGCAGAGTATGATGAGGGGGGTTAGCTCTGAAGCTAGCTACAACTTTTCCCTGGAGCTGTAAAGCATTCTCTCCTGTGCCTCCCATGGAGGATGAAGCAGGTTGTTTAAGATGCACCTGTCTGAAATACAAGCATGTAAAATAATGTTACTGTAATGTTAAAATGCTGTCACTCCATAAAACATACGGCAGATGAAATGAGCTAACAGAAGCCATAAAAGTTTCAACAAACAAATACTTACAAGTGTTCTTTATTAACTGAATATGCAAGATTAATGTCATGAGTCATAATTCTTGATTTTCTGTTTAGTATTTGGCCCTGAGTTAATTAATGCTTTGCTTTTTCCAGTTGACAGTCAGAGTCTTGGAGACCTGCGAGGGCTTCAGCCAGTTTGAAGCTGAGAAAGTCATGCTGATGTGAGTCAGGCTGTTTAAGTAATTTTAACAAAAGCAATTGTTAAAATTACATGAGGACTTGAGTGATCTTTATTTTTCACTCCACAGAGAATGAAGAGATTCTTATGGAGCCCCCTAAAGGTCACGGCGAGAAATTTGAATATGTCTTGCATTCCCTCGCAATGAATTTTGCATTCTCTCACAATACTTTTGCGTTCTCTTGCAATGCTTTTGCCTTACCTCGCAATACTTTTCTTCTTCTGAGCTGTATGTCTATTTGAAATGGAAGCTAGTGTAGAGATTCTTGAGTTAATGCATTTAGCATTGTATATGGACACCTCACCCTTATAAGATGTTCATTGCAAAGAAGTTTCAGATAGAACATTATCAAAACTCTGGGTAGGAGCAGTATGTATAAGGAACATCACATTGCTCCACACTTATACCAACAGGCCTTCTACCAAAACCTGTTTCAGCCCTGAAGGTTGCTTTAATTTGTTTTGTGCAAAGAACAGAGGACCCTGTGCAAAAAGCTTTCCAGCTTGCATTGGTCTGCATTCCTGATGTATCTCAGCAAGTGGCTTAATGTTGTCTGCTCTTTGTGTGACAGAACCACAGACTTTCAGCATTTCAATCACCTTCTTGTTTGTTGCTTTTTTTGACTCAATACAAATACAGCACAGTCCTTATTGTTTCAAGGAAAAAAAAACCCTGGCTTTAGTTATTGTTAGTAACATATAAATAAAGTGTTCAAACAAATGGAAAAAATGGTTCTGAAGCTTTTAAAAAGCAATAAAGCTACCACTTCCTGCCATTCATGTCATGTGATGACCATCGTGGTTGTTGTGAGCCATCCAGATTCTCTTGAATTTATTTATGGAATGGAATGTCAGTTTACCAGTTTTTATATATTTTTTATTTTACAGTTAGCAGGAAACTCAGCAAGCAACACAGAAATAAACAGACACATTTATGTTGTGGGAAAAATAACACCACCTCTGCTCCCCTCCCCTCCCCTCCCTGTTTAACACCTTGGGCTACACAGAAATAGGTCCAGCTTAGGGCCATAATTGGTCTTGATCCTTAGGCTTGAGGCATATTCCAGTGGTGGGTCTGGATGGGGCACTTTTTATGTGTGAAAAGGTGGCAGGGGAATGCCTGGCCAGTAATTAACAGTGTGCAAGGAGGAGGAAATTTAGAAGTGAATGGGGGAGGCCAGTTCATTCTGTGGCTCTGTTCTGCCTCGCTCTCCGCCTCCTCTGTTTCTCCTCTATTCAGTCTTGCCTGTAATTGGAGCTGATAGGTTTATAGAGATTTTCACACTTTTGGAAGTTGGGCTGGTATTGTGAATTAGTTTTTCGTTCGCTCCCCGTTTCGCGCCCCTTTGCCCCCGTTGTCGCACACAAACATGCTTCCCTCCCAACTGTCATTTCTTTTCACTCAATCGCTTGCTCACTCACTCAGTTCCATTTTTTTAATTTAATGAGGTTTATCAGCATGAACGTTTTGAAATGATCTTTCCAAATAAAGGAAGTACAATAAAGCTAAATATCAAACATTTGCATCAATACTTTGTTGGGAAAAACATAAATTATGAAACCATAGCAATCTAAAGCAACAGGCTGACCTTCAGTTTAGCATATATGTACAGAAGCTTTGAGAAAGACTGCAATGTATCTATTGATGTAACCGGGTTGTTCAATATGTAGTTTGCAGATATTCTGTGAATTACCTGAAAGTGTGGAAAGCGTACAACAAAGTCAACAAAGTACTCTTTAACTGGACAGCATTTCTCACCGTAGTGGAAGAGCATATCTCCTCTGTCTCATAGTGACCACATCTTCGCTCATCTCTGGGTATCCATGTCTTTCTGTTTGTATTGTTAAGTGGTAGTCACTGAACCCCACATTTAGTCATGATCCATCTTTGTGTCTTATCTCTAACATACTGGAGGACTCACTCACCCATTCAATCACTAACTCACTCACCAAAGAGTTAAGTCTGCATCTTGTATAGATTTAGTCTACAAAATGTTTCCCATGGCTGAGCTGTCAAAACATATACTGTAACACAGAACACATAAATACCGTAATAACATTGTGGAATGATGAATGTGATACAGTTAGGGTACAAACTAGTGTATGCATTCGTGACCCCTCATGAAAAGTACGCTTATTTTTGTTTTTCAAAAGTTGCTGAGTTATGACTTGAGAGCCTTCAAATGGTTTGTTGTCTATAGTAGGCAGTGAACAACAGCAACGAGACACATAATACACAGAAACTCTCTCCACACATAAACATGTTTCCCCTTTCCGACATTGTTTTTTTCCACTCACTTGCTTGCAAACAAATTCCAATGCTTTTATGGCATTAGTTTATAAATAAAATTGCTAAAAGCAATGAAGTACAAGACAGTTAAATATTAGTATATTATTAAGGCATGTTTCTCTGACATTACATTATTATTTTCAACAACTCAAACAACAACTCTGTCATTTTGTTTCCTTGTTAAAAATACATTTTGAAGTATTTGCATGCATACACATCTGAAATATAGAAAAATCAGGATTTGCTGCCTTAAGCTACAGCCAAACTTCATTTATTTTCTCTAGATACCTTTGATTGAGATGTTAACAAAATAGTCTGCACACTGTGTATGTGTGTGTGTGTGTAATAGTGTTCTGTATGCCAGGCAAAGCAACAAATTGATGTTTGTGTCTGTTTCTCCCTCAAGATACACTAGTGCGTTAGTATGCGTGTTTCCACAAACCCTCTCCTCTCCAGCCAGGCCAGGTCCAGACTAAACATGTTCGTTTTTGAAGCCTGTTTACAGTGTTAAGACAGACAGACAGGAAGTGGGCTAAGCGATGAGAACCTCCCCGACAGCCCCAGAGATAAATGGATGCACTGCTAAATGAAGGAAGGAGAGGCCTCAAATGAGCCATCACCGGGGAAGCACCCGGTGTGGGGTTTGAAACACTTTCCCAAGGTGTATGCGTTTCCAAAAAAAAGTGTGTGTGCGCTTGCATGTGTGAGTGTGTTTTTAGGTATGTCTGTTCATGTGCAAGCATGTCTCTGCCTGTGTGTGGTTCTGGGGGTAACAGGTGGGAGGCCATGTCATGTCCCGGTTAACAAGAGTGTTATTGTGTTGTTCTGTCCTGCATGACTGACCGTCAGCTGTGTGGGGTCATCCTCCTGCCCCCTTAACCCCGGAACACTAACACGCCAGCTACGCATGCCCGCACACACATAACACACACACTTTCAGACACACACATACAGACTCAAGGACACACCCAATCATGCACACACAAACAGATTCTGTTATGCATCAGTTGGTGGCCTGTAATTGAATTGGGACATGACCAGTGATATTTCCGATTTGGTGGCCCGATGCACCCCAGTGAAGAGGCATCTGCTCTCTTTTTCCCTGCCACAGTGCTGTTCAAGGCTGCAGCCAGCGTAAGACATGGCTTAAGAGGTTCACATACACACATACCCTGCCTGCTCCACACGTACACATAGCTTCCCCAAGTCACTCACATACAGTGCCCTGGGGCACTCTTGCAGTTCTGTAACACTACCCAACAACAATACTCCCTCAACTGCTTGGCTGTTGACTTTCTGAAAGAGGTAAAGTCTCCCACTTAAAGGATTACCTTACGTTCCCTGAACCCCCTGTCCTCCCTGCTCTATGCTCTGACTTTCAGCGCACGGAAAATCGGAGTCAAATTCTTTGTATGTTTACACATACCTGGCCAATAGAGTTGATTCTGATTCTGATTCTGAGCATCACATACACACAGATGCATCAGGCCTGCACATATATGTACATCCACAGACACATAGAGACATGAATGAACACACTCACGCACATATGTCCAATGCCGGGCTGACAGCCACACAAAGACGGGAAGGATGAAAAAACATAGTAGTCCACTTATGGAGATGGCCTTTCTCCCAGCTCTACCTTTGTCTCTAATTCTCTTTACCTGCCACTGACTTTTCACAAGGGCAATAAAAAGCTGTCAGCAATCACACGTCCCTCTGCTCAGTTCCTTATTAATTCAACCAAGAGGTTGATTTTATTTTCCCATTTGACTCTTTTATGAGGAGTGCCATTACATATTAAGGCCCTGTTCTTTTACTGCCATAGATGTTTTATGTTAATTCTTTTTTCATGGGGAACATCTTTGAATGTGCATTTTCAAAATTTCTTTTATCATGCAATGTGATCTGAAGTACTCTTGGTAACTTACAAGCTCAGGGAGTGGAGTCCTGCTACTATGCCTCGCTCTCTGTACACTGAAGTGCCGCTCTTGTGGTCTGACACTCTTCACCTTCTCTTACAAAGCACCCCCTCCTGGGTTGGGCGGGGCAATCTAAGCACAGAGGCGGGGACGGGGGGGTTCTAACTGACAGACTTGTTTACTAACAGACTAATTGTTGCCCTCCCCTGTGCTCTCCTTATATGGCACTGTATGGCTTTCTGTATGCATCATTGTGTTCAAACTACAGGGTATGGGGTTTGAGCGAGTGAGAAGGCCAGAGGCTTGTCAGTAACCCCTTGCTAACTCTGAGCATTTGTGTGTGTGTTGGTTTTAACTGGCAGGTGTGCACACTAAGCCGTGTACATCGACATATTCTCAGTGCTAGTTGCGTGCTAGAATGCCCTTTTATTTTAAGAATTTCTATCATTTATGAGCTACGTGCATGTCTGTGTTAGCTTTTCTCTTTGTCATGGAGTTGTTATTTATCTCCTCCTATACCCTCTTATTTCCAAAAGCCACATAAAGGTCTGGGGGATTCAGGCTGTGATACCATCCAGCACCCTCTTAATTATGGCTCTCATAGGGCAGGAAATGCCAGGCTTATGGGGGTATCAGGCCTAGCACTGTGGCACGGAGATGTCCATTTGCTATAATCCACCTCCCTGGATAAACATTCAACAGGGATTGAGCCACTTTGCACGTCTATTTGTAGCCACACAGTAGGGACTACATTGATACAGATGGATGAAGATGCCCTCATATTAGAACAAAAGACCTGTAATTGTATATCCAATTATGAGTAGACTTTTGCATTCCAACACGATCCATACAGGTTGTATGTATTCTTTTTTACATTTCCCATGCTATTGTTTTAGCACATATTGGCACATATCAGTTTAAAAAACACATGCATCTAGGCACCAGCACACACTTGCACAAAGTCTCACACACACACACCTAGGCCCCCGAAATGAACATAATGTCATGCCTGCCCCCAGGAGAATGCAGTAGACACCTGACTACTTGAGCTTCTGAGAATGCTGTGTTGTCAAGAGGGAAGAATTTACGCAAAGGTGCCGCTTCCAGTTTATGTGCTATGCATGACCCCCACATCGCCAGCTAGTGCACATGCTATCTGCATGTGTGTGATGTGGGGTTATGTATGTGTGACTGGGGGGGGGGGGGGGGGGCGGTCATGAGTCCTGTCTCTGTCTATGTTTGTCTTTGTCTATATGTCTGTGTTATATGTGTGCATCTGTTGCATATCAGAGCACTTTCATAGTGCTTTTTCAAGTGAGTGTGTGTGTCTGTGTGACAAAACGAAGAAAAACGACAGCCAAAGAAAGCCTGATCTAACAAGGACTCAATAATCTGCTTGATTTTGCTTTTTTGACCTTGTGAGGTCACACATCCTGTTTAGTTAGAGTTTAGCTACAGCGGCATGAGAAAATATGAAGCCTAAACACACTTTACCATGATGACATTTCACTAGCACATCAACGTATTTTTATGCATATTTTTAAGTATCGCATTACAAAAGGTTGATGGAAATGGCAAAATTCTAAAAAAACTTCCTCAATTTCTCAAAAAAAAGTTTTTATGCTCGCTTAAGGTGGTTTTTGCCATTTTCAAAAAAGAGTTAATGTGCTTAAAGGGAGACGGAAATACGTTCTGATGTAGCGAACGTTCATTCGCACTCACCTGAATGATCAGCTGTTTTGGGTCTGGAAGGAGAAGAAAAATGTTTCCACTGTAATGCGCAAAAACACTGCTGGCAGTAACAAAAAGTACTTGGTAGAACTGCTTTTGTTTTCGGTTCGCGTCTTCTACTTCATCTCTGATTATTATAGCCATGCAAATTGACGCTTTAGCCTAGTTTTTTCTCTCCAAACCAGTTGATGGAAACACACCTAATTTGCATTTTCTTTTTTCTTTTTTTTTGGCGACATTTCAAAGGTTCAGATCAAATTCGCTAGACAATTAAATGGAAACACAGCTACTGTCATCTTTAGAGGTCACTGTGTGGGCTGTGTAAGACACCCCCGCCACCTCTGCCTTTCTTTCCCTTTGTAATGCACTTGTCAGAGTGACATCTGAGATATTACTAGTAGCCATTTTAAAATGAAAACATCTGGAAAAATCTGTAGTAGGATTTTTTTTAATGTCTGTTCATTAGTGAAATCACTGCATCTCATGATACAACAGGGCTTGGAAATGATTCAGCTGGCTAAGAGTCAGTTATTGCAACATTGAACTAAATTTTAGGCCAAATAGCTGAAAACAAATTCACAGTTATTGTCAGATTTTGTTTTTAAAAGAACAGCCATAATCCATTGCTGGAAAAAAATATATCCAAGGGCCATGCTGTCACAGGCGGTATGTTTTGTTCCAGGGTCACTAATTTTCCAGGAGGTGTGTGAAATAGCACTGACCCTACAAAACCCCTGGCACTGAAGTATGGCATGTCACAGGCCAACCCTATAACATGGAAAGCACACACACCCACAGTCAGCATATCAACAGGTGGCTACTGTAGATGCTGCACATGCTGTGTGAGAGTCACATTCACAGACACACTGCTACTATTACAGAGGCCCTGAAACATTGTACATTGCCTCAAATATATGCAGTCAAGAAACATTTTTATGGAACCTGTAAAAATATTTTCATCAATTACAGGTCATATTACTAGCGAAATTGTACATTGCTTAGCAACATAAACTGGATTTTTTTCTTGATAAGTCAGTTATTTCCTGGTGCATCAAAGTCACAAAAGTATTTACAATGAAGTTCTGCACAGGCCTAAAACCGAGACCTGTACCTGCTCCATTCAGACTCCACCTGGCTAAACCTTCCTGTTTCTACTGATTATGTTATTTCGTCTTCAACGATACTGCTATATTCTTGCTTGGGAAAGGCTTTCTCTCAAATAAAAAATAATTAAGCTGACAAAGGCAATAGACCCACACAGAACATCCGCCGTCCCACCACCATAAAACACATATAACTTCTACTAGCCGATAAGCCGTAGGTTTATAAAATAATAAACGATGTGCCTCACCAGTTAGTAAACCAACTTTGCTTTTTCCCTAAATCATCCAGATGAACGTGACGGGTAAACTCACATCTTTCCCAGCTGAGCTTGACTGCAGTCCGAACAGTTATAATGTTTGTCCAAAACAGAACTTTGTAAAGACTCAAGCGTGTTGCTCTTTAGGAGGCTGTTTACACCTGGCATTAACATGTGTCTTGGGTGATCCTATCACAAATGGACAGCTGCAAGCCTCCAAAAGCATCTCGAGTGACCACTTGTGATCAGATCTCACTTCCCTGCACTATATGCAAATAAACCCGTACATCATTTTCTTTTGCAAAGACCAAATGCACTGTTGTTTTTGATGAATATACTGTTCATCAGATCACACTAGATAAACAATAAATGCCACCGGGACAGAGTGTTTCTGTGGGCCGGGTCCACTGATTACTGTACAAAAACAAACTTGAATTATTAACTCAAATTAATTTTTCTATTGAAACGGATGTTACAGGCATGACCATATCAGTTTTAGAACTCTTCCTCATCCCCATGTTCTCAATCAAATGGATCCTATCGGGGTCCTGATCCATTGATTCAGAATCGACCTTTCGTAAGTGATGAGTCAGTCCTCACACGACAGCAACCCTCCCATTCCACCATCAACTTCAGTTTTACCCAGTGACTCAACTTCCCACCTTGCTCTGTGTCTCTCACCCTTGCTTCACCCAACTTTCTCAACTGTGCCTCCCTTTAGACACCAAGCCATTTCCGCTCTCTTCCCCACTCAACAAATATGTTCTTTGGAGCCCTTCCCAGAATACTTTGGCATCCACCCATGCCCACTCCCAATCTGTTCCCTCGCTTGACACAGATCCAGAGGACAGCAAGGGGGCAGCGAAGGTGGTGGGGGGTACACCCATGTAGTTACCGTGCAGTCATGGTGCAACTAACCCTCGATACAGAAAAAGAGAAGAGGGAAAAAAGAGAAGGGAAGGAGAGAAAGAGAGAGACTTACCTCATATCCTTTTCTGTGTAACATGGCATTAATGTTTGGACATGGTTTATTCTCTGTGGAAAGGCTGCTCAAAGCGAGCCCCTGCCTAAAAATATCCATTCTTGGTCTCTTTGATGGAAACTGTGACTCTGCCTAACAACGGCTGTTGTTATGAAGTTATGAACAAGTGATGAGAGGCTGGATGAGAGAGAGATGAGAGAAAGATGGGAAAGGGGTGAGAGAGGAATGAGAGAAATGGGAAGAGGGTGAGAGGGGGATGAGAGACAGATGGGTGGGGGAGGTTAGTAGAGGGTGAGACGGGGAGGGAGGTAGTAATGGGGTTAAGAAAGGACATTATGGGTCAGAATGTGACTCATCTTTAGTCGTTCTCTCATGAACCCATGTTCTCAAATGGAAATATATTTGGAGTCAGGGGACATTTTGTCTGATTGTTTAAACTAAAACATGTTGAACCTCATTATCCAACAAAGCTTTTGTACCAGACAAAGTAGGTAACAATGTAAATGGCTGTATGTGATCCAATACCCTCCAAATATGTCATTGTTGTGTAGTTTACTTCAGAGAATGACAACACAGAGGCCATTGTTTTTCAGTATCATTCCCATTTGTGCAGCTGCACAAAATATTTTGTAGTTTGTAGTATTTCCGTCTAATTAGAAGTATAGTCCATAGTGCCATCAATCCCTTACTCAGCAAACCTCTCCTTTCGTAGCCCCCTACTCAATTTTTTCACCCCTCTCTCATTTCGTCAAACCTCTGTTTGTCCTCTCATACTCTCTCACACACACCACTTCAGAACTGCTTTCTAAGGCTTGAACAATCTCCCGGTAATGGTGTTTTTAAGTGGCCTGTTTGCATAGAGGGTCTATGGAGAGAGAGCCCGTGATAGAGCCAGTGACTAAGTGGGGCTTGTTACAGTGACTGAGCTCATATTCAGAGCCCAGTCATCCACTGGGGGACTGGCTGCTACTGTAGTCTGGCTGTGGTCTCTGAGCTATCACCAGCCAACACAGTTTTAGCAGTCTACTGTAATGCGACACTTGGGGATTTTTCAAAGCGTGACGGTTATGTAGCATACTTGTACCATGTGTACTATATGCAGTAGTTAATGCCTTTTATATCCATGTCTGTGTGTGTGTGTGTTTGCGTGCATTTCTGTCTGTGAGTCCCTGGGTGTATGTGGCAAATATCACATTTATTTGTGTCTGCATGTGTGTGTACAGTTGTGGATGCATAATAAACATCCATTCTCTGATTTGACTGTTACCACAATAAGTCCACCTGAGTGCCCCTAAAGAATTACTAGTCCTCTCCTTTCATCTTTGCTTTAGATTTATTTTTATGGTTTCTTTAAAATTTTCAGTGAAGTTATTTGCTTTTACTTGGCCATTGATAAAAGCTACATTAAAGCAGAGTGACTTTGATGCAGGGGAGAGGAACCTTTGGCAATGGGCCTTGATGAGACAGCCAGCCGACCAACCAGCCAGCCAGGTTTTCATTAGATGAATGCTGTGTGGGACTCTAGCCAGATAAGATGGGCGCCAACATACTGGAGCCAACCAATATAGTTATAGCAAGGTGCTCTCTATTTCACTTCCTCTACGTCACTGTCTGTCTTTATGGAAGTCAGTGTCTGTCTCTCTATCTCCATCTCTCTGTGTATAACCTGAGAGAGGGTAAGGCTAGCCTGAACAGCTTCCATGCCCTTTGCAAATCAACACACCCAAAGCGGTGATTTCCATAAAGATGTCTTGGCCCAGCTTTGCTTATGAATAGGTCGACTGAAATAGGTAGCTTAGTGGTAAATGTCAGACAGAGATCCAAGAGGCAGAGAGACATGGAGAGATACAGAATGAGAGAGGAGAGTAAAAGAGAGAAAATGTGTGAAGACGTGGCATGCAGAAATATAAAAAATTCAAAGGTTCATAGCTGAATTGCAGCTGTTGACATAAACATATGATTTGTAATACACACACTTGCAGTCAACAGCTATTCTTGAACAGATTTTTTGATTTTTATATGTATTTGCAACACATAATGTGTTGTATTTACACATACTGTGTTGAAAATACACATAATGTTCACATTACATAGTTAGCTTGACAAACACAAGTTCAGTTTATCAAGAGCCAATCTCCTTTCTTCATCAAGTGTCATTGCAAAAGACTACTAAATTGAGTTGTACCAGAATTGCATGTTTCTGAACTTGCCACACGGAATAACATACTTAAATAACAAGTCAATTTCTACATTAAGGATCTTCAATGACAAATTAAAAACATTTAGATCCCAAAGTAAACAGAATCAAGATTGCAAGAATGTTTGACATGCATGCTTGTACATCAGCGAAGGTCAGTGGACAGACTGTATGAAAGGCAGCTCTGTTATTCCAGGGCCAGTCTTTTACTGGTAGTCACCATTTTGCCCCCAGACCATGTAGGATGCCCTGGATTCCCACAGATAATAATAGCTGCAGAGAGATGTGTTGAAGAGTACAGCTGGGGCACGACTTTCCCCCTCTGTCTGGTGACCATACGCCATTTAAAATGACATTCTGGCACTCTGCGCTAGGCTGCTATTTCGCAGAGACATCATTTTGAGTAGATTGAAAACAATATAACGTGTTTTTTGCAATGAATTCATATGTGACATAAAATAGCATTTCTATCTGGCATCACAGAGCAGTTACCTTCAGCTATTTTGGATCTTGCATTCCTTTGCCGGGGCCCCTTGTCCTTAGCTTGTCAATGACATGACCCAAAGAATTGAATGACCCATACACAGTGGCATCCATACACCCATTTGGTTTATACCTATGCAGTGTGCATAGAAGAAAGTTCATACGGTGTGAATGCTCACACTCACAGTATGTGTGTGCAAGCTGTTGATTGCACAAACATTTACATGTGTACGTATAGATTCCTTAGAGTGTACAGGTTGACTTGTGATCTTCATTGTACTGTATGTTGAGTGGGCCTATTTGTGTGTATCTGTGTATTTAGACATGGCATGGTAAATCCTCTCACTGATTGTTTTAACTTCTGAGAGCCTGTGTGCACGTGTGTGTCTGTGTGTGCACGCGATGCGACAGATAGCTGATATCTATCGGGCCGTTAAGCTGATTAGTGTGAACTGTGGCCAGGTTCATTTGCATACGTTTCTTATCTCATTAGATTGGTATCAGCCTCTGTCACCATGCAAGGCCTCGACCGGGATATCTTCGTACTTCGCTCTGTAAGCACACACTCACACACACACAAACACAAACACACACACACAATCACCCTTGATGCCCCTGGCTAACAACAACACTAATGTGTAACACCAGCCAAGAAGTGCAGGCTCCTCATTTCTTTGTCACCAGCACTACTACACCACTGTCACAGCAACACTTCACGTCTTCTCCTCGGGCTCTCCGTGTCCCCGGTCTTATCAAGGTCATTAACTTGCATCTCTTACTACCATCTCTACACTGTCATCTTTGCTCATCTACATTTTTTCTCTTTTTCTCTTGTTTATCTTCTTATTCTTTTTTATTTCTGAGGTAAAATACTGTATCTCTGTGATTGTGGAGACATTTCTTACATTGTGTTGTTCTTGAAAATGTTATGTAAAAAGGAGTTCAACAATATTGGCATCAATTCGAGTTGAGAAATTTGAAGGACGGGGTGCTCAATACAAAGGAATTTTGTGTAGTTAATAGACAAAAAAGGTATACAAAAGCGTGCATCACATATTTACCAAGACTAAGTGGATAACTGAATTTCCAAATGAATCCAGTCAAATTGAATTCAGATCATTCCAAATAATGATTGCTTTCAAGAGGGACATACAATAAAATCTGACTTGATTTAGTTAGACATCACACTCATTAGCTTTCCATGCAGCAGCTAGCCTTTAAGAATAAATCGTGACTGTGTAATTTTCTTTTGTATAATTTCACTTCCACCATTGCCCTTGTGTTTTGGAAAACAGACATGTTAATCTTGTCAATTTAACCCCCATGTGCATTTATAGAAGAATTAAAACACTGACCATTACACTATCAAAAACTCATGCATCAGGATGACCTTTGATTTATGAGTGTTGTACTCTTGACGTCTTTATTGACAATAGAAAACACCCATATGTTTGTTTGACAAATAGCTTAACTGTAATGTTACTTCCTTTCACATAAGCAAGAATTACACAGAAACTACTTTTTGTGAGATTAATAGTTTTGCATTTTAATATGAAACATGGCAGCCTTGTTACTTTGAATCATTTGACGAGAGTTTAAGAGCAGCTTTCACTAGCTACCACTTGTGTGGTTTTGTCAGGCAGTGCTGATGTTTAAAGAGGTATTTCACACTTCTACTGTAGCATAACATTTTATTTACTATTATGCCTTCCATACCAAGGACAGCATTCACACTTTGCTCTGTCAATGTCACCATGCCTGTGGACCAACCAATACATTGTTCTCATGTATCTATCAAGTGCTTGCCGGCCATGAGTGAGTGGACCCGCACTGAGTACTTTTTTTCAGCACTCCTCAGTCATCTCCTGTACACATTTCCAATTTTAGGCCAGACCATGGATGCTGATGGCGACATACTTTATGTCAATGTCTGGAGACACAGAGAGGTCATGTTAATTTTTAGCTTGGACAACATTCTTTTAGCAGTGTGTACGCAAATGTGTCCTGGTCTACATTGACGGACCGCCTACTTAACTGACGTCCTCTGCACAAGCAGACGTACGTACTCATTCGTGCGCCAACAGTGTCCTATTAAAATGCGAAACAAGAAGAAGAAGCCACAACAACAGGCAAAATGGATTCTTGTGGAAGAGTACATACGAAACACACTGTTTTAAGTCCTCCGGCTGCTCTGCCTTAACTCTCAGTGATTTACGGAGTTTCCCGATGGACAGATAGCTCTACTTGTTGCTAAAGTAACCACCATAGACTGGTAACCACTAACTGTTGCTAACTGTAGCTGTCGTTAGCTAGTTAGCTCAATTAGCTGTGGAGCTAGCACTCCTTTTAACTCTAGCTGAATCTGCCGCACTGGGAGCTCCAAGCACTGGGGAGAGTGGTGGTGTTTACACTACCAGCACAGGAGCTTTGGACCGCTAAGAGGATGAGGTTAAATTAAGCTAGTAAAGTTTTATCTAAACTTTAAAGCCAATAGGACCGCTATAGCTGTTCGGCACAGTTCTGTAAATCAAACTCTGTAAATCACTGAGATTTGATGTAAAGCATCCAAGAGGACATCAGAAGGAAATGGAGAAAATATTTTCTCCAGAAAATATAATCCAGTTTCACCAAAATCAGTGAATAAAGTTTGAGTGAATAATTAAAAAGTTTGTTTTTGTACAGTAATCAGTGGGCCCGACCCCCAGAAACACTCTGCCCCGGTGGTGTTTATTGTTTTTCTAGTGTGGTCTGATAAACAGCAAATTCATTAAATGCAGGTTAGAAACAACAACGCATTTGGTCTTTGCAAATGGAAAGTTGCACCTCGAGACACTTATGGAGACCCTTTCTAATGCCAGGTGTGAACTGATATACTTGGAGCTGTCCATTTGTGATGGGATCACCCAAGACACATGTTAATGCCAGGTGTAAACGGGGCCTTAGAGTCAATAGTGCGGGTTACAGTGTGTTGAGGTGAGCATATGTCTTCAAATGTTGGTATAGTTGCATTCATAAATAAGGCAAAACTGAAGCAGTCTGAAAGTACAATAAAACTGTTATGAGTGGAAGGAGACCTTAGGTGTTCTAGTGGTCTTAGTATTAGCTGATACAAAAGAGAGAGAAAATAAACTTACCTACAGCTGTGTAACATTTCAAATGGCTAGTGACAGGTTTAGGCACGTACACCTTGAGAATGGGAAGAAAAGAACATAAGATAAGAGAATTAGTGGGGAGTAGAATAGTTAATTGGCTTAGAGCAATTTTCACAATATTCTTATTATTCTCAAATTCTCTCCCCAAGTGTTGCTAATCAGTTTCATGCCATTGTTTGCACCAGGATTTGCGTGAGCATAAATCTCAACATAAGATTGAATAGGATCTGATTTCCATATGCATTGTCTGATTATTAGAACCACGTTACTCTTTATTTGCAACCACCATGTCTGCTACCAGAAGAATATGTTATTAAGTAAAATTATTTTGCAAGTCACTTAAAAATCTGATGCACTATAAACAATCCAATAATCACAAACCTGTGAATCTATGACCCTGTGAAGTGCTCTGAGGTCTCCTGCCTTTTACTGAGTTAGAGCCAAACAGACCAATGAACATAACACTGTGTAAGGTCAGCACAGTGTGGGACATTACTGAAAGGAACATAGTGCTAGACCATGAAACTTAAAACAGTGTCACACAGCTGGTGTCAAAAGGGTTCAGTGTTCTACACATAAACCATGTCTATGCAACATCATGGATTTGAATATGGCACATGTAAAGTGTCATCTTTGCACAGCATACTATGTGACAAAACAGAAGTCTGCATAGTATCATGTATGGCTTTGAGACTTTTACACTGCGAAGTGTCATATTTTCCTATAATAATGTTGTTTTACAGCAATGGTAGAAAGGTGGGTGTGGAGGATGTTGTGGGCGGAAGTGAGGAAGTTTGGTGGTCATTTTTTATTCTGGATTATACCTCCTAATTACGTTTGCATTCATAGACTGTGCGATGGAGAGGAGGTGAGGCATCAAAGTAGACGTAACATGTACAGTATCATAGGATACATTGAGTTGCCCACATTAAGTTATGAAATTATGGTTTGCGTAGTGATTTACCACCAAATACCAAATCAAAAAAGTTGTTTTTTTTCTGTAACTTCAACTACGTGGGCCATTTTTTCTACTTTATTAACTTTATTTTACATAGTTCTACAAAATAACCACAGGTAAATTAATCAGTCTATCTTTCAGTCATGTCAGCTACTTCTGTTGTAATGGAAGTTTATCCTTGACCTCTCCTAAATAAAAAAGGGTTCCCAGATTTTGACACAAGAGTCCCACAGTTTAGCTCTTAGTGATTTTTTTCTACTGCTACGTGTACCTCTTCAGCGATGAAAGGAGTACATGTACATGCCTGCGGGTTAACTGTTAGTAAGAGTTAGTGGGGAAAAGAGACCTACAGAGACAGACCCTCACATGTCTGTTCCCTTCAAGAGGCTAATGCTTTATTTATAACACTGCACCCCCCAGGTGCACACCTCAGGTCCCTGCACAGCCACTTCTCTTCCCCACAGGTATACTCTGCGCCTCTGCCTCTGCGCTTCATACTGAGCTACCTAGCGCACCTTCACATGCCTTTCCTTTCAACATCCCACTCCTGCGGCTGCATAAGAGGAGGAAGTTGAGGAGAGAGCTACAAAGACTCGGTGTGACGCACATACAATCTGCAGACTGAAGCGGTTTCACAGCCATGGTCTCGGATGTCTCGCTACAGTTCTCTTGTGTGTTGAAGAGAAAGAACTGAATCCCCTATCCTCCAGCCCTGCTCACTCCCACTGAGCCGAAGAAATGCCACAGAGGAGAAGGAGAGAGCGACAGATGGAGAAAAAGAAATGTGGAGGAACACTAAAGGAATGGAGAAGGAGAATCGGAGGGGAGGTGAATGATGAAGACAAAGAAGTGGGAGGGGGGTGAGAGGAGAAAGGAGAGGTTGAAGAAAGAATGATAAAGAGGGAAAGAAATAGTGTCTCACTCTTTTTAAACTTGGAGATGCTCAATCCCTTCTTCTCACTCCAACCTGCATTTCTGGGTCACTAGAGACATTTAAACTGCACTTATAATTAACAGCTATTTTTAAACAGGGAGGGAGAAGTGGAGCGGTGGCGAGGTACAAAAGCATTAAAATTGCCCCAGATTCGCTATTGAATAGGACACATCAAGGCAATATGCTGGCAGATCAAAGTGAGCGAGGAGAAAGGAGACAGGGCCGATCAGTGGGGATAAATTGTTCCCTTTATAATGGCATAAGAATAGACCTCTTTGCAGCTGAAACAATTTAATAACTGCATTCATTACCTCTGTCCAGCCTGTCTCTCTATCTGTCTGCTGCACAATGTGCAACCGCCTTTGCCATGCGCTACCTCTCTTTGTCTCTCTTTCCCTTTTTCTCTTTTTCTTACAAACTTATCACCTCATTCCTTTTCTTTCTTTACATCTCTCAGTCCTCATTTTGTCTTCTCCTCCCTCTACCAAGTCTATCCTCCACCTTTTCTCCAGCCCCTTGTCCCCGCCGTCTTGCATCTCCTCATGCATGCTCTAGCAGTAGCTAAAGCAGCAGAGGTTCCACTGAGCCAATGTGCTGCGGGCCCCACAATGAAGATGTGCAACGTCTTACACTCTTGGAATGAGAGCCCTAATAGAAGGGGAAGCGGTTATCACAGAGCTCCCCCAGGACCAGCCTCTGTGTGCCTGACGCTAATTATGGCGCATGCAAATGAATGTGCAGCATTAAAGTCAGGAGGAGCCTGCCTGCCTGACTCTATGTGCGGAGGGGTTGTGTGTCAGTGTGTGGATGTGGCTGTGTTTTGTGTGTGTGTGTGTGTGTGTCCACACACAGGCTATGTTGTTCACAGTGTGAGTACGTGAGCGTGTTTGGATACTTAAAGGTGTGTGTGCCAGCGTGCATGTCTGTGCACAGCAGGAATGAACCACCAGGCCAAAATCATTTTACCCTTTCACTCCTGCAATGGTTTAGATACTTACACTGATTCATTCTTTATTCTCTTATTCATTAGTAAAGACTCAAGGAATAGGCAATGCATCAAGGGTTCGGATGAAGAAACAGGCAGTAACACAACCTCTCTCTCTCTTTCTCTCTCTCTCCCTCTCTCTCATGCACAAATGTGAGGTTGAGCAGAGAGGATCTCACAGGAGGATTCCTATAAATACATCTCCCTCACATTCACAAGCAACCTCTCCAAGAGGGCGTCTTTATTAAAACCATTTTGTCTTCCCTTTGTGCCCTTGTGTATGTGTGTACACGTGTATGCCCATGTGTTTTTGCATATGTATGTGCACACATGTAGTTGCCTATGTGTGCATATCAGCATATGTTTGTGCATTGTGTTCGTCTGTGTTTATTTGGTAGAGTTTGTAGACATTTAATTGTATTTTTCTATTTCAGTATGTGTTTGCGCCGGCACCTTTATGTGACAACCCCTATCTGTTTTCCCATTGTTTTGTGTGTGCGTGCGCCTCTGTGTGTGTGTGTGTGTGTGTGTAGTCTATATGTTGGCCATCTTATCTCCCCATTAGCCTCTCGTGCCCTGACCAGTATTCCCTCTCTCCCCTTCCTGCTTTCTCTAATGGTTAATTTAGCCATGCTCGCCTGACATCTAGCCTATTCCTTGTTTAGTTGCCATGGCTACGCAGGCCTATGGATTGCTCCCTTGGCCTTGCTGTGGATGCTATAGATGTCTCAACTATTAGAGGGCAGAACTGCTAAACACAGAGCACACATACACAGATGCACACAGTGTGGACTACACAGATAAACAGTTAAGCACTCTGACATGAATATAGATTAATCTATTTGCAAAATAGAATCTCTGACTTTGATAAGCACTGAAATTGACAGTAATAATGAGGGTGAGATCGAAGGTGTTTTGATGACATGTTAACAACACAAGAGATGCAATTGTAAAGATAATTTTTATGTTTTAGCATTTTTATTTTAAATACCATCAGTGCATTGGACCAGAAATATCCTCTCAGTTAGGGGTTCAAAGCATAATGAGTGATTTGATTCTTTATGTAATAATCAGACACAGTGGGAGAAATCATGTCTGTGAATAGCAGGTCATGTTTTACACTTCGATACGTCTTCTAAGGTCAAACACATTGCACTGATAGAAGCATAATTGTTCTGCAAGATGACAAAAGAATACTATATACTTGAGTGGCCTCTTTTGGTTTTCCTTTATTGTCATCTTAGGTGACTGTTAGCATTATAGTTTTTTACTGCAATGTATTTTAAAGGTTTTATTTCCTTGTTATGACAGATCCGAGCCTGGCTGGAGGCAGAAACCTGGTGATAGATGAAGCCCTTTTGTACTTCCCAAAAAGAAATCAGAACTCCAATCCTCAACCTAGACATCTACAGAAGCCAAGCTGGATGTGTCAGTGTGGAAGCATAAATGAGTGTTCACTGTGTGCATGCACGTACGTTTGTGAGATATTGATTTTTATTTTCATTTTCTTAGTAGAATATATAAAATATATTTGAGAAGTTTATACTCCTCTGCTTACTCTTTATACACTACTTTGTTATCAGTTTTGTGTGGTCACGGTAGTAGATGGAGTGCCATATGCCAGAGCTGCTTTCTACATAAGTTACACAACAGTAGCACATGGATGAATGAGGGCTCTGGATTTGGTCTCTTTTCCTCATGTATTTTGCAGGACTTGCAAGTTGGAGGTGGAGGGTTGTAACAAGGTGCTTCAGGGTCAAAACAAACAACGAGCTTGAGATTTCATGGTTTTGCAGAAGATCTTGTTGTCTTTGAAGTTTTCACTATCGAGAGCATAGGAGAGAGGGAGAGGCAAACGGGTATAGAGAGAGTTAGGATAGGGAGAGTGGCGAGGGAAGGGGAACAAGTTATAGAAGTGTGAAGCCCTTGAGTTGAAACTGTGCCTGCCTGGGCCTACAGAGAGCAGAAGACAGTAGCTTTGGTTTCTTTTGCAGAGCTCACAGTACTTTTGCCTTACATAACCCCTCCCATTGTGCTTTTTCAATTATTTGGGGAGAAATCTTAAGTATGCACTTTAAAAGTTAATGCTTTTATGTGTTTCCGAAGTAAGGGGAAAAGAGGGGGCGCATCACAGATCACACATAAAGGAAACGACTCTGACAAGTTTTCAGAATATCGACAATTATAATATTCTATAAGGTATATCAGCGGAGTTTAACAGTGTGCAGCAGTGTTTTGGGAAAGAGAGAAAGAAGATAGAAACTGAGAGAGACATATAGAGCATTGTAAGAGCAGATGCAAGCAGTTTAAACTCACTCTTATTTTTTACCCCTCCCCCCATCCCAGACTCCCCTTAAGGTGCCCCTAACCCCCCTTCTCCCCTCCTGTTGCTTCTCTGTGAGGTTAAAGCGCACCTTCCCACTAAAGGGCTCGGGGGTCACGCATCTGCATGTGAAATGTGAACCCGCTGACATTCCTGGGCAGCCCTAAGCCGTGCAGTCCTTTTGTTCACTAGGGTGCCAGTGTCAGGCCTAACAAGCCCGGGAAGGTTCTCTGAGAGAGGAGAGAGAAAGACAGGGAGAGAGGTAGATGTGTTATTGACGCCCTCTTTAACCATTCGTTTTCACAAATGCCAAAGTAGGAGAAAATAAAAGGTTGCTTGCAATGGCAATACTAATACAAGTACTTTTTTTACTGGACAACCCCCAAATGACATGTGCGGGCTGCAACACCAAATGACGTTGCTTTGGATATGTTAAAGTGGTAACGTATGGAGGGGTGGGGGGGATTTTATAGTGAATAAGGTCAAGGCAACCATGAAAAAACAGTAAGGTTTCCTTGACAACAGTGCAGACGTTAGTGACTGCGAGGCCACTGTTGGCACCAGAATTGTTTATATTCACAACTCAGTATAAAAAAGTTAACTAAATTTACATTCTGGAATACTTTCAGGCAGACCTCAGTGGACATGCAAGCGCTTTTAAATCAGGCAGCACACAGAGGTGCTAAGGCAGGGCTGGGGCCCTTTCAGCCTGTGAATTAAGTTCTGAAGCACAAAGGGCAGCTATTCACCAGGCAGTGATGGACTTCACACTAGCCTTTATGTCCTCAGTGGCAGAGAGAGAGAGAGAGTTGCAAGGAATAAGTGAAAACAGAGAGATTTCTCAGTGAATAGTGGTATGGATTGACAAACAGTTTAGAGTAGAAATTAAGAATTAAGTTGATCAACGGGACCACAGGTATACCTAGACATGTTTCCATTGTTTCTTAGATCATAGTTATTTTTAAACTCTTGATAGTATTGCATGTAATGGCTGACTGAAAAAAAAGTAACATTCAGGAGCAGATAGTCTTCATCAAATAATATGAAACACATCATTTAGAAAAAATCTTAGACAATAGATGTCAGTGTGTCAGCAGATGTTGGGGTATGCATGGATCTAATGCTGCTATAGTGTTTTTGTGTCTTGAGGGTGTGAATATTTTTAACTTAACCAAGACCACATGAATATTTTAACAAACTGTCATTAGTCATCACTCAACTTATGATACTCTTCATTGTAAAAGGAGTACTCGTCAGGAGATTAATAAAAGTGTCACATATGACAGTAAAAACTGAGCACATTGTGTGCACCTGTTGTTATCATCTTGAATGTGATTTATTTTAACTGATTTATCGCTCCTGGGACAGATTACTATCTGATAGATTTTGAAGATCATTGATCATTTGTGATCTCTGAAATCAACACCTACCAAGGGATGTGCCTTTCCTACTTGTCCAACCGGTTGCATGGGAATGTATGTGCATGTACGTACAATCTGAATGCAGACACACAATGCCACTATTATTGTGATGTATTAATTGGTCCAGCGTCCATACAGGCTGTTGCCAAACGTCTAAGAGGTCATACACACACACATTCTTACACACACATATGACCAAACAAACATGCACAGGCCTTTTCACCATACACTTTAATTTACTCTAACATATTGTAAGTGAGGCCTTACACTCCCATCCCACATTCCTTCCCCTGGGGAGCCTGGTGCAGTGTGAGTGATTCATTTAGCGCTACTACATTAGAGCTGTCCATCCATCCGGTCTGCTTTTCCAAACACATCCATTCCACTCCTAGTTAAAACACTGGGGGATCTCCTCCACTACACCTCCACCCCCCCAAAGTCTTTTATGATGTCCATAAAATGGAAGAGTGCAGCTTTACTTGAACTAATAATATCTGAGCTTACAGGGCCGTGATTGATGATCTTTAAAGCCAGCCCGATCGGTCTCATCTTTCTTCAGATTTTTATCACTGACTTGTTTGCAGTCATGTGCAATCACAAGCACCGGGAGAGGTAACAAGTGCTTGATGTATGATGCTTGAGCCACTTTTGTCAGCTGTGCATTTCCCTTCTCTCCCTCCGCTTTTGTTTTTTTCTTTGTCTTTTCTATTTTAACCCCAGGCTTCTATTTGTTGCCTCTCTTGAATTGTTTGCAGACTGTTGGCTTACTGTGTTCTCTCTCTCTCTTTCTTTTTTCAGTTGGTGGGAATGTCTTTTCCTGGGGGATGGGGCAAGAGGTGAGCCAAACATTTTTCCACTTTTGGCCCTGCCAGGAGAGGCAGACTTAGAACAACACTGGACTCCAGGCTTTGTTCATATCACACAAGTGTTCTCTCTCGCTCTGCCTTTCTCTGTCTCTCTCTCTCTCATACACACACAAACGTCTTAAATTTTTCAGACATTTTGAGAAGATTTTTTTTTCTTCCAGAGAGGAGATTAAAAGGTTTTGGGGGGATCTGTGTCCAAGCCCTCCCTTCGAGCACTTAATATCCTTCATTGTGTGCCAAGAACGCACATCTTTTTAAAATCTACAAATCACCTTTATGGGATCTGCTGTTTGTCCATTTCAACTCCTCTGCTTCACATGGACAGAGCAGGAAATCCTATTTGTGGAATCTACTGTAGTTTATGTATGTGCATGTCCCTTTGAATGTGCATAGCCAAAAGTATGTGCATGTGAGGCTGTGTGTGTGTGTGTGTGTGTGTGTGTGTGTGTGTGTGTGTGTGTGTCTGTTGGCCCTGTCCTGTCTCTCCTCCTCTGTTAGATAAAGAATCCCACCTGTCACCGAGGATTGTTCTGGGCTTTCATTTAATACGTTCTTTAAAGAGCCGCATCATTACACAGCTCTCAGACAGCGACCAGAGAGTGTAAAACCTAGGCCCTCCTCAATCCCTCTGTTCCCCCTCTCTCTGATTCTTTTCCTTCTGGCTTTGGTGTTTATCTGTGAGGTCGTTTGAAACCACGGCCAAAATGTGATCACTTTTACAACGTGACAGTGAGGATGACGCTTTGCCAGGGCAGTGAAACAAACATGTAGGTGAAGGTTAGAGAGACAGGGGGAGCAATGAAAACGTTAGACATCAGTTGTTATGAGCTTTGACGTGGCCTTGGCTTCCACACTGCACTCTTACATTGCAGGGTGGCTTCTAGTCTAACTAGACTCATTGGATTTTCATAGGCGTTCTTGTGTCTATATAACTCTATGTTAGTTTCTGCAAGGGCACAGTCTCTTTTTCTCTCTCCCCTCATCATGTTCTTTCTTTCTCCTCTTCCTCCATCTCTCCTATCTTCCTCCCCTCTCTCTCTCCTCTGTCTTGGAGCCGTTCTGATGATTGATTGTTTCTCTGTGCAGTCTGACAGGATGTAGCACACTCTCGGCCCCAGGGGCCCTGAGCAGACTGCACCACCTGATTAAGACTCCTCCTGTAATCAGCCGCACAGTGCTACACCGAAACTTCTCCCGTCAACACGCAAAAAAATAAGAAAGGTTCCACCTCCCGAAAGATAACACTTTGTTTGTCACTGGAGAAGAAGTGAGATGAGGGGCCATCTTGAACTTTTTTTTCACTACGCTGATACCTTCCTCTCTCAAGGGCTTAAAGGCTCTTATGTATCAGTTGTAGCAGAAAAAGTAGAAAAGCAAAAGGTCTTAAACCTAATAAAGTTTTCCGCTGCCTTACCAAGGTAAAACCAGGCAGCTCTAACCCTATTACAGCTGGTAATAGTATTACAGATAGAAATCTCATTGTTTTCTTCCTATTGAGACTAAAAGACGGACGGCCTGCGCTGTATCTCATGATTGAGGTGAGAAGGAATTTGAATGATGTCAGAGAGCGCGTGCCATAGCCAGAATTAATATGGTAACAGCATAACGGGGGTACGAAATAAATGACAAAGCAAGCAGGAGAACTAAACGTGGTATATCAGATGTTTCGTAAACAAACACTTTTACATTTATCCCTTTTAATGAATAAGAATGAATGTTCATATCTAAATAGTTATCACTAATACTTCACCTTATGGGTTATTGAATTAACCAGGAAGCCAGTATAACTGATGCCATTTACCCAATACAGACAAATACATCTGCCGTCTGGAGTCATGTCTCGATTCCTAATGGCAGCTGTGTAATAACAGGGTCAACTGTCTACTAAAGTTGTGTCAGGGATTTCAACTGCCCAGAGACCTGAATTGACATAAGATCCAATTGACTTCTAATGTGAGCTCTAAGAAGCTAAATAATGGTGGAGATGGGAAGGAAAGGCAACTACGCTCTCATACAAAGTAGATGATGATAGTACAGCAATGAGCTACAGATTACAGTATATCTGCATTACCAATGAATTGCAAAACTACAAAACAAAAATCTTCCTGGAAAACTAATTTGATAGAAATTTGACTACAACAGGAAAGAGGAGAGCGCAGTTTAAATGCGACACATCAGGGAAAATGAAGATCTGCTGTTATTTGTCTTTTATTGTATGATTGTCTTTTAACAATGAGTTTGTCTGAAACCACTAATAATAATAGATATAAAAACTAAAACCAAGCATGCATGCCTCACATACAACATTTTAACATCAACTCAGAATAACAACAACAGATAACATGAAACTAAAATACAAACACACTCACTATGTAGCGATATTGTGTACCATGTGTTTATATATGTCTGAGGTATGGCTTCCTATCAGTGGGGCCATTTGGTCTGTCGACTGCAATCCTGTCTGTAATGTAATGATGAGGGTGACACATCAGGCACGGAAAATAATAAGTGAGCCGGCCTGGTGGTGGTGGAAACCCCGGGCCTCGTTCCAACACAGTTCAGGCCTCATCGAACCTTGGGTCTGTTCCAAATTGATGCTAATATGGTCTGGGCTGCTGCAGTAGAAAAAAAATTGCGTTATTGATATCATTGATCTAGAGGTTTCCTCTGTGTGAAAGAAATGAACATGAAATCTAGTGACAGAGGAAATATGAAAAACATGTCTTTGTGTATGTGTGGAAGAGCACATGCATGACTATGTTTGTTTATTAGTTTGTATCTAGGCATGCTCATGCTCTTGACTGTATGTGTACACAGTATAAGCATCTTTTCCTGTGGGTGTGCTCGGTATTTTGCCATGCTCACATTTACATCTGTCTATGTTTTGCCTTTCCCTTCCTGCTGATGCCATCAGTACCCACATTGTGACTGATGACAGTCGTTGTCACAGTCTGATGCTCTGCTGCTTAATGTCCTTTTTGTTTATTAATTAACTGCAGGACATATATGCTGAGAGACACCTATTGATTCTACTGCTGCATTAATTGATTTTGTGCTTCACTAATCATATTGTTGCTGCAAGATCATTACTAGCGTCTGTGATCTCTGTGGTGGAGGATTGTGTGTTGATATACCGTGCTGTTCTTAGTTTTGTGGGTGAAGTGCTGACTGCAGTTGTCATTTTTAATAGATATGTTGCTATTTTTATTATGCGATGTATTGAGAACAAGAGTGTGACAAAGGGGGAAGTCACTAGTAAGTCTTGACAATCAAGGCCTGAGTCAATAAAGGCAAAACCTAACCTTCAGTGTTCAAGTCTTAAAGTAGTCATGATGCATTCTTTATCAGAATGAATTTAATTTCTAAATGTAAAATAAGTGTCACTAAAGTTAGAAACTCATATCCAAATAGTGCAAATATTAGCTGGATTTTAAAAGAAATTTAAAAAAATGGGATGGGATCACCTAAAACAATTCAATTCAAAAACACATGAAAACAAATCCTGCCGACCTTAAAGAAGGCCTATAATTTGAAAACTGGCATAAAAAGTTTGTTTTTTTCTATTATTTTTGTTTTTTACTACATAAATTCAAAACCAGAGCTCTGAACCAAACTGTGAGAAATTTGTAACAAACAGACATGTCCTCTTGTCCTTTTTAGTCAGAATGCTTGAGTTCAAGTGAACAAACGAGTTCAGTCATAAGTCAAGTTGCAAGTCCATACATACATACAGTACATGTTTGGACACACACAAACATTTAGACAAACAGACACATTGGAAAACGTAAACCTGGATTTCATTGTAGAAAGTAGGCAGCAGAACCCTGACAGCTAAGAAAAGGTAAGAGTGTCCTCTGAGATAAAACACTACTATTCTATCATTTAAACAAACAGATTCTAGTGTTTGTGTGCATCTGACTGCCAGAGGTTCCCCAGTGAGTCTGACCGGGGGTTACGGTGTAACCAAAGCGTCTGTCTCCTGCTCACCACCCAGATCAGCCGGTTCAGCTTGACTGGGCCCAGTTGTCTTGGTTTCATACTGACGACTGTCTGGGAAAGGTCTGTCTGGGGTTCAAGTACATTAAAGTCATCCGCTCCCCTCCCACTGAGCCCCAACACAGATGGCTCCAGATGCAGCTGGCACAGCATGGAGCAGCACCTGACAGTGCTCATTCACTCAGACACACACAAAAATACACACATACAAATATAAACACATGCAGACACACAAAGACGTGCACAAACTCAGGTATGGACACATCTGCTCACTTACTGTACCTAAATGCAAGTAAACACACACACACTCTGATGGAAGCACATAGACTCACACCTACTCACAGCAGGAACATATGCTGCCACGCATCTACAAATCCTCACAGTAGCGCACATACGAATAAGCAATTAAAGACCCAGATTACTGCATGGCGCACACACACACTGAAATGTAAACCCACACATTGTGCTCACTTTCAAACATATGCCAGGGCATGCCGATGTGCACATGAGCACAGTGCAGAAAGCCCTTTATCTCTGCAGGAGCAAGCAGGAAAGAGAGGAGCAGGACAGCTGAGAGAAGTCAAATTGAACATCTTCAGCATTGGTAACACATAGCAAGAGATGTAAATTAACGACAGCACATTCTATCATTGCATTGAGTCGCTATGGTTATTAAGCCTTTGTGTTAGAGCAGAGTTTTTACACAGACCCTGCTCATCGATGAGGGATTGCATTGCCTTGTAGCTGTATGTGACAGTAAATGATACATGAAACACAGTAGACTTTTGGCTGGTGAAAGAAATATGCAGTGTGTCTTTTTTAACAGTATTTCCTCCTCAGTGACAGCCATTTGAGCCAAGATGAATTGCCAGTTGCCGGTGTCATATATAACCTTACACAGCATATATAATAGCACGGCTTTACAGAGATGCACTTAAATTATGACACTCCAGAGGTGATGTACAAGTCCTATTTGACCAATCTAACAACCATGTTTACATTCAGGAATGGCAGGGCAGCATGAATTAGAAGGAGGTGAAAAATAGACGAGAGTTACTTGCCGGTGCCACACAAAACGGGAAAATTGTTCTTTCCCCAAAATTGAAATACCACTTAGGCATGTGTCTTTATTTAACTATTTAACTATTAACTATGAGCAATGAAATCATTGGGATTAAACTTTTATTTAATCCTGTGACTGACACTGTAACATCATTTCGCTTGCAGGGACAGCTTGGACTTGGAGACGACAGGATTCATAGCTCCACTCCTACTCTTCTCAGCTATTCTCAGCTGGCCGAGGTCACACAGATACAAGCGGGTGACAGCTACAGTGCAGCCATCACAGGTAAGCCAAGCATCCAACCTGCTGTGGTAGCCCATGGACTAGTTCTAAGTTTCATCTTTCCCTCAACTTTAATGTTGTGGCCTCAATGTGTTAAGTACAATTGAAAAACATAGCTTATCTCAAACCTCCACGTGATTAACTGTCACTGCAGATATCTGTCATTGTGATATTTTTTAAAATCCTTAAAAGTTATATTCACTCTACATAATATAATAACAACTTATTAACTTGAAAACCGTATTTTCCCAGCAGTATCCCTCAATGTGGCTTTCAGCCATGCTAATTTTTCATCTACATCATTTCATTGAGTTTTAATTAACACTACAAGGATTCAGTGTCCTCAAATGACATCACTCGGAGCACAAATTCAACCTCATTAGCTCTCAATATCTCTTAAACCAAGCAAAACTGTGCAGTGCTGCACCCAGTAGTGTTATGTGATAGATGATGTACATAATGAATTGATTTGTTGTTCAACCAGCTATCCCCTAAACTACCCTGCTAAGATCTCAGACTGTCCCTGTAGCTACTTTTTTATTAATAAGACTGAGAGATAAGGAGCCACACCATCTCTTCACATCAGCTTTTCCACTAGTCTGGCTGTCTTTCCTATAATTCCTAAAAAGCCAAACTCAGAGCCCTCTTTGCTAACTTAATGTAAAGACAGTTATTCTCCGATAGTCCCTTTTTAACCTCTCTCTTTCTTTATTCTCTAAGTTGTATGATTTTCAGCAATCTGATTCATCTCCCCTCTGCTCCATGGAGAGTCATTGAACTGCCATGAAACTAGTTCTAATTCATTTACACCATTACAAAGTGTCAGGCAACTACTTCTCCTTCAATTGCTGCTTGCCTTCTGCCAGACAGCTGGAATTAAAGTGGTTACACTACAAATGTAACATCAGCCACTTACAGACATTGTACTTGTTTGAAGACCAGGGCACATTTACAGCCTACTGCTGTACTGCAATATTCCCTTAAAATAATTGCCTATTGTTGAACGGAGACATTTGCTGGCACTGTGTGCGAGGTTTCCCTAGAAATGCCACTGGTTCATTAAATGAACTGCAGTCAACATATTAAGTTTGGCCCTATTCGAATTCTTGCCGCGTTGAGGACTATTTGGAGAGTGAGGCCCTACCTGGTGTTACAATTATGTCTTTAGGTGATCTATAAAATGTTATTATTTAAAACAAGGTCTTTATGGATTGCTTACGAGGCATGCTTAGCACATGATTGATCTGACCTTTCACAGACCGTCGTTCTTTGGGAAAACATCAGCCTTAACCTTTTTTAGCGGGATTACCCTGCCAGCGTCTGTGTGTGTGTGTGTGTGTGTGTGTCTGTCAGTCTGTGTGTGTATGTACATGCATGTGTTAGTAGTGTAAGCGCGTGTGTTTGTGTGTGTGGTAAAATGCCATCTAGCAACGCCTGCCTCATACGCTTTTATAAGGTTTGCTTCACTGAGATGAAAATAATACATTACTGATTGATTGATCAATCACGTCTGAAAGAGTAGTTGCGTCTGTGTGCATGTGTGTGCGTGCAAAGGCTACGTACAGCTTGATGCAGAATAGAGATTGATGGAGGCTTGCCGTGAGGAGGATACTCAGTTATCTCCTTGTAATTAAAATCCACCTCATAAAGATTATTGACTCCCCCACCACACAAACCAGCATGCTCCCTCGCTTGGCAGGGTTTGCAAAGCGCTTCTTAAAAAATGAAAAATAGCATATTAAGCAGCACATATTTCCCATTTATGCGGAACATTTAGATGTGGTTAAGTTATCGTAATGTGCAATAAAACCTGGATGTGAAATTTGTAATCCACTTTGGAAAATTGCTTACTATATTGCTTTAACATCCCCTGAAAGAGCTTTTGAGATGTGTGTGCCAGGTTTATTGTACGCCATAATTTAAAAGTCCTCAATGCAGGCAGTAAATATAAATTTATTAGTGGCAGGTTTAAATAGGCAGACTGAGGTAGCATGAGTGAGTGGATGCTTGAGTGTTTGCTGTATTTGAGTACACACAGCATGTGTGTGTGTGTGTGTGTGTGTGTGTGTGTGTGTGTGTGTGTGTGTGTGTGTGTGTGTGTGTGTGTGTGTGCCAACTGAGAATGTGCTCCCTCTGCACAGCAAGCCACAAAGACAGGTGAGTGTGGGTGGGGTAACCATCTCAATACTGTGCTGTACATCAACTCCCTGTTCTAAATTAAACCAAACTGACAGGATGTAATTCTCACTTCCATTTAACTGTTTCTAATTGGGGATCAGTGTTTCTTTTTGAGTTTGGAGGAAATCAGAGTTGTAAGGTTCAGGAGCAAGCTAATCTGTGGTAAACTGGGGTCTGGTTTCCTCCTGAATGGGGAGAACCACCTCTGGCACTTATCTGTGTTATTCCAGCGTGACAACAAAATGTGCATGTTGTTTCAACAGTCCCACGTAAGTATGATCAGGGACCTACAATAACAAACTGGTGATACATTGTAGAAGGTCAGAAACATGTGAAGAGCATGTCCTTGTATGGCTCATTTTAATTTCTATAGTTGAGATAAAGGTTTTGACAGAAAACATTTGGCAAGGTGACATTGTATATATTTCTGATGTATCTGTCTTAACATTTCTCCTTTTTGTTCATACCTCCAGCAGGTGGAGAGCTGCTTCTCTGGGGTCAGATCCCCTGTGTGTCCTGGGTCAGTGATCATCCAGGCCTCAAAAGGCTTTGGACCCCCCAGCCTGTTCCACTGGAAGGCAGAAAGGTGTGTATGGGAAAGACTGGACAAATTATGTTTTCAGGCTCCTCAAATCTCAAGTAGATGAAAGCCCCAGGATTTTCTGAGTAAATGAGTTTTAGCTGGATATGCATAAATTCTTAAAGGGTTCACTCTGAATCACATACGGCTGAAAGCTGATTCTGCACTGCTTTTTACGGGTTTAAAGTTTAAAGTGTGTAGCATTCTTGAACACACCCCACTCAATGATGTCACAGCAGGTGCTTAGCCTTTCACAGCTGATGAAAACGTTACACATTGGAGTTTAGCCAGAAGTGCAATATGCCAGGTATAAAAAAAAAAAAGAAGAATGAAATTAAGATTTAAAGTTCTTGCAGACTTGTCACTCCCTTGATCACAGTGAATCTTTAATGGTTACCTCATCTTGCACAAAGCGGCATAAGCAAAAACTCCAACTCAGATTTGTAAGAATTCCCACCCCTCTGCCCCTTCGATGAAATCAAACATTCTTTCTATCCTTAACTGACATCCTATTGGTTTATAGTTGAGAATGATTTCTCACTGTGCTATTTACCACGCTAACATCCTTTAACAGGAATTACCGCACTTTAGCAAGGCAAAGATACCAAAGAGGTATTAGGCATTTTTGTGAGGCTACTTTAAGATAGGTTTACTACTGAAAAAATAATTGTATTAACATTATATCTTATTCATTCTCTAATTAGTTCCATTCCATTCAGTATAATCCAAAAATCCAGTTGCATGGATGGGGAATCTTGGGAAAAGTTCTCAGCTGATCCCTCTTTGGTGCTTTTGCACTGCTTTAAAGTCTAAAAACTGTTTTCATTTTATGCAGGTGTGTGATGTGGCCTGTGGTACCTGGCATATGTTGGCCCTCACTACAAGTGAGTAATCTATCATCTATCCCTAAATGTTCATATCTCTCTGGATAATTGTTTTGGGGGCAATGAGAGTGGGTCACCAAAGGTAAGCCAGTCCAATTCAGGTTTTGAGTCATATTACTCGCCCCTTTCCCCTCCACACTGGCTTCTCTTCCCCTTCTCCAAATGATGTCTTGCTCCTCCTCAAAGCCCCTCCTCACTCACTTTTTCACTCATCAAACCATAATTCACTTCAGAGGGAAGCATCATTAATGCACAGTAGGACACACCAGCTTGATGTGTGCTAATTATATTGTGTGTTTTACACGCTGGATGACTTTTGCTTAGTCAGTGATGAGCTCAGTCTCTGGTAATTGTTTTTTGGATGTGATGAGTTTATAAAAGCCTGTCTGTGCATGTGTGTGTGTATCTGTATCTGGGCATGTTATGTATGTGTGTGTCCGTGCATGCATGAGTGAGCATGTGGATGGTGAGAATGTTACTATGTGAGCATGCAGATCCTAACATTTATATGTGCCTATGCATGTGTAGTCTTGCATTAAGGCTGTGCGCACACATGTATACAACATAGACTGTTTTTATAAGTAGCCAGAAAGACACGATTATTCCACAGCTCCACACATCATACGCTTCTGTGAACTTAATAATGATTAGCAAACATTCAAAATCTCAAGATCATTCTGACACATTAAAACTGCATGCAACTTTAAAGTCCATCAATCCCACACAAAAACTTTGACATTCACCATCAACCATGACACTACACTCCATGTCTTGCTTGCTTTCTCCACAACCCATGTGATCCTTTTAGTACTGTACATCACACAGTGCTATAGCTAGAAATGCTTCTCAGCCTTTGGCTAATCACGCTGATTGGAGGTGTCCTTTGGCTCACCTGGGGGCTTCCAATCCTATTAGGCCAACCGTCCTGAGCCTAGCGCACCCAGCAGCCGCTCGTGTTTGATCACTGGTGCTTAGAGCCCACACTTGTCCTCTTATGTTGGTATTAAGGCATGGAGGAGAGGAGCAGCAGGGTGGGGTTTGGTTGGGGGGGGGGGTTAAAATGTGATCTCCTTAACTCTCTAGGGGGGCAGAGGGGAGTTTGGTGCCTCACCTCCCTCACTGACACTGCTATGCTCCACCATCTGGAGCTGGTCTTTACGCTTCTGATGCCAGTTGAAAGGCGGAACACTGCAAGTTGTTTCCAAGGAAAAATAAATGGAAAGGATGGGAATATGAAAGGTTGAGAGAGGGGGATATGAAGAGGAGGTTGATGGTGTATGTCTTTGTTTTCGCAGTTTTTAAAGAATATTTTTCAATGTGTAAGTTGTTTTTGAGGATCACTCTTATTTTTCCAATAAGTTACATCCCTCTCTGTCATTGTTCCTCTCCTTTCTTAATCTTTCTTTTTCTCTCTCTGTATTGTCAGTCTATGGAAGCATGGAAGGTCTGTCATCTCTCTGGAAGTCAATACACCTAATCCCACCAGCCCTGTCACCTCTTTCTACCCTCTTCCTATCACTACCCCTGACTCTTCCTCCGCCCTTTTGCTCCCTCCCTCAACCTTCCAACTGACTGCAATTCTCCCTCACTGCACACCCATCACTATGTCTCTCTTGTGGCTCTCCTTCTTCCTCCCGTCCTCCGCTTTTACCCCCTCCTCCTCCTTCTTCCCCGGGCGCCCAGGAAGAGCCATGTGTTTCCAAAGTGGACTGGATGGGAAATCGAAGCAGGGCTTCTGTGTTTATCAAGCCACAGCTCCGTCACCTTGCTCCTACTCCCGTCTGGAGGCCCCAGCAAATTGGTGACAGCAGCAACAACCCTGCAGCACACATGCCCCTTTTTTCCCCATCTGCACGTCCACACACACACACACTGGCTCACACACACAGCATAGCACCTTGGCCTGTTTAGTTTTATTGCTGGTGTCAGGTGAGGAGGTGGAGGTAGAAGTGCTGTCTAAAGTTCACCTCACACACGTATACACACACACACAGACACACTCACACACAGTCATTTCCACCCCTTGCCAACACCATGGCTAACAAGACCTGTGAACCGCAGTGACAGAACTCCGAGACTTGTCAGAGTCCCAGTCATTTAATGCCAAGACCCAGCCCCGGCTCTAACCCAACTGGGTTTCTGTATGCACATCAAGCCACAATAGGCTACACAGTGATATACTGAACATGAGTCTACTGAATACCACTGCTCCTCCAGGTTAATATTGTAGCAATACCTTTAGTACAGTGATCTACAGTAATTCTTTCTTAAAATTACTTACATAAAGGAATTAGAGATTAAATGTTGTGTGGCATGGCTAAGTTTAACTTTACCCTCAGTTTACACCTCATTATGTTGATATGCACTGTCACACTTGGCTACTTTCATCCATACATGTTTGAATGTATGCTATCACTCTTTTCTGTGTAACAGTACAGTTATGTGTCTGTAAACCTGTTGTTTCCACAGCCATATCAAAGTTGTGAGTCATTACAAGTAGTTTTTCATGGACCACTGCCCCTTTTGTTCCATGTGTACAGGATTCTCGCCGCTCAATGACTTTTTCCGTGAGCCCTCTTTTCTCTTTGCTGTAATCATATAAGCGGAGGAGAAAGGAGAGTTGACTCGGGTTAGAGCCCTGCACGGCCTTGCTACCTTGGAAATTAACTGCACAAACAACGCCTGGCCATTGTGCCTAAGCGCTTACAATGATGCCATTCAAGAGAGTATTGATCCACCCAGTGCAGGGTCAATCACTGGATCAATGGTGTGTGGGTTGGTCAGCTGGAAGGCTGGTTGACTGCATGAATGAATGGATGGTTGGATAACGGATGAATGGATGGTTGGATGATGGATGGATGGATGGGTATATATAGGGATTGATTTATGGATGGATATGAAGACTGATGCATGCAGGGACAGCAGTGTCAGGTCTGTACAAACATGAACTTGTGCGCGTCTGAATATTTGAGTTGTCTGCCCTGTTTTGTGTGGGATTGTGTCCAGTTTCTCTTGTCTGCCTCTCACTAAGATTTACTGTGGGTTCAAGTTCATTTGATGCTCGTCCTATTCATTTCTTTACACAGAGCCAGTTTAATTCAACAGCAACAAACTAAATTTGTATTACTTTAAGACCTTTTTTAGACCTTTTCTGTTGGCTGTAGTTGTTATGGAGGAGGCCATACAGCACTTATGTACATCCGATATGTATGGGAACTAGCTACCTACTAATATTTTTCCTTAGATATACCCAAGCTTAAGTTGACATCCTCAATGAGTTATAGTGTATAGTATATAAAGCTTTATTGTGGCATAGGACAGTAGGAAAAGTAGAGTGAATAAACTAAAACTAAACTAAAAAAGAGTCATTGTCATTAGCATGTTCTTGGTGGATTCTAGTGATGTGTTTACACCAGGGTTGATTGACCTAGTTACCCAGCCCCTGGCAACACAACATGGAGAAATGTAACACAATGCAACACAAGGGAGAAGTGTAGATTCCTTTATTATTCTTACATGTGAGACACATGTGAGTGAACACACATACATGCACTCATACACACACACAGAGTAGTGATCATCAGGGGCTCACAGAGGTCGTGCCTCGTGACAAAGTGAAAAAAGGAAAAGAGCTTATTTAAAATTCTGTAAGAGATGTCAATTGTGCCCTCTGCATATTTCTATGGAAAATTTGTAAATAGATCCTTTGTAAATAGCTTCTCTCTTGCCAATCACCCTGTCTGCTCTCTGCACAGCAGCATTAAAAATTGATCCTTAGCCGCACCAGGGTGAAATGCTAACATCGCTGCCAAATGACTGATTAAAAAGAAAAACCTTTAATCTTTGCTTAAAAGTGTCTACTGCCTTGGCATGCCTTTCCCCTGTGCTCCTCTATCTTCCAAGGCTGTGAAAGGAAGGAGGGGGTCGCCGTGGGGGAAACGGGGTCACGCTTCATGTAGAGTCAGCACCGTACAGTGATATAGCTCTAGAGGTGAGGGATTTCTCTAAGAGCAGATCTAGGAATCGACATGCATTGCTCTCTTCTGAATTTAACCTTAAGCCAAAGGTTAAAAACACATTTGAGCATACCACAAGAGAGGGTGGATGCGTTGGCACTCCTGCTAATGGCTTCCAAAACAAGTTGCTTTTTATCCAACTTAACCATGCAAGTCAAGAAAATCAGCAGATTGATAATGCAGCATACAGTAGTTTGACATGCCTTCAGCTTACTCAGTTGCACAGCAATATATATTGACACACTCGCTCTCTAAATTATGTTTAAATAGTGACATGGCAACCGAAAAGTCATGAAATAAAGAACCATGAGTAAAAGATTGGATTAAAGAAGACGAAAAAGTACATTCAAGTGTTGATTGGAGCTGCTGAGGTGTGCTTGTGTTTCAGAGAGCAGAGAGAAGAACAGAGAATGTGCTCACCCAGAAACTGAAGCTTGCTTCAGAGACCTTGTCAGCAATCCCCTACCGACAGAGCGCACAGAGAAGGAAAACACAGTGCGAGTAAGATAAACACACCTCCTCTTTCTTGCTCTATAGCCCTTCTATTGACTTTCTTGCATACTGTATAGCTCAATCTGTAACTCACTTGCTAACTTAACAGCTCCCTAACTCTTGCAGTGGATCGCTCCTGATTGATGTCTTCCTCTTCCTCTTCCGCACTCCCTGCCTGCCTTGTTGACATCCTGATACCCATGCATCCATTGTTTGCTTCTCAAATCCTCTTTAATTCATTGTTTCAGTTTCTTTATACATGCAGTAAATCAACATATCAGTAAGGAATGATACAATATAACAAGTTGCACTTGTAAACAGTAAACAGCACAGCCCTCAAAACATTAAGTGGTGAATATATTCACCCACCTCAGAATATCAGTGAGGACCACTAAATCCAGAGCCACACACACACAGCGAAGCTCCTGCCCCTCCTCGTCTCTCTGTCATTCAGGTGTTTACTGTCATTCATACTCAGGGTTTTTGTATAATCCTCTCACCACACCTGAGTGCTCCCCACTCAGTGTCACTGGATTTACTCCTCTTCCCTCTCTCTCTCTCTCTTTCTCACTTCCCCTCTCCTCCAGTGCACAGCCTTTTTCATTTTGCATCACAGCTATTCTTTTACACAAGTTGTCATTTCTTATGTAAATAACCATAGATAAAAAGACAGTAACAGACATTTTAAGATTTACACACACCACTCGGCGCGTATGTTTTCAGTCATCCCCTCTCATCAGCCCGTTTGTTTGTAGAAGTGTCTTTGCCTGTAGCCATAAATTAGGGGTTGTGATTTAACTCATTGAGACAACAGAGAAAGACAACGAAACATGAATAAAACAAATGATGTGAAGAAGGTGAGGGAGAGAGAGCGAGGAGAGGAGGGTGAACTAAAGGCAGAAATGGGCCAGTATGTATTTCTGCTCTACTTTCACTTGGGGAAGGCTTCATTAAGAAGTCTGTTTCCAGAGCATGGTGGAATCTTTGTGAGTGCACATGCATGTCCATGCGTGCACAGGAGTGTGCGTGTATGTTCATAGGTTAATGTGCGAGATTGTATTGATGCACATTCATGCATACGTGTGGGCATGCCCGTAAAATGATTTGTGTGTGTTCAGTGAGAGAGATCTCTTAAATTATTTACAACCAGAACTCTCAAATTGGTATCAAGTTGTTAAATGGGGTCAAATGTTGCAGTGCAGTTTCATGCAGCTTTTCTCTTGCCTTAAGTCTGTATCATCACATCTGGTGCTACAGTGCTGCTGCTTCATTGGACTCGAACCTCTAAAGCTGTATTTGCCTATTGACTGGGGCTCTGTTCTCATACTGGAGAATGTGCTGCTCCAGGCTATGGCAGAGGAGGGAATGTTATTTTATTACTGTGATAGGGCTGTGTTAGTCCGTCTACTCATGTCCGTTACATAGAAAACATTCTATGAGAGATCTGGTGAGTCGTAAACATCAAACAGAGGTGCACACACACACACACACGCACACACACACACACACACACACACACACACTCCCACAGAGCCTAAGGCAGCGCACAGAGCTGGTATTAGATTTAAGCCCCCTAATAAAGCCAATTAGAATTATACTGTGCACTGATGAAGGCAACCTTACCAGGGCAATTCTCTCATACACATGCAGAATGAACATGCATACACAGATGCAGATACACATGTACATGCATTGTAACTACTGTACATTCACGTCAACCAGAAGCACCATGTTGAAATCCCAATTAAGTCCCAGTTTTAGGAGTGGAGTCAAATGTCTTTTCCTTCAGACACTGGATAAAGTAAGCCCAGTGTTCACCAAGTTACTTGAAAAATGTAATCAATGACTTAGTCACTAACTTACTTTATCAGTTACTCATTAAATATTACTCATTGACGTAATTAGCTACATCACTTTACTGATTACTCAAGTGCAAAAGTAATTAGTTACATTACTCATTATATTACTTTTGTTTCCTAGCACAGCTCCATCAATGATCCCTTTTAACACCTTCAAAGCATCCACACCCATGTCACATCTTCTGTATTTGTAAAAAAATGAGACAACATGAATTAACAAGCAATTATCCTACAGTTTGGATGGATTTACTGTCCATTTAACAAGCACAGCACACCAGAAGTCCCATCCTCACAGTCAAACCGTCGTGTTCACACACCTTCCAGCTCTAAACAAAAACCCAGGTGATTCCTGAATGTAGGTTTTCCTGTGGCTAATGTTTGCAAGCTAACTAAGAACACACAACATAGAACTTTTTGAGTTACCAGGAGGTGCATTTCTTTTTACAAAAAGGGCATTCCTCCTATATTGGGAGAGGCTAACCACCTCCCTATACATCCAGCCCCTGCACCAAGCTAACATGTCCTGGACCAGTCTCTCCACTGAATGTACAGAGAGGAAACTGATATCAGCCCTCCATCAAACTCCCAGTAAGACCGCAAAGAAAACCAACCTTTAAATTGTCAAAGTAATGGAGCATTACTGGGAATAGTAACTCTAATGTTATTACTAAATTCCACAACCTAGACTACTGATTACTGAAAACAGTAACCACATTACTGAAATGTTACAGTAATGCATGCATTACTGTCCAGCGCAGAACAAGTCATACTGTCTGCCCAGAAATTTACACAGGGACTAAGTCACAGTGAGTATGAATGTTGCATCACTTCTAGTTTAGATTTGTTGGCAAAGTAGTGGTTTTAAGGGAATCAGTTTATAGTTCATACATTAGCACACATTAGATCACAAATCATATCCTTTGATATACTGTATAGCTTAATACCTATTTTGAAATGTTGTCTGTTTTCCAATCAATTAATTTTGTACATTTAATGTACCTGTGTCACAACCTTAACAGACACTGTGTATCCTCCTAGGACTCCAGGCAGGTTCAACACAAGCTGCTTCAAGGTCTGGAGAGACAAGGGTGCTCTGAGGAGCAGGAGACAGCTGAAGAGTGTGAGACTGCAGAGGAAGAAGAAAGACATGAAGAAATACCAAACCAGGATGAGAGAGATGGAGCGTTACATGATTCAGCATTTGTCGTACTGAGGTCTGCAACAGGGATGGACAGGAGAAGAAATGGCCACTTAATCAAATCTGACCAAGGGGACGAGAGGACGGTAGGGCCATGGGATCAGAGGAAAGAACCATGCAGAAGAAGCAGCAGCAGAGACATGGTCTTCACCACTTTGCATCTTTTACCCAGGTCAGAGGGAGAGCGATGCAGGCCCACTGCCAGCAGCTTGCCCTGGCTACTGACAGGACAAGCTCATAACAGAGTTTTAGCTGAGGATCATAAGGTGGGCATTAATGTGGTTATCCAAAAATAAATTGTGCAGCTTATCACTAGTGTGTTTCCCATGGAAATGGTTCATTTTTTATTCCTTTACCTCTTTTGGCTTAGTAAGTACTATCAAAGGATCCGTTTTGCTTTTATTAGATAGTTAACAGTAGAGAGTGAATGGAAACATTAAGATGACCTGGTGATGTTACAGGGCTGCTGGCTCTCAACCCCTTATTTGTTATACTTACTATGAATGTCCATTCTACAACATGACGGCGAGCCAAGTGGTTTTGTACTTTTGTACAGGCAGTATTGAATCGCTTTGGCTGAGCTTAAAGCAGCAAGTATACATTAATTGGTTGGCAGGCTTAAGGTGTGACTTTAGTAGTGGACTGCTGGAAGAACAGTAAATTACAATCATTAAGCAGTTAACAATGAAGTTAACAAACCTTTTATATTCCCTAGAGACTGATCAAATGTATAGAATGGAAATGTCTTCCAAAAGAACATTAATATATTGTGTAATTGCCAGAAGTTTAGTGTCAAGCAGGAGGTAAAAGGGAAGAGGATCCAAACGCAGACCACACTGGCAGAGCAGGTTCAGTTTAACAATTTATTAACAAAATGCTTACACAGGTTAGGGACAACCAGAGGTGAGAAACCCGGTAAGCAGTCCAAAACAAAAGGAAAAAACAAGTCTAGGCAGGGAGCAGGAAAATCCAAAATAACTTCGGTCCACAAGATACACAGACTAAATCAAATAACAGAAAACCAGGGCAGGAAGCTCGGCACTGTTCCAGTTACAATGAGCAAAGGAAGATGCAGACTTAAATACACAGAGGCAGGGGAGACAACGAGACACAGGTGAAAGTCATTGACACAAGTGAAAAACAACCAAGCCAATCGAGGACAGGAAGCAACACTAACAGACACATGAGGGAGGGAGAATATTACAAAATAAAACAGGAAATAACTCAACAAAAAAACCCAAACAATGACCGTAATCATGAGCATGAGATCTTTTCCCTCTTTTTCTATCAAAATAGTACTGTACTGTAGTACTTTTCTTCCTGATTTCTTTTAGTGCGGATGTTTGGTATTATAATATAGCATCAGGCAATTTCCCCAGCAACTCACGACAAATTAGACTATTCATGTTTTTTTTCATATGCCTTTGTCTCTTCAGGAGAGATCTACACATCTGGCTGAATTGTCCCAAAAGTCTGGAAGTGACAGCAGCATTTTGCAGAGTCCAAGGCTCAGGCCCAATACCAGACCTCCCGGGAGATGTACAGGTCCTTCAGCTCAGAGTGTAGCCTCTTGTCACCATTCAAGAATTAGTCTATACGCTGGCTTCAAGTCTCCGATTTACAATTCTTCTCCCCATCTGAGCCCTGGACAGCAAGTTCAGATGTCCTCCCCTCCCTTCCACGCGGGACCACGAGTCAAAACCCCTCTTACCGCGACTCCTTCCTCCTCTGAACCACTCAGGTACTGTCCTACACACAGAAGAATGAATTCTTCCTTTGGCACTCCTCGGAAGAATCTATAAGAGTCACCGGATCCAGATATCTGATCTTTGAAACGTTTATATTTACCCTTTTATTTCAGATTAGATGAAATATTTAAAATCGAAATATATTCATCGCATAGCTACCCAGACAATACACAGCTCATCCATATGTCATCAGCGTCAAAAGCATTTCTACCCACCAGTCCCCAAAAATGACTGGCTGTGGAAAGAGAACGTGAACTCTAGTATCTACTTAATAAAGCTAAATAATTTTGGCTCCAAGGTGACTGACAAACCTGGTCACCCGCCTCTTTTTCTGTGTAAGAGCTCTCCAAAGCAGACTCCACTTTACCCCACACTGTGATTGGGGAATATGATCCTCTTACAAACCATCTCAGTCACCAACACGCATGAACCTTGACCTCATCTGAAAGTATTAGACTTTGGTCTTACAGTCAAAGCTGTGTGTAGGAGCTGCAGAGTCCTTAAATCACCACATTTCAACAGAACTTGAGAGGGTTGAGGGGTTTTTTTTGCAATATGTACTACTGAGCCACATTCTTTTTAATACTTACAGTATGTTGCTAAAGACAAAACGCCCTCTCAGATCTTGGCCTCTTGTAAGACATTTCACGGTGGAGTGTTTTCATGGCTGCCCATGTCTGCAGTATGAGTCACGTGCATGTTGCTTTGGCTCTTTTGAGTGAGAGGAAATGTAGTTATTTCAGAGATACTACTATATGATGAGGTTTCTCAAAGTAAAGTTGGATCATTCCCAGAAACAGAGCTTCCTTTGAGTCTGCTTTGCCCTGTTCCTTTGCTTTTTTTGTTTTTTTGTTTTTTGTTTTTTTTGTTTCTTAAAGAGAGGTCCTTCATTAGCCTTGTAGAGTATGCAAACTGATTCTTTGCTACAGTGCGGACAACCACATGGTAATTCCTCTTGTCAGGATTTCATTGTAAATGGCGCATGTGATGTTTGTTTTGATTATCTACATTCAACAAAAATGACCTTTTGTCAATAACTTGGCACTGTGTAATACTGTGTTAATGTACTACCTGTAAGTTAGGAGTTATGTTGAAATATTGAACAGATATGTTATTAGTCCTGTTTGCTTTCATAGTTGCCATGGACTTCAAAGCTATGTATTACCTTATTCCCAGTTTTTAAAGGTAGAAAAATATACTAATGTGAGTTTTGTTAACCTAAGCAAAGGTATTTAAAAAGATTATTTGTTGTTCTAGAAGAGTGATGCGTATAATAATAAAAGTGCTTCTGAATTGAGACTTAGATTTGGTTTTGTGAGTAATAACAACACTGAATACATACAAGTATGCAGTACTGATGGCATTGATACATCCGCCGTGATCCAACCCCATCGTTTCTTACACTCCCTATGGTTTGTTTTGGTGTGTGTGAGTAATTGTTGGTTGTGTGTCTCACGTCTTTGCCCTGCGAGACTCCTGCCAATCGATTCAAGGTGAGACCTGTCGATTAAACACCCTGAGCCGTGCTCTCTACCTAACCCCACGGTGATTCAATCCCACCCCTTACACACACATAGACACACCAATACACAAGCGCATGCACGCATACACACCCACTTCACCTGTCATCCATCAATACCTCCATCGGGGCTTCTATTGATCCCCTCCATCCAGCCTCTTCACCCCATGCAATACAACATCGGGGCCTAGACGATGTCCGTGCAGGTTTAATTTCTGACAGATTTACAATAAAGCTCAAGTTATTATTTAACTCTTCCGGCTGTAGTGTGCTCTTTGATTTAGCACCCAGGGAGAGGATAAGTTACAGCTGACACGGAGAATCTGCCGGGGCTGGAATGGTAGGCACCCGGTTCATAACTCAGCTGCAGAATGTGTAGTTAGTCAATCACTTGATCTGTAATCACAAATGCTGCCAGAAATTACATGAGTGATGAGCTGTAATAAAAGCACTTACTTTTCCTGCTCTGTCTCTTAAGTGTTATTGGCAGACCCCTCTCTCCCAGGAGGCCGTGGCTGTGAAACAAAATCCCGATATAAACTGCCTCATTGGTCCCTGCCTCACGCTCTCTCTCTGGTGTACTGTATGTGTGTGTACGTGACTGTGTGTGTCTTAATGTAAAGTGCTCCCACTACAGTGAAATACAAAGCTCTTTTTGACAGTCTTTCTTCCACTCTTGGATTGACTTGCTTCAGGACAAATGATCCTCACTCCTGTAAAGACAGTCATCTGCGTGTCTATCATTTATAATCTCTAATGTCTTCAGAAGTGCAAGGAAACACAATTCACTAACAATGGCCATTTTTAAACAGACCTGGCAGTATTAACTGGTCAGTAAAATGCATCATATACGTATAGCTTATAAATGTGTTGCTATGCAGTAGATTGTTACTGCTGTTAAAACTTTACTTTCCTGACTCTCATCTCAGCCAAGATGTCCTGATAAGTTATGGTACATCAAAGACATGACCTTATGTACAGGTAATCAAACATCTCAGGGCCATGACACAAACCTTTCTTCGACTGTCTGTGACTCCCAGCTCCATAGCCTTTGGCAGGGGGTCATGCGTGACAGTTTTATTGATACGGACCTCTGTAATAATTACACAGCGTCTTGCATGCACTATTGATCAGGCCTATTGATAAAATCATATTTTACTGTAAAGGTCTGTTGATTTGATGTATTACAGCATAAATCTCTCCTTACAAGCAACTGATTTGGACCTCCTCCCGCTGAGTGATGGATGTTACCACAGATAAAAACACACACATACACACAACTATTTATATCTATTGTTTGAATGGGGTAGTAACAGACACAGGTTAAAGACAGACAGATGGAATGATATCCGTATCTTTAGTCCATCCATATAAATAGACAATCACATAGATCACAAGTGGGATCTGCTATCCAGCCCAGCACATATGATGTGATATACTGTATAAGCGAGGGTGTTTATGGAGTCACTGCTCCATCTTATCATGATTTGTATTGTCAGCGGGGTCTGAATCTGCATGGTGGTAATAGATTCTGATGTGGTTCAAATGCCCCGTGGTGAATGGGAAATAGAGATGAATGTGACAGATTGTACAGAACTTGTGCTGTATATAAACGGCCTTTAGAACTGTTGTTCTCACAGGGAGGAAAGGATAGATGGTGTTTAGGGAAATGTCATCTCTGGTATTAAAATGGTAAGAATCTGATCCTCAAAGCTGACCTCTACAGTCAATGAAATTGATATGATTTCCAGAGGAGAAACATTCTATATTCTTTGGCTACCATAGTTTCTCTGGTGTTAAAGAGGTTTTTGCCATATTTAAGTTGGATGCAAGCTGAAATGCAGACTGATGGAGAACTAAACAGAAAATGTCAGGTATTATACATTGGTGCCTATGGTGTCTCGCATTATCACCCTTTGATCTTACAATGGAAAAACATAATGTGTGTAATAAAGGAAAAGAGCAAATTTATTACTATTGGAGGAAAGAAAAAATGGTCTTTATGGTTCAGGTTAAAAAGCAGCTTACTAGACCATGTTTCCGCTTTGGCCAGCAGTTCAAAAGCATGTTTTCTTTTTGGACTTTTCTCTGGCTGAATTCTGAACCACTTGGGGGTAGTTCGCAAAGGCTGTGGTGTACCAGTGACAGGCTGGTTTTCACATTTAGGGAGCCAAAGGGGCATAGGGAACATGTTCATGTTCAAGAGGCCTACAAAATTCTAAAAGCCGGGGATACAGAGTTAATCGCTGGCCCAGTCAAGGCCCCCCCAGAGTGGCTGCTCCTGCAAAATTCCTGGCTGCAGCACAGGAATGTTATCCTGCAGAGGACAGAGAACGGGAAATTGATTTTAATCAGCAGTGATTTGTTTTATAAGCATGAAACCTGCTCCAAGCTGAACTGTTTTAAATGCCCTGGAATGCTGATGAAAGTAACAGCGTAGAGGTTTCTATTTTTTTTTCTGTCTTTTTTTTTCTTATGCACACCAAATGCATGGAAGCCCATTAAAAGAAAATACAATAACACATCAGTCTCTACAAGCCCTAAATATACATTTAAGTGGGAAATATTATATTAAAAAAAGCATTTTGTCACATAACGGAATAAGAAAAACATACCACTGTCTCCTCAGTATTTTTGCCATCAATTGAGGACCTTACTTCTATTGTGTATGATTGATAGAGTATGGACTCTATCCATGGAAGATGGCACATAACTAAAGCATACCGCTGACTTTGAACATACTCACTACTTTTGTACCACAGCTGTTTGAAATGCTAATATAGAGCTTGTGAAATAGCAACAATACCACAAGTGTGCTCCCCAGAGCCGGAGGGAGAAGGCAAAGCAAGACAAAGGCAATCCGAGCAGGAAGCATACAGTGGCGATTCACTGTGACATGGTGATTGATATGAGTGAGTAGTGTATTTACCGAGTCTGACGGGATAGGAGAAAGAGAGTGTTTTCTTCCCATCCGTATGCTTATCTCCTACCATAAATCACTGCCAATGGGATGCATAAATGTGCACGAGCAAACGCTGTATTGCTCCGACTGAGGAAATTCCACTTTGACCTTTACATTTGGTCACTCGTGCTAAATGCATGCCACGACCTTCCCTGACCTTGGGCTGTTCATATTTAATAGCCATGAAGCCTGATGGTTCCTCAGACAACAGTATATGAACACACACCACACAAACACACCAAACAAGGAGTTACTGTAGTCAAGCCAAACAGCATTTAATGCCATAATTTGAGATTCTGATCATGAGTAGCTCGTGTCATTTTCTATGTCTATGAAAATATCACATATATTAAGAGAAGATATGATCTTTTTTTCCCACCTCATCAGCCTGTGTCTTTATGGCGCTGATTCCATTACCCCTTGCCCAGCAGCACGCTACGATGTCCTATGTCCATCCTAACCTTTGACTCCATCCACTGCTTTAAAGGTTCTGCACTTTGCCCTCTCCCATTTGACCTGTCTGAAGTATACCTTTATAATTGCCCCTGTCGCTATCAAATGCACATATGAGAGGGTGCAGGGGCAGGGGGCCGAAGTCTGTCCAGTAACCTTTTGGCCTCTTGCTCATCCATTCTGCTCGAAGCAAGCACAGCAAGCTTCCTCCCCCTACCCACAATCCCATACTGTATTAGTCTGCATGTTGGGGTTATTGATGGTGCACTGGAAATCTTTTATTGGTCAGTCATGACCTTTGACTGGGGCAATGCAAACACTAACCCCCCCTAAAGCTTCCTATCGACATGGATATATATATATAATACGTGTGCCCCTAGTAGAACAAGCACTTCAACATACACATACATACATACATACAGTATATGGCACCCATAATTAAGATAAGCCAGACCACAGCTGGACAATTACCTGCCAACTAACCTTTTCTGGAGGCAATTAAGAATGTAAGGACCCCTAAGGATAGATGTGCCCCAAGTAGAAAAAGTACTTTAAGAGGCCAGAGAGATAGAGGGAGGGAGGATGTAAGGTATGAGAATGTAGGGGTAGAGAAAGGGAGAAGATGAGGAAGAAAAAATGATAAAAATAGAGAAAAGGACAGTATCGTGGGGATATTACCTAATCCTCTGTCTGAGAGCAGTATTTGAAGGGGCCGGTGGTGTTAGACATGAGGGGGCTTTGTGGAGGTTTACCCAGGAGAGGCCAGCTTAGCAGGGGGATCTAATGGAACACCAGGTGACCAGTGCTCAGTCCCCAAGCACAAACCCCAGCCCATGGCTTTGTAAACACTGTTAAATTGATTGCAGGGAGCTGATGAGATTTCCCTGCAGCCTGGGTCATTATCACATTGTGTACCAGCTCAAACTCACTCATACAGAGCCCTCTATGGATTGTCACTCTGGTTTATGTTGTCATTTTTTATGTAAGTGACAGTGTTTTCTGTCAAAAGTTCATAAATCTGTCAGGTTGTCTGTGAGTAAGGCTGGTGGAAATTCAAATGTGCCATGAATTTAAAAACTGAAAAAAACTGACTTGTATTACTTGGTGCAGCATTTTTAGGGTGTTACAGCCTACCCTGCTGTGCAACAGGGTGAGTTTCAGCACTGTATGATATCTGATCCCAAAAACCCTGCAGGGCAGCCACAGCAAATCAACAATGGATTAATGGATCTGGTTCTGCTCGTAAATCTCTGTGGGATTGGAAAGCGTTCGAGGACAGTTAGCCTATAGTGGTGTGCTTAATGTTACAGGCCGTTTGGGTTTCCCATCGTTCAAAGCAGTGACAGGGTAGTAAAGATGTGGCAGCATCTTATGTCTGCGTTAAATCAGTGAATGTCAGGAATGCTGGATTGTCAGTCTGCAGTGCTGAGAGCTGTGCCAACACTGATTCATTGGTACAGTTTGGTTTATAAACAACTCCAATGCTTTTCCATAGCTCTCAACGTACAGTAGAATACCTTCATGCACCACAGCAAAGAAAGAAAAAAGATGTGTTGTGCAGACGTGCCCTAATTCAGCAGTGTCAGTACAACCCTTCAACCTGGTGCGGTAAGGCCTTGCCATAGATCACAGCAGTTAGCTGTTCCTGCAGGTGTATAGGGAATGGCAGTAACTGCTTCCATTACTGGAGAGAATGGCCCAACTCCCACAGCCCCCTCCAGACAGCGCTGTCATTACCTATCCATTGTGAGGCCTGAGAGGGAGCTGTAAGTACGGCAGACTTATGGCTTTGTTAGAGTGACTGGATGGTCTCCTCTGGCTCAGCACAGGATAAGGAGGGACGACTGTAGTATGGAAGGATAGCCAGATAGAGTGATAGAGATGGAGGACGAGGAGGAATCGAACACCCTCTCATACCCCACCACCACCACTCCCTGATGTGCTTGTGAGTAGAGTGCAGGCTGGAGGGTGGGGAGGGTTATTTGGTGCTATTTTTACAAGAAACGGGCTGATTTGTCTTAGGCCATTACCGTCTATTACAGCTGCGAGTCTTGGGGAAAAGGTGGGAAGCGGCAGACGCTGGCATTCTGCCTAAAGAGAAATCAATGAAACAAATTAATCCTTCGCAGGCTGCGGTGACACAGTAATCCATCATTCAGGGGGTGCTTTTACACACTGAATCAGGGAGCGAGGCAGGGAGGTGGAGGGATTGAGGGTCGGTGGGGGCTGGGTTGGTGGCTCCGTGTTGGTTGAGGCGGGGTGGGGGAGAGCGGGACTGAGGCTCTAGGGGACAGGGGCAGACATCCACGCTCTGGTAACGCTGGGGTAACGGTGGGTGGTGGCAGGGAATCAAGTGGCTCTGAGCCCTTCCTTTACATCCTTGAGGTGCCTGTGGACATATAGAGCAGGAGGAGGAGGAAAGGGACGTAAACACAGTCAGCTGAACTGCACCATGGACATGGCCATGATTACACACATACGCCTACACACATATTCCCTGTTGCCTGTCGCTTGCTGCCTGCTTTAACCCCACCAACTTGATGGCTGATGGTGATGAGAGTGATAGGAGAGCTTTATTATTTATTTACACTGGACATACAGGCAGCCCACTGGCAATTCAGTGGACATAACTTTGATGCGAATGAATGGAGGGAGAAACAGGGGCCATGAGGTGGAGGCAGAAAGAGAGCTGTGCAGTAATGTACATATATATTGAAACCAGAAATTCCACTCTTACCTTTCCTGCTGCACAGCTTCATGTGCATTGTTTCAGTTCAGTTGCAGAGCTATGTGCATTGTCCTAGTGATGAAATATTATTTTGCATTGTAGATCATCACAGCAACAGCCCTTGGTTTAGGAGTCCCCACCCATACACATACACAGAACTCACTGCCCTCTTACCTAGGAAGGCGAAACACAACCCACCATTTTACTATTCAGAGCAGAGAGCTGTAAACATGCACCCAGATTCACCACAGTGATGTGCCAGTGCGTGGCCAATTAGAGCTCAGATCTATCCGTGTGATTGAGTCATGTGATCAGCCACCCTGTGAGGAAACAGTCCCGTCCAGGCCAAGATCCATGTGAAGCAGCTGTACCCTCCAATGAATCACATAACAGCTAACATCAAATGATATCACAATTCAACTGGGAGTGAAGAGAGGAAAAAGAGAAAAAAAAAACATACACGCATATCGAGATTGATGCGTTTTTATTAAGATGTTTGCTGTGTTGCATTGCCTTTTAGTAATATTACATCATTATGAAAGCAAGTTCAAGAGCATGATCCACTCAGTGTTACTGTATCACCCGGCTTTTTTGGTCTCCAGGCTCCTTTTGTGGCACTCTGCTCTGCTGATGTTCATCAATGATGGCTGTGTGTGTGTTTTACAGCAGTGACAGCAGTAGCTTGAGCTCTGATGGAGGGTGGTGATGCTTAGTAAGCCGGGGTCATTCCATGAAAAAAGTTAATATAGAAACACAACAAGCACAACCATTATTTCTCGTGTCATTGAAATAGAGCTTTCCACTTACCTTAACAAGCTGCTCAAAGAGGAATACGAATAGCCCCTCTTTTCCCCCTGAAGACACAGGTGGTAGCGTTCTGTGGAATGGCATGTTAGAAAATCTAAGAAAATAGTGGGTGGGTGGGGGGAGGGGGTGGGGGGTGAATGTGCTGGCAGGAGAGAGAAGGGAGGGAGAGGCTGAGATTGGGCAGGGTGGTGCAGCAGAGATGAAGGGTAAAGGGAGCAAGAGTGGTCAGAGGGCGGAGAGAAGGCAAACAGGGGGGGAGGGAGGGTAGGGAAAGAAGTGAAAGGATGGAAAAATGTGGGGATATTGCAGCAGAGCGGATGGTGTGAGGGAGGCAGAGTGAGAAATGTTGCCGGAAATGCTAGAGCCAGCAGCGTGTGTAAAAAACCACACTGCAACATTTCTCATCCTTGACATCACTGACAAGCTTTCCAAACACACATAGTGTGCTTTCAAAGTGCAGGGTTGTAATATCCAAATCTTTGACACAGCTTCTCCTCCAAAATCATACTCTTTTGTTTTCTTTTGTTCTGTGAACAAGGCAGATGTCGGGGATATTAGATTCAACCCATGTTGTAATTCTTAATTTGAAGGGTGTGTGCTTTAAGAATCGCACAGCAAATACAATAAAACATGTTTGTTTGTAGTGAAAACCTTCTCTGACTCTCTCTAAGTCATTAAAGAGACATACTCAGAGGAGTGAAGGGGTGAGGAATGACGGATATGAGGAGAGGGGAGGAGGAAGAGGACATAAGATTGTTGTGGAATGTTTGCAGTTCTGACCAGAACTCGACCATCTCATTTGTCAAGGCTTGACCTCAACTGCGGGGTCAAAGGTCAAAGGGAACATCTGAGGTAAACTGACTCAGCTATCACACACACACACACACAGACAAGTAAACACACAAATGTGTGAGAGTGTCAATGAAAGTGTCTCTCCTGTGCTCTCCTTCAGCACGTTCACACATAATTCATGTGCAGCGCATCTGTATATATATCATCATTAATATCCACCCTTGTCTTATTTGTTTTATTAATACTGAGTGTTATGTTGACCTCTAGCTATGAAAAAGATCAGCTGCCAGTTTCCCAAAAAGAATACTATGTTTTTTTCCAAAACAAATCATTGAGAAAGAATTTGAGTTCCCAGATGCTTGGATTCATTTCTGAGTAGAAACGCTTGGAATAGTACTTGATAAACACTCCAGTAATGTACTTAATGAAAAAACTAAATGTGAACTGAGAACTAAAATTCAAAAAGCGCAGCCTCTTAAAATCTATTCTGAGAATGACTATTAATTTACCGTTAATATTATATTTACCACATGTATGATTAAGTAGAATAGGCTTTGTCAGTGCAAGGCCGTCATGTCAAGTGATCCCAGTGCTCATACTAAGCAGTAATATCACTGTCACTGTCCTATAATGAAACAGCACTCCCCACAAATTACATCTCATCCCAGCGTCAGTCCTTGTACCACACCGACACGTCCCGCTGTGTTTATGAACGCCCAGCCGCCATGTCACTCTCTGCCTGCGAGGAGACACAACACAAACTCAGTCACAAAGGCCAAGGTTAGTCCCACTGAATCACTCACACAAACTCCCTGCTTCAAGTTTCAAATTAAAGTGAGGCTAAAGCGGCAATGTGGGTGGCGGCGGACTTCACCGACGGACATAATCACTGGACACCTGTAAGTTACATGAAATTAAGACAATGGATGACAGAAGACGCACTATTTCACACTGAAAATGGTAGACTGAGTTACAGTTGAGTTTAATTAATATATCTGCAAAGATTAGCATACACTTACTATCTATTGCTGTTCTCTGCTCGCTCTCTTCTGCACCCCCTGTTAGGAAACAAATTGTTCATTTTTCATGTTTAAAGTTCAGCCTATCTCCCTTTTTTCTGCTCTGAAAAAGAGACAGGTAGCACAGTAGCTGATTTCCATGGCTTTGAGATGCATCTTAAATCCTACACCTTTGTCATTCTTTGGCCGGAGACATCAAACAGGTGCTATGAATAATTTATCTTAAGAGTTTCACATTGATAAGGTCACAATCTGCCAGGTCTGGACACTAAACACAGGCCACCTTCACTTCACTGTCTTTTTACACACATGTGCCCACACATGCAAACACTACACACGCACCTTTCAAATGAAAATACACAAAATCTCATGAGGGTTTTGTCCATGGTCGTGTGTGTTTGTGTGTATGTGTGTGTGTGTGTGTGTGTGTGTGTGTGTGCTATGAGAGAGAGGGGTATCTTTTGGTTTACATATGATTTTTGACAGTGCTTTCAATTAGAAATGTGTGATAGATTAAAAATTATATTTCACACAATTGCTGTGTTGGCTACTATAGCTGCTATATTTGAGCTTTATAATAAATCTTACTTCACAGTTGTTTAGGTGGGTTGAAATTAAAGTAAAACTTTGATTGCAACTTCATGTGCCTATATATACTCATTTGTGGCACAACATATTTTCAAGTTTGCTAAACGTAAATAAATAAATATGTTTTCACTCAAACCGCCTCTGAGAGTTTGTGGGGAAATTATTTTCTGTTTTCTCTGTACTGATGTAAACTAGACTGCACCAGTGTGCTCAGTCATTCTCCGCTCCAGCATGCTGATGGTTCAGCTACACTACATTTCTAATTAAGACCCTGCTGTGTGTTGGTTTTGGAGAGAAAAAATGGAGGTGGAAAATAATGCAGTGCTGATGTGATGCCACTCATTTAGTTACAAAACAAAAGTTAAACAATCGAACAAGTTGAACCAAAAGGGGGTCAAACTCTGACCCAGTGGCAGCAATCACTGCAAGGCATCATAACCAACGGTCTAAACAACACATCTGTTAGTTGCCAAAAGAGAAAGAGAACTAATTTGTTTATATATATCCCCCATTAACGACCCTATCCTCATTCAGCTTTGCTCAGATTCATATCGTGTTTGATGTGAATTTACTCACCATGCATACTGTATATATGCCAGCAGAAAAAGGTGGGCGAACTCTTTTTAGATGGGTCCACCATCCACTACACCACAGCGACGGTGACAGCCCACCTTATGATCGGTGAGCTATGTCATCTTTTTGTTTGTCTCCCCCTTTGAAAGCACACAGGGAATCACTCCTCTACTATGTTGACCCCTCCTCTTCCTCTCTCCTCTTTTTCCCTCTCTCTCTCTCTCTCTCTCTCTCTCTCTCTCTCCTTGTTCGCTCCCCTAATAATCGCAATACTTCTTAAAAATTGTGTTGCACTCCTCTGTGTCGGAGGGTAATCTCACTCTTTTGTCGCAGAGCTATATTTCTACTGTGTGTTGTCGGATAATGTGAGGATGGGATGAAAGGTAATCTGCGTGCAGAATTCCTAAAGCTCCCTTATCCTTGTTGAATTTCTCAAGAATTCCACCTTTGCCCTCCGGTTTCCCCGAAATAAATTACTTTAAGGATGAGATGCCTTCGCGCACCCCCGTTTGGGTCCCGGCTTTTGTATTGCCTTCTTTAAACGCAGTCAAACAGGTATTAAGTCCTATTTTAATTCACTTTATTCCTTAAGGCTGCATCGCTCCCTGGGTACGTCACAGGCATTTGGGGAATAAGAATAAATGATTTCCCAAACTTGCATAAAAATAGAACCCACAATATAAAAACGGTGTTGTGTTGATCATTTATTAATACAATAGTGCAATAAGTTGACAGAGTAATATAAACAGGTCGTTTTTAAACCTAACTACCAACCTGATAAGACATTTTCCCCAGTCAGGTAATTTTCTGTTATGCTCAGTTTACTCTGTGTGTTTCGGCTTAGCTGCTGATTGATAGGCTCGGCGCTAGTCTTCCTTAAGAAGTAGGCTACACACGTTGTTGAAAATCTGTTTCCCTTGATCTAGCTTCTGGTACTTAAAGTTTGGTTTTTTGGTGTACTACAAAATTACAGTGTTTGCACTGTGGAACCACGAGGGTTTGGGTGCTAATGGATTTATAATCTCCGTCTCTGGGACCATCCAAAGTAATTAGCACATTGGCTCACAAGAAATGATGGTTAGTGAGCAATAAAGCCATTGCCCATAGCTTAAACTGACAGTCCCTCTAACTTAACTCCAACCTCAAGCCTAATTGGGAAAGTCATTGCAGTTATTGTCCTCAATTATAGTCTGGCATGCAAAAACCCTGGAAAGAGACTTTCATTCATCACGTCTAAAACTCAGGGATCTCAAATCTCTGGAGACACGAGGCCATATTAAAAATAATGAGGAAATAAACAATACTATCTACATTCAAACTAGGATGATTCCCACTGTAGGGTAATGCGATGCTACAGTTGAACTAAAAGTCCTTTTAGAGCAAAAAGATAACTTTAAAAAGCATAAGCAGTATTATGATGAAATAACATAGAAATGAATAGAGTTGTTATAATACACATAAAGTTCAATCTGCCCTGAATACACAGACTGATGTTTTCTTCTGTCGGTTTTAAACTGATATGTAAACCTTCCCTGTTTTGGGGAGGCACTTTTCAGTCTCCAGTAATAATTAATTGCAATGCTATTTTGTGAACCCTTGTTGCCTGTTAAATGCTTCGGTCTTAAATAGCTGTAGCCTATAGGCTCAACGATATTTCCACTATTTCTCACGAATGGCCTTTCCATTACGAGCGATTAGATTATGTCTATTGAAAGTTGCTGATCCATAGAAAAAAAGCCAGCGGATAAAAGGCGATTTCAAGTGACCTTCTCGTCCCTTTCACACCAATCTGAGCCCCCAGAATAATTTGGGGATCAGATTTGGACAAAAAGAAGACCCCCCCCCCCCTCGACACACACACACACACACACACCCCTTAACCCCCCTCCTCCCTTTTTCAACACACAACCACTCAACGCAATAAAACCTCAAATTCAAACATAAGAATTTATTAGATTTTTGTTTAAATCAGGACTTGCAAAAATATGATAGTGTTAGAGTTTGCAGCGCAGTGCACACGGTCAACATCACTCTTTTGTTCCTTTTTTTTTTCTCCAAGTACCATTTTTTAAGTACAGGCTATGGAGGTGTTAAGAAAAGTTACACTAACTGCATAGGTTCTCACTGATAAAACCATGTCAAAAGCACTGTTGTTTATATAAACGACATTAAGGTCGTTTTATATGACGGTTTCAGCTTAATTAAAAGAAAAAAGAAATCTTGTTGCTCATCTAAAACAACATAAATCAATATGCCACTGCAGGGTTACTGCTTACATGTAGAAAGTTAATTATCTGGAAGCCCATTTGCAAAAAAAATGTCTAATCAAAACATATCGTTGAAAGATAGACATGGGACTAAACCGTACGTATTTATTTTTTTATTTTTGTTAATGTGACACCTATGCTGTAAAATATTACCATCTTGTTTTAGTTTTAATGCCAAATGTGAAACACATTGCACTAATGTTGGTGAGCTCATATGCACGGAAAATGTATAAAACAATGTAAAATATTCTACAAATGAGCATCTGCACTAAATAACAGGTGGGACAGTGTAATGCCATTGTCAGCAGCTCATTAGTGTTTACTTACAAAATCTTGAGTCAACTCATTATTAATGAAAACAACGTCAGTGACAAACTTCTCCGTACCACACAGAAGCACAGTCCAACAAGTGTAAAGTTATTTAGAAGGCATGCAGCTGTATCTTATTGCCACACATGATCGATTTCGCTATTAATGAGTGTCTGTTATTCAAACAAGCAGCCAGGACCCAACATGGAGATGTGCAAAGGTGCTCATAGTTCCACGGTAAAGGTGTCAATCATGTTATTCGTTTTGTTTGTTTTGAATTATTTTAGTTTTGCAGGCAGGCAGTTGAAGTCGCAGAGATCAGCATCAGCTGTATGTGGCCCTCTGTCCCGGCGTCCAGAAACACAACACTCTTGTGTACACAGGAGGCGTTTTGAGCAGAGGCCCCCTGGAAAAGCGAATCAACCTCTAAACCCATACTATGTGTTTTTGGCTACATGCTATGGTTATAACGCTGATGTGATCACACACAATCAATATATATAATAAACAGACCCTCGACCATTTATAAATCTCTAGGCTATCAGGTTGCATCTTTTTAAATGCTCTAAAAAGCTTCCTTGTAGTCATCTGTTGTTTTATTGGGGGGCCTTGCACTTATGACCTCAGTGTTTTCCCAACTGATTGTGCTGCTTGTTGGTTTCAGATGTACTAAAGCTGCATTTCGCGAGCCTTACAACGGCCTACTGTATCTGTGTAAGAAAGGCATAAGTTATTGATCATGCTTCTATGCTTTCTTTACATGTTTAACCAAGAAGGTTCTTTGGCAAAACTATATTACAACAGCCATACAAAATCTATACGTGGAGTGTTCAATTCAGATTAAAATAGAAAAAGTCAGATTGAATTTAAATATTCCAAGACGGTCACTAATTATCTGTTGCAAAGCACAGCATTAGAGTGCAGTATATTTAAGACATCTGCTAATGCGCAAATGCATCAATTACCTGAAGATGTGTTTAATAAAAATGTGATTCTTTACATATTTTCAATAAGTTAAAGTTAACATCTTATGAAGACATGCATATTTTGCTTTCCACAAAGGAAAAGCTAGTGTAGCCTACGTAATGAATAAGATATGAAAAATAAATGTGACTTGGCTTAAGCAAAATTATTAATTAACATGAACTTTCAGTAGGACGATTAAGTTATTTATAAATGTTATCATATAACGTTATTTTACAAAGCTGATTGACGTGCAGTTTGTCTTAAGGAATAAGTGAACCTGGCCTACATTGCTAAATCATTTATTTTTTATCAGTTTTCATTACATCAATAATGCTGCTTTCATCAATCACATTGCATGTCATCTTACATTGTCTCACTGCAGCCTTTTCTGACACACAATGTGTTCTCACCGGCGCAGGCGATTTGGCCCCAATCTATAATATTTGCATCTGACAGTATAGTGGCTAAACTGGCACTTGGAAAACAGTGTAAAAGATGGGCAACGGCTGGTCTCCTTGATCAGCCTTTTTACCCGGTGACACTATCGCCGAGACAAGCAGCCTGCTATCGATCTTTTCATTATGTGTTCAAACAACAAATAGCCTTGCAGGTGAGGTGCACGGCACGTGCGAGAAGGGCTCCCACGTTCCAGCGGTACTACAACCAGCCTGCAATAACGTTACTACTATCTGATGTACAACTCAGCGAGGACGGCTGGGAAACGGGCACACAAGTCTAGTTGATCGGCGATAATGATGAGAAGAGGTGCGCCTGTACCCGAGTTAAAAAGTTGTGACTGTGACACCGCCCGGGTCGGCTGCATGGTTTGAAGTTAACGCTCATGTGGCGTGCCACGGGGAATTTAGCCTTGCATTTAGAGCCCTGTGTGTGTAGCGTAGGAGAAGTGAGAAATAAATATTGTACTTGCCTTGTCGATGGCTGGTTTTATCCAGGTAGAACGCCGCTCCTCTACTGGTAACCGCCGTAGCCGGTGCTTCCTCTTTTAATGCCCTGCTGTCCACTTTCTCCCTTTTCTCTCGCCGTTTCCCAGCTTTCTATTAGAGCCCCTACCCTGCTCCCATTCGCTGTCCCTCTCACTCTCCTCTCCTCTCCTCTCCTCTTCTACCGCGGAACCCCTTTCCAATCTGTGGAGTTAAATCTTAATGATACACTTACAGAAAAAAAAAATGTCTTTGTCCGATTTAATCTTATTGGTTTCACCTTTTCAAAGAGCTGGAGATATGGCCGAGGAGTTTCAGTGGAGTGTCCGAGACAGGGACGGGAGAGAGAGCTCTCTTGTTGAATACTTAAAAAACAACCCATCCCTCCTATGCGTTTCCAAAGAGGGCACTTGCATATTTACGCTCCATAATATCTGCTAATATCTCTCTGTAGTTACAGATCTGTAGCCTATACAACTACTTTGTTTATTTTTATTAAAAAATAATAGTTGTATTGATGCATTGTGAAAGGTTATTCTTTTCCAACATGGTGTATTACCATGTTTTTGGAGATGATTTACGCACATCATTGTGGCTTTATGTTCCATCTAAATCACATGCAATCAAAATGCTAGTGTGCTTTTGGGACAATTTTTATTTTGTTGTAATATAATCTATAGTTCTTATTGTTCTTTGAACGTTCTTTTTCTCTCCGTAACACAGACTCAACAGCAAAAGACTTTACTTTTGAGAAAGTCAAAAAAGACGAGAGAGAACCGGACGCAAAACTGAGGCTTATTTTATTTCTGAAATCAACTTTTAAGTTTTAAAAATGTGTTTGTGTTTGATGTCCATGCATTAATATGAAGTTGTAATTGTACAATGTACGCTAGATGGCAGCGCGATCCAGACATTTTTGAGTTGGAGAGGTAGTATGCCTGCAGAAGCCCTGGTACAAAAAAAGCCGGAATCCCCATGCAAATTCCCAGCAACTTCACATGATTTTGAATTACTGTCATTATTAAGACATAATGTGACAACAGCTCAGTGATTGTGGAGACTATAGGACCTCGGTAATTATTTAATATTGCTTATTGCTTCGTCTAATTTTAGAGATTTTCGGCCGCTGGCACAGCATCCCGTTTGTATAACATACTGTCTTTTATGCATCATTCTTCTCATTGACATTTTCCTCCCTTTATAAGCTCGTTTTAACTAAATTGTAAGTTTTAATCAGCGAGACAGTGCCGATTACAGACGAGGATGTACCGCAATGCGCATGCCAAAGACAAAACAACGTGCGAAACCGCTTCAAACCAATAATGACATCCGTTAATTTTATAATAAAGATACCAGTCAAATACAAACCATTTTGAAACTTTGGGGGGATTTCTGTGCCAGAGTTCCCCTTTCGCCGCTGCGCACAGTTTTTGGTTTATTTGTTGTGCGTAAAAAGCTTTGTCCCCCCTCGCCTTTACCCCGCTTTTTCTGCTATTCTATTCAGGGTTTCTTCCTCTTTTTGGTGACAATAGACGGCCCATACTAATCAGGTTTCAAAGTAAATAGCAGCGCGGGGCGAGCTCAATGTAAATTGTGCCTGTCAGAGCCCCCCAGCCCCTCCAGTCGTAGATGGCAACACTGCAAAAAATATCCGTCCTCAGCCATCAGTCTGTTCACTTTTGAGTGCGGAAATCTAACATTTACCAACACAGGAGTCTGAATCTTCCACCGAGCGAGATGTTTCCAATGTCAATTGACCCATCACTGTACATTTTATGATTTCGACGGTTGATTTCTAAAGGCATCTCCCGGTATACTCTGTCTTATTTCAAGCTATTGACTCCTGAAAATGCTACAAACTACTCGGCCTGGGATTGGAAACAATTGGAAATCTGTACATTGCACTTGCATTTTTTTCCTCATGTGCTTTCAGAAGATCTTTTTTTTTTTTTTACATTTTAAGATTTGAACACGAGACCAGATGACTTATCTGGATGGACATTTTTTGCAGTGAATGAACGGAGGGGGACTCTAACCAATGGAGAGAAAGAGAGGGCTTGGCTATAACCTTAGCCTCCCATTTTCTCTCTCTCCCTATCTCCCCCCTCTCCTCCTCTCCTCCTCCTCTATGCGGGGCTCTGGCCAGTCAGTCGCCTTTGATTATCAGTCTCCAGCAGCCCCTCTCTTGGCTCCTTGACATGAGCACCATATAAGGCGCAGCGATCTCCATAGAAACGTGTCAGTTTCAATAGTAGTGTCAAAGTTCACTATATACAGACATTCGCGCAGATCCCCCGTTTCGGAAACATTGCTCTGCTGGTCCTCTCGTTTAAGCGCATTCATTTTTGGGTCTCTCCTTCTTCTTGCATATTCTATTAGTTGTTGGTGTTGGTCTTCTTTTTTATCTTTTCTCTCCGTATCTCCATTCCTCCTGCTGGAGAGAGGTGAAACTATACATGGGCACTTCATTCGGCGACGCGGTTTTCTTTCGCTGCTGGGCGAGATGATGAGGTTTATTTAAGAATATAGATGTAAAAATCCAGCGCTTCAGTTTTTCCTCCCCTCCTATACGGCGAAGACGGGAGTGTAAAGGAGCAAGGGGAAGAAAAGAGAAGGAATTTATCTCCGCAGCACTTTGGATCGCGTGTCTTTCCAGCAAAAGGTTTTTTACTCGTCCATGTGAATCGCTCCTGCCTTTCCTTTGTGGCTATTCTATATCAAACTGCAATTTGTTACGTCTGGACTCGGGTTTTCCTTCAAGATTAGGGATTCCTGAATGGCTGACTGCAATTTACCTTGGAACTGGCCTCCCGATACTTGCATATCCTGATCGGGTGCCTATTCAATCGCCTCCTGTATTTTGAATGTATTGATCGCGTTGTACTCCCCTTTTTACCCCATATGAGATTGCGTTCTCCGATTTGACTTTGCACTGCCCCGTCTTTGAGATCTCCTTTTTTTCCCCCTCTACGCTTCATAAACACCGGCGATCATTTCGCTTTATAGCACTTTCCGGGGCCGAGATATGGCAATGGTAGTTAGCGTCTGGCGAGATCCGCAGGAAGACGTGGCCGGAGGACCTCCGAGCGGCCCCAACCCAGCAGCGCAGCCGGCGAGGGAGCAGCAGCAGGCGGCGTCGGCGGCGCCGCACACTCCGCAGACCCCCAGCCAGCCGGGACCCCCGTCCACACCGGGGACCGCCGGGGACAAGGGGAGTCAAAATTCTGGACAGAGTCAGCATATTGAATGTGTGGTTTGCGGAGACAAATCGAGCGGCAAACACTACGGCCAGTTCACCTGCGAGGGATGCAAAAGTTTCTTCAAGAGGAGTGTACGGAGGAACTTAACATACTCATGTCGTGCCAACAGGAACTGTCCCATTGACCAGCACCACCGAAATCAGTGCCAATACTGCCGGCTGAAGAAATGTTTAAAAGTGGGAATGCGGCGGGAAGGTGAATATTTATTTTAAAACCCACTCATGATTACTCATAGCAGACGAATAGGGCTGCCATGTTGCATTAATGTCACAGGCTATATGGCTGGGCATACTGCAGTCTCCATCCATGTTTTTAGGGATGTTTGCATGGATGATTAGAATCTCTGCCTATGTGAGAGAGGGGTAAAAGGCCAGTGCAGCCACAGCAGCTATGCTTGTGAATGCAGGTCGCCTGAACAAAGCGGCTCGTCTAGCTGACCCTTTTTTTTGTTGTTTTTCTTGCAGTCTAAATTGTACTATTATCAAGCACGGGCATTAGGTCCAACAGGCCCGTTTTACGTATAGGTTTTAGAACAGAAGAGGGGCTGTGCGTATGTGTGTGTATGTCTGTCTATCTGCGTATGTGTGTGTGTGTGTGTGTGTGTGTACAGTGTGTGTACAGTGTGGAAGGCTGATAGTCCCTTCTTAGCAGTTTACTAATTTATAATTGTACAGTAGGGTTCGTAAGCTGTGTGTGTGAATGTAAAATGAACACACTGCAAACCCACGTCTCTCTCGAGCTCCTTATGCTGACTAGACAGCTGAGACACACTGAATAATGCCGCTGAAGTTGTTCATGGCTCATTTTGCCTGGTGCATTACAGGCCGTATAACTTTCCTCTCTATGTCAAGTGTTTTATTCCAATTCATGCAAACACCCCTCATTTTAAATCTACTATGTGCAGTGCACACTGCAAGCCCACGTAAAATGTATACCGAGTTACATTAATATTTTATTTTTAATACCAAACAGTAGCTGAAATCCTTTTATTCCCAGCTTATCTTTTGTTGTAGGTAACATTTGTAAATGTAATTGCATTTAACAGTAATTATCAACTATATTTGTAATATCTTTGGCCACAATTAATCATTATTAATCTAAACAAAAACCCAGTTAAACATAATGGCAAAGTAATATAAGTAGGCTACTGCATGCAATATGCAATTATGCCTTCAAATATCCACAACTGTACATTTGTTAAATGTACTTTTGGATAGCAGAATATGTGCGTGTGTTTGCTGTATAAACGTGTATTTTCATTTTGCATAAGAGCCCATGTAGCGTTCATCCCTAAATACGAATGCAAACAGTGTGAAGGTTGATGGATACAGCACATCTGTTTTGATTAGATGTTTATGCTGTCGATAGAATGTCTGGAATATTTTAGTCTCCAAACAGCAAACACTAGTCAATATGTTTTGAAAAGCGTGCTGCATTTTGATTTCAGTGCATGCCGTTTTACTGAGAAGAAACAGACTAGCTGTAGCTTGCTTGACGGTGGTATTACTCATGAACAATGTTTATCAGTCCTGGATGCACATTTCCTCTTTTTCTCTTTCTTTTTGTCAGCGGTTCAGCGAGGACGAATGCCTCCAACCCAGCCCAACCCAGGCCAGTACGCGCTGACGAACGGGGACCCTCTGAATGGCCATTGCTATCTGTCCGGATACATCTCGTTATTGCTGCGGGCCGAGCCCTACCCGACGTCCCGGTACGGGAGCCAGTGCATGCAGCCAAACAATATCATGGGCATCGAGAACATCTGCGAGCTGGCGGCTCGTTTGCTCTTCAGCGCCGTGGAGTGGGCGAGAAACATCCCTTTCTTTCCCGACCTGCAGATCACCGACCAGGTGTCCCTTCTCAGGCTGACGTGGAGCGAGCTGTTTGTGCTTAACGCGGCCCAGTGCTCCATGCCACTGCATGTGGCCCCTCTGCTCGCCGCGGCGGGCCTCCACGCCTCCCCGATGTCCGCCGACCGCGTCGTGGCTTTCATGGATCACATCCGGATCTTCCAGGAGCAAGTGGAGAAGCTTAAGACCCTGCACGTAGACTCGGCAGAGTACAGCTGCCTCAAGGCCATCGTGCTTTTTACATCAGGTGGGTGTCCAACATGTCACATAGGAACATGACTATCAGTCGAATGAGGCCTAGTCACAGTAATGTTTCTGGGAGCGAGGCTCGCAGGACGAAACACTGTGGCATCAAGAACACGGCTGTCAAGTATAGGGTGGGCACAAATCTGAGTTTACGAGATGTTTGTGTTGCCGATGGAATAGCTATTTTGTCAACAGCTTGCTACATATCTACTTACATGCATTCCCATGTCAGTTGTAGCCACAGCATAAGACGTGTAAACAAATCCAGATTGAGTGAGCGCATCAAGTTTTTTTAGTAGGCTCCAACACTCAGTTCAGGGCTTTCTAAAATGGGATATAGTTGACAATCTCATATATGTAAATATTTTGTAATTGTTGAGTGTGAGCCGAGACAGATATTGTAGGTTCGCGTTCAAAAATGTTGGAACAGGTGTCAGATAATTGAGCGTAAAGATTAAATAGTCTGTCACTTGGTGATATATGACAGCTGATGCATTTATGGTGTTGGTGCATGCTTTTATCCTTGTTTTGCGTGAACAAACACATGTCTTTGGGAGGGGGGGGGGCAGGAAATAATCCTTAGGAGACTGAGATCAAAAAAGCTGATGGAAGTTGACTCATATGGCAGTGCATCGCTTCTGTAGGACACCGAGCAGCACTGCTTTATAGATTGTTTGTAGATTCGCCTTAGATGACCTATTCATTTTCTTATTTACTGAGGATGGTTTCTCTTGTCGCACACGCTTTGAAAAGTCATCAGCAACCATTTTCAAAAGTAACCCACGTTGTTGATAGCTTAATTGATGGCTGACTAGTGCAAGGTCCTAAAGGTCCTCATTTACTCTCGGTGCGTAATTTAGATGCTTTTTTTCGGGGTTGGTTGTGTACGCTTGGTGCCATTAGGCCTGTTATAGGCTATCAAGGAGTCTCGCGATGATGGGAAGGAAGAGGAAAGTCTAAACTTACATACAGGCCCCAAACTACTTCTGAACTTACCTCAAAGTTTTGACCTCATTGTTTCATATTTGGCACATTCCAAAAATTCTGTGACATAGTTGTATATATCCTATAATTGGACATGTTCGTGATAAAATACTCAGTTTCATTGTGGATTTCAGATTTAGATTTATATTGAAATAATTCCCACTTTCAATGACCTTAGAAAGCGTCATAACTCCATTTTATATTGAGTGGTTACACTTGTCTTCTAGCATATTTCAATAATTATTGTTTATTATTTACTTGTCACAGAAATGTGCAACTGCATATATGCATTACCTTAACATTTTTATAGTATATACGTTTGTTGATAAATTCTCCCATACCATATTAAAAAGGCATGTAGTGTGTATAGAGTAACAATAAACTGCATATAATCAGGAAGCTTCCAAGTTTTAGTGCTCACTAAACTTGTAAATAGGAACTCAGAGATTGTATTCCAAGCTACTAAACCACCTTCAGCATTCAATTTTACTTTTTTGGCGAATACGACATTACCACTTAAGTTTCCCTTCAGTTAGAAGACTTTCAATTTATATATATATATATATATATTTAGTTTCAGGAGTCATCATAACTACGTTTCAGTTTTGGAGTTTGGCAACTAGGTTAATTTGACACGCTAAATTCTGAAGGCATACTGAGAGGTAAATATATGTTTTAACACAAATAAATAGTGTTTTGCCTCAGTTACCGTTCTTAATAACGTGACATCTTGTTAGAGTCGCTTTACCGTGTGCGTTGACATAGTTGCACATATTTTCCTAATGCACAGCCATTCATGAATTCAACCCAGATTACAGAGGGAAACTTCATACACACATTCACATCACCCATGTTTTCTAACAGATCACTTAGTTCAGTTTGATAGGCTACAACTGGTGTTGGCTATAACAAGTCATGTGGCACTTTGCCAAGACCAGCGTGGATTGTTTGCCTTTAATAACACTAGACTTGTCAGTATTTGATGCATAAATAATGGTGGCCAGGCTAAACAATTTCGCCACAGTTCAGGATCATTGTCTTACATTAACTCCTTATCCACATGTGCACACTGCAGTGTGTGCCTTTGCTAACCTACCAGAAATAGTCGTTTGCAAATCTGGAAGCTATCTGCTCAATCTGTTGAGGTGGTGGGGTGCAGGGTTGCAGTCAGGCCTAATGGAGAACTATGGGATGTCTTTGACCAGCTTTCTCTTGACGCATACATTCAACTGCAGCCTATTCCCTGCAATGCTTTGAACTCCCTGTATCGCTGCATTGCAACATTCATGCCAAGTATTATATTTTACAAGACATTTTCCAAGATTTAATTAATTTCAACTTTATTGATTGGTGTACATTTTAAACGGAACACTCAGCATTAATCCGACGGGATTTGCATACATGGGGATCTGACCGGCCGGACTAAGGTCACAGTAAATCACCCCGAGATCTCAGCGTTGCCCACGGGTTCATAAGGTTATTGTGTCTGGCCATAGTGAGTTATAGCACTGAGAAATCACAAACAGGCTTAAAAGCCTCTGTCCGGCGTTTAGTGTATTAGTGCTTGAAAACTAAAGCTGCCTTTCTTGTGTAGTTTCTACAAAAGCACAGCCTCGACTCCATGTGGGACCATATATGCCAGCGGTTACGCTGCTTGCATTTACAGCAGTTTATAAGCACTAGAACACGCATCCTTGGGTCGTGTGGAAAACAAAACAGTTCTCTTTATAACAAGCTAAAACACAGCACGACACGAGCACGCCTTATATGCTTTTGTCTATACTGAAGCGTGACTGCATAAGCCGCCATTGAGCACCAAAACACACGTATCGCCTGCGCTGCTGCACAGGCTCATTTTCTGACATTTTATGTCGCTTCTGCGTGACTATTGACTTCACCTCCTCTAATAAATTTGATTGCTTCCAGCGGCCTGTCCTATAGGCTCCATCAAAAAACAGGCCAAGAGTGGTCTATGGAGAGAAGAGCGGCGGAATGACTTAACAGCTTATTGCAGAGTAATTAGGTCACATTACATCCAGTGTAATTTCAGATTCATCAGTGCCGTTTATGTTTCCTTATACATGAATCCCCTGAGTCCAGACATCAAGGGCAGCGACCTCTAGGCCTATAGCCTTCCTTTCGCCTTTGCTCCATTGCCCCATCACTTCTTCCTCTACACGCTTACAACACTGTTTCCATGACATTTAGCTCTATATTCTTGTTGATTGTTGTAAGAGCAGGCAGAGATATCCTCCATTGAGTTGTGCATCCCCTACTCCAGCAGCAAGCCCCTTGTTTATTCTGTATGACAGTCCCACTCGCTCAGTGTGATCTAGCATGTTTGGCCAGTGTGTTTGTTCATTTCACTTTGTCAATAACACCTAAGGGCTGATGTTGAATGATAACCAGAGTGCTTTTGCAGTACATAAATTGGGCATGGCAAGGTGTGCACTTGCCAAAGCTAAGCCCACTTGAGGCTAAAATTGACCATGTTCATATTTTGTACAGAAAATATTAAGCGAATTTGTCAGCAATGTAATTTCAGTTCTGTACACTTCAAATAAATATAATGAAAAGTAATATGTGTATTTAATATCACTGTTTCCGTAAGCTCTCTACAAGCTTGGTGAGCTGAAAGTCTGATATATTTTAATAATATAATATTTTAATCATATATTTTTCGCCAACAGTTATTGCCTCACTTGTTCCTCGAAATGGTGAACTTGAACAGCAAAATAATATCAGATTCAGGGATTCATGTTTTACCTTGGGGGTTTTAGAGAAGTGACGAGCCTAACCACAGTGTTTTGGTGTGTGTTTCGCAGACGCTTGCGGCCTGTCGGACGCTGCTCACATCGAGAGCCTACAGGAGAAATCCCAGTGCGCCCTGGAGGAGTATGTGAGGAGCCAGTACCCGAACCAGCCCAGCCGCTTTGGGAAGCTCCTGCTGCGGCTGCCCTCTCTGCGCACCGTCTCATCGTCGGTAATCGAGCAGCTGTTCTTCGTCCGCTTGGTAGGTAAAACTCCTATTGAAACCCTCATCAGGGATATGCTATTATCCGGGAGCAGCTTCAACTGGCCTTACATGTCCATCCAATGATCCTTATATGAAAGTGGAAAAAAGAGAGGGAAAAAAGGACCAAAATTCAGCACCCCTCACCCCATCCTCCTTCAAGAAGACTATATATAGGACCTTTTCTGAGAAACTTGGAAGACATTACTTTTTTTCTGTCTTCTGGGACTGATATGGAATACATTATGTACAGAAAAATATTGGAACTGGACTTTACACCTGTGTAAATCCACCCTCATCTTCAAGAACAATACTCTTCATTTTGTAAAATACTAGTCTTTATTTTCCTTTTTTTGTAAAAAAAAAAATACAAATAAAATGAAAAACATCATATGCGCAGTAAGAAAAAAAGAATCAAGACTTAGCGGGAAAATAATGTTTCCAAGCAATTATAAAAATTGTCCTGTGTCTATGTACCTCTCTGTTTTGTATTTTTTCTGGTTCTAAACCAGGGTTTCTGTGATTCTATACTAATAATTTTTTGATATAACCTTTTGCTTCTTATAATGAGTGCGATATATGTTGTCGAAGCTATGTTCTCCAAGAATTAAAATTGAAGTGAGAATTTTAAAACAGAAAAATAAAGAAATTTAGACAAATAAGAAACAGTCTAATCGCTATGACAATATCACCACTGATGGTTGAACTTTTCCCCCATTGATACGATGGACCTGCAACAGCAGCAAACTGACCTCCAGGACATTTTTACTGAGAGGACGTCTGGGGCGCCTTTCCCCGGGCCATGAGTGCGTGTGGAGTCGATCATCAGTCAAAGAGGAGAGACATGAAAATCAAAAGCACTTTTAATATATCATTTCAAATACATTTTGTTTGTTTCGTCTTGAAAATTTTCATTGTTTCTTGAATTTTATTGGTTGTTGCCTTCAATTTGCTTACTCCATGATGCAGCTTTTTGCAGAAGGGTCGGTTGATGAAGTTGTGTGATGGTGACTGTACTATTAAAAAAAGAAATAGGCAACGATGTCTCATTCTCAAGCATTTTCCTGGAACCAAATGTCAACATGCTCGGGCTTATTTTACCATCAGAGGGAATCTGTTGTCTCTGTGCGCTCCTGGTTCATATAAGACAAGCGCAAGTGCAGCCTACAGTTACTGATTCACTCTCCTGCATTGCCTTAAACTGAAACATATAATTCTGAATACACTGTTTGCCTCTATTAAATGTACCAGTGAAAACGAGGTGATACACGGGATTAAGTGTGGTAACTACACTATGGGTGCATACCGTACATTTTAACAGACCCACTGGCATAACTGGCAATGCGAACACAAAGGAGGGGAAGCTATACGTGAGGAACTACAGCAGTGAGCTCTCTGCCAGCCTGTGAGCGCATTAATGTTTAATATTTTTCCCAGACAGCAAGGAAAGCCTGCGCACCACACAGAGCCACCTCCATCCTACCTCCTGTGGCTTAATCAAGGTGATTCCTCACAAACCAAACAATATTCCCGTCTCCCCTCGTCCTTAAAAACTCTGCCTTGATAGTGCATGCCTCAATATTGATGTGGGCGTCATTTGGCAAAAGGGTTAGGCCCCACTGCAAAGCTGCTGTGATATGCGTGATCAATCTGGAAAATGTATTTTACAGCATGTAAGCCAGTCGATAGGAACACCGAGTGTGATGCATTGTGTGGGAATAGAGAGGACGAATGAGACGGGAGGAGAGAAAGAAAGAGAGAGAGGGGCAGAGAGACTATGGAGCCAGACAAATGAGAGGGGAAACGTGTGAAAGGGAAGGCAATTCTGTGTGTGGGGGGGGGGGACAGAAAGAGATGTGGCCTTGTTTTTTTTTTGTAATGAGTACATCGATAAGTCCTCAATGTGTTAGATGGGTTGCAGACAGTTTCTGTCCTTGCATTGGCCTGTCTCTGTATGTGCGTTCCCTTCTTTTTTTTGTCTTCTTATAATCCACAAATGACACAGGAAGCCCAGTTGTGGACCGAGATTTACCCTCACTGTCATCACTGCGTTACACTCACACCTAGAGTGATAAAATGTGATAAATTGGAAGGCGTTATGAAGAAGAAAATGGGGTTTCGGTGCGACATTTATTAACATTTGCTTGTTAGTCCCCCCCCCCTCTTCATCATCAGACGTGTTGCTTGTGTGCCATATTGCCCACATCTTCATCTGCTGACTGGCTGTGACGAGGGACAGGAGGACAGGAGCTGAACTGCATGTAGCACGTTGCAATGTCTGAATTTGATATCGCCATATTTGTTATCTGCCTTATAGGATAGGGGGAGGTGCATTTGTGCCAGTGGGTTATGTGTTTGTATTGCCTCTCTCGTCCAAAGGCTACAAGATTACGGAATTAATATCTTAATAGTTGCGCTAATGCTAGAATGATGCTATAGGTTGTGTTTTAGGTTGTCCTCATATGCTCTCTCACAGGCATACAGTTTTCATTCTCATGATTAATGTCTCTTCAGGCATATTGTACCTATTAGCTCCTAATCGACCTGTCTGTAGCACTGGGTCAGTTGTCAGATGCCTTGTTGTTGCCTAAGCTACTGTACAAACATAAATGTGACATTTCTTCTGGTTGGATCGGTGCTTCCTTATTGTGGATATAATTCTCCCCGAGCTTTAGGTCAGGTGAAAGTTGCAGAATAAATGAGATGATGGAACCTTTTTTTTTCTGTCTGCTATATACTGGAAGCACACTATGCTGAATTTAACAATAGACACACGTAACCAACAACCTCTAAAACGCAGCCTTAAAAACAGACCATTACTGAAGCACTGGGATTATTTGGAGTGTTTGTCTTTAACTAGTGTTTTTTTTTTTTTTTAATAATCCAGAGGATCGATTCCTGAACTGCGAGGAAGGCTTCATGTTAGAATAAATGTTTGTTTTTCGAAGAGAATGAATATGACTTCACCATGGCCATCACAGGTCATTTTTGTTTTATGTAGCTCCGGACTAAATTGTTTGCTGGGTTATTAAACGCAGCTTTCAGCTGGTTGTCGCCACATAATGTATTCTAAATCCCTCTAGAGTAACTATCTTTTATCCTCTTGCTGAGAGCATTTGGTTATACAATTGTTACACTACAGGCTATATAAAGCAATAGTTCAAAAACAGATGAGATGGTGGCATGTGTTCCTAATTAACGTTTCTGTATAGGCAATACAGGCAAAACACACGAGAACTCTAGGAAAAATGATATTTTCTATTTTGAGGTGTGGACAATTTTTGACTCTCTCGCTTTGTCAGAAGCTCAAATTAGTATATTATGCAACACTTCAAATATTGAAATAATAAGCTTCAAATATCAGCAATTTTTTCATTCTTTTTCAACCAGACGTTTATCATCACGTTTCGTATCCTCTGCTGATGCCTCGGGTGGCAACATTATTAGTGCTTGCATTTAATTAATTAAAAGGAAAAGGAAAAGTACAAAGTGCAAGAGAGTAGTACATGCACAGTTAGATTTCCGCTATAGCTGCGGTGGGTAAGGAAGATGGATATGTGGCACACTATGGGCCCCATTTGTGTCTCTTTAATTTCGGAAACTCCGGTTACCAAAGTGTTACTACGAAATGAGTTAAATAACCATTTACCTTTGTCTGTTTTCATTCATCAAACCACAAGTGGAGGACTCCTAACACGGGGGGCTATTTGTTTGCTTTGCACAAGCAGCTGGGTGCGATTTCACGTTTGAGATATCTGTCTGAAAGCGAAACATTTATTATCCTAAGTTGTCAGCGAACCTATTTCTCCAAAACCCTCAATGCAAGCCAATGGTTTTATGCAGCAGTGGAAATGTCCTATTGGCGTTACACGTCACTTCATTTCACTTATAGTAGCCTAGTTTTCCCGGTCACATTTGACAAATACTGTTGTTTGAGACAATAACAATTTCCAAATAGCGGCTCCCCGTATGAATGGTGGGCCCTCTGAAGTATGACACGGCTTATTTCTCATATTGTATTGTGCGTAAAAATGATGACAACACAGGACAACAAGTGCTTCACCGTGTCTACCGCGCACCTAATTCACACGCTTGCAAAATGGCTGGGAACGGCACAGAGAGGACAAATGTCCAAAATTAAATGGGTTCCCGTGAGATGTTTGCGCTGTATCTCAGCAAACAGCCCGAGTTTCTTGTTGTATTGACTGTACACAGTCAATGGAGAGACGCATATCTTTTGATTACAGTGTGCTGTTCTGAGATCTGTCCGCGGACCTCATAGGCAACCTTTAAGCCATGGATCAAATCCAGCCCTACGGGGTATAAAATATCCCTAGTTGTGAATGTAACATACGGGGACGCCTCCCGGGGACGCCTCCCCGCGACCGTGTGTGATTGTCTATTTGTGTGTGCGTGTGTGTGTCAATGTGCACGTAAGTTTGTCATGATTGTCAAAACTGCGTGTAGGCAATGTTAGGATTTTTATATATGTGTGAGGTCTTTCTGGATGTATGTGTGCGGGCACGTTCTTCGCATGTCCGTGCGTAAAAGCGTGATACTACCAACGTACGTACGCATGTGTGTGCGCGCTACTGGCCGAGAGAGAGAGAGCGAGAGAGAGAGAGGTGGTTGTGAGAAAGCCCGGATCGCTGTGTAAGCGGATCCCTTTGTGTTGATTTAGGAAGACGTTTGCTGTATATAACGTTCAAGGCTGATAATATCATTGCCTGGCCAGATAAATAAAGCATTGGCCAAAACCATCGGGTCAGCTATCGATCCGCTTTTTTTTTTTTAGAGACAGAGAGGGAGGGGGGTGGGGGGTGGACAGGAGGAGGGGGATTGAGAAAGAGAGGGAGAAAAAAGGGAGAGAGACCTCACTCATTAGCATTCCACAGCCATGGACTAAACGCTGACAACTAACAGAGATATCTAGCTCTACACCACTGCATGCATTTTCCCCCCTTTGTCTTCTTCCCCTGGCCCTTCATTTCCAGCGGACAGATCTCTCGTCACAGCTAACACATTTTTATTTATGCCTTCTCCACTCTTTTTGCACGAATGGACCCCGTGCACAAGCGAGAAACCCTTCCAGTAAAGCAGAAAAAAAAGGGGGGGGGTGATGTTGTAAAAGCTGTGCAGAAGTGACAGCGCTAAGCACACTGGCTTTACTTGGGAGAGATACAATTGTGTGTGACTTGACAAAATAGACGTGGGAGACGTTTTAAATTGCAACCTTAACTGCTATTATTTGGATATTGGAGGATAAACAAATTGTATAGCCTACATGCTTCATTATGAGAAGGTAAATGACAATAATTGTATTTCCAATTTTATTTCCTGGTCAATATTTTCCCACTTAGTTTTGGACGTTTGGGTCCATTTCGTGTAACAGTTGCAGAAAATTTTTTACTTTGAAAACGTTCCTCCAATAGTTTTCTATTAAATCTGTTATTTACAACTTATTACAGCATAATCTGTAGAATAAAATAAACATACAGACTTAAAAAGGCTGTCGGAGCAAAATCAGTAAATTCTAAATCTCTCTGAAGTTGTGTTTTTCTGCTAATATATAAATTAATTACAATCACAATATTTTAGAAAGTAAAATATATGTTTGAATGAATAAATTAAAACTTTAATGAATTGAATGAGTGATATAGGGACTATCAGTGACATTATTTGGACAAGCTCCTTTTTTTTCAGATGACTATATCTTAATATGCGTTCTTGCCCAACAATGACAGCTGTTCATCTAATAGTAACTTCTTTCCAAGTTTTCTCCCCTCCCACCCCGGGGCCCCCGGTCTCTGTCTTGCTTTGTTGTTTTAAAATATGCATGTCTCTCCGGAATGCCAGTCACGGGTCCAAACTTTGTGTGTCCCAACCTCCCACATGATGAAATGATCCTTTTAAAGCGGGCTCAATATGTCTCAATCTGCACTCCTCTTCCCTCTCTAAAGCTTCTGAGTTCGGGACACAGCCCAGAAATATATTAATTAAAGCGCACTACTACAGACTTTTTAGCACTGGGGAAGCATTCGTGGCTGGATCAAGTCAAGCTCTGTCAGCGACGGATGGATGAAGATTCACGGCAGGAAAAGGAAGGAAAAAAGTAAGGCTCATTTTGGACGCTCTTTCTCCCTCTGTCTCTCCTTCTCCCCCTCTCTCGCTCTTTCCTCTCTCTCTCTCTCTGTGTGTGTGTGCGTGTCTCTTTTGCACAGTGTTCTTGTGTGTTCCTCGGACTGAAACCGATAAAGCCAGGGGGAGTGAGTGAGAAAGAGAGGGAGATGTGTGAGCGAAAGGGGAGGAGGGATATATACGTAAAAAGTGAAAGAGGATGGACGTGTGTCTATGCTTGTGTGTGTATATCCATATAAATGCGTGTGCGCTTGTCATCACCAAGAAATTAATCCGCACGTGGCATTAAACACCAAAGTGCAAGTTTTCTCACTGGTGTACTATGTATGTACAGTATATGGAGCGTAGTTACATGAATGGACGCGGATGTGTGTGCAAATGCTGTACCTACCAGTGAAAAAAAGAGACCCGGGTGGTAGGAAAGGAAATGCTTGGTTTTAAAGGGGGAAAGCGTGAATCGGATGTAACAGAGCGTTTGCAGCTCAAGAGGAACTCCTAATTCATTTTGTCAAGTTTGAGGGGATGTGTGCAAAGTGATGCCACTATAAAAGACAAAGCCACTTAATAACAACTAACGCCAGCGCGTATAATAAATAGCTGGTATGTTAATGAAATGAAGGGGAAAGTCTGAGTTGAAGCCAGTTAACCTGTTGCTTATGGTCCTAACACAACAGCAACCTCAGTGCTGTAATAACATCCCATGAGCCCTCCTCAGCATTTCATCCCATAATAATCCACCTTCTCCAAAAATGTAAACAGACCAACACCAGGCGTCACTGGGAGATATGCACAAACAAACTGAATTTAATTACCGTGTTCATTTATTAAATTCAGATACGTTTTAATAGACATCCCAAAAGTCTGATTATGTCAACATATGGGAGGCCATGCAGCAAGGCCCGGGCTTACATACCTGATAACGCCTGGGCTTTTCAGCAATATTTACGGCTTCTCTTTCTAATACACTCCAGATGGTGTGTGACTGTGCCACCGCAGTCAGCGCGCTCCTCAATTTTTACTCAGCAGCATTTTGTTGCAATTACATCAATGCTGAGACAGAATTTATCGGGGACCCATTTTCGTTGCATTATATGCAAAATAGAAAATAAATAAGAAAGAGAATAGAAAAAAGCTTTGGCCACTAGTAAGCTCTGCTTTATTTGCATTTAAAGTTTTTAAACTGCTCTGAAGTTTACTTTTAAGTAAAAAATAAAAAAAATCTCAAAGAATCTCATTAAAGTATAGGGCTAAAATAGTCCCCACTTCATGGTTTGATGGATTAATATGTTAGGAAGACAAAACACACAGCCCGCATTCATGCCTGACCAATCTGTTGTATGCCTTTTTTTTCAGCCAGTCAGTCAGGCAGAATAATGCTTGTAAAGATATAATCCACTGAGCCTATACCCTCTGTAGTCCTTTGCTATATTATCCACTGACAATAGATTGGTAAGCTTTTTAGCAGGTATCCAACCTCTCCACTAAACACATGTGAATGTCATTTGCCAAGGATTTGGTTAATAGACTAATTCCGTTTTTATTTTACTACTATATTAGGTCTACTGTGACATGATAAAAACTTGTGTGTCTGCCTCAGAGTCATTCTAGGTATTTTTCTGAGTGCATTTGTGCAGATACAATTTGTATCTGAAAATAACAGAAACACTTTCTACTCATAAACAAATGTGATTAGTTTACATCTAGTTTTCATGAACTACAGCTTAACAAATATTTATCTGTGCACACAAGACTGATGCAGAAATCTATCTATCTATCTATCTATCTATCTATCTATCTATGTGTTATGGGTTGTTTTACTGTCAAAGTTGCAGCTCATATTGTTGCTATCTGTGTTCACCTGGATTGCTCAGATAGGCTGCTATAGGTCTATTATGATTGACTGTAACGATGCATTGAAGGGTATTTTTCATCTGTGCCATGGGGAACCGCTCCTTACAGTGGTAAGGTTTCCCATTGACTCCCTTTAGTCTCCATGGTTGGCGCTCTCTCTCTCTCTCTCTCAGCCACCTCAGAGGACGTGCGGCATGTTGATAAATACATGTCTTTTTTCCATCTCACTCAGCACCATCCATCACATTTGTATGTCCATGTTACACTGCTGTGCTTAAGGGAGGGAGGGGGTGCCAGTAGACGCGCAGAAACACACTCTAAATCGTCAACAAGGGATGTATTGCTCTCTTTACATGCGAAATAATTATTTGATCATTCGCGCTGTGTTCTGGTCATGTTAAGGTGGTGAATTGTCTTAAGTTAGTCGATGCAGGGTTATGCTGTGTGGAGATTTAGAAGTTGTCTTTTGCGCTGCTCTGTGGGTTAATAACCTCTTCACGTACTGTAACCATTGTGTTTTGATTCTAGTAATACGTTGGATAGAGCATTTCTCTGGCTTGCCCACGGCTTGGACCACTCTACAGAAGACCAGTCGCCCTGTGGTTGCAAACTCTTTGTGGCCCCACATACCGCCGCTGTGATTATAGAAGTGCCTCCTCTCCCTTGTTAAAGGAGCAAAGCTCTAATCTAGCCTCTGTGTCGCCCCCAAAGCCAGCGTGCTATAGTGAAAATGTGCGTGCACGTGCGCGCGCGCGTTCGTGGGGAAGAGTGGGTGGGGGTCTGTCGGAGCGAGAGAAGAAGGGAAGGGAAGGGTGGGAGAGAGGGAGAGCAAAAAGGAGGGGGGTTATAACGGAGTGGCCCTTTCCTTCTTTTGAGTGACACGACCTCTCTCCTCTCTTCAAAGGCCATGCAGAAATAAACGCATCTCATTTGAATGGCGATTTTTCTTGGTGGTATTTCACAGCCAATATTTCTGGAATAGGAATGTGTATTTTTTTTCTGCAATATTGAATTCGGGGATGGTTCTGGTGGCGGTTTATTCAATATTCCAATCTCTCCACATGCAGCATTCTGCAGCCAGTGTGGTATTTTGTCCATGACTACACCACCAACACCACCCCCTCTCCTCATGCACCCCCCACCCCGTCCAAATTCATTTGCATCCGCTGATGATATCAGTAAAGAACTGCTGGCACCGTATGAGGCAGGGTGGGGGAAGAAGGCTTATTTGGATAAAACTGGACCGCAGAGTGGACACGGCCCTAAAGGTCAGTCGCCCATTCATGTCAAGGTGGCAGGGGGTGTGTGTGTTGGGGGTTTCTGCGGGGTGGGGGGGGGTGGATTGCCAAAGAGGCTTATTTGAAAGCGGGCGTATATTTGAGGCAAGGGAATGAAAAGGAGTGGACCACAAAGCTCGTCATACTTCAAATGCGCTCCGTCACATCTTCACTCTTTCCATGCAGGCGGCGGGTATATAAGGAAGGTGGGCTCTCAGTGCTATGGCCTGGCCTGCAGAACATGCAGCAGAAAATAAAACATGTGGGGGCTAAGGTGGATCATAGAAGTTTAGGTGTACAAGAGAAGGGCTTCCCAAGGTTCTTTAGTGGTTCCCTCTGATTTGTGGAAATAAAATACCGGATTAATTCAAATAAGGAGGCCAGTGTGGTTCTCAGAAAGTTCCTTTAATGCTGCTGATCTGGAGCATTTCATGTAATCTCGCGGGGTTCTTTAGAGCACCATAATGCCGAAGAGAAAGGATTCTTTAACACCAAAATAGGGCTTTGCCATGGAGCAAACCTATAATTTTCTGATTACTGGGCTATATACTACAATTTTGGTAATAATACAGAATGTCAATGATTTCCTTCTAAGGCAAAAAAAATAAAGAGAAAAGAAAAAACGGAAAAAGTATGAATATGTATGTATGCTTTATATTGCAGCCGAGTGACACACTGAACGCCATGCAGTGTTTTTAGAAAAGTAAAAAACGCAGGCAGTATGTGCCACTAATATTTGAAATGTTTAGCTATATTTTTATAAACATTAGGATTATCTCATTTTATATCAATCTCAGTTTTGTATGTAATAAATCACCAATGGCCAGCTGCTGATTACATTCACTATAGTCTCTTCACCACAGGATAGTAGATCATGTAAACAATATCACATAATACACACACACACACACACACACACACACACACAGTTATCACTTCATCATTATGTATATGTAATAAAATTAGGTGAGGTGGAATTTCATTATAATTATTTCTAAAACTATATTAGTGGCACATAAGTGTGCCCATGCAGTCTAAACTTTATTTTCAGTATGGAGGCTGTGGTGGATTATTGGACGCCTTAACCGAGCGAAAATGGTCACAAATTGCTGGTTGTCGAGGGGCGACTGAAAAGATAACGAATATGAGAAATTTTGCCCCTGACACCTCGGTTCATATATCACTGCGAAAACCGACTAATCACTCACATGTTGTCAGTTAGTATTATTACACTTCAATAGCATGTTTAAGTGAGGTGTCAAAATTGTACATTTTGATTTATTTTACTTCCCAAACCCAAAAAACAAAAAAATATAATATGCAGGCCCTAGTTGCTTGAAGGTGCACTAATTAAATGATCTAGAATTATACTAGCTTTTCATCTTACAGCACCTATTGATGCATATGATTAATAAACTCTGCAGGGTTTCTAAACCTGTTCGGTTGTAATGTGAACTAAGATGAACAATAACAAAAAAATAATCGGCCGATTGACTGAAGCACAGTGAAGCTCGATCATTTTAGATATGGTTCTGCGTTGATTGCTGCACTAATAGTGCTTGTGCCCAATATTCGCGGTCTGGCTTTTACCACTGCTATCATTATTACTGCTTATACTGTATGTGGCTATAACTGCTATTGCTGTTATTGCACCATCAGTACCAGCAATGATGTCACAGGGAAGACGACTTTGTTCTGTCTTTGTATATGAAGTAATGGCTACGGTGAGGATGAGTGGGAAGATTACTGCGAGTGGGTAAGGATGGAAGTGTTGGAGGCATGTTACTGACCATTTTACGCACATGATTCCACTTCCACTGTATTTAACTTACATCTTAACGCCCCTTAACACACACACACAAAAATATATATATGTATGTATGTATGTATGCATGTATGTATGTATGCATGTATATGAGTGCAATCAGCTATGTACTCGACAGCAGATGTATTGTTTGCTTGTGGTACACATGCACAACCCCCGCAAAACGCTGTGATGGAGCTTGAAAGTGATAGCTTCGATTGATTTTGTCAAGTGGGGGGAGTCACCTGCCGCCCCCGCCCTTACCCACTTTGACATTAAAAGTTCCCTCATTTTCAGCTTGACCACTGATCAGCTGGTGTGCCGTTTTGACCCTTCAGATGCTCATTAAAATTTGATCCGGGGCGGGAAAAAAAGCACCAGACGTTACTAACAGTAACTCATCGATTCGGGCAGGGTCGTGTATTAATCGTGTACAAATGGTAAGCTTGCGTCGAAGGCACGGCGGGGCTGGGATCGCGCCATGGCATGCATGAGGCACAAAGTTTTTAGCTTTTGGGAGCTCCAAACCGCGGCGCTTTGTTGTGGCGTCCCTCTGCGCCCCTGTGTGCTGTGTGCGTAAAGACAGCCTCTCAGTCTCAGACCCTCCGTGCCATTATTGTTTCTACCTTTGTTTGCTAGATGGCGCTCTGCGTTGTGGGACCCTCTGACACAAGAACCGCCTCATACCCTCTCTCCCTCTCTCTCTCTCTCCTCAGCTCTGCTCTCAGCCCTCAATCCACCGCGCGGCACAGAGCAGCTTTTCCAGGGCTATTTATTAACCAGGAATTTCAGCAGCTGCAAACGACTCGAATGCATCCCCACCCCTGCGAATAGTGGGGGAGTTTTATAATTACATTATCCTATGTCGACTGACATTCTTGTTTGTTTTGTTAAGCTGTGGAATCACATCGATTAAAACCAGCGGTCAGCAATGCATTTCATTTGAATGTAAACTGATAGTAACACAGACTATCGCTCAATATTTGAGCTTTAGATAATTAATTGTTTGTTTAAGAAATGTAACGTTGCAGAACATATACACTAATTCAGTTTCAAATTATGTTGAACTGAATGAAATGACTCGAATTATCCATTCTCAAATAAATAATTTCTTATTGACAGGCACACTTAATCGGACGATGCAACGCAGAATTAAGTTCGACTACAACATCCCTACAGCAGAAATATTTCGCAACATTTTGGCTTTGCAGAAAATCTTTTGAACGAACTTGTTAAGTATACCGACACATAATATCTCTGAGCAAGGCGTTAGTGCAAAATAAAGCGTTTCATTCACGCTAAAAATTGTAAAAAAATTAACGAAACAAAATCATCATATAATTTAGCGATTTTTACGATTTTTAGCAAGTCAACGATCATGTGTCCGCCTTTATAATCTGTTTTTAGATTGCTTGCAACCACGGGAGAAAAAAAGTCCATTGTATTGTTTGCTGAGTGGCCCACTCTGCTCTAAGATATACTGCTGCAGTTACACTTTCACTAAACAGCGGCTTGTCGGTGTCTGACGTTGATGAATGTGTTGGAGACTTGGAGAGCCTTTTACAGCTGTCTTAAAAAAGCGCCGTGGCCCCAGACCAGCCACAAACAGATCAGGTGCAGGGGCCTTAATGTGGCGGTGAATGACAAAGAAACGCGCACTTCACGCGCATTTGGAAAGAGCCACTTCTGCAATGAAAAGTAAACTCTGCAAATGTTTATTTTTTTCAATCGAGTTTACGCACCTGTGCGGTTGACTTACATATGGATGCAAAGTGCAGGGATGGGAGTCATTTGGAGATGTGGCGTTTTTATTTCTTAGTTGTGTTGCTTCATAATGATCGCCAACTGAAAGGCATGTAGGCTAGGCTAATCGTGTAGGCCTATCTTGAAGTCGTTTCATTTGCCAATAGATCACTGGACAGATCCAGAAAAAAAGATTTCCTCTTCTGTGGCTGAGGATAAACACAGTGTAAGTGCAGCCCATGTGGGCTGCGAATAGTGGTTCTGGCTTTTTTCCTCACTATGGCTCCGTGCATTCCTCATGGGAAGACATCTAAAATACACATGTAAAGTCCAGTATTATAATACAGAGCCAATTAAAATATTATACGGGAATTGAACGTTGATTATGGTTCGAGTATGGCGACAAATGGTCTATTTATAGTTGACAACAAGAAACTGATAGATTTTATATTTCATTAGATGAAGCGCTCAGGATCTTTAATGCCTGTTACAACAGGAGAGGGGAGCTTCACGAAAGCACAACACACACAAACACACACACACACAAACTTATGGACACAAAAGTTGCGAGATTTGAACCTTCCTGTTTACAGAGCAATCTCTCTGACCACAGGCAAGATTTCATTGTTGGTTGAGCTGTATTAACCTTTCCCATCTAGACAACCCCTCGAACACACACACACACACACACACACACACGCACACACGCAGTCCCATTTCCTCCCCCGTTAGATCCTGGGTGGTTCGCTCGTACTGTATATGGGGCTTCTCCACCTGCAGCCCCCAGAAGACACAAACCCAGTCAGGCTTCACCTCATCCGCCCCCACCCCCTAGTCCACGTTTTCTCTTACTGCTATTTACATGAGTTGGCCTACACGTTATTAGCAAGGGGGAGAAAGAGGGAAGCAGCATTTCAATTATTTTATGAACAATGGGCATGGGTCCGTCATACATTTTGAGTGTTTGCGTAAGGCTCTCTTGGTATTTGTTTTCCTCAACTTAACAAGCCATCATCTCACACATGCATATAGAATTGAAATTGCACAGAGATCCCGCAGGCAAAGGGCGGGTTGCGAGTTCAATTAAGGTGGAATAATGCATGGGAACAAAGCGTATGATGACCTCGATTGAAATTGATCAGAAAACGCATTCACCAAAAAACACACAGAAGCCTCTTTGTTTTGACTTAATGTTGCCTCTTTGTAGCCTAATCTGCCTCTCTGAAATCGCAAGCTACTTTGATTTTGGAAATAATTCCAATGCCTAAAAAGGCATTAGCTAAGAATTTAATACCACCCAACCTATGTCTAGACTAATTCACTTCTTTTTTTTTTTTTTTTTCATTTCTTTCTTTCCTTCCTTAATCGAATTTGCCACATTTAAGCTGGTGTGTGGATTTTGAAGCATAAGCAGCCATTCGGGCTCTATCCCTGGAATGAAGCATAAGCAGGTTCGGGCTCTATCCCTGGAATGACAGCGAATACGAAGGTATTTCAACCAATTTCTTAAGTAGAAAACAAGATATTTCACCACCACAGTGGGATTTTAACGAATTAAAATATTCACTGCTTGCTTGATAAAACTTGCTGTCAGTATAGTTAGCAGTGCTCTGATATGGACGGTGGCTGCAGAGCCTCATCTCTTGGGGTTTTAATTAACAAGCTGTCTCAAAGCTGTAGAGCTCCATCAAACAGCCTCTCTCTCTCTCTCTCTCTCTTTCTCGCGCTCCCTCTCTTTCTCCACCAGTGAATCCACCCCCCCCCCCCCCACCCCCCCCCCCCCCCCCCCCCCCCCCCCCCCCCACCCCCCCCTCCCCACCCCCCCCCTCCCA
>CM022476.1:19275516-19278016 GCA_011952105.1 Coreoperca whiteheadi
AAAACAGCAAAAAAGTTGGGTTGGGCGCGGTGGGGTTAACCTGTTTTTTTTACACATCTATGTGGGTATAAGAGGCAGTTCTCCCCCAGGGAATCCCCCCCCCCCCCCCCCCTCACTGCCTTGGGCTCTCTCTCAAACTTTAGACATTCTGGTTCCTAAATCAACTTGTTACCACAGTATGTGCACCAGCTGATGAGTGTAAGTACTCTGAGGAGATTTGCAAAAAAATATAAATTGCTTGTTTTCTCTGTTTTGCTGAGCATCTATTTACATGCACTGATGCTCATTTATTCACCAGACTTCCACATGTATTCTGTTGGGTTTGACTTCAAGCCTGAGTGGTGCATGCTGCTTCCTCTGTAGCTCATGTGATAGGGAGATGACTTGTAAAGTCTGTTAAAGTGGGTGAAATCTTTCAATCTGCTTCACAAATGTTAGATTATACACATTTAACCTGCAAAACATGTTCTAATTTACCAAAATCAAATATTTAATACACTGATTAGAAAACGGCAGTGGTGGATTGTAACTCAGGGGAATGCTGTACTTTGTACTCCACTACATTTATTTGACATCTTAAATTACTAGTTACTTAACAGATTAAGATTTTTCATAACATTGAATAGGTTTATAAAACATGGTGTTTATAGATTAAACTACTATTGCATCAGCAATAATAAATGCAGAATTATAATATATAACACTCACAGGGGCCATTTTTCTGATTTATGAGTACATTTACTTTTGATAACCTACTTTGAGCACATTTGATGAACAATTCCTATGTACTTTGACTTAACTGGCATTTTCAATGGAGGACTTACTTTTAATGGGGCATTTTTATATTGCAGTGTTGCTACTTTCACTTAAGAAAGGATCTGGATACTTCCTCCACTACTGGGAAATGTTTTCTTTAGGATAGATGACCCTCATAACTTTATATAACCATTTTGAAATCCAGTTAACAAAATAGTTCAAGTTGACTAGGTAGTATTAAACTGAAGGAAGTCATACGTGGAGGGATGGGTTCTTTAAGGATAAAAAGCATCAATAAAGTGTTTGTGTAAGTGTTACTGAGTATTGTTTACATAGGCGGTTGGCGCAACAGCCAATGTAAACCGCCAACCTCCTCTTGATTTACCACAGTATTACAGATCGTAAGCACTGGCTTCCAGAGAAGATTTGTCTTTGGTGAAAGAAGCAAAAATCTCTCCCTCTCTCCCTCCCTCTCTCTCTCCCTCTCTCAGCCTATAGTAAACTTGGTGCTGGGCTCCCACTGTGGCCCAGACGGGGGTAATTTGATAGCAAGGCAAGGTCAAGACAGTGCGCTGTCCATGGTGCTGCGGCGGGGCAGGCTGGATGTTATCATCAAATTAGACAGGACAAGTTTCAAATCGATGCCACCCCCGGATGTCTGGAGACCGCCAGCACTCGGAGTTAAAGTCCTAACAAGTCCCCCCTGACAGGTCAACACCTCAACACAAACACACACCTCTGATGCAGCAGCCTACAGGTCAGCAGCGCTGTGTTGGCGAGATAAGCACCAATCCCATTGAAGGCTCTAAGTGAAATATAGCTTTAGGTCCACTGTTATTCTGCGGGCCCTGCATGAGACTCGGTCAGTTAAGGTTGGATGTCGTGCTTTTATGAAGACTTTTTTTCCCCTACACTTGAAGCTCTTCTGCTTGCCGATTTATTTGACAGTCTTCATTTATCCTTTTGTCTGTGTGTGAGGATTATCAACCCCCCGCATGCACGCTCGCACATCTTGGTTTATAATAAAATTAAAAATCCTGGACATACAGTTATGGAAGGTCGAAAGTTTTGGATAATTTATTGAAGTGCTATTATTAAAATGCTTATATCAAATATAGCTGTGGACAAAAGCTCTCACGCTCAGGCTATGTGGCCGAGACATAAACGAGATCAAAGAATTTTGATGTTTTATGAATCTTTTTGATCCATACAATGCAAGAAAAACCAACCTTTGTTTGTAATTTTCAAATCAAACACGATGCCATTATGAACTTCTTCTTTTTTTGCACTCCAGTGTCCTGAAATGAGTTGGATTTAATTTGTAACAGATTCTGCAGAATAAAGAAAATATTAGTTTGAAGAATATTAAGTTGAAGTTATTTTTTTTTTACTGTAATCAGGCTGAAATAGCTGTTTCTCAAGAAAATAACATTCCCACTGTTTTAGCTGCAATTCATAGGTTTTGCTTTAAGTTCGCTACATTAAAAACATGTTTTTAAATGTATGTCAATTTAACCCAACTCTATTTCTTTATTTTTATTTTTACTTTGTCTAGATTTCAAATACTCATCGCATCTCATTGAATACTAAATAATGAAACCTATGAATAACTATCTCGACATTGTTCGAATACTTTATCTATATATGCATTATATGTATCGTCCAAAGAATAAATGCCATTAGTAACAATCCATTTGTGAAAGATCAGAAGTGAATGAGTTGAGGGGAGATATCAGAGAGAAGG